>CM070664.1:18422932-19059164 GCA_036346575.1 Dendrocalamus sinicus
TTGAGCTCTATATTTTGGTTCAGGTTTGAAAGTTTTTGGAGTTCATTTGAATTTTATTTGAATTTATTTTGTCTTTTCGTTGCGCTTTCTCTCTCGTTAGATCGCGTTCGAAGGAGCGGAAATTGGATTTGAAGACCAAGAGACCTCAGCTGAGCAAGGCCAAGGCAAGTCGTGTCCTTTGATCATGTTGAACCCAGTTTTCAAATCTATTATGTATTATGTTGCTTTAAATTATCATGCATTGCTACTTTATTATAAAACCATTGTATTGGTAGTTAATGACCTAATTGATTATTCCTCCTTGATAATTTGAATGCCCTGATTCCATTGTCACCATAGAATGGGAAATTACTTAGTGATGCAATATTAGCTGTCACATGGGTTGTGCGTTGAAATGCTTAGCCATGCTTATCATTAGTTCGTTGGGATCTATCATCACATGTAGTTAATTAATCTTGACTTAATGATATACTTGAACGTGGTGGTTAACCACAGTTATAAAATTTGTTTGCCATGGCATGGGTAGTGCCATGAGCATTGGTTATACAAACTTGGCTTTCACTTGGGCGAATGATCGTGCAGTAAAGGGGGTGCAGGTTGCACATTGGGATGTGGATGCTTCGCCTGGGTAATTCTTAAGGACTTAACTTTGTGCGCCATTGATCTGAGCTTGATCGTGCAAACCACATGTCTAGTATGGGATAGACCTGGCATAATAATTTGTGAAGTCTCAACTTTGGTTTCATTACTGATGTTGTTGTGGCGCAAGAGGGGGCAATTATCGACTAGAGGGTTACTCTACTCGACGGCGGAACCTTAGCGAGTGGGATCAGGTTGAGATGGATCATTGTAAAAGCCTTGTTGTGATTTTCTTTAACGTGAGGATGATCACATCGTGTGGGTACAGTTGTGCAACCTCTGCAGAGTGTAAAACTATTCGAATAGCCGTGTCCTCGGTCATGGACAATGCTCGGTGATTTCACACGAGGGGTAGAGTCTTTATGAAATCTGGTTTGGTTTGAGCTGGGAAGTGAATGGTTAGTTCACCTGTGGTTTTATTCAATTCCTTTGGATATCTACTTAGTGTCTGTTGTTAAATTCGCTTTACAATCTATTTATTGTATTTTACTTCAAATTGTTGCTTTCTGCAAAATTAACCTTTCAGCCATCCATTGTTAAGCCTTGCATATTATATTGCATTCATTTGTTACAAACGGCTTGCTGAGTACCAATGTACTCACGGCTTTACGCCTATGTTGCTCAGTTGAGGAGGAGGAGTATCACCAGCAGGAGATTCCAGAAGGAGAGTACTTCGACGTCTTCGCGGATTAGGCTTCGTTCTCCACTCGATAGCCTGTGGGCGTGTCGATTGGTTGCTGCGCTTTCTTTTGGATTTCCGCTGCTAGTTTCTTTTATGCCTTTTAGGCTATTAATTGTAAGCTTGGCCATAAGGTCGCACTCTGATAATTATTAATAATATTTGAGTCTTTTCTTAGTAAATCGTGATATGTTCGATATTTCATCTTTGTTTTTACTGTGTGCACTAGCGTGATCCTGGACTAGTGGCAGAATACATAGAAGAGTCCGATTTGTATATTCGGTCTCTCTGAGAGATGGTATCGAGTCAGATCGATCAGAGGACGAAGCCTTGGTTAGAATGGTCGTTATAGCCAATTTCAAAATCTACTTTCTAAATCAAATCAACAAAATAAATATCTAGTGATCCTCTATCCTTATCTTATTCTTAGGATTCTTAATCCTCGCCTTTTCAGGAATATTATTTTTGAAAATCAAGTTAACTTCTTATCTCTACAATATCCATAGATGTCTCGAGTGTCCCAAGATCAAAAGGAGGTCGACCCAGAATTTTCAAGCGTTGCTCTGTGAAGATTGGATCAAGGAAGCACTCAAGATGTTCCAAGACAAGATCGAAGACTGCCGTGAAGATCGAGAGCCATTAGATTAAAACCCTGCCATAGTTTTAGCATCGTGTAGATCGTCTTGCTTCTTATTTGCCGTTGGGTGTGATGTGAGCTGCAAATTTTGCCCTTAAAAGTATTATATTGCAATCACGTCAATCTTTTATTGGTGTTATTTCCCCGGTTTTGCTGTTAGCCTTTTTCGGCTAAGTGTTTGTTTAGTTTAGGTTGCCATTAGAAATTCCCCTTAGACGAGTTTACCTCTCATCTATGCTTTTCCCACTTATCTTTAAAACCCGGTCAGAGTTTTGGAAGTGTCAGAGCAACTAACCCGGAATAAAGTTGTCCAAGTTCAACCTCAAGTCTTACCTATGCTTTTCCCCCTTACCTTTTCGCCTGGAGCAGTCAGTAGTGTTTTTCTTCAGAGCAGCAGCAAGATGGTTGGACCCAGGAACCCCGCAGAAGCATCGAGCAATCTCGCCCATTCCTTTCAAACTTGGGAGTGCACCTGCCAAGACCTTTTCTCCAGGAGCAAGCCGTGGAACATCGTCAAGTCAGGGAGCCCAGATACCTCAGAACGTTGCAAGGGGAAGCTTGAACCACGTCGTCTCTAATGTCGCACCTGGTAACCTATTCTTTTAGTGAGCCTGAATCTCGGGGTCGAGATTCCGTTTAAGGGGGGAGGTTTGTAACATCCTGATTTTCAGAGTCTTTTTGAAGCTTTAAAATAAAATTCACCATTTGAATTTTTCTGGAATTAATTAAAAGCTTAAATGAATTTTTATGAATTAAAAGGATTTAATATGATTAATCTGAACATGAACATTTGCCAAAATTATTTTATTTGAGTTCCTTGTGTCTCAAGGAATTTATTGGTATTTTTCTGGTTTTTTCTGGATTTATTTGCTATTTTCTAGAGCTCAAATTAATTTAAATGAATTTATAAAAGAAAAACCCCAAAATTCCCAACCGCCGATGGGCGAAACCCACCAATGGCCCACCAAGAAAGCCGCCAACCCGCACCGCCCATGCGCCACGCGTCGTCAATCCGTCCCGCGCGCTCGCCTTGATCCGCTCGATGGCCGACGCGTGTCGCCCATCCGCCGCAGCCCCTTCGCCAGCGCGTCATCCTCGCCGCTCGCCGTCGAGCCAGCGGCAGTGGGGCCCACTGTCGAGTCCCGTCCCGGCGGGACTCTCCTCCGTGTCCGGCCGGACTCGCCCGCCGCCGCCGTTTCCGCGCGAACTCTCGCGCATCCGACTGGCGCCTCGGCGTCGTGTATTTAAGCGCCCGACCCTCGGCTTCTCGCCGTCGAGCGCCGCCTCGCCGCCGCTCTGCTGCGCTGCCGCGCCGTCGTCGTTCGCCGCCGACGCCGTGCCTCGCCGCCGGCTTCGCCGCCGTCGCTTCGCCGTTAATCGCCGCCGGTGAGTTCCGCCGCCGCCTCGATCGCCGCCGGCCGGCGATCGCCGCCGTCACCATGCCGCCGACCTGCACCGCGCGCCGCGCACCCTCGTCGGCCGGCCGCCGCCGTTACCGCTCCGCGCCGCAATGAACCGCGTCGCGCCGCGGCGCCTCGGTCTCGCGCCCGCGTCGTCGTCGGCCAGGCGCCGCGCCAGTCGCTTTGCCTCCCCGTGGACGCCGTCCACTATGCACCCCGCCGCCGCCAAGCCGGGCCCACCCGTCAGCCGAGCCCCGTAGACCCGTGCGCCATGAGCCACGTCACCCTGCCCAGTCAGCGCCACGCAAGCAGGCCACGTCGGCCACCACATCAGCCCTAGGCTGACGTGTCAGCCCAGTCAGCAGGCCACGTCAGCACCCCGAGGCCCAGGTGCCACGTCATCTGCCCCGTCAGCACGACACGTCACCCTGCTTAGTCAGCCGCCACGTCAGCTCGGGCGCACACGTGTCCTGCCACGTGGTCGCCACGTCAGCTCCGCCGCCTGCGCCAGCAGCCCAGTCAGCCGCACTGTTTCGTGCGCCGAGTTCACCGTAGACCCGTTCTCCCGTGCGCCCGGTCCACAGCACAGTGCCTTTTTCCAATTTCCCGATTTTCTTTAGATCCAATTTTCCAAGAGCCCGTTCTCCCTCGTCCTAGCTCCGATTGACCCCGTTCTTTTTTCTAAATTCATCTAAAATTGAGCTCTATATTTTGGTTCAGGTTTGAAAGTTTTTGGAGTTCATTTGAATTTTATTTGAATTTATTTTGTCTTTTCGTTGCGCTTTCTCTCTCGTTAGATCGCGTTCGAAGGAGCGGAAATTGGATTTGAAGACCAAGAGACCTCAGCTGAGCAAGGCCAAGGCAAGTCGTGTCCTTTGATCATGTTGAACCCAGTTTTCAAATCTATTATGTATTATGTTGCTTTAAATTATCATGCATTGCTACTTTATTATAAAACCATTGTATTGGTAGTTAATGACCTAATTGATTATTCCTCCTTGATAATTTGAATGCCCGATTCCATTGTCACCATAGAATGGGAAATTACTTAGTGATGCAATATTAGTCATCACATGGGTTGTGCGTTGAAATGCTTAGCCATGCTTATCATTAGTTCGTTGGGATCTATCATCACATGTAGTTAATTAATCTTGACTTAATGATATACTTGAGCGTGGTGGTTAACCACGCTTATAAAATTTGTTTGCCATGGCATGGGTAGTGCCATGAGCATTGGTTATACAAACTTGGCTTTCACTTGGGCGAATGATCGTGCAGTAAAGGGGGTGCAGGTTGCACATTGGGATGTGGATGCTTCGCTTGGGTAATTCTTAAGGACTTAACTTTGTGCGCCATTGATCTGAGCTTGATCGTGCAAACCACATGTCTAGTATGGGATAGACCTGGCATAATAATTTGTGAAGTCTCAACTTTGGTTTCATTACTGATGTTGTTGTGGCGCAAGAGGGGGCAATTATCGACTAGAGGGTTACTCTACTCGACGGCGGAACCTTAGCGAGTGGGATCAGGTTGAGATGGATCATTGTAAAAGCCTTGTTGTGATTTTCTTTAACGTGAGGATGATCACATCGTGTGGGTACAGTTGTGCAACCTCTGCAGAGTGTAAAACTATTCGAATAGCCGTGTCCTCGGTCATGGACAATGCTCGGTGATTTCACACGAGGGGTAGAGTCTTTATGAAATCTGGTTTGGTTTGAGCTGGGAAGTGAATGGTTAGTTCGCCTGTGGTTTTATTCAATTCCTTTGGATATCTACTTAGTGTCATTGTTAAATTCGCTTTACAATCTATTTATTGTATTTTACTTCAAATTGTTGCTTTCGCAAAATTAACCTTTCACCATCCATTGTTAAGCCTTGCATATTATATTGCATTCATTTGTTACAAACGGCTTGCTGAGTACCAATGTACTCACGGCTTTACGCCTATGTTGCTCAGTTGAGGAGGAGGAGTATCACCAGCAGGAGGTTCCAGAAGGAGAGTACTTCGACGTCTTCGCGGATTAGGCTTCGTTCTCCACTCGATAGCCTGTGGGCGTGTCGATTGGTTGCTGCGCTTTCTTTTGGATTTCCGCTGCTAGTTTCTTTTATGCCTTTTAGGCTATTAATTGTAAGCTTGGCCATAAGGTCGCACTCTGATAATTATTAATAATATTTGAGTCTTTTCTTAGTAAATCGTGATATGTTCGATATTTCATCTTTGTTTTTACTGTGTGCACTAGCGTGATCCTGGACTAGTGCAGAATACACAGGAGAGTCCGGATTTGTATATTCGGGTCTCTACAACCTCCCCTTGTCGTCGCTGTCGTGGTGGCGAGCCTGGCCCAAAGTGGGAATGGCGCGCTCCGGCACGGGAATGCCTAGAGCTTCGCACACCCTATTTATCAGCCCCAGATTCGCCTCCTCAGTCGTGGCTTCGCACAGGCTGTGCTCCTTGGCAGCATACGGTCCGAAGAACACAACCACTGCACGCTCCACGTCCTCCAGGAGAACTCCTACAAGGAAGGCGAAGCGAGGCCATCAAAAAAAAAGAGAAAAAGAAAAGCAGGCCTTCAGCGCAAAAACATAGGAGGGTTGGAGGGCCTCGGCAGCGAGGACACGGACGGTCGAACACCATCGCGTCGGAGGCCTCCAGGCTGGACGCCCCACCGCTCGACGAGTGGTGCCACACCATAAATGACGAACTCCTCGGTGAGGTCGCGCATGTTGAATCAGTGGGTGATCACCACAAGCCTCTGCGCTCTCTGCCTGTCCTCGTCGTCGATCGTCACACTTGGCGAGGTGTTGAACGATATTGGTTGGCCTGTGCATTCGAGGCCACTGCCACTCGCTGAGGTAGAACCACCGCCTCATCCAGTTAGATTCCCACTTCGTCTGGGTGGAGTTGGCAGGGAAGATCATCGAGCAGTGGGTCCGTAGCATGAAGTTGACCGGCTTCAAAATACGCGACAAAGACGATCGTCTCCAACGCCTCCGGGTGCGGCTTTGTCTCGTCGCTGGCAGGCAGGCGCACCTCACGGTGGTCCATCAGCTTCCCTTCGCGTAGTAGAGTTCGGATCGTCTCCACCATCGCGAGGGTCTGGCCCAGGACGCGGGTGCATGGACCCTCCACCTTCTCCTCTGCTACCCACTGTTTGTTCACCAGCGATGGCTCGCGCCCTATGAGCGCGTATTCCACCTCGGTTGACGATGACCATCCGGAGGAGGTGCCACCGCCTGCCCAGTGAACACGTTCTTCACCGCGGGCCATTGTCCTTCGGAAGCTAAACGGCGAGGAGTACGTCACCTGTGGCGAGTACCGGCAGCAAAGCAGGCGAGAGCACAGTGCGTAAGTTAAAGAGAGCAAGGGAACAGGAGGCAAGTGAAGGAGAGCGCCGGCGTGATGCCAAGGGGAGTATATAAAGCCCCTTCACCTCCCACACCGCCGATAAGCGCAATCGGTGGAATCCGAACCGCTCGCCTCCCCTACGAATGGAAAAAGTAACCGGTGGAAGCCGAAGTGGCGCAGTCGCCTGCGTGCGCCCCACCATCTCGGGAACGGACGCACGACCACGGTTGTGACCGCCCGACGATGCACGATGCGCCAATCCCGCACAGCCATGCGTCCTGCCACATTGAAGGAGCGCGTGGTTGCGGCCGCGCGGCCCGCAGGTAGCGCACGGCGCGCCAATCTCATATAGCCACGCGTCCTGCCACATCGGGAAGGAGCGCACGGTTGCGGTCAGGAGGCAGCCTGACAGGGTACGGCGCGCCAATCGCGCGCAGCCACGCGTCCTGCCCCATCGGGAAAAAGCGCGTGGCTGCAGTCGGGCGGCCGCTGACACCGCAAGGTGCGTCGATCGCGCACCGTCATGTCATGCAATTCCCGTTGCACGCTGGACATCATTAAAACACTGTCGTTGAGCCACGAGCCAACTGGCTGCATCTCGACTTCGGATCTGTACGACGAATCCGGAGCCCCCCCGACTTCGGGCCCGTGCAACGACTCCGGAGCCTCCTCCGACTCCGCGTCTGCGGAGTTAAGTCGGCCCTCCGACTCGGCCTCGTATACGAGGGGCGACTCCGCACCCTGCTTCGCCCACATGTCCGCGGAACGAAATCGGATGCGGACTCGGCTTCATCTTGATGGACCAGCTCTGCTAGAAGCACACACCTCGCAACCGGGAGACGCCTTTGGCAGTAACTTCGACGCCGGGTCCATGCCACTAAGTCGTGCTGCGCCGGCAGAAATCCAACTGTCCGCTCTCCCCGTGATCGGTTGTTCTCAAACATAGGCCACCTTCAGTTCATCAGCTTTCTCTGATCGCGTTGTTGGCACTAATCCTGCTATAAAGCAGTGCTTTCAGAGAATGCAAATGAACTGAGGCAGACCTATTTTTGAGAATAAGATCATCCCAGCCACACCCAGCTACGCATCGCTTGCGGAAACACACGAGCGCAAACAGTAAGTACCGCACGCTAACGACGCGTATATAGTGTACAACGCGCCCGAGCAGAAAGCAACGAAGCGAATAGTCAGCGGTGCGGAAGGATGATCTAGCGAGGGTGGCGGCGTATATATACCCATCCCCCCCAGGCAAGGAAGTGCAACCGGTAGTAGCGCCAACTGGCAGAAGTTCAACCGGCGGGAGGCCAAGCGTCGCAGTGGAGGGTGTGCACGATGCCCTACACCTCACAACGCACCAATCATGTCCTACCACGTGTCAGCTCCCTTGGGAACGAACGCATGACTGCCGCATGACATGGTCCACCTTTCATCGCACACCAGTGGCCAGCGCGATTCTCGGGGCCATTAATGCATTGTCGATATCCCACTAGCTAGTCGCTCCGACTTCGACTTCGACGTCGCCTCTGGCTCCGCGGAATGACTTCGACTTCGACGTCACCTCTGCCTCCGCGGAACGACTTCGACTTCAACTCCACTTCCGTGGAATGATTCCAACTTTGAATTTGACTTACCGTCGGGAGTGCGCACCCGCGGAAGGCCAAGCCACCAGGTGGCATGCGCGCGCACGCCGCCGACAGTCCACGACCCGCCAATCGGGTCCTGCCACGCATTCCCCCCTTAGGAAGGAACGCACGACCATGGCCGTGCGACCGTTGAACACCTCAGAGTCGGCGCGATCCTCGGCGCCATTAAGACATCGTCTTCAGGCTGCGAGGCATCGAGCCGTACGTCAACTTTATGGCTACAGGACAACCTCAGAAATCACTTCGGCAACGTGTCTGCTTTGAACTCGTGCCCGCAGGACGGACCTACCCTGCGCTTCGACAACATGTCCGCAAGATGAGCCTGACCTCGCCTCGGCTTCGACTCGACGAGGCGGCTCCGCCGGCAACTTCGACTCCGCGATTGAAGGACTTTGCAGCTGAAGGTGGCTTCGGCAGCCAGTCCGACTCTGTATCCTCGGTGTGAAGACTGGGCCGCGCCGGCAAATGCATTTCTACCCAAGGTCACAGAAGGGCATAGGCTGCAGGGACGGAGAGGGCCAAATGGCTCAGCAGCATGGCATCGGCCCGTGAAGCCCTTTACCATGAGAGGCTCCTATTGTAGGGGTGGCCCCCACCTGAGCCCAGCTGGCCTGTTAGAAGGTTGTAAAGCCCAAAATAGGACATGTATAATGACATAAATGCCCTTGAGAGGGATACTTGGGTGTAAGGACATAATTGTAAAATACTCCCTATGTGAATATATAAAGCCATCCTGGGCATGGGGAAGACCCCGAAGCATTGCTCACCTAACATCTCCACTACTATACTCTCATCTCTCTGTTTGGTCTGTAACCACAACAACACAAATTATGGTTGTGGGCTGTAAAGATGAAGATCATAATGCGATCTCTTGGCATGTGGGTGCCAATAGAAGGTGATGCACTAGTTGAAGATGAGAAGGATCAGGGTGCTTTGGCCGCTATCTCCCAACGGTGCCGGATGACGTGATGATGGCCATCACGGAAAAGGGAACGACGATGGAGGCGTGGGAGGCTATTAGGGAGATGCGCATTGGAGAAGATCGTGTCAAAAAGGTGAGAGCACCGATGCTGAAACGACAATTTGATTATTTGATCATGGAAGATTCAGAAAACGTCAGTGAGTTTTCTCAAAAACTCACCAGTCTAGTGGGCGAGATCTAATCTCTTGGTGTTGAATTGAAGGATTCGGTAGTCATTGAGAGGCTATTTAGTGCTGTTCACGACAAGTATCTCCAAATCGTGAGCATAAGTGAGCAATTTAGGGATATGTCAAAGATGTCTCTGATTGAAGCAATTGGATGCCTGAGGGTGTTCAAGGAGAGTTAGAAGGGGTGTCATCAGGGGAAGGAGGAAGGAGATCAACTGTTGCTTTCTCATGCTCAGTGGGATGCCTTGGCCACAAAAGAGATGAAAAGCAATTAAGGTCCCAGCAGCAATGCAAAGAGGGGCCACGAATGCAGCGGCGACCGAGGGCATGGCTGTATGCAAGGAAGATGGCACTGTATAGAAATTGATAGAAAATTGCACTGCAAGTTTGATAAATAAAAAATATAGTGCTTCAATTGGTCAGAGTTTGGGCACTTCGCATCAGATTGTCGAAAGCCCAAGAAGAGAAGAGCATATCTAGCAGAAAAGACTAATGATTTGCCTACTTTGCTAATGCTCGAAGTGTGCAAATTGATGGAAATGAAGGAAGAAAGTTACATTGAACTAGTGTATCTAGTGGAAGATCAAGTTCAGCTCCATCTCGGGGTGTACGAGGAGGAGAATGGAGGCGTGTGGTCCCTGGATTCAGGAGTGAGCAATCACATGACTAGGAGTAGAAACCAGTTTACCGAGCTGGATACTTCAGTTTCCAATATAGTCAAGTTTGGCAATGGATCGACCGTGATGTTTGGTGGATGAGGCATAGTCTTAATCAGAGGGTGCACTGGTGAACACAGGGTGTTGACTGATATCTATTATATGCCAGCATTGACAAGCAATATCATAAGCTTGGGACAACTTGAGGAGCGAGGGTGCAAGGTTGTGATACAAGAAGGCTATTTGGATGTCTTTGATCATCAGAAGCAGTTGCTAATTCATGTCAAGTGAGCTCTAAATAGGTTGTATGTACTCTACCTTGATCTTCCTCATCTAATGTGCTTGTTGGCTTGTCTTGAAGATGAAACATGGAGGTGGCATGCACGTTTTGGGCACTTGAATTTTTAAGCATTGCAGAAACTAGGCTGGGAAGGACTAGTGGAAGGACTTCCAGTAGTGAATCATGTGGAACAAGTTTGTGATGGGTGTCTTGTCGGAAAGCAAAAGCGCACACCATTCCCACAACCAGCAAGTTTCAGGGCCAGCCAAGTCTTGGAGCTAGTTCATAGTGATATTTAGGGGTGGAAATGGATCGGATACGATCGAATAGTCTCAAATACGAATACGAATCCATATTTTTAAAACGAATATGAATTCAAATATTTTTAAATACGGATACGAAAATACTCGAATACGAATACAGATATTTTCGAATACGGATTTTCTCAGATACGAATATCAGATAAAATGAATTCCTAACAGTTTTACCAATTTTTCACTGGTTTTTGACTTGTTACTGATTTTAAACCACCTAAATTCGAATTTTGAATCACAAAATTTGTACAGATTTTTCATGGGTTCTAGAAACGGATCGAATACGAATCAAGTAGTCTCAAATATGAATACATATACGAATATTCTCGAATATGAATGCAAATACGGATATTCTCAAATACAGATATGAATATTCTCGAATACGAATACGAACATTTTCAAATACGGATTTTGCTTACCACATTTGCGTTTTCTCGAATACGAATATCGGATAAAATGAATTATCCATTGATGTTTTCCACCCCTAGTGATATTTGTGGACTAATCACACCTCCAACACTAGCGGGGAACAAGTTCTTTCTTCTAATTGTCGATGACCACAGTAGATACATGTGGATTACTGTAGAGACCCGAATATGCAAATCCGGACTCTCCTGTGTATTCTGCACTAGTCCAGGATCACGCTAGTGCACACAGTATAAACAAAGATGAAATATCGAACATATCACGATTCACTAAGAAAAGACTCAAATATTATTAATAATCATCAGAGTACGACCTTATGGTCAAGCTTACAATAGACTAGCCCGAAGGGCTTAACACAAACTAGCAATGGAAAATCCAAAAGAAAGCGCAATGACCAATCGACATGCCCACAAAGCTATCGAGTGGAGAACGGCCTAATCCGCGAAGACGTCAAGTACTCTCCTTCCGAACCTCCTGCTGGTGATACTCCTCCTCCTCAATCGAGCAACAGGCATAAAGCCGTGAGTACATTGGTACTCGACAAGTCGCTTGTAACAAATGAATGCAATATAATATGCAAGGCTTAACAATGGATGGCTGAAAGGTTAATTTTGCATAAAACAATAATTTAAAGTAAATACAATAAATAGATTGAAAAGCAAACTTTAGCAAGAGACATTAAATAAATAATCAAAGGAATTGAATATAACCACCAAATAACTAACCATTCACTTCCCAACTTAAACCCACCAAAAATTTCATAAAGACTCTACCCCTCGTGTGAAATCACCGAGCATTGTCCATGACCGAGGACACGGCTATTCGAATAGTTTTACACTCTGCAGAGGTTGCACAACTGTACCCACACGATGTGATAATCCTCACGTTAAAGATAATCACAACAAGGCTTTTACAATGGTCCATCTCCACCCGATCCCACTCGCTAAGGATTCGCCGTCGAATAGGGTACCCCCCTAGTCGATAATTGCCCCTCTTGCGCCACACAACATCGTAGTAAAACCCAAGTGGAGACTTCACAAATTATTATGCCAGTCTATCCCATACTAGACATGTGGTTTGCACGATTAAGCTCAGATCAATGGCGCACAAAGTTAAGTCCTTAGGAATTACCCGGGCGAAACATCCACATCCCAATGTGCATCCAGCACCCCCTTTACTGCACGATCATTCGCCCAAGTGAAAGCCAAGTTTGTATAACCAATGCCCATGACACTACCCATGTCATGACATACAAATTTTATAACCGTGGTTAACCACCACATTCAAGTATATCATTAAGTCAAGATTAATTAACCACATGTGATGATAAACCCAACGTACTAGTGATAAGCATGGCTAAGCAAATTAAACGCGCAGCCCATGTGACAACTATATTGCATCACTAACTAATTTCCCATCCTATGGTGACAATAGAATCATGGTGTTCAAATTATCAAGGAGGAATAATCAATTAGGTCATTAACTACCAATACAAGGGTTTTATAATAAAGTAGCAATGCATGATAATTTAAGGCAACATAATACATAATAGATTTGAAAACTGGGTTCAACATGATCAAAGGACACGACTTGCCTTGGCCTTACTCAGCTGAGGGCTCTTGATCTTCAAATCCAACTTCCGCTCCCTCGAACACGCGATCTAACGAGAGAGAAAGCGAAACGAAAAGACAAAATAAATTCAAATAAAATTCAAATGAACTCCAAAAACTTTCAAACCTGAACCAAAAGGTAGAGCTCAATTTTTGATGAATTTAGGAAAAAGAATCGGGTCAATCGGAGCTAGGACGAGGGAGAACGGGCTATTGGAAGATTGGATCTAAAGAAAATCGGGGAAAATTGGAAAAGTGCACTGTGCTGTGGACCGGGCGCACGGGAGAACGGGTCTACGGTGGACTCGGCGCACGGCACAGTATGGGCTGACTGGGCTTGCTGACGCAACTGCTGACTGGGCCCTAGGGCTGACGTGGCGGCTTGTGCGGCGGCTGACGGGGCTTGGGGTCTACGGGTGTACGACTGACATGCGGGGCCCACATGGCGGCGGCGGGGTGCACGGTGGTCGGCGTCCATGGGGAGGCGAAGCGACAGCTGGCGTCAGCGATGACGCACGCGGGCGCGAGGACCGAGGCGTCGCGGGTGCGGGAGCGGTTCCGTTGGCGGCGGACGGCGCGAGGCGCGGCCGAGGCGGCGCGATTCGGCGGCCGGCGGCGAGAATCCGAGACGGCGGCGGGGCTCGGGGCGGCGACAGGCTCACCGACGGCGAACGGCGACGAGCGGCGGCGAACAGCGGAGAACGGGGACGAACCACGACGAGCGCTCCGGCGGCGAGAACGAAGGCTCGGGCGACGGCGGCTCCGGCGAAGGGCGGCGGCGGAAGCGGCGGCTCGGGATGAGGGGAACCCCGGGGTCGGTGCCCTTTTATACCCGGGAGGCGAAGAGTCCTGGGCGGCGCGGACGTCGAGTCCGGGGCGGAGACGACGGCGGAAAACGGAAGGCGGCGGCGGAGTTCGAAACGGAGACGGGGACGAGTCCCGGTCGGGGACGACGGAGCTGACACGCGGGTCCCACACGTTGGCGACACGGGCGAGCGGGTGGCAGCGATCGAGTGCGGGCGCGAGCGGCAGCGGCCGGATGAATGACACGCGGCGGCCATCGGGGAGGCCAAGGCGGAGCGCGCGCGCGCGGATTAGCGACGTGTGGCGCGGTCAATGGCGGGGCTGGGCGGCGGCCGACCGCCGCATGCTGCTGGCCGGACCGGCCGGGTTGGGCCGACCGGGCTTTAAGAAATTAGGATTGTTTTTCTTTTCTTTTTCCAGAAATTCAAATAAACTATTTTGAGCTCTAGAAAAATAGCAAATAAATACAGAAAAATCCATAAAAATCCAATAAATTCCTTGAGACACAAAGAACTCAAATAAAAAAAATTTGGCAAATGTTCATGTTCAGATTAATCATATTAAATCCTTTTTAATTCATAAAAATTCCATTTAAGCTTTAATTAATTCCAGAAAAATTCAAATGGTGAATTTTATTTTAAAAGCTTTAAAAGACTCTGAAAATCAGGATGTTACAATTACTCAGCTAAAATGCAAGAGTGAAGCATTTCAAGCCTTCAAGAAGTTCAAGATGGCTGCTAAAGATGAAGCAAACATGAGGTTGAAGGCACTTCGTACTAATCGGGGAGGTGAGTTCAACTCTAATGAATTCAACACCTATTGTGAAATGATTGCCATTAGAAAGTTCTTGATAGCACCCTACTCCCCCTCAACAAAATGGGACTGTCGAATGAAGGAATCAAACCGTTGTGTCCATGGCACAGAGTATGATGAAAAGTATGAATGTGCCCTTGGGAGTTTTGGGGAGAAGCCTTAACAACTGCAGTTTATATCTTAAATTGAGCGCCGACCAAAAGTGCGGTAGGAAGAACTCCGTATGAAGCTTGGTGCAAAAGAAGGCTGACAGTTCATCACTTGCGCATTTTTGGATGATGTGGTACATGTGAAAAAAGGTAGGAGGACACATGAGCAAACTTGCTGACTGAAGCTCGCCGATGGTGTTTATTGGCTAGGAGAGTGGCTCAAAAGCTTACCATGTATTTGACCCAGATACTAGGAGAGTATGTGTCACACGGGATGTGGTATTTGAAAAAGAAAGAGCGTGGGACTAGGACACCACATTGCAAATCAAGTGAGATTTTTCATGTGATTTATGACCATGGTTCAACGACTACCATCAATGAGCCTGAAGCACAACAAGTGTCAGTCATCCCAACACATCAAGAAGTGCAAAATGCAGAGGTAGAACCGGTTGAAGTGCTCTCACCGGTTGAAGCACAACAAGTGTCGGTCATCCCAACACCTCATTTCGGGCTGTGTTTTTCAATGCAGAGGAACCAACAACATTTCAGGAGGCAGGTAAGGAAGAAAGCTTGAGGTGTGCCATGCAAAAAGAGATGAATTGTATCTGAAACTATTAGACATGGAGTCTTGTAGACCTCCCTGCAGATCATCGTGCCATTGGTCTTATGTGGGTATACAAAGAGAAAAAAGATTTGCATAGTACAGTGGTGAAGTACAAAACACGCTCAGTGGCCAAAGAATATGTGCAAAAACAAGGGGTAGACTTTGAAGAAGTGTTTGCACCTATTGTAATAATGGAAATGGTGAGGTTACTCATTGCTTTAGCAGCACAAGAAAGATGGCGACTCCATCATATGGATGTGAAGTCGGCTTTCTTAAATGGGGATCTAGAGGAGGAAGTCTATGTGAATCAACTGCCAGGCTTTGTTGAAAAGGGCAAAGAGCACAAAGTCTTTAGACTTCACAAAGTATTGTATGGCTTAAAATAGGCCCCAAGGGCCTAGAACTCCAAATTGGACAAAACCTTAGTTGCATTCGATTTTGAGAAGAGCCCTCTAGAACATGGAGTATACAGAAGGAAGAAGAATGAAAATATGCACTTTGTTGGTGTTTATGTGGATGATTTAGTCATTATAGGTGGCAGTGAGCTTTAGGGGTGAAAACGGATCGGATATTTCCCGACCGACCGACCGCCGAATCCGAGTCGGATCGAATTCGGATAGTTGTGTCGGATAATTATCGGATTCGGAGTCGGATTCGGATAGTTGTTTTGGATACGAATCGATTCGAAAAGAACTATCCGACGGATACTGATACTATCCGGATTTTTTCGGATAATACCGGATGTATTTTTCGGATATCCGCCCAATCGCAAGCATCGCCAAGCCCATCGGCGAGATTAGCACGCTGCCGTGCTCGGCGGAGGGGGAGCACGCGCGCACGACGGCGGCACGGCAGCACGCCGGCGCCAGCAGCCGGCCACCTCGGCCTCTACGGCTCTACCTCGCCAACCCCAGATTCCCCATTCCCCACAACCACAACATCAACCATCACAGAGCAAATACCAGAGAGAGAGAGAGAGTAGAGGGGAAGGAGCACACCGGTCACCGGAGCAGTGGACGACGGCCGCACCGTCGCAGAGCGAGGCAGTGTAGCCGAGCCGAGGCAGCATCCCGCGTGATGATGAACTTCGCCGCCGGCGCTCCAGTCGCCGCCCGGCCATCCGCCGCTGGTGGCTCGCTCTCGGAGTAGTCGAGGTCGCCGCCGCCGCCGCTCGGAGCCGGGGAGGGGCGGCGGGAAGGAGGGGCGGCGGGGAGGAGAGGGTGCCGGGGAGAAGGGGCGACCGGAGAAGGG
Source organism: Dendrocalamus sinicus (assembly GCA_036346575.1). Lineage (NCBI taxonomy): Eukaryota > Viridiplantae > Streptophyta > Magnoliopsida > Poales > Poaceae > Dendrocalamus > Dendrocalamus sinicus. The sequence goes on from CM070664.1 coordinate 18,439,333, forward strand.
GGCGCGAGGAGGAGGAGGGGGCGGCGGGGAAGGAGGGGCGCGGAGGAGGAGGGGGCGACGGGAGAGTGGGGTGCCGGGGAAGGAGGGGTTCCGGGAGAAGGGGACGACTGGGTAGGAGGGGGCGGAGGAGGAGGAGGGGCGGGGGAAGGCGGGCGGCCGGGAAGGAGGGGGCGGAGGAGGAGGGGGCGGCCGGGAGGAGGGGCGGAGGAGAAGGGGCGACTGGGAGGAGGGGGCGCGGGGAGGGCGGGGGGGAAGTAGGGGATGCGGAGGAGGGGGCGGCGGGAAGGCGGGGGGGGAGGAGGGGGCGGGGAGAGGCGGCGGGGCAAGGAGGGGGCGGCGGAGGAGGAGGGGCGGCGGGGGAAGAAGGGGGCGACCGGGGGGAGGAGTGGGGCGACGGGGGGAGAAGGGGGCGCGAAGGAGGAGGGGGCGGCGGGGAAAAATGAATCGGGCGGCGGCGGGGAAGGATTTGTGGGTTAGGGTATTTTTGATAGTTTACGATTTAGTCCTTCAGGTTTTCGTTTATTTTGATTTCTTCTGGTCTAGCTCTCAGAAATTCTGATTTCGTCGCGAAAAGATCCTACATATCCATTGTGACATATACATCTATATAGAGCAGTCCTTAGAATGCCAAATTTGAAGATTGAATTAGGTTTTGGAGATGTAAATGTGCAATGTGTATATATATATATGAGATAAGGAGAAAGATGTGGATGGTTGGATCTTAATCCAATGACTAAAAAAAGTAATTAAGATATGTTATGATTTAGGTCAAGTTTATTTTTGCACTGTGATATGAGGTGTTTTTTCTTATTCTTCATTTTTGCACTTGTGATATAATGTGTCTTTTCTTATTCTTTCTTAAGAAATATTAGGGTTGGACTGCTGGAGAAGAAGATCAATCAAATCAACATATTCTAACATATATTTATAATTTTTACACACATAGCTCACCCCATTGTGATTTTATTTTATGCAAGCAAATTACAACTACATGCGATTCTAATTCTAACATAGCTACCTTCACCAACTGCCTTAAGCATTTGATGAGATAACCACCCCCATATATGATATATGTTACAATTAACCATTTTGTAAATAGAGATAGTCCATTATTGGTGCGTGTATTCCAATTAATTACTAAATGTTCGAGAAACTATTTAAATTGCTTTCTTAACTATAGTAAACTGCACTTATGACTCTGGTTGAGCTTTTGTATTTGACTAGTTGGGCAGCCCTATGCCAGATTGTCGGACGATGAGCTAGAGCCGTGGTTCGTGCAGCGGTGGAGTCCGCCGGATCCATGTTTGCCTTTCTTTTAAGATATTATCTAAATATGTGATTTTGATCCACCATTGCGCTTATATACTGCTCGAGTGTCTATCTGGTTTCAGAATTATAGAGCTGACCTTATAAAAATTGAAAATACCAACTAAAACAACATACAAACACGAAGCGCTCAACCGAATTACTCAACTGATCTGAGGGCTTCTAATTTTGACACGCATGGTAGATTTGCAATGTAGTTAGGGTCAAAACATCAGTTTGGTTTTGTAGATCTTGAATTCTTTATGTCTAAGACATCTTCAATAGTATCATCACTTTAGCTATCTCTTAGCTATACTACGTCAACAAATTTCTATGTGGAGAAAAAGAAGGTGAGGAAAGAGAATATGTCCTACGTAATATCCGACGAGATATTCGTTATCGTATTCGCATTCGCTCCGTATTCGTTCCGTATCTATGACCGATACTATCCGGATTCGTATTCGTATCTGGCACTATTCGTATTCGACTCCGAATTCGAGAAAAAATATAGGATAGGATATGGAATAAGCAATATCCGACCGAATCCGACCCGTTTTCACCCCTAGTGAGCTTGAAATAGAAGAATTCAAGCAGCAGATGTATGAAGCTTTCAAAATGAGCGATTTTGAGTTATTATCTTGGCATTGAAGTCAGCCAAAAGCCAGGAGGGATTACTCTTTGCCAAGAAGCATATGCAAGGAAGGTGCTTCAGAATTGCAGCATGGAAGAATGTAATCCAACTCAAGCGCCAATGGCGGCAAGATTGAGCAAAAGGAGTACATCACCACCGGTTGACAAAACTATGTATAGGAGCATAGTAGGAAGATTGAGGTATCTTACAAACACCAGGCCTAACTTGGCATTCTCTGTTGGGATGGTGAGTCGGTTCATGGAGTCACCCACAGCCAAACACATGGGTGTAGCAAAGCATATTTTGAGATACATAAAAGGAACACTCAATTTGGGTTGTTGTTATGAAGGGATAAAAGAAGATGAAGAAATTCGCACGATAGGATTCAGTGATAGTGATATGGCCGGTGATGTGGATGATTGAAAGAGCACAATAGAAGTTGCTTTCTTCCTAGGCTCAAGTCTAATCAGCTGGTTATCTCACAAACAAAAGGTGCTAGCTCTATCCTCATGTGAAGCTGAATACATAGCAGCTGCAACCGCAGCATGTCAATGAGTGTGGTTAGGATCACTCCTCAGAGATTTGTTGAACCGGAATTCTGTGAAGGTGGAGCTTAACATTGACAATAAGTCCACTATCTCTTTATGCAAGAATTTGGTGAATCATGATAGAAGTAAACATATTGATACTTGTTTTCATTATGTTCGAGAATGTGTTGATGAAGGCAAGATCATAGTCAAGTATGTCAGCACAAGCAATCAGCTCACAAATATTCTAATAAAACCATTGGGAAGGCTCGGCATACGAACTATGAAGGAACAACCAGTTTAGGGAGGTGAATGTTTGTTTTAAACTGGTTGTGTTGGTATTTATCTTTTAGCTTATCTCTTTGTTTTGTAAAGTACCGATCTGGTACTACTAAGTTTACCGATCTGGTATTGCTAAGTTTGTTAGGTTATCTTTCACTTTTAGCAAACAATTCATGTGAGCCGAAATATAGGAGTTTTGTTTAGCAAGTTTGTGTGTTGATATAAAGAGAATCTCCAAAAGGTGCTGTTGGATCGCACCACAAACTCTGCTTGTTTTTCTTCTGTCTATGCTCTACGTTCTCTGTCATTTGTCAGATGCACTGTTCATTGTTTTGGCAAATTCAAATTACCGTTGTTTGTTCCGTCCATGGTCCCTGCTGTGATCCTGCTTTTTTTCCCTAGCCTTCGGTGCTTTCGCGGTCGGATTAGGGCCAAAAGTGCAATTCTAGATGCACGTGGCTAAATTTGTAATTGCGGTGGCACAACGGGGCAAATAAAAAAAGGAATGTCTATACAACATTCGATTATTTTTGAGGACAAAAACAATCAGATTGATTTGAGGTGTTAGATCTCTATCCAACGGATCCACTCATACAAGCCCCCTTAAAAAAATGATCCCCTCCAAAAAAAATAATCTAGGGTGTTAGATCTCCATCTAACGGCTCAAAATCTGACTGTTTTTATTCTAAAAAATAGTCGAATGTTGTATAGACACTCCCAATAAAAAAAACTCCGTTTTCCTAGCCTATCCATGTTGAGATGCTGGGATGCTTGTGCTGCAGTGTGCAGGGACTCGGGCTTAATTTGCACGTTGCTATATGTATCTGTCTCATAGATATTTATGTATAGCAGAAGGTTTTCCTCCCCCTGTTTAGGTGAGAGTTCCCCGATTAGTTTAATTTAGTCCAAGCCCCCGTTTTGTAACGCGGGAATTTTTTTCTGATTTCATGCATGCAAGTTTATACTTCAGATCTCCAATACAAAATTGAGTGTCTTAAATCACGAATTCCTTTGGTCGGTTATCCCCTCCACCACCGGTGAAAGGCAGCTGGACACCGTCCTCTGTCCTTTTTAGCCTTTTGCTACTTTAGGCTACATACCATTTTAGTTTTTTTTTTCCGACTAGATGGTAAAAGTAGTAACAGATTTAGGCTTTTCTCAATTTTCTTTAGTTTCCATTAGACCCCCACGGTTGAAACTCAGACCTTCACCGAAGTTGCAGGTGAGCTCCCCCTCTCTGGATTCCACACCCGCTTAAATCCCATATGATTCCACATCCTCCAAGGCCGAAGAATCAAAATTCAGTCATCCTCCTCGGCGAGAAGGGCTTCGGATCAACGGACCTACAAGATCCGAAGGCAACCCCTACTTCCAACTTGCAGTTCCGGCTTAGGGAAACCTTGCCGTTCTCGAAAAATTACTGAGGGTCATCCGTAAGGCCGGCAACTGGACTTATTGGCTCGGATATCGCCCATTTTTTAAAATTTAAAATTTGAATTTTTGTGATATTTTTTTTTTATTTTTTGTGAATAAGTTATGACAAATTGTAGACATGAACAAGATATTGAAATATCCAATAAAATAGATATAAAAATGTGGATGATAGTTATATAAAAATTCAAATTTGAACCCAAACGTGGGCCATACCAGTTTTTTAGTCAGTTTCATTGCTTACTAGGACCCACTAGTATGCCACGTAACCGGCTGATAGATTTTTCACTAGTCCAGACGACCAAGATGTGAGAGCAAGGAGGTTGTTTGAGTCTCTGATTAATTTCTTGGCATGTATAGGGACACACATGTGTGTGTTGTGTGTGGGTTGTGCATGCGCGGTCTTATACAGGGTTGTTCTTGAGTAGGGGTGACCGTCTAGGGCCAACGAAAGTCATGGGCTTAGCCCATGTATATATACCTATATATATATAACTTGTTTAGACTTAGATGGGCCAACCGATTGAAGTATATAAGGGTACATGCCCATATCGTTAACTTTCAGGTAGCCATTAGCAACAATATAAAAAAGACAACTAGCAACTACAATGAGAACTTGTCTAAGCAGCCCAAGTGTCCAACTCAGGAACTCGTAAATCTAGAATACCTCATTTGGTATGTCACAGGTGACTAAACGAACGAATGCTCGCTTTCTGAGGTAGGGTTGAACGCGTAGCTACTCTGATGGTTGGGGGGTTGGCTAGCATAGTAGCGACGGAGGCTTTGAATTGATTCCCCTAAGCCTTTCCTCTCTCTATCTGCCATCACATCTCATCTTTGACGGCATCAGTGATCTCCTCTCTGAGGGATTCATGAATCTCCTCTCGTAACCATGCATCGCGCTCAACTTTGGCTCTGTTCCTACACTGGTATGCTTCAGAGTCCTCTGAGAATCCCTGCTTTAATAGAACATAAAAACCAAGTTTTCTCATGCGACCTGGGTGCTTCTTGATTCCTAGGGCCATGGAAAGTATATATCTCTCCCTGACTGCCTGGAATGAGCCTTGGGAAGATTTAGCACTCAATACTTCCTGCAAGAGCCCGATATGTTATTTCACTTCTTATGAAGTTGTGGAGTAATTGCAAACTAGGTAGCTCGATATCTTACTATGCACTAGGACACTTCCTCGTTTGCAAGGTTTGGAAAGGAGATGGCTTTTGAAGACACAGTAGATGACCTTGCTCTTATCCAGTTTTGGGTGTGCTCATCAGGGATCCCGACAAATGGCGGGGAGGCCTCCTGCCAGATTGTTTGCTCGTCCTCCTTCATCCATTGTGGGATTTTACCCGTATACCCAGCAGTGCTGAGTCTATGAGGGTACGTGTTTTTTTGCCTGGAGGGCCCTGTGCACTACACATTCACTCCTAAAATCATCTGTCATCATCTTCACCACAAAGTCTTGCCACCAAGGTTCTAGGAATGGATACTACTAGAAGGGCGTCAGATCCTTCTCCACATAGTACTTGATAAGCGTGCTTTTGAAGTTCTTACATGCTTTGTACGCTGCTAGCAACACATGTCATCGCATGGAGGCCTGGTGTTTTCTAGGAACTTGAACGATTGGAAAATTTCTGTCACTAGCGTATCTTTCTAATCTTTTGTCAAGTCCTTCCACGAATCATACGTGATCTCAACCTATTCCCATGCAACTATTCTAACCATTGTCTAGAATGCAGATGCTGCTTGGCGAGGATTGAGAGAGGTCCCAGACGCATCGATATTCATGATGGTAAATTGACCCTCAGGCCTTTTCAATAATTCTCTTCCATGGCGCTTGAATTTTTCAAAGAATAGTGCATTTGACGCATGAGTCGACGATGACGGAGAATGAAGGGACGACATCTTCACAAGAAATAGAAGTTCTGACACGCGTGAACATATTATCATAAGATTCTCTATGTGTATGGGTATACACACCAATTAATAAATAATTGGGATATGTAGGGAAGAAATTAGTATACTTTCTTGTTAAATATATCGCTACCACAAAAAAATCCATACATGCTACATATAAGAAGAAGATAAATTTGCAAAGTTATATAATTACTTATTATACTTGAAATAGAATACCTTAAATATAAGTATGCAATGTCCACAAATATTTCACAAAATTTTCATCAATAAGCATAGAGCCTAGATTTAAAGTGTGTTGTCTTGCTATCAGATGCAGAGTTACACAAGATAAAATCGGCCTTCTCAATACTTGTCAATATTCTTCATTAATTAAATATGATAACTAAGGCCAAGGAGAAAACCATTCCACCAATCATCCTAAGGCGCATGCATATACACGCAAATAGCCACAACACGAGGTAAATCTTCCAACCAAGTAAAGCATCTGATTGAGAGGATGACAGCATGTCATGCACTAACTAGATCCTACACATCCATTGCTATAGAAAAGGTCATCACAGATGGTTCAAAAACCTTATCACAGATAGTTTCATGAGCCGTCTAAGTTAATGGGTCAGTAATGATATGAGGTCATCATTGTCAGACCCGGATTTTTCAATCCGAATCTACTGTGTTTTACTGCACTAATCCCTGGATCAGTAGTTAGTGCACACAGGTACATTGCTGAATCATGTCATACATCGCACAGATAATAATATTACAGAGTTTAAGTTACACCACGTCGGGTGACAGTTTACAAAAGGGCCGATTAGGCCAAATGTCTTCATTACAAACACGCAGCGGAATCATTAGCAAAAGTAAACCCAAAATCCACAGGCAAGCGACTGGAAGGGTATTGTGTGCATTATATGTTGCCAGCTAACCAGTAACATACGTGCACACAAAGCCGGAAGTCCACTTGTCTATGTCTAACCAACGGGGCCTACGCCTTAGTCTCTTTCGTTATCCTTCTCCTCCGTAGCAGGAGTATCCTCGTAGGCATAATGGTCCTGTGTTCCTGTGTCTGAATTTTGTTGCAAAAGCGAGTGTGAGCACTCCAACCCCGTGCTCCGCGAGCCAACACACAGAATGCAATATTTAACATGTATGGCTAATCAAAGGATGGCTCGGGCTTATTTCATTTTGCGAAGAGTGCTTTTGAATATAATTATATAAAAATCCTTAGGACCTAGCAATTTCTAAACACAAGACCTTTATTCGCAAAGTAAGATGTTATTATAATTGACACAGATTCCATCCACCATTTCATGGTATCTGGACCATATAGCATATTTTAGCGTTATAGCCGCTTAACTTACCACTGGGACGACACCCAAGACAATTCCAAACCAGGACCATCAGCAGTCCTACACTTTTCCATTATCACCCACCAAGATTTTTGAAATAGAACTATATCTAGTTAAGCTCCCATGTTCGCCCTTGACCGTGGGCATGGCTATTCGAATAGTTTTGACTCTGCAGAGTTTCGTACACTTTACCCACAAGAGACAATCAACTCGTTGCCCCACATGATACCTTAGTCATGTGGTTGAGCAGACCGTCACAATGACTTTTCAAATTATCTAGTTCCTTTCATCATCTCACTCTATGGGCTACTCCCACTTGCGGTGGGTCCCATACGTTGCACGAGATGTTTCCCACGGCTGCTAGTGCTATTCGGGCTCCACTCCCCTCAACACTAGCACGACTGGGAAACGTCACCCTTCACTCGGTGTCCCTTTGGGCCTCCCTTGCCCTTGCATATCCCCGCCAAACCACTACCAGTGAGATGTTTCCGGGAATTTCGATAAAATTACTTAGCCAAGTTGTATTTTACAGACTTGTGGTTGTACTGCTTTACAAAGGATATCATGACAAGATTCAGTCCTTAGGGATACCTGGATGGTTCTACCACATTTCATAATTAGTGCATCCACTGCACCACATTCCAGCCCCCAGTCCATCCACCCAGGTGATTTTCAGCATTAATGGGGCTTTTCAAGAGCATAAAATAATGTATAAATAATCTATAGCCATTCCATCCCTGACTGCCCAAAACATTTTCTTATTTGCAAGTGAAGATTGTTGGAGTATGTAAGCACTCCAATTATCTAGCATTTCTAAGCATTATTATATACTAGGAACTTGTTTGCAAAAGCTACGGTAGTTTTTAATTTGCTATGGTGACAAGGATCACTTATTCAAAATGGAGCAATGGGGTATACTAACAAGCATATTAACAGGGTTATAACTAGCATTGTCAAAACCAAAGTACTTTACGCATAAAACTATAGCATGCAATTTGATAATTTAAAAGAAATTAACATTTGCATAAACATGGGTCCAATATGGTCAAAGTGTTAACTCGCCTTGGTCGCAGGGGTCGAGGTCTTGATTTTCTGAAGCTTCAAAGGTGGCTGCCTCCTCTTCTTCCTCTTGAGCCTCGTACGCTATTTAATCGCGCGAAAACCCCAAATAACAGAAAAGCAGTAATCACTCAAAAAGCCACCAGAAATTCAAACAGACTCTAAAAATTATGGTTCTGGTTTCATTTGATAGATCTCGAATTTAGACGAATTTAGAAATTTGTCCCACTTAATTTGGAGTTAAAATGAATAAGTTACAAGCATTTAAAGTCCTCAGTTCATAAAAATCCCAGAAATTAGAAAAAGTCTGACATGTGGGTCCCACTGGCTATTTTTAATTCCGTTACATTATTTTTATTTCCATATACAGTGTCTATGACAGGTGGGGCTTACTAGTATTTTTAATATTTACTTTATTTCCCACCGGTTATCTCTCGACATGAGGGCCTCATCACAGTGGGGCGCGCGAGTGCAAATGGCGGCAGTGGGGCCCACCTGTCAGCCCGAGAAATAAAAGAAGAAGCTCAACCCGGCGCGCCGCGGAGCCGAAGGCTTGAACGCGCGCGACCGGGGAGCCTCTCGGGGTGGGGGGGGGGGGAGAAGAACAGAATCAGCCGCGCTAGCCAAGTGAACCGAATGATGTTGCTTACCATATAAGGGGCATAATTCCTTTTATACTATCAGGCCCAGCGTGTTAAAATGGAAAACTAACGTGCGACCGAGGGGAATCGAACCCGGGCCGGAGAGGTGAGACCGCACCACTTCAACCACTCGGGTACACGCCTTACTTGACTGAGAGGAGCGACGGGTTGAGGTTGAGGCAAGCGTGGGGAGGAGTTGAGGCAGAGAAGCTCGGGTAATGGTCGGGCGGCGGCGTCGACGGCGATTGGTGGTCGGGGAGCCCCGGGTGAAGGCTAAAGTGCGTTCCCGGGATGACGCTGGTGCTGTTGGTGCGGTTGGTGAGGGCCGAGGGTACACGGTGGTGGCCGGCGGCGAGCGGTGGCGGCGGTTCGGAAGGAGCGCTCGGTGCCGGCGTCGTAGGGTCGTCGGGAGACTCGGGAAAGACCGAGTATCGATCGGCGGTGCTCTGGAGGTGGTGTGATTGAGGGGAATTGGGCTCTGGTGACTCTAATCAACGGGAAGCCCCGGCGGCCGGAGTTGGGGAAGAAACACGGCTGGCGGTGCTCTGGGGGTCCTCAGCTCAATTGGCTTTGAGGGGAGGGAGAGTGGAGCGTGGGGAGACTCGTGGAGCTCCTGGGGGTACTTATAGAGGACCGAGCGAAGCTGGCAACGGGAGGTGCCCCGTGCGGTCACTTCCATGCTCGGCGGAGCAGGCGGCTAGGGCAGGGAGCGGCAGAGGAGGATATCTCCGCAAAGGATTCGCCAGGATGGCGTAGTACCACGTGCGCCAGAGGGTGGAACTCGAGCCTTGCGCGCGAGAGGACGGGTTGGCAGGGGGAAGAAAAAGAGAGGTGGTGTTGGGCCGGGCGGTCCTGCGGTGAGCGGCGGAGGCAGACGGGGCGCAGGGCAGGGCATGATTGCCTGTGATGCTCGAGGAATGGCAGAGGGAGGACTCGGTGCCGCGCACGCGATGAGCTGGAGCGAGTGACGCTGGGAAGAAAAAGAGGAGGGCGGCGGCAGTGCCGATGGCGGAGACGGCTACGTCCGGTGGTCCGAAGGGGAATCCGCCGGTCCGAACGCGCGAGGAGGAGGCGGGCTGGGCTACAGTGCGCGCGCACGAGGGATCTGCGGCCCGGAGAGAGAAGGCAGATTGGAGAACAAGTACAGTAGTGCTGGGGGGCTGTTCGGCCGGTGGTGGAAGGGAGGTGGGCCGCGCGCGCCTGCGGGAGAGGGGCGAAGCCAGGTTGGGCCGGGGTTGGCGCGAGGTGAAATGGGGGTTGGGCTAAGCCGGCTGGCCGGCCTGACCCCTATCCTTTTTATTATTTTATTTTACTTTTACATTTGAATATGTATATATACTTATACACATATATCCTGGGGTATATACATGTATATGTATCTATATGTTGTTATTCATATGTGTTTGCCTATATGTATAAATGCTAGCCTCCTTTAATTTGCTTGCCATTATTTTTAGGGATGAGATTTCATGCTTAGTTACATTTCTCCCTTGGTATTTCATGGATCATCTTTTCAGATTCTTCTTTAGATTTTCAAATTTCTACCATTCTAATATGTTTGCTTCTTTTGATCCTTTTTAGCTTTAAAAACCTTTTGCCAAACTTTCAGGAAAAATCATTATAAATCCAAATGCAAATGACAATGTATTTGCAAAATAATCAACAACTTTACATTTTCCCTAATACCATTTTTCAGGATGTTACAATCACCGACGGTTTTTGAAACATTCGTGATACGGACTATCACAGACGGTTATTAATTCATAACTGTCTGTGATAATTGACTATCACGGACAGTTTATATTAGAAACCATCTGTAATAGTTGATGTATGATAGATAATATTTCAACTACAAACCATATGTGATAGTAAACTATCACAAATGAATTTTAGTTGAAACCGTCTATGATATCTGATCTATCGTAGATGGTTTGTAGATGAAACCGTTTGTGATAAATATGTATTATAGATGATTTGTAGATAAAACTATTTGTGATATTCCTTTGTATTGCTAAATCTATTTCTGTTTGTTGGCTAGCCTCAAGAAATGCTAGTCATGCCCTCCAAAACAAGTAGAAACACAACAAGTACGTGTATATATCCAGTTGATATTTCTTTCATAAACAAGAACATCCATTTCATAAATCAATTAACTCAAACGAAATAAATTAACCATTCATGAACAAATACTCATGTACAATTAAGTTCAATCTTATCCCAGTCAAGTTCATTCTATATTGTGAAACTCCCCATCTTTGTTTACGACCTTAGACAACAAGAAGTACGCACACTGTCCTCAAATTTTTTGGTGCTTGGTCTATTCCAACGCAGCTGTAGCGATGGTCGCAACCTGTCAATAGGAAGATCAAAGTCGTGCATACATATAAATTGATAAGTATAAAAATAATTATTGTAATATTGACAAACATGGGGATGATTGGTCACCGCAGAACTGAGGAGTAGTTCCATGTTGTAGCAAATATAGTATCCATAGATGTTGCCCGGCGGCTGCTGGTGGTACTGCAAAAATATAATTTGTTAGTTCAAGAGGCATTACTATGAAGTGTAATATAGGATTAATGTGCACTAGCGAATACTAGAAAATCTAGATCATGTCGTAGGACACTGATCCCTCCCTTGGATCTCCATATAGTAACAGCATACTCGGTGAATGACTCACGTGATTCTAAAAAGTTGGTCTTAGCCATTGCGAAGGAAAGATAGCCTACAATAAAGTTATTTATGATGAAAATGTGTTTACATATCGATTAATTGTTGGACAACTATGAAGTTATTTTTGGCTCTCTTGAGGAAGTCAAGGTATATTATCTTATTCTATTTTGGTATAATTCTAGTGGAACCTACATTGGCATGTAACCATAGTCATTAAACCTAAGTTCATACTACTTATAAAGTATAAATCAATAAGTACATCCATTAGTGTAGCACTTACCCCTGGTTGTATGGCAAAAATAGGAATTCCTTGTCACGGTGAGCCACTAATGCCGTCATCATGTAATCCTCGACGAAGGATGCATCCTCCTTGATGATTTGTATGAAGACCAAGTGTGGGTCGAGAAAACCTACCGGTGATTTCGTTAATCTGACTTCGCTCATCATGTGTGTATATACATACACACAAAAGCAAGGAATCACATATGATATTTATTGGTATTACATGAACATAGACTATGATTGTACACATTTACAGTGTCCAGCATTGAATGGGTGAGGCATTGAGGGCGTTGAGGTTGAAGAGAAAGAACTAGTCCATGAAGGTTACTGTGAAGACTCAGTCTTGAACTTCGTGCTAAAGATGATGCAGTCTGAACTTCACATTCACACTCAAGCACCATTGTCCACTTGTCTTATTGTCATGTTCCATGTACCATGCATGCAACCTTTGGCAAGCAAATCCTAGGGTTAGGAGACGCTCTTTTGGGATGACCAACGGCTCGCCTAGCATGAATTTTTAGGCCAACGACAAGTAGGGGATATCATTGGTATTCTTTGGTTTGCCCTTGTCGCCTCATGGGAGTTGACCGGGCATGAGATATAGATGCATGTGATGCACCACACCCTTGGCGCATCGGTGCAGGTAACTCTGGTGTAGGTAGCTCTAGTGCAAGTAGCTCTGGTGCAGATAGCTCCTGTGGACTTGGCACTAGTTGAGGACTTTCCTATGAAGTTGACATCGATGCAGGTGCCTCCAAGTAATTGTCCCTCTTGGACTATTGGATGAATATTCCAATGGTTTGCATAGAGTCACGACCTTGTCATTTGGGGGGATCTACAGTGGGACAGCCTTGAATTTAGAACACCATCCACATTTATTTTGTGAAACCCTGCACTAGAGTTACACCGTGCACGAAGGCACCGGCACCAGATGGATATGCCTAGCCCCAAGTAACGTACAGAACAACGGAGGCATATCTCACTTGGAGCTTGCACTTCGTAGCCACCTACATAATGATATAAAATTAGCTACTCCAACTGGCCTATCAATGGATCGAGCATTCTAATGATAATAATTATTACCAGGATGTCATCGACAGGAAATCTGTGGTCACTTTCTGAGGTAAGGTTGGACACACAACTACTTCGATAGTTAGGGGCTAGTTAGCATAGGAGCGGTGGGGGCTTCCAATGGATTTCAATTGAACCTATCCTCCATGCTCTCCTTCTGTCATTGCATCTCCTCTTTGACGGCATCAGTGATCTCCTCTCTAATGGCACCAATGATCTCCTCTTTGAGGGATTCATGAATCTCCTCTCTTAGCCATGCATTGTGCTCAACTTAGCCCTCTTCCTACTCTGGTACACTTCAAAGTCCTTTAAGAGTCCCTATTTCTATGGAATGTAAAGACTAAGGCTTCTCGTGCGACCTGGGTGCTCCTTGTTTCCCAGGGCCACAGAGAGTATATATCTCTCCCTGATTGCCTAGAATGAGCCTTGGGAAGATAGTTCACTCGGCGCTTACTACAAGAGCCCGACATGCTATTTCACTTCCTATGAAGTTGTGGAGTAATTACAAATTAGGTAGTTCGATATGTTACTAGGAGTTGCGACACTTCCTCATCTGTGGGGTTTCGAAATGAGATGACCCTGAAGACACGGTAGATGACCTTGCTCTTATCCAGTTTTGGGCATGCTCATTAGGGATCCTAGCAAATGGCGGAGAGGCATCCTGCAGGATTGCCTACTCATCCTTCTTCCTCTATTGTGGGATTTTACCTGCATACCCAGCTGTAACAAGTCTGTGGGGGTGCGTGTTTTTCCTAGAGGGCCTTGTGCACCGCACTTTCACTCCTAAAATCATCTATCATCTTCTTCGCCACAAATACTTGCCAGCACAGTTTTAGGAACAAATACTTATCGAAGGGCGTTAGATCCTTTTCCACGTATTGCTTGATAAGCGTGGTATTAAAGTTCTTCCATGCTTTGCACACTACTAGCAATGTGTGTCATTGCACGGAGGTCTGGTGTTCTTCCAGGCTCTCAAACAATCAAACAATTACTATTACCAGCTTAATTTTCTAATCTTTGGTCGAGTCCTTCCATGAATCATACGTGATCTTGATCCGTTGCTGTGCAACTATTTCGACCATTCTCTGAAATGTGGATGCTGCTCAGCAAGGATTGAGAGGGGTCCTAGGTGCATTGACATGCGTGATGGTAAATCGGCCCTCGGGCCTTTTTTATAGTCCTCTTCTATGGCGCTTGGATTTTTCAGAGGACGGTGCGTCAGATGCATGAGACAACGATGACAGAGAATGAGTAGATGACATCTTCTTGTTAACAACATGTGAGATTTAATAAAACCATTGTGTGAATACGAGTACTATCAAATTCAATGATTATTATATAATTGCTTTTATTTCTGTTTGGACCAGAGAGAACTGAAATATAACTTATCTTTTATTTAGGGAATTGATGCTTAAGAGCATTAGTAATTCATCTTTGGCATATTGACATCAAAAGGGCATAATTGAAACTTAAGCCCATGCATTTATCCTCAAGATGTGTATTAATGAAATAACAAGAGAGCAAAAAGGATAATTGGTAACCATGATGATACATTGTTCATTTCCATATCATAAATAGGAAAGAAGAGTTACATACGGTGTGCTCAGGGAGGAGGAGGCGTGCTCGAGGAGGAAGTGTGCTGGGTTGGAGGCGGTGGGCTCAGGGGAGGAGGCGGAGAGCTCGGGCTAGGGCGGTGGCCCGTGCTCGGGGAAGTTAGAGAATATTAAGCGTTTGAGTAGGTTGGACATCACAGACGATTCTAAATTAGAACCGTCTGTGATAATGCACATCACAGATAGTTCTCTTTAGAACTATTTGTGATAAATATCATAGACGATTCTAAATGCATTCTCATATACGTAAATGCAAATTCACACACACACACATACACACACACACGACACATTCTCATATACATAAATGCAAATTCACATATATTTCGCACATTCTTATATACATATATAAATGCAAATTCACATATATTTGATACATTCTCATATACATAATTGCAAATTCAGAACATATGAGACATAAGCATTTCATTCATCATTCCACCTGCTTATTTCCATTAAAAATTAGCCCTTCATGATGATAGACACATATATAGCTAGTTTCATCATGTTGTTCTTTCTCGACTCTTATGCCATTTTTTAAAGGAGACAACTCATCAAATTGATTGTATTCTTCCTCGTCCATTACATTCTCAACTTTGACAATCTTCCTTTTTTCATGAAGAACTATGCGACACTTCTTATTTGCCTAATTGGTTACATAGAAAACTTGAACAACTTGGTTAGCAACTACGAATGGTTCATCTTTGTATCCGACACGTTCGAGGTCCATAGTAGTGATGCCACACTTGTCGACTTTCACCTGTAGGAGTTAGACCCAATGGCACCGAAATAGGGGATCTTGAAGAGTATGTAGTCGAGTTTCCAAATCTCCTCAATGAATCCATAGTAGGAGCTCCTCAACCCATTGGTACTGAATGCATCTATGTGGACACTACTGTTCTGGTTAGTGCTCTTTATATTTTGAGCCTGCATATAGAATGTGTACCCATTTTTGTCATATCCTGCCATGTCACAATTGTAAATGTTGATCCTTTTGCCAACCATGTCAGCATATTATTTAATGAGCTCCTAGTGATTCGCTCCTTCAACTATTGGTTGAACTGACTGTTGTGTTGTCTCATGATCTAAACATTTGGTCACTCCAAATTCTGTTACTGAAGCACGTCCTTGTGCTGGTTGATATACCGGGACACTTTAGTCATGTGTTGCAAGACCATGAAATAGAATTGAGCATACACATCCATATCTGGAATGATTTCTTTCATTCTAATTGTTTTGATACCCTCGAGCCTCCCCTTATGGCGAGGTTGAGGCACACCTATTGGTTTAACCAGAGCCATATAATTGACGTAGAACTCAATAACCACTTCAGTTGCATAACCTTCGACGATGCTGCTCTTCGGCTGAGATCGATTCTGTATATAAGACTTGAGAATTTCCATGAACCTCTTGAATGGGTACATGCTACGTAGGAACATGAGCCCACACATCTTTATCTCCCAAACAACCTTATTTATGACGGTGAGGAAGAACTGGTTGTAAATGGTTACATTGATGCTAGCTTTCAAATCTACAAAGATTATTTTCGATCACAATTTGGGTTTGTGTTTTATCTCAATAGAGAAGTAGTGGGCTAGAAAAGTTCCAAGTAAGAGGTGGTTACTGATTCTATAATAGAAGCTAGGTATATTGTAGCTTCTAAATCTACAAAGGAAGTTATTGGACAAGGAAGTTTATCTCTGAACTAGATGTGGTCTCTAGTGCTTCTAGTCCAATAAATCTCTATTGAGATAATAGTGGAGCCATTGCGCAAACCAAATAGTGTAGATCGTATTAAAAATTCAAACACATACTTCCGCATTATCACCTCATTCATAAGATTGTTGATAGAGGTGATGAAATATATGTAAAGTGCACACGGATTTAAATATTATTGATCCATTGACCAAGCCTCTTCCGTAGCCAAAGCATGAGGTGCATATAAGAGCTATGGGTATTAGATACTTATATGATTGACTCTAATGCAAGTGGGAGGTTGTTGGTGATATGTCCTAGGGCAATCATGGAGATAATTGTATCATTTCTATGTTTATGATCTTTTTGAATAAATGTTGTTATGCTCCTTGAATGAATTATCATTTATAAAGTTTAACAAGTATATGACTTGTTGATGAAGCACTTTATTGGTTGTATGATGTCATTCTAAAACATCCCTAGTCGGATGTCACTTGTCAGGACACTGGTGACTTAGATACTAGCACATGTATTGATTGATAACCAGATTTCACCAGTCATAGATATGGTGATATCAAATCAATAATATGAACACATATTCAAGAACATGGTGTTAGATTGACCCACTTTGAGACACTGTTGAGATTGTTATGTTTTATGTGTTACCAGTTGGTCTTAAGCAATAATGATGTATAATTCTTGTATCTGAGATCAGCATAGTTTATTACAAGTGTAATAGTATACTTAGTGGTTGTCAAATACTACTCTGCAATTGGGTAGTTACAAAGGTAACTTTCGGGTATGATATGAAACATGTTGAGGAATGTGTATGGTCGAATATGGGATTTGCCCCTCCTATATAACAGGAGAGATATCTAAGCCCCTTGATGTGGTTAGATAAGAAAAGTGCATGTCCATGCCACAAGTGGTCAAGAGTCGACTGCATGAAGTTGCCCATCACTAGATCAGAAGAAGATTGAATTGTCCGTGGATGACACGTTTCTTACCTTGAGTTTGCTTGGATATCGTGAGGCAAAAGAAGAATATGTAAACAGGTTGATAGGTTTGACCAGATGTGAACTGGTAATATGAGTATATGGACTAGTCATGACCAGGTCAGACATATCACAAACTGGTCTGTGAGGTGGTCATATGGGATACGATATGGTCATGACCATATATGATCTAGTCGTAAGGCTTTATGAGCTAATTATGAGTGACTAAAACCTAGTTATAGATCGTATTGCATAAGGTTCATCCAGATTGATCTTTATGTATATTTGGGGTCTATATATCCTGCTAGGGGCCGCTACCAACCAGAGATTGGAAAGGTGTTTCTGAGTTACAACCAAGCATACATGAACCTATAGACACTCTTAAGGGTTGGAATAGTAAGGGTCTAGATGATGGACTCTGAGTGAGCCAGATCTCTACTCGTATTGGATAAAGATCTGATCAGAGGCTATCCAAGTTGGATACGATCTCTAATCATATTGGATGAGGATCCGATAGGAGGTTATATATTGATAGAGGCGTGGAGCTGAGGGTGGTACAGAAAAATCGAGCATAAGAGGAAATCCTAAGACATACCACCCATTGAAACCCTAGCTGCCATTTCTTGAAACCCTACCATGTGCGCTGGTGCTAGCACAATGACACATGGTGTTTCATCACTGAACATGTGGACTTCAGTAGAGGCACTACTACAACTATGATACTGATTAGGATTGTAGGACCGTATGGCGCTATCAGAGGGGGGGGGGGTGAATGATAGCCTCTACTTCTTTCGCTTTGCTCGATCTCTTCGTGATTGACAACAAAAACAACTGCTCACAGAACTCAGCCGCTCGAAAACCTTCGACCGCTCGAATGCTTCCGCTCGAACAATTACCAGCGTACTCGATCGCACTCAAATGACATCCGTTAGCACACCGTCGACAACACAAGAAAAATGATGCTCAGAGAAACATGTTGCTGATCAACTTCTTATGGAATAGATCCAATATATTATTTTTGCAACAAGTTTTGGCTACAAAGAGCCCTTACGACACCCCTAAAAACTTCCTCGCCAAAAGCCCTAGAGACCATTACATTAGCCTAAGCCTCTCCCTGCTTTTATAGACTAACATCCCTAATCATGTCCAATTTAAACACGAACACAACACCTATTCTCTTCCTCAAATTAAGGGATTCGAAACCCTTTCTTAACATAGGTTTTATTCAACTTTTTCCTCTTCCAACCCACGGACTCTATCCATTACACTCACGATGTAACACGCGATGAAGCCTCCAGGACATCCCCTCCCATAGCTCTATCTCGCTTCATAATCCTGATCTCCACGTGCTCCAGTGTTAGCCCGACCACCTCGCGTGACATCCTCAATTGTCTGGACCTCAGATCTCCCTAACCTAGTCCCGGTCATCCTCGTCACTGACCATGATCGTCTTTACGCTCTCCCAGCACAAGCTATTCCTAGCTTGACTGTCATCAGTATAACAACTCATAACACCCTTGTTCATCTAGAATAAGACCATCCACGACCATCAACCTGGTCGTCCATGGCCAATCACCTTATCACAAACCAGAAAACAATTTTAGACCACTGATTACGACTGCCAAAAACTATCGCTTCTGAAACTCACTCTTCTGACCACTCAGCAAAACAACCGAGCACAACCGCCGAGTACCGATCACAGTAGCCTCCGACAACCGACCACAACACTCACGACTATCGCTCACCAACCATCGAGTACCTAGCCGCTCCGACTATTGAGTACCGACACAGTTCCATCAAGCACTAGCCAAACACCCCCACCGGCCTATCATGAGTACTCAAAGTACTCAAAGATCATAAAGAGTGAAGCACTCCATACAAGAATAGTCCGTACAATCTACGACCATGTAAAAGTGTTGTAGCTATGATTACCTTCAGTGGTCGGTCTGTCATGGTCGTAGTTGAGTTGCCATGGTCGAAATCGTGTTGCCATGGTCGAAGTCGTGCATGGTTGAAGTCAAATTGCCGTGGTCATAACTGGACGTGGTTGAAGACGGTCGTGGTCGAAAGCTGTTGAAGCACTTGAAGAAGGCAAAAAACCACTCGGAAATAATCAAAACCACGCGTAAACAGCCAAAACCACTTGAACCCAAAAATCTTCGACTACGATCACCCGATACTTTTACAAACATAAATTCCAAAGCAATCCAAATATCAATTATTCATCATCATTTTTAATCACGACCATCCACATGGTCTAACAATATCTCCCTTGATGAATACATTGACAACACTTCGAAAAACACTCAAATGAAAGACTTTGCGATCTGAAACAAGTATCCGAGACAACTGACCACACAACTAAATGGAAAACCAACCGTACAACCAAACGAGAACAAACAAACGAGTATCCGCAACTGACCACACAACCAAAAGAGCAAATATCCCCCCTTCTTCTACTTTTCTCCCCCTTTGGCAATGAAATCATCAAGGGCTCAAAAGTAAAAATTCAGAAGCTTTGTAGATTATCCAAGGCAATATGCATTGAATTAATAGTTTAACTAAGCCATCTAATTGAGTAAAGCTACCTAGATCATATAAAGTCATATGCCATATAACAAGATCCAAACAATCTTTTATCTCAATGACACAATGTAGATCATGACAGACATCTCATCAATAACTAAACCAATTATAAAGAGCACAATGCGATATCATAACAAAAAGTCAAAGCCTAAAATTGAGACAGACTTTAAGTCTAGGTGAGTTAGTTGTCTCATGTAGCAACCTATTACTTTATACTGGAGTCATAGGCATATGGCATGCTTGTAGCATACTTCTTTTCTTAATGTCATGCTTTCAAGTTTTTTTAAATGGTGGCATGCTTGAAGCATACTTCTTTTCACTAGCATAGTTTTTGTGCTTTTTTTAAATTGACCATGGCATGCTTGAAACATACATCTTTTCATTTGTGCACTTTCCTTTATATGACATGCCGACTTGAGTGATCATGAAAAGATTGCGACATGAGACGTACCAACCTCATAGCCAAATTTAAAATAAGACTCAAAACTTGCTAATTCTCTTAGATGAACATCACAAAGTACTATCTATAATCAATTTAGTTAAGATGTTTTGCCATGTCATGCTTTAGATCAATTGTAGCAGGTTAAATAACATCAATCTTGACCATAGCTAGACAACATATGAGTGAATATGATAAAGAAAGCTCTATAACTCATTTGTTTCAACCGCTTGGACTTGACGAATTATTGAACGTATATAATAAACAAATCTTCCAAATTTTAACTACCAAACTCCCCTAAGAACAATCTCATAGGATGCATTACACCTAAGTCACTTTGCAATTGAGCAGAACGAGAAGAGTCAAGCGGTTTGGTGAAAATATCGGCAATGTGAGAATCAGACTCAACAAAGTGTACACACGTATGCATGTAAATGAAAATGTATGACGAATGATGCAATCCTAAAATTTTATTTTATTTTTTTTACAATTATGCAACTAATGTAATTAATTGAGTTTTGGTCGTATTATTTTGTGTTCTGCATATATTCGAATGTTGTATTACATTTTCCTTGCTTGCACAGAGATGTAATTAAATGCATTGTAATTATTCCATTTGTTGCTTTATTATTTTTTAATCAAGTTAATTACACTATTTAATTTAATTAGGAGCGAGAGTTGTTTCAGACAATTCATGTGAAACTCCCGTTGCTCCATTCGGTCACTTGGGCCTCGGATATTATTGAGGGGAAGGTTTGTACACCTGAGGACGCAACTGTTATTCTTTGTGTCATGTGGTCCTTGTGGACTTCCAGAACTGCAAGGAGGCACGGTGATGTACCAATGGGTCTGGTACAGGCATGCAGATGGGCAAGAGACACCGCTTTCGATTTGTTGCAGGCGGCGAAGACCTCTGTCCGGTCTACCTCCTGGTTCCATCAAGTTAATGTCGACAGGGCTTTTGACAGTGAGAAGATGCAAGGAACTTCAAGTGCTGTCGTACTTATGGCAGCATCTACGATGTTAACCATCGCTAGCGTATGCATTGGTGGCGGAAGCCCTCGCATGTCGGGATGGTATTCAGCTTAAGTGCCAAGCAAGCTTCTCCCTTTTTAGCTTGCACTTGGTTGAATCAGGTGCCAGACTTCCTAATGCTGTGTTTACAGCACGAGTGTAATCCTGCTGATTAATTTAATCTGAAGCTCTTGTTTCAAAAAAAAACTAATAGTATTAGAGAATTATATAGAGAGAGAGGCTCTTCTAGAAGTCAATACGTTAATTTTAGGAGGTAAAAATATACAAATTACCATTTTATTTGAAGAAAAAGGTTCAGAAATTCTCACATTAATCAGAAAATAGAAAACGTCATGTGCATCCAATTTTTGTCACACACTGCAAAGGAAGAGATTCAACTTCTGAGTTTTCATTGGAATAAATAGTCGTAGTCTACACCTGCACGGCTGCACATGGTGAACGTAGTTGCCGTCTGCATGTCCACTCCGAAACAAAGTACAATATTATATTTGAAATTAGAACCCAATAATAGCAGCGTTTGTAAGTTTGTTACCGACTCTAATTCAAATGATAGGAAAAGCCTATACGTAAGTACCAAGGAATCAAAGAGGATTTCTTCACACACAAAAAAAGAAACACAGGGGAAAAACGTATATTGAAAAAAAAGGGCAGGAGCCATGCCCAACACATCAATTCACACGGAACGACAACCAGTCACCACGCTGCCAAGGGATCTGTATAGTTCGACATGAATAAGACCAGACATTGGCCAGTACGTATTGTATTATGCTTAATCCGCTGTTGATTAGTTTTGCCAACAAAGCCGTGCAAATTGATGCGTTATGACTAGGGACTCTCCCTACTTTACATAGTATGCATGCTCTCAATGGTCTAAAACCTTTTTGAATCCCCTACTTGAAATTTATCGAAATTCCCACATTAATCAAAAACAAAAAAAATAAAAATATCCATGCAGGTGACAAGAACATGGAGCAACAGAGAAGATAAAATAAAAATATGAATGTGCGTGCAAGAAGCATGCATGTTTCAAAAAAAAATCGGCACATGGTTGAAATGATATAAACAAGCTAAAAACATTTAAATTAGTAATAAAAACGAAAATTGGCCTATCTAAATATTTTAAAATTCGGAATAAATTCAAATTTTAATATTCACAATAGTAGCAAAAATATATGTAATCATGGAACAAAAAATTCCAAAAAAAATAAAGCATCGAGGCAGAAATAAATTCTGAACTAAAAAAATCCAAAAGATTATATTATCCATTTACATACACATTCGGAAATCAAAATTCAAAAAATTGGAAACATACGCACATATAAATAGGATATTCAAATTCCAAAAAATAACATATAAAAACTATGGGAATTAAATATTTAGTAACTGATAATTAAAATTTTAAAAGTGGTCATCAAATATATATAAACTGAATTAAATTTTGGAAAAGTTGTGCTACCCAAGTATATATAAATTCGGAACTAAAAGTTTTAAGGAAGGTATGGTGCGAAATGTATATAAATTTGGAATTTAAATTTCTTAGGTAGGTATGGTATCAATATATAGAACTTCAAAATTTTCAAAGTTTTGAAACATTACAAATTTAGAACTAAAACATATTTCTATAATCTTGACATTAAATTGACAAAAAAAAATTACAGTTACCATGTAGCCAATGCGGGGGCGCACGGGATGATGACTAGCCGCAGCAGCCACCAGGACGGAAGCGATGGTGGCGGCGGCGAACGACTACCGCCTCAAACTGCGGCAACGGCCTCGGGCGAACGTGGCAGCGCCGATCTTGGATGAGAACGAAGGTGGCCTTGGGCGAGTGTAGCGGCGCATGGGGACAGGCGGCGCCTCATGGTGGAAACCTTTCACATGGTTTACACATACACACACCCATTCTCAGCTGACATTCATTATAAGGAATTGTCGAGAATACAGGTGCATCCAATAAAGGTGTGTGTAACTGTGTGCTGTTAAAAAAAATGCTTAACGATCCTAGTCTAAGATATCGACAGGATAGAGACAAAGGGATGTCTTAGGTGCTCACTTCTCATAGCTGACATGCTAACTCTGCTGTAAGCTATCTGATCAACCTAAAAATGCATTGCCTTGTTAGTTTCCTGAAGCTAACAATGCTAGCGACAACATCTCTACCCATCTCAAAAAAAAAAAAGAAGCATTCCTACCGAAGGCAACGACATCATTTCGAGATCAGAATCAATGTACAATCTATGCTCGTATTCATCAGACAGCTCATGGTTGAGTTGGTATGTTAGCACATGGAGGGATGAGTTAGCGTATGATGCGTCCTGTGTCTTAATCGGCAGCGCATCAGGTCAATCAGGCCTTATGGTGAAAATCATGCAATCACCCTCCAGAGTCACAAGCGGATTATGTTGTTGCGTTGTTAATTCTTGTTATGAAAGATTTATGTGCACTTGTCATGTGTATCTTATGTCAGATTCAGATGGTTTTGTAGATGTCATCAGGTTTACCCCCAAAACCGAGTGACTTTCTAATCTTTTGAGTTTTTGAAATCCTTTTTTTTTTGACAGATTTGATGTTTGGGATGAAAATATAAGCACATTGGTATATAAGTTGAATTCAAAGGAGGGGCTCCAGGAATTTTTTGTACGGATAATCCATTTTTTATTCGAAATTACATAAATATACCTGCGGGAACATTTTTTACAAAAATAGGCTCCAGTCGCCTAATGGTTGGGTGACTGGAGCCTTTCGCCCAACCAGATCGCGACATTTAATAAATCTACCAACCGTTCAGCGATTAATTACAGTTGCTGAACCGTTGGGCAACTGCAATCCAGTCGCCCCACCGTTGGGCGACTGCAATTCAGTCGCCAAACGGTTCAGTGACTGCGGGCGATATAAAAACCCCTCGGCCGCCAACGATTGCACTGCACTGTTTTCATTCGCTTCGGAGGCGTAGAGGAAGAAGAAGAGAAGAAAAGAGGAAGAAGGGAAGAAGAGAAGGGGGAGAGAAGGAGAGGGAGAGGAGAAGAGGAGGGGGAGAGAAGGAGAGGGAGAGGAGAAGAGGAGAGGAAGAACGCGATTTTCAGGTATTT
This sequence comes from Dendrocalamus sinicus, assembly GCA_036346575.1. Classification (NCBI taxonomy): domain Eukaryota; kingdom Viridiplantae; phylum Streptophyta; class Magnoliopsida; order Poales; family Poaceae; genus Dendrocalamus; species Dendrocalamus sinicus. Next base: position 18,463,948 of record CM070664.1, read on the forward strand.
TTTGTGTTATATTTTTTGTTAGTGTTAGAAAAATAGTTTAGAAATTTAGTTTAGAAAAATTAGTTTAGAAAATTTAGTTTACAAATTTAGTTTAGAAAATATAGTTTAGAAATTTAGTGTAGAAAAATTAGTTTACAAAATTAGTTCAGAAATTTAGTTTAGAAAATTCTGTTTAGAAATTTAGTTTAGAAAATTTAGTTTAGAAAATTAGTTTAGAAAATTTAGTTTAGAAAATTTAGTTTAGAAAATTTAGTTTAGAAATTTAGTTTAGAAAATTTAGTTTAGAAATTTAGTTTAGAAATTTTGTTTCGAAAATTTAGTTTAGAAAATTTAGTTTAGAAATTTTAGTTTAGAAAATTTGTTTATAAAATTTTGTTTAGAAAATTTTGTTTAGAAAATTTTGTTTAGAAATTTTGTTTAGAAAATTTAGTTTAGAAATTTAGTTTAGAAAATTTAGTTCAGAAAATATAGTTTAGAAATTTAGTTTAGAAAATTTAGGTTAGAAATTTAGTTTACAAATTTAGTTTAGCAAATATAGTTTACAAATTTAGTTTACAAAATATATTTCAGAAATTTGGATGTAGTTTACAAATTTAGATGTAGTTGAGAAATTTAGTTTAGAGAATTGAGTGTCGAAATTTTGTATAGTATTTTTATGTATTATTGTAGAAAATTTAGTTTAGATGTACAAAATTTAATGTTGAAATTATTGTACAAATTTTGCAGGTATGACTCGTGCTGGACGTGACTCCGAGTGGCGGTACGCGCTGTTGGATGAGCACGTGGACCGCGTGCATCGCGCTTCCCGTCGTGTGCCGCCACCGGGGAGCACGGACGAGCCGCCTGAGCTGGGAGTGGTCCGGACACGCACACCTCGCGTGGCCTGGGGACTCGACCCTCGTTGGACTGTCAGGTTTGCACTACGCCAGCGTTTAGTGCGACCGTAAGAATGTTCTGTGCTGACCTTCACTTTGTTTGCAGGCTGCGGGATGCCGGGCTACTCCCTCTTGCCCGAATGGTGCAGGCCACGGAGGAGGATGGAGCCGCCTTGGCCGCGGGCAGGGATGAGGCAGGCGGGGAGCGATCACGACGCTTCCCGTTTGACTGTTCCCTGCTGATGGCTTTGGTGGACCGTTGGCGGCCCGAGACGCACACATTCCACCTCCCATTCGGGGAGATGACGCCGACCCTGCAGGATGTGTCCCTGCTCCTTGGCCTTCCGATAGCGGGAGGCGCTGCCTTCCTACCGGAGGCCCCGGCCGACTGGCGCGCTGACCTGCTCGACAGATTCGAGGGGGTCGTTCCACCGGCCGATCAGCACCACATCTTTGAGGAGGATCAGACCCATGGGCCGACGCTGAGGTGGCTCGCACAGTCTCAGGTACGTGGTATTTACAATCGATCGTGTCTTCGAAGCTCTTATTTGTGGTATTACATACTAATAACAACTTGTTTGCATTCAGGTGGAGCGCATGGATCCGCAAGCAGACGATTATTAGGTGTCGCGCCACTTGGAGGCGTACGTGCTGTGGCTGTTTGGTTGGGTGCTTTTCACCACCAGCCACGGCAACTCGGTGGATGCGCGCCTTATCGCTTATGCGAGGGCGATCACTGACGGCGAGCCCCCCAGGTCAGCTGGGGATCGGCCGTACTTGCCGCGACGTACCGCACCTTGTGCGATGCGTGCACTGTAGGACTACGGGCAGGCTACACTAGCGCAAATTAAAATTTTCTACCCGTAAACCAAGATCACTGCAGTTATAGATCACGGTCTTACCACTAGACGCGCAGGTGTGGAATGATGCAGCACGTCGGGCCAGAGTAGTCGTACTAAGTTGATGCAGCGACGTCGGGCGAGTAGTCGTACTACTTCCTCGCCCACGTCGCGGCGTCCCCACGTACAACTCCTCTCTTGCGGTTCGTCCAAACGCTACGGCATGCAGCGCGCCATAAGTATCCACACGTGCGGGAGAAGCGACGCACGCCGGATTACTAGATCCGCGCGGCGACTGTAGGCGTGGGAGGGGTGGCGGCCAGGGTTTGAGGAGGTCACGGAATTCTCTCTTCAACCCTGTGCGCCCTTGCCCTCCTTTTATAGACGTCCTTACAATGGGCTTCTACGAATGGAGGCCCATTAGGACTCAATACCCAGTCTAACCCGGATCCAATCCGAATTAGGCTTCAGCCCTTAAGTGTGTGACCCTATAGGTTCACGTATGTTTAGACATGACGCGAGTATACCTACTCGGTCAATAGTTGGTAGCGGCCTCTAGCAAGACGTGCCAACTCCTAAACATACACAAAGATCATATCGGACGAACCATCACAACTTTATGTACATGCCAATCCCTTTGCCTCACGATATTTGGTCGAGCTTCAAGCTGACCACTCTTTCTCGATCCTGTGATCCGGAATCCCTTACTAGGTTAACTCTTAACCTTAAGTAGCATGGCCATGCATTTCTGGATCCGATCACTCGAGGGGCCCAGAGATATCTCTCTCAGGTAGAGAGGGGCAAATCCCATCTCGACTGACCATGCCTCGCAGCATGCTTCATGACAAACCCGAAAGCTATCTTTATAACTACCCGATTCACGAGTAGCGTTTGATAGCCCCTAAGTAGGTCGATTCACATCTCAAGTACATGCGACAATCTCAGGTCTAAGGACAAGGCGTACACATTGTGTAGAGAGAGAACCATAAGTATAATTGTTATGTCTCATGTTGGGTCGGTCCAACCCCATGTTCTAAACATGTGTCCACATTATTGGTTTGACATCTCCATGTCTATGACACATGAAACATGGTCATCAACCGATACATGTGCTAATCCATTATTCACGTGTGTCCTCACATGAACTTCGACTAGGGACAACTTTAGAATAACCATACAAGTAAAGAGTTTCACAAACAAGTCACATACTTGTTAATCAACACAAAGGCAATATTCAAGGAACATTTATTAAATCATGGATACAACGAAATATCATCATCTCTATGATTGCCTCTAGGGCATATTTCTATGATCTCCCACTTGCACTAGAGTCAATCTAGAAGATATCTAATACCCATAGCTCTTGTGTGCGCCTCATGCTTAGGTGTGGGAGGCTTCACAAAGGATCTGAAATATTCAAATCCGTGTGTATTTTGCATATCTTTAAATCTCCTCGATTGAGGATCTCTCGAATGAGATGAAACCGCCGCAGATATGTGTTTGTTCTTTTGGTGATTCCTTGGCTCCTTGGCTTGCGCAATGGCCCCACTTGTTATCACAAGAAAGATCCGAGGATCGCACGCACTAGGAACCACACCTAGTTCGGTTATGAACTTCCTTATCCAAACACCTTCCTTTGCTTTGCTTGAAGCCGCAATGTACTCGGCCTCCGTTGTAGAGTCGCAACAGTCTCTGCTTGGAACTCTTCCAATCGACCGCACCACCGTTCAAAATGAACACAAAACCCGATTGCGATTTGTAATCGTCTTTGTCGGTTTGGAAGCTTGCATCGGTGTAACCATTTACAACGAGCTCTTCCTCACCTCCGTAGACTAGGAACACATCCTTAGTTCTTCTCAAATACTTGAGGATGTTTTTAACCGCTGTCCGATGACTCTCACCGGATCACCTGGTATCTGCTCGTAACACTTAGAGCATAGGAAACATCTGGCGAGTACATATCATAGCATACATGATAGATCCAATGGCCGAAGCATATGGAATCTTACTCATGCGATCTCGCTCATCGGTTGTCGAAGGACACCGAGTCTTGCCAAGATTTATGCCATGAGACATGGGCAAGAACCCTTTCTCTGCCTCCTCCATGTTGAACCGTTTCAACACTTTGTCAATGTAAGTACTCGGCTTAATCCTATTAGCCTTTTGATCTATCTCTATAGATCTTAATACCCAAAATATATGCCGCTTCCCTAAGTCCTTCATTGAAAAACTATTTTTCAGGTGAGGTCTTAACGGACTCGAGCATAGGAATATCATTTCCAATCAGTAATATGTCATCTACATATAAGATTAGAAATACGAGCGAGCTCCCACTTGCCTTCTTGTAAACGCAAGATTCTTCTTCGTTTTTGATGAAGCCAAACCCTTTGACCACTTCATCAAAATGAATGTTCCAACTCCGAGATGCTTGCTTCAATCCATAAATGGATTTTTGAAGTTTGCATACTTTTCTAGCATTAATTGGATCGACAAAACCCTCGGGCTGTATCATATACACGTCCTCGGTTAAATTTCCATTAAGGAAAGCCGTTTTGACATCCATCTTCCATATCTCATAGTCGAAATATGCAGCAATAGCTAGAATGATCCGTATAGATTTAAGCATCGCTACAAAGTAGAAGGTCTCATCGTAGTCAACTCCTTGAACTTGCCGAAAACCTTTGCGACAAGTCGAGCTTTATGGATATGAACATTTCCATCCATATCAATCTTCTTTTTATAGATCCATTTGCACTCTATGGTTTTAACACCATCAGTGGGTCAACCAAGTTCCAAACTTGATTGTCTCCCATGGATGCTATCTCGGATCTCATGGCACTATGCCATTTCTCGAGTCTGGTCCATCATTGCTTCCGCATAGGTCGTAGGCTCATCATTGTCTAACAATAACATATCTCGCGTATTGCGGAGCCTTCCGACCTTCGTGGTGGTGGTGCTTCCTTTGCCATGGGTTCCTCAACTTGTTCTCGCCACGTGGGCATCATTCGTCGAGTCTTCGCGATTGGTTCATCTTCAACCTCTTCAAGCTGCACCGTTCTTCCACTTGTCTCCTGTTGAGAAACTCTTTCTCTAGGAAAACACCACTGAGCGACAAACACTTTGCCCTCTAGTCGGTTGTAGAAGTAATATCCAAAGGTTTCCTTCGGATATCCCACGAAAATGCATTTATCCGACTTGGGTGTGAGCTTGTCCGATCAGTAGTCGCTGACAAACGCCTCACATCCCCAAATCTTTAGAAAAGATAAACGTGACTCTTCCTACCATATCTCATATGGTGTCTTAACTACGGATTTAGACGTTACCCTATTAAGTGTGAAAGCTCTTTGTTTCTAGAGCGTAACCCCAAAATGATAATGGTAGATCTGATCGCTCATCATCGATCGAACCATGTCCAACAAGGTCCGATTACGCGCTCGGATACCCCATTTCTTTGAGGCGTTCGGCGGTGTTAGTGTGGAACAATTCCGCAACTCTTGGATGATTGCTAAATTCATGACTCAAATACTCGCCACCACGATCGATCGCGAGCCTTAATTTTCTTGGCACGTTGATTTTCAACCTCATTCGGAACTCTTTGAACTTTTCAAAAGTTTCAGACTTATGCTTCATTAAGTAGACATAGCCATATCTACTAAAATCATCGATGAAAGTTATGAAGTAATGAAATCCACCTCTAGCATCGTGCTCATTGGTTCACATACATCGGTATGTATGATTTCCAACAAGTCGATGCCCTCTCAAAAGAACCTTTGAAAGGTGACTTGGTCATCTTACCAAGCAAACAAGCTTCACATGTCTCGTATGATTCAAAATCAAACGAAGTTAGAAGACCATCATCATGGAGCTTCTTCATGCGCTTTTCACTTATGTGACCCAAACGACAATGCCAAACATAGGTGGGATTCAAATCATTAGGTCGAAGTCTTTTAGCATTTATGTTAAAGATGGGCGCATCATCAAGATTTAAAATAAATAACCCATTCACAATGGGCAAAAGCACAAACATTTCATTTTTAGAGATCAAACAACCATTGTCTTTACTTGCAAATGAATAACCATCTCTCATCAAACATGAGGGGGATAAAATGTTTCGACTCATACTAGGAACATAATAACAATTATTCAATTCCATAATAAATCTTGAAGGAAGCTGAAGTTGCATGGTGCCGACGGTCAACGCAGCAACCCTTGCTTTATTTCCGACGCGAAAATCAACTTCACCTCTTGCGACTCCTCAACTTCTTATTAGCCCCTGCATCGAGTTGCAAATGTGAGCAACTGATCCGGTATCAAATACCCAAGCGTTAATAGGAGAATCAGCGAGAAAAATGTCTAAAACATTTATGACAAGTGTACCATGGGTGGAAGTCTTACTTCTAGCATTCTTCTTGCATTCCTCAGAATCCATGTACTTCTTGCAGTTTCTCTTCCAGTGGCGATCTCTTTACAATAGAAGCATCTTGTCTCGGCTCCAGTCTAGCATTAGGCTTAGGCGTTGGCTTTGAGATCATATCTTTAACCTTGCCCTTATTCTTTGCCCATGGCTTCTTACCCTTTTTCTTGAAGCTAGACTTGTTCTGCACAGCCATCACATGGCTAGGCCCTGCACACTTCTTAATATCACTCTCTGCTGTTTTGAGCATCCCACAAAGCTCATTAAGGCCCTTTTCCACCCCATGCATATGGTAGTTCGAAATGAAATGTCCATAGCTAGGTGGTAGAGACGCCAAAATGAAATCGATTGCCAACTCTTGGCTAATTGGAAAACCAAGTTTATCCAAAGTCCGATCAGAACCAACCATTTTGATCACATGTGGGCCTACGGGTGCACCTTCATTAACTTGCATTCCGAAAAGCCTTAGAGACATTGAACCTTTTAGTCTCGGCACGTATGCGGAACATGTCCTAAGCGCCATGATCATATCATACGCTTCGATCCTCAAACCGCTTTTGAAGGTCGTTCCATGCATGCAAGCATAAGACAGCTAATCTCAAGAGAGTCATCACATGCTTTCTTGTAGGCGGTTTAACAAAGAAGCACCGCATTGATAGCGTGCTCTTCGGGATTGGGGTGTCGAACGTTTTCCTTTTATCCGCCACGAGAACAATTCTCGTGTTACGGACCATCCGAATAGTTTGCTCCATTTAATTTTTCTTTCTCAAGAATCGATCGCAAAGCAAAAGGGTGTGCGCGGCTGCTAGATGCCATTGATCTACAATAGGAAATGCAAAATACTAAGACAAAAAGAACCATGATAGAGTAAACTGTATTAAACAAATTTAATAGAATGTACTCCCACTAAAATCAATATCCCTCTATTGATTCTTAGCGATTCAAGATCCGCAATTAACTAGTCTACTAGTGAGCTTTTGCATCACCGCTAGGAGACAAGGTAATTCGGTAAGTAACACCTTTACTAATCATATCTCTATATGACTCTTGTTGTTGGGTGACATCTCTATGCCTCGGCGCCCAACCTTTATGCCCCAAGGTCCATAACCTTTATGATAACCTTGTTAAGTTCACCAACCCTTATGCATGTATGTATCCGATACAAACCCATCTAGTCAAGGAAAGTCGATGGTGCCCTAATTTTATAGACCCACCATCAATTTACAAGACATGGGATGGTGCAGAGTTTATGTGGGACCCGGAGTAGAAACTTCCGGACCCCCCTGTGCATTACCGTACTAGTCCCAGATCAAAGCTAGTACACACAGATAACCAGAATAAAACGGTACATTGTCATCCACGATTTATTACAATAATAACTGAAGTTTACATTGGTCATTGCCTTACAAAGGTTCACAGAACCTTAAAACGAAAATAAACACAGCGGAAGCAAAAAGTAAATTAATCGACCCATCAATCGCCACGGGCAATTGGTGGGAAACGAATCCTAAGCATCCGGGAAGAATCCACCGTATCCACACTCGGCACAGAAGTCGAATTCTCCAGCTTGAGCTTCTTCATCCTCTGCTAATGTATTTGTAGAGCAACATGTGAGTACAAAATTGTACTCCGCAAGTCTTGGGAAAGATGCATAGATGCAAGGCTTCACAAAGGAAGGCTATATGGTTCTTTTGCAAAAATCAGCATTTTATATCAAATCTACATAATTACTTCAAAGGCCATTTGATAAACATCTTTGTTTTTCATAAATGAAATTAGATAAATAACTTAGTGAAGGTTAAACCACCAACACTAAGATCTCAGGCTATCTGCCAACTTTCAAAACTCGAGTTAAACCACGATGCGTTACACCACCAGATTTAAATCACGAGAGTTACACCACTCCCGAGTTTGACAAACCATTTTATTTTGAAATCAAAATCAAACTTCTACCATGTGAATGCATTCCTTGCCCGCCCTTGACCGTGGGCACGGCTATTCGAATAGTTTTTACTCTGCAGAGTTTGTACACTTTACCCACAAGAGATAAATTATCTTAATAGTCAACATGCTTCCTTTGGCATGAGACCCAGATAAAATATCACAAAGCTTTTCACCTACTCCAGTATAGCTAGATACCACCCGCTAAGGTTTCACCACAACTCGAATCCACGAGTCGGAGCCCCCTCTTGCGCCGTATGAGTACATAAACCCTGTCCCTCACTATGAGTAACCAGTACACCCTGGCACTCAATACACCACTGGTGATATCTAAACTACACCTTTATAGGTTAGTTAGCTAGGTCGTACCCATATAGACTTGTGGTTGCACTGTTTTGCTCAGTTTGGACAAACACAAGCGTCGGTCCTTAAACGACCAGGGTGGTTCATTCACAATCCCAAAAACTCTCGTGCTAAACTGCACCAGCCAAACCTTCCATCCACCCTTGTCAACTTTTCCCTTTGAACTTCATTTTTATTTTCAAATTAACAGTGGTAACATCCATTACCACTTTTCAAACAAATCAATTAACAATGGTAACATCCATTACCAATGTTCAAACAAACCATTCATCAAAACATTTAGCAAAAATGCTACTTATTTGAGCATTATTACATTGATTTGCTACGCTAAGCATTTGCTAGTATTTAAAAATTCAATAGATGTAATTCTAACTCATTATTGAGTCAAAGAGATATCCTAAGTTGACAATGGTACAAGGTAAACAATTTTCAATGGAAGGTATAACAAATTGGGTATTTAACTAAATTTTCTAAATCAAATTATCACTTGATATGACATAAGCATGCAATAATTTAAAATAACTACCTAATCATTTTATAAATCATTTGAGCAAGTTGATCAAAGAAAACTTGCAAAACATAGGATCAAAATGATCAAAGGAGACTTGCCTTCCTGTGCTGGGTTGAAATTTTCTGGGCTTGCTCTTGAAGTTCCTCGGACAAATCGGTCTCTACACGTAAATCAAGAAATCCAAATAAATAAAATAAAATAAAAATTCAAAAATTGAAACTAAATATACCAAATGAAAGTTTGGAATTTTAGATGAATTTAGAAATTTGAATGGATCAATTTGGAGCTAAAATGGGCAAGATATGGTCATTAGAAGTTTGAAATCAGAGAAATGGAAAAGATAATTTCTGGAATTATCTTTTAACTGAAAATGAATTATGACGTCAGCACGGATTTTCTTGGAATTATTTTACAAAAGTAAATTCTAATTATGACGTCAGCAAGAGAATTAAAATAGAAATACAGAAGCTGACACGTGGGCCGGTCTCGGTGGATGAGTCCACGGACCATTACAAATGCCGACGTGGCACGCGGAAATGCGACACGTGGCATGACACGTGGCATCCGACGTGGCGCTGATGTGGCACCGGATCGGGTTTTGGTGACGTGGCTCGGCGTGGCGAACGCGTCGCCTAGGGTCGACGTGGATGACGAGGTGTCGGGCCGACGCGCGCGGCGCTTGTGGTTTCGGCGAGGTGGATCGAACAGCGTGGTTCGACGCATGGTCGCATCCGTGCGCCGATCCGATCCAAAGCGACGGCGGCGATGAACGGCGAAGACGCGGAACCGCGCGATGGCGACGCGTGGCTCGACCCATCGCGCGATGCGTAGCGCGACGCGGCGGCGGCCGAGGGAGGCGCGGATCGGACGGCCGTCCGAGGACGCGTGGGCGCATCCGAGCCGCCGCGAGTGTGTGGTGGAGATGCCGCGGTGCGATGGCGGGAGACGCCGCGATCGTCGACGTGTGGCGCGCGTCTCCGGCGTCGCGACGCGAAGCCTTGTAGCGGCGGCGCGCGCGCGCGACCGAGGGACGGGCGTGCGGGAGCGTCTCCACGCGCGACCGAGGCGGCGCGAACGAGGACGCGCGGATGACTCACCGGCGGCGACCAAATCCCACGGCGCGGCGGCGGCACGCACGCGAGAGGAAGAGAGATGGAGAGTGCGAAGGGGTGAGAGGTGGCGGGGCTCGTTTTATACGCGACGGCGCGGCGGACGCGACGCCCTCGCCGGCGTAAATGCGACGGTTACCGACGCTTCATGCGGCGGAAACGGGCATCTCCTCGGATGAAAACGGGCGCAGTTAACGGCGGCGACGAGCGGACGCTCCCGGTTCATTAAAGGCGAAGAAGTAACGGCCGAGGAGACGAAACGCGAGCTTGGCGGCGGCGCGATAATGGCGACGACGCGCGAGAGAAGGAACGGTCGCGCGGGGACGAAGGCCTGACAGTGGGACCCATCGGCGTGACCTCACGCAGACCGCGGTCTCGACGGGTGGGGCCGCTTGTCGGCGCAAAACAAAAGAAACTCAACCTCGCGCGCGAGCGGGCTCGAGCAGCCGAGGAGCGGGAGGAAGGGAGCGGCGGTGTAAACCAGTCGGGCGGGGAGGCATTGCCTACCCAATAAGGGTAGGTAATCCCTTTGAGGATTAGCTGCGGGGAAGCCGGCGGATGTACGACACGTGGCGCACGGAGAGGAGGAGGCGGGATGGCGCGGACGGCGGGATCGGTCCGGCGGAGATGGACGGATGGATGGTGACAAGTGTCACCGAGGAAGGGTTTTGATATTTAAAATTTTTTATATATTTCAGAAATCAGTAGGAGGCTTTAAAATAGTCAGAAAAATACAAAATAAATTCCAAAAATTGCAGAAAAATTCACATAATTCACTGATAATGTTTTGAACATATGAAAAATATTTCCAACCTATTTTGATATTAAATTTTTATTTTTAAACATAACTTTATATTCTGAAAAAAAAATCCAAATAACTTGAGATAATTAATTTAAAATTATTTCTTCCAAATAAAGCAAAAATTGAGATGTTACAAACCTACCCCCCTTAGAAGGAATCTCGACCCCGAGATTCGGAAAGACTGAAAAATAGATCAGGAAACTCTGCTCGAAGATCTTCTTCACGTTCCCAGGTTGCTTCCGATTCTGGATGATTATTCCACTGCACCTTGCAAAATTTGATAGTCTTGTTTCTTGTACAGCGCTCTGCCTCTCCTAAAATCTTGACAGGAAATTTTGAATACGTCAAGTCTTCTTTTAAATCCACCTCTTCTAAAGGTATTAACTCCTCTGGTACTCTTAAGCACTTCTTCAACTGTGATACATGAAATACATCATGTACATCTGACAACTGAGGAGGAAGCTCTAACTGATAAGCGACTTCACCTCTTCTGGCTATAACTAGAAATGGTCCGATATACCTTGGAGCAAGCTTTCCACTGACCTTGAAACGTCGCATCCCTTTCAAAGGTGACACCTTCAAATACACATGATTCCCTGGTGCGAATTCCAACATTCTGCGACGATTATCTGCATAACTCTTTTATGCAGTGCATGCTATTTTCAATCGGTCTCGTATTAATCGAACTTGCTCTTGGCTAGCTTCAAGACATCGGTCCGAATACTTGACTTTCTCAGTCTCGACCAATATAATGGTGTTCGCATTTCACGCCATACAAGGCTTCAAACGGAGACATCTTGGACTAGACTGTAATCATATTATAGGAAAATTCGCGTAGTGTAAACTTTGATCCCAACTAGCTTTGTTGGCTAAAGCACACGCTCTTAGCATATCTTCCAATATCTGATTCACTCGCTCACCCGCCACTGTTTGAGGATGATAAGCGATCTGAAATTTAAATTGGTGCCCAAAACTTCATGAAGCTTCGCCAAAATCTTGAGGTAAATTGCGTTCCTCTATCCGATACGATCTTCTTTGGAACTCCATGCGGACATACAATTCTTGACATATAGAGCTCGCCAATCTATCTCCGAATAGGTAGTCTTTACAGTATGAAATGTGCAACCTTTGTTAAGCGATCCACTATAACCTGATTGAATCATACCCGACTTGGTTCTTGGTAATCTGTTATGAAATCCATTCCGATTTCCTCCCATTTCCATTCAGTATCTGCAGAGGTTGCAAAAGACCGGCAGTCGTTGGTGTTCTGCTTTAACCCTTTGACATATATCACATAAAGCTACATATTCTGCAATTTCGTTTCATCTTGGTCCACCAAGAACTTTCCTTTAGATCTTGGTACATCTTTGTACTTCGGGATGAATGGAATATCCTGATTCATGAGCTTCCTTTAAAATTAAATCTTTTATTTCCTTTCTCTCCGGTACTAAAATCCTTTTTCCAAACCAAAGAATTCCTTCTTCATCTTCTAAGAATCCAGGTGCTTTGCCTTTCTTCATGTTATCTTTTATTTCTTTAACATACTCATCTTCTTTCTGAGCTGCCTTGATCTGATCTTCTAAAGTGGGTTGGACCTTTAATGTAGACAGAATTCCTTCATTTATCACTCCCAAATTGAGGCGCTGAAATTCTTCACGAAGAGTTGACTGACTGTCTTGAATCAACATATTGCTAACATGGATCTTCCGACTTAAAGCATCTGCAACTACATTGGCCTTTCCTGGATGATAGTGTATTCCCATATCATAATCCTTTATCAGTTCAAGCCATCTTTTTTGTCTCAGATTAAGATCGGGTTGAGTGAATATATACTTTAGACTTTTATGATCTGTATATATTTCACACCGATTACTAATTAGATAATGCCTCCACAACTTTAGAGCATGCACTACAGCAGCTAGCTCTAAATCATGAGTGGGGTAATTCTCCTCATGTGGCCTTAACTGCCTTGAACGCATAAGCAACAACCTTTCCTCTTGCATTAGTACACTTCCAAGACCTTGTTTTGATGCGTCACAATAAACTTCAAAATCTTTTCTAATATCCGGTAATCGCAGAACTGGTGCTGAGGTTAACCTCTTCTTTAACTCTTGAAAACTATCCTCACAGGATTTACTCCATTCAAATTTCTTCTCTTTCTTTAACAATGGGTTAAAGGTCCGCAATCTTGGAAAAGCCTTCAATGAATCGACGATAGTAACCACTAAACCTAAAACTTCGATCTCGGTTCTCGTCTTGGGTGGAGTCCAATTTAATACATCCTTAACTTTTCCAGGATCTACAGATACTCCTTCTGCTGAAATTACGTGTCCCAAAAACTCAATTTCCTTTAACCAAAACGCACACTTGCTAAACTTGGCATATAACTGGTGTTCACGGAGTCTTTGCAATACTATCCTTAGATGATCCTCATGTTCTTTATCGTTTTTCGAATAGATAAGAATGTCATCTATAAAGACAACAACAAACTTATCTAAATAATCCATAAATACTTTATTCATCAAATTCATGAAGTATGCCGGGGCATTTGTCAGACCGAAAGACATCACCGTATACTCATATAGTCCATATCTTGTGGCGAAAGGTCGTCTTTGGTATATCTTCCGGTCTAATCTTCAATCGTGATATCCTCGACCAAAATCAATCTTGGAGAAGACACTTGATCCTTTGAGTTGATCGAACAAATCGTCGATCCGGGGTAAGGGATACTTATTCTTTATAGTTACTTCATTTAAAGCTCTATAGTCCACGCACATACGCTGACTACCATCCTTCTTGTTTACCAAAAGCACTGGGCTCCCAAGGTGAAGAACTTGGTCTAATGAAACTTTTCTCTTGTAATTCTTGAATCGCCTCTTGACTTCAGCTAAATCATCACCGACATCCGATAAGGTCTTTTTGATATTGGGGTGTACGTGTACCGATTTATAACAAATTCAATCTCTCGATCCGGTGGCATTCTGGCAATTCCTCGGGAAAACATCGGGGTATTCGCAAGCTACCGACACATCCTCCAACTTTTTCCTTTTAAGTTGGTTAACATAATGTTCTTCTTTGAGCGCATAATCGCCTCATGTCTTATCCGAATTCCGTCAAAATTGGTAAGACTAATGGCACGATTGGCACAATCTATCATCCTTTATACTTGATCAACCAATCCATACCAAGTATTATATCTATGCCATCCGAGTCTATTATAATAAGGTTCGCTAGGAACTTTACTCCATTTATAATTATGGTTGCACTAGGGCTAACCAATTTAGTCCTCAATTCTTTTCCAGAGATTGGACTATCATAGGTTCTTTAGCAAACAAATATTCCAATTATTTCTTTCAGCAAAAGCTTTTGTTACGAATGAATGTGTAGCTCCAGAATCAAATAATATAATTGTTGGTACTGAATTAACCAGGAACTTACCCAGAACTACGTCTGGTGCATCTTCCGCCGCTTCTACGGTGACATGATTGATACGCCCTCTGTTGAATGGTGTGGAGTCCGAGGTGTCCGAGGGCTTCCACGCCCTGACCGTAGTTGGAGCTCTTCTTTGGTGTAGGATCCAGTTGAAGCGGACCGGGGTTACCGCTTGACGCTTCGTGGGCAATCTGCGGCATAGTGTCCCATATTTTTGCAATTGTAGCATTGCACTCCTGCAGCTACATTTCTATTCTCTTTTGTTGGGCTGCATTTCCAGTTCTAGGAGTTTGAGGCAAAGGGCGAGGTGCGAAATGGGTGTCCTTGGATGACTATGCACTTTGGAGGCCGGTTGTACTGTTGTTGAGTAGGGTGTTGACGGAATCGCTAGCAAACCGTTGGGCTTGAAACTTCCTTTTCCTAGCATCAAAAGCCGATTTGGGCATCTTCTTGTACTAAAGCTTTGTTCACGGATGTTGAAAAGTAGGGTAGTCATTGGAGACTAACTGAACTTTGAGGTTGGGGTCCATTCCTCCCATGAACCTCGGATCCTTGCGGCATCGATCGCCACATCTTCCGGTGCATATCTTGATAATTGGATAAATTTACTCGGATATGCGGAAACACTAAGGTTTCCTTGTTGTAGCTGATGAAACTCCTTCCTCTTCATTTCCATAATACTCATAGGAATATGAGCAAGATTTAAGGCTTCCAAAAATTCTACCCATGCAATATTCGAACATCTTGATGTGCGGCACATGAGTTATCCCACCAATTAGCAAAGAACTCCTTGAGTTGGTGGGCGGCGTACAGAACCTTCTCATGTTCTGCACATTGAGCCAAATTGAGTTTCATTTCTATTTCTTTAATCCAATCATCCGCCTCCAAAGGGTCAGCAGATCCTGCAAAGGTCGGAGGTCGGGTTCTCATAAATTCCCCAAGTTTAGACTGTGGTCATTGAACTGGTGCTTGCTGGGCTTGTTGGACTTGATTTTGGGCCAAAGCTTGAAGTAGTTGCAACTGCATGGCCATCATCTGTTCCATGTTGGGAGCTTGAGCTGGCGGAGGTGGAATGTTGTCTTCTGGTTGAGCATTGGGGTTACGGCTACTGCCCGGGTTGCTCCTTGTGTTCACCATCTGAAGCGATTTCCAGGGTTAGCAAAAAGGTAAGAGGGAACTAGCATAGATAAGAGGTTAGGGGAAACTAAATAACATCCCAAGCCAACACACAAGAAGAAACCAGCAACCACTTAAGGAAAACTTTATTGAAATCAAGATAATTTTATGAATGGCTGCACCACAAGTGCACATAGGCTTGGTACAGTCCATCTAACACACCAAAATATGATAAAGCGTTCTAAGAACGTGGACAATTATTTGGGTACTATTGACCCAACTAACTACTCATCCTCCACGATGATGCTCCTCGGATCCTCCTCGGGTCCTCCTCTGAATCCGATAAGTGTCTCTGTCCACAACCACGGCAGTTGTTCGGCGAACGCGACCGTGATCGACTCTGACTAAAATCGGAAAAACCGAGCGAGATAGCCGGCGCCCTCGGCTAGATCCCCAATATCAACGCCGGGTGGCGGATCGAGCGCCGCACACTCTTCCTCGCAGTAAGCCTAGTGCGAGGTCCCGTAAACTGGACTGGAGCAACAACAGGGGCTGGTGGAGTCGGTGTAGTGGTAGCAGCTCGAAGACGCTCTACCTCTGCCTCGGCAGCAGTCCTCGCCTGAACGGCGTCGGCGTGGGCAGCCTCACTCTGCAGTAGCTGGGCGCGGAGAGTGTCGGAGTGGTCGTAGCTCGACGAAAGCAGCCTCCGAAGAAGTCCGATCTCCTGCTGAGCTCTGGCGTAAGTCGCTGCCGCCAGTGTGCCGCACTCGTGAGACAAGCGCGGTCGCCCACCACCACCGGAAAAGCTCGATGAGTCTGCCCCGCTCTCGCCGTCGGAAGAAGCAAAAGGTGATCGCCGAGCTCCTCCTTGTGCCTCTGCACAACTCCGAGATAGCCAATCGTGCTGCATCTGGATCGCATCTCGAGCGGAAGGTCCGTGGATACTCAATATGACGCCAATCGGGTCAATCCTCCCGCTGGAGCGTAAATGAACACCTCCATGCTCCAGAGTCCATGCTCATCACTCGCGTGTTCCGCCCTCAAAATAGGCCGTTGGGTGTACTTGGATGCTGCATTAGCTGCCGTAGAAGAGTCGCAAAGCTCCTCGCTCTCGCCATGAGAATGGTGATCCCACGGGCCGATGACGATGAACCCGCCATCTACAAGTTTGAAAAGAGGAGAGATCAGTAAAGATTTTTAAATAGTGAAAAGGAGGACGAAACAAGATACTAAGTAAGAGAGAGTAGAAGCAAAGAAGCTTATATATTTTAATATATTCTTTTTAAACATAAGTCCTTAAAACTTCCCAAAACCTAGGGTTTTTCCCGACCAAGATGGCTCGATACCACTACGTGGGACCCGAGTAGAAACTTCCGACCCTCATGCATTACCGTACTAGTCCCGCATCAAAGCTAGTACACACAGATAACCAAAATAAAACGGTACATTGTCATCCACGATTTATTACAATAATAACTGAAGTTTACATTGGTCATTGCCTTACAAAGGTTCACGTAACCTTAAAACGAAAATAAACACAATGGAAGCAAAAGTAATTAATCGACCCATCAATCGCCACGTGCAATTGACTGGGAAACGAATCCTAAGCATCCGGAAGAATCCACCGTATCCACACTCGGCACGAAGTCGAATTCTCCACTTGAGCTTCTTCATCCTCTGCTAATGTATTTGTAGAGCAACATGTGAGTACAAAATTGTACTCATGAAGTCTTGGGAAAGATGCATAGATGCAAGGCTTCACAAAGGAAGGCTATATGGTTCTTTTGCAAAAAATCAGCATTTTATATCAAATCTACATAATTACTTCAAAGGCCATTTGATAAACATCTTTGTTTTTCATAAATGAAATTAGATAAATAACTTAGTGAAGGTTAAACCACCAACACTAAGATCTCAAAGCTATCTGCCAACTTTCAAAACTCAAAGTTAAACCACCCGATCCGTTACACCACCGATTTAAATCACGAGAGTTACACCACTCCCGAGTTTGACAAACCATTTTATTTTGAAATCAAAATCAAACTTCTACCATGTGAATGCATTCCTTGCCCGCCCTTGACCGTGGGCACGGCTATTCGAATAGTTTTTACTCTGCAGAGTTTGTACACTTTACCCACAAGAGATAAATTATCTTAATAGTCAACATGCTTCCTTTGGCATGAGACCCAGATAAAATATCACAAAGCTTTTCACCTACTCCAGTATAGCTAGATACCACCCGCTAAGGTTTCACCACAACTCGAATCCACGAGTCGGAGCCCCCTCTTGCGCCGTATGAGTACAGTAAACCCTGTCCCTCACTATGAGTAACCAGTACACCCTGGCACTCAATACACCACTGGTGATATCTAAACTACACCTTTATAGGTTAGTTAGCTAGGTCGTACCCATATAGACTTGTGGTTGCACTGTTTTGCTCGGTTTGGACAAACACAAGCGTCGGTCCTTAAACGACCGTGGTGGTTCATTCACAATCCCAAAACTCTCGTGCTAAATCGCACTGACCAAACCTTCCATCCACCATTGTCAACTTTTCCCTTTGAACTTCATTTTTATTTTCAAATTAACAGTGGTAACATCCATTACCACTTTTCAAACAAATCAATTAACAATGGTAACATCCATTACCAATGTTCAAACAAACCATTCATCAAAACATTTAGCAAAAATGCTACTTATTTGAGCATTATTACATTGATTTGCTACGCTAAGCATTTGCTAGTATTTAAAAATTCAATAGATGTAATTCTAACTCATTATTGAGTCAAAGAGATATCCTAAGTTGACAATGGTACAAGGTAAACAATTTTCAATGGAAGGTATAACAAATTGGGTATTTAACTAAATTTTCTAAATCAAATTATCACTTGATATGACATAAGCATGCAATAATTTAAAATAACTACCTAATCATTTTATAAATCATTTGAGCAAGTTGATCAAAGAAAACTTGCAAAACATAGGATCAAAATGATCAAAGGAGACTTGCCTTCCTGTGCTGGGTTGAAATTTTCTGGGGCTTGCTCTTGAAGTTCCTCGGACAAATCGGTCTCTACACGTAAATCAAGAAATCCAAATAAATAAAATAAAATAAAAAATTCAAAAATTGAAACTAAATATACCAAATGAAAGTTTGGAATTTTAGATGAATTTAGAAATTTTAATGGATCAATTTGGAGCTAAAATGGGCAAGATATGGTGTTGGAAGTTTGAAATCGAGAAAATGGAAAAGATAATTTCTGGAATTATCTTTTAACTGAAAATGAATTATGACGTCAGCACGGATTTTCTTGGAATTATTTTACAAAAGTAAATTCTAATTATGACGTCAGCAAGAGAATTAAAATAAAAATACGTAGGTCGACACGTGGGCGGTCTCACGGTGGATGAGTCCACGGACCATTACAAATGCCGACGTGGCACGCGGAAATGCGACACGTGGCATGACACGTGGCATCCGACGTGGCGCTGATGTGGCACCGGATCGGGTTTTGGTGACGTGGCTCGGCGTGGCGAACACGTCGGCTAGAAGGGCGTGGATGGCCGAGGTGTCGTGGCCGACGCGGCGGAGTCTACCGTCGGCGAGGTGGATCGAGCGGCGTGGTTCGACGCATGGCTGCATCTCGTGCGCTGATCCGATCCAAAGCGACGGCGCGATGAAACGGCGAAGACGCGGAAACCGCGCGATGGCGACGCGCGGGCTCGACCCGTCGCGCGAGGCGAGCGCGACGCGCGCGCGGCCGAGGAGGCGCGATCGGCGGCCGTCGCGAGGACGCGTGGGCGCATCCGTGCCGTCGCGAGTGTGTGGTGGAGATGCCGCGGTGCGATGGTGGGAGACGCCACGATCGTCGACGCGTGGCGGCGCGTCTCCGGCGCCGCGGGCGTGAGCGCTGCGCTTGGGGCGCGCGGCGCGACCGAGGGACGGCGTGCGGGCGTCTCCTGCGCGCGCGACCGAGGGGCGGCGCGAACGAGGACGCGGCGGATGACTCACCGGCGGCGACGCAACGCGCGCGAGAGGAAGAGAGATGGAGAGTGCGAAGGGTGAGAGGGTGGCGGGGCTCGTTTTATACGCGACGGGCGAAACGGACGCCGCGTCCTCGCCAACAGAATGCGGCGGTTACCGACGCCACGCGGCGAAACGGGCATCTCCTCGGATGAAAACGCGCAGCTAACGGCGGCGCACAGCGGGCGCTCCGGTTCATTAAAGCGAAGAAGTAACGGCCGAGGAGACGGCGCGAGCTTAGCGGCGGCGATAATGGCGGCGGCGCGTGAGAGAAGGAACGGTCGCGGGGGCGAAGACTCGACAGTGGGACCCATCGGCGGTGACCTCACGAGCCGGCGGTCTCGGCGGGTGGGGCCGCTTGTCGGCGCAAAAACAAAAGAAACTCAACCTCGCGCGGAGCGGCTCGAACGCGCGAGGAGGCGGGAGGAAGGGAGCGCGGTGTAAACCGATCGGGCGGAGGCATTGCCTACCCAATAAGGGTAGGTAATCCCTTTGAGGATTAGTGCGGGGAAGCCGGCGGATGTACGACACATGGCGCACGGAGAGGAGGGGAGGCGGGATGGCGCGGACGGCGGGATCGGTCGGGCGGAGATGGACGGATGGATGGTGACAAGTGTCACCCGAGGAAGGGTTTTGATATTTAAAATTTTTTATATATTTCAGAAATCAGTAGGAGGCTTTAAAATAGTCAGAAAAATACAAAATAAATTCCAAAAATTGCAGAAAAATTCACATAATTCACTGATAATGTTTTGAACATATGAAAAATATTTCCAACCTATTTTGATATTAAATTTTTATTTTTAAACAGAACTTTATATTCTGAAAAAAATCCAAATAACTTGAGATAATTAATTTAAAATTATTTCTTCCAAATAAAGCAAAAATTGAGATGTTACAGTTTAGTTGGGAGGGCATATGTTTAACTTAACATTTTGTGAGGGATCGTTATACTTCTACCATTCAAACATGCATAGGAGTAAAACAAGCAGAATAGCATTCACACAGTTGTGACTCGGATGGCCCATTTTCTCATGGTGATCTCCATCGCCATAGAATCATCCACCATGATGATCTCCATCTCCATGGTTAATGTGTGCCATCCTCCAAGTGATGTGTCCTCCGAGTACTAATACAAGCTATTACTCATAACACTAGTAATAAAATACATGGATACAAGGAATCATCACAAGTCGGCACGCAGCCGTTAATACAATACTTTGACAACACAATGGCTCCACTAGTGTTGCGAACCCACGACACGCAGTCATGAAAATATTACAAACATGCATCACATACACATTAGGCCATACTGGTCACAAACATCCTGCAAAAACAGTTATGCATAGATTCGCAATCTACCGGATAAGGGGGTCGAGGGGGTTTCCCCCCGCGGGGTTCGAAGGGATTTTGATCTATGCAATTTTACTTAGGATTTTGATCGGCAAATCATATTTACCCCAAATCGACTATTGTTCCGATTCGACCAATTTGCATTGATCTTCGCGTGCCGCAACCGGTTTTACGTGTCACTGTCTACCCCGATGGTGATTCCGACCGGTAGGGGTATGTTGTGGCACGACCTTAGCAGCATAATCACGGAATATCGATTATTAATCTAGGTTCCGATTCGACCAATCATATTGATCTTTGCATTCCGCAATCGGTTTTATGTGTCACTGTCTACCCTGATGGTGATTCCGACCGGTAGGGGTATGTTGTGTACGACCTTAGCGACATGATCACGGAAACGGATCTATCCATTACGTAACTATACAATCGATCACATCGATCATAACGACTTACATATCGCCATATGCAAATCACCGAACCTATAACATGGCAAAGCAATGGCTCGATACCATCAGTAGGACTACGGGCAAGCTACACTAGCGCAAATTAAAAATTTCTACCCGTAAACCAAGATCACTGCGATTATAGATCACGGTCTTACCACTAGGCGCGCAGTGCGGAATGATGCGACGCGTCGGGGCGAGTAGTCGTACTAAGTTGATGCAGCACGTCGGAGCAGAGTAGTCGTACTACTTCCTCGTCCACGTCGCGGCGTCCCACGTACAACTCCTCTCTTGCGGTTCGTCCAAACGCTACAGATGCAGCGCCGCCATAAGTATCCACACGTACGGGAGGAAGCGGCGCGCGCGGATTACTAGATCCGCGCGGCGACGAGGCGTGGGAGGGTGGCGGCCAGGGTTTGAGGAGGTCACAGAATTCTCTTCTCAACCCTGTGCGCCCTTGCCCTCCTTTTATAGACGTCCTTACAATGGGCTTCTACGAATGGAGGCCCATTAGGACTCAATACCCAGTCTAACCCGGATCCAATCCGAATTAGGCTTCAGCCCTTAAGTGTGTGACCCTATAGGTTCACGTATGTTTAGACATGGCGCGAGTATACCTACTCGGTCAATAGTTGGTAGCGACCTCTAGCAAGGCGTGCCAACTCCTAAACATACACAAAGATCATATCGGACGAACCATCACAACTTTATGTACATGCCAATCCCTTTGCCTCACGATATTTGGTGAGCTTCAAGCTGACCACTCTTTCTCGATCCCGTGATCCGGAATCCCTTACTAGGTTAACTCTTAACCTTAAGTAGCATGGCCATGCATTTCGGATCCGATCACTCGAGGCCCAGAGATATCTCTCTCGTAGAGAGGGGCAAATCCCATCTCGACCGACCATGCCTCGCGAAGATGCTTCATGACAAACCCGAAAGCTATCTTTATAACTACCCGATTCACGGAGTAGCGTTTGATAGCCCCTAAGTAGGTCGATTCACATCTCAAGTACATGCGACAATCTCAGGTCTAAGGACAAGGCGTACACATTGTGTAGAGAGAGAACCATAAGTATAATTGTTATGTCTCATGTTGGGTCGGTCCAACCCCATGTTCTAAACATGTGTCCACATTATTGGTTTGACATCTCCATGTCTATGACCTGTGAAACATGGTCATCAACCGATACATGTGCTAATCCATTATTCACGTGTGTCCTCACATGAACTTCGACTAGGGACAACTTTAGAATAACCATACAAGTAAAGAGTTTCACAAACAAGTCACATACTTGTTAATCAACACAAAGGCAATATTCAAGGAACATTTATTAAATCATGGATACAACGAAATATCATCATCTCTATGATTGCCTCTAGGGCATATTTCTAACATGCACGAGGATCAAGGCGAACTCGATCCTCACGGGCTGTCCCCTGCTGGTGCAGTTGTGGTCGTTCGAGCGCTTCAGCCTAGGACGACCTGTACTAGACGACATGGGTCCATACGGGCCCGAGATGTATCCAAGGGAGACGTCGACCGGCCGACGATGGGTTCTCTCTGGTGCCGTCGACGAGTAAGTATTATCACAGTCAACTATTTCTTTCTTATTGACGATCGTCATACTAAACAACTTGTTTGTCTTGCAGTGCAGATTCGCGCGACGTGCGTCACGCGGCGTACCGACCCTTGTGGAGCGATTCGACCGCCTCACGGTAAGCGAAGTGCGTTGGGAGCCTTATGCAGATACGGCAGTGCAGGCCCGCGCTCCTGACGGGCTGTCCGCACTTTGCTGGCATGACCGGGCTTTCTGGCTCACCCGCCGGAAGCTCGTGTACCATATCTACGTGGAGGACTACGCACGCCAGCGAGTCATGCGGCAGTTTGGGCTACTGCAGGCGCTTCCTGTACCATTCGGACCATCGCTTCTGCGGACCGTGCACGCGTGAGTGATCGTTTCTGCTAAATATGTACATACTTACTACTGTGTTCGCAAATACTCACATTACGTAATGGTTCTATACGCAGGCACAACGCGAAGGGCGTTAAAAGAGGCACGGACTGGTCGACGTAGATGTAGCCCTGGGTCGAGCAGTGGGAGGGTGCGCTCGACGACCGCGTGGAGGAGGACCGCCCATACGACAGCAGGGACTACGCAGAGTACCTGCGCTGGTACCAGGGCGGACACGTACCAGGCTCGTACATGTCATAGACCCGCCTGCCACACACGTCGCCGCTCCGACGGACACGTACCCTGCGTACCTCGCGCGCGACGCTCATATCGCGGTACGTTACATGTCATTTCAAAGATTCCCAAATGGCAATGTCGTTTCGATGATCGACCATTTTATGTCTTTGTGTCCAGAATGACGTCGGTGCAATCCTATGGGCCGAGTCCGCCTCAGTACTGCAGAGGGTCGCCGCTGGTGCGCAGCTGACCCATGAGGAGGGCGTCAGCTTTGTGCGTCGGGTGGAGGACGGGTGTAGACGTATTGTTAGCCTGCTGTCCTGCACGAGGCTACCGGCGGTCTCCACGCCCAGCGCTCGATCGCTCGTCCACGGTGCCACCCGACCAGCGTGGCACTACTGCAGTAGTGCGTGGACACGTCCTACACTACCTCACCCGGGCGGCCGGGGATCGGCTGAGCACGGCCTCCTACACCACCTCACTTCACGCTCCGCACATCCCGAGCTTCCACACGCGGGGTGTACGCCCCTCCTCCTACCTCGATGGCGCCAGCTACGGGTACGCATCGTCCAATCTCGTTTTTATCCCAAGACGACATGCAATGAACTAACGATATTAATATTGCAGGTACTTACCAGCAACACAGCGTCTCCCCGGGCCAGGACGATGTGGACCAATTTTTCGCGGAGTGGCCCGGGCAGTTCTCCGACGCATCACCGAAGGTTCTCTCTGGCAGTGCGCCAGTGCCCTCCTCGGTGTACCGGAGGGCACACAGCCAGTGCGGTGACTCCACCAAATAGTAGGGCGGATAGACACCCTCCTGCTCGTTTTACTTTTTCGGAGCCTTGTCACCCGTTGCACCGAAGGAGGGCCAAGCGGGGCCGTATGGGAGGACGCGGGCGCGGTGACGGGGCACACCAGGGTGCGAGTGAGATTATGCATGTAATGAAAAAATACGCGGCATGTTACTCACAGTTATATTATGAAGTTTATTTTTATTCAAACAAGTCTATCATCTTTTCTTTTCGCATTCATATATCAAATCATCTAAAAAATTAACATACCGGTTCTCCACACACGAATTATCATCGTATGTCACTTAACAGTGTATGTATCGATCGTTCTCCAATTAATCTTTAATAAAAAAGTTTCTAAAAATTTTCACGCACCTACAGTATACAATAAACATAAACTTTTATTACAACTCGAGCACATTTTTTACCAGTTTAAAACCACAAAATTCACAAAATTCACGGGGGTTTCATGCAGTCGCCTAATGGAATGGCGACTGCATGAAAGTCGCCTAATCGTATGGCGACTGCATGAAAGTCGCCATACGGAAGAGCGACTGGACGCAGTCTGGTTGGGCGAAAGGCTCCAGTCGCCCAACCATTAGGCGACTGGAGCCTATTTTTGTAAAAAATTTTCCCGCGGGTATATTTATGTAATTTCGAATAAAAAATGGATTATCCGTACAAAAAATTCCCTCCAGGGGGTGAACCACAATAGGGGTTCCAAAAACCGGAGCATTCAGTTTTTCTCTGGTTCGAGCATTATGAAACAGCTCTAGTGTAACACCCCGCCCACTCTCTGAGCCCAGAATGTTACCACTATTGTATACTCTTACCATTCTGTCAACAACTAGAAGAATTTAAGCCAACAGTAATTTATTTATGTTGCTGCAACCAAATACATCATAGCATTTTTAGCGATTACTCTAGCATATTAGTAGTCTAAAATATACTGACAAAGGTGGTACAAGGAGTATTACTGGTTTGTTAAATTATTCATGTGCTACTCCCGCCCGTGCATGACATCCTCAAATGTCACCTAAAAAAACAATAAAGCAAGGGTGAGTCCAAAGACTCAGCAAGTACAAAGCAAAATAGTAAATAACAGGTTCACAAATCAGTCCAAAACCATCACAGTTTCATTAACCACTTGTTTCCATTTAATCTCTTTAAGTTCTCATCAACCAATCGTTATGCATATGCACATGCACTTCTTTCTTATCTCTTTAGCCGATACTGGTATAGCAGAGCGAGCACCTGTCGATGCTCACCCAGGCCCACCATGTTTCCATGCGGAGATTACAAGCCCGTCCTTTTTCATATGGGGACCACAGTAGCCCATCAATTTCATTCAAGGACCTCAATCTCCACTCCTGTGGAGCGTCCACACAGAATGGACCAATGATACCACAACTATCTCTTTTCATGACATGCATGCAATGTAAGTTTTCCGTTTATGCATATCAACATGCCATGTCTCAACAATCATCATTCCTCATTATGTATTCGGAAATAGTTAACTTACCATAACATGGTAAGCAATACGCTATTATTCAACTATTAGCAAATATTACCTGAATTTATCACTTTACTGTTCACTTGCCTGGTTAGTCTCAGCGACGATGTGTGGACGGCTCCGACTCGGGACTTTCACCTATATAAACATCAACCCGACTTAATGCATCACATTAAAACCAGTGCTTAAGTAAGCGGTGATAACTCTACACGCATAACCCGACTCTTGCATAAACGCACAGGGTTAAGGACCTGTCGCGCAGATACCAAACCCCCACTTTTTCTTTTCTTTTTCTCCTCTTTTCTTCTCTCTTGTTTCTTTTTTTTCCTTCCTTTTCTTCTCTCTTCTTCTTCTTTTCTCTCTCTCCCCTTCTTCTGATTCGGCTGAAAGGCCTCATCCATTCCGCCATTTCTCTCTTTTCCTCTCAAGATGCGCAACTGCGCTCGGGCGCTCCTCCAGGCGTGTGGCAGGGCTCGTGGCGCGCTTGGGTGCGCCGGCCCTTCCTCGCCGCTGGCCGCCAGCCAGCTCCTCCACCCTTCCCTTACAACACTGCCTTCCTCCTATCTCTCTCGGCTTCACCGTCGCACACGGCTCTGGTTTCCATGGCGCAGCTGCACTGAGCGTCGTCGACCTTGGGTGTTGAGTGTCTACCCCGCCGCCACTCCTTACCCCCTCACCTTTGCTCGGATCCGACAAATCGGGACCAGATCTGCCGTCTTTTGGGTGTGCGTAGCCCAGGTTCTCAACACCATCAACCGCCAGCGCGGCGCTGCTGAGGGGCTCGGTCGCCTTCCTGAGCTCACCGCTCCCTGTGGCACCACCCCTACGCCTCTAGCAGTCGTGGCCGGAGCTAGCTGTCTCAGGGCCATGGGCTTACAAGCCCATCCCGCTGTCGCCCCCTTCGGCTTGCCGTTGGCAGGCTCTCCATGCTTTCTATCGCCAGCCATCGGCCTTGGCTTTGTCCGCTCCCTACGGGTTTGAGCTCGCCGGCCACGGCCTGTAGCCGGCCAAGGGTTCACCGTCCTCTGACCATTATGCCTCCAACCGCCACCACCCTGAGCTCTGGGTATCACTGGTTCACTCTCTCCCCTCTTTACTTTTGTGCTTTTGATTTAGCTACTCCCTTTGCCTTGATCTAGAACGCACGTTGGGAAGGCTCAGGGTGGCTGCCGTGTTGGGACTTCGTGGAGTGCATGCGCCGGGGAGCATGCACTGCCATCCAAGGGCGCATGACGATGCTACGGGCTCACCGCTGATACATTGGGGGAGGAATGGGGGTTTACTTAATGTCGGTTGAGAGAAAAAAAGCTGGGGGGTGGACGACGACTTGGCGTGGTGTCGATGATAGCCGGAGGTCTTGCACCTCTAGAGTCGTCGCTACCTCCTTGCTCCTCCCTGTTGTCTTCCCCTTCTTCCTCTGTTCTTCTCCTTCAGGCTTCGTCTTCCTCACTACTTGGGTATGGCTGGCGCAGAGCTTGGGTGGTGATGCGGTTGAGCTCGGCTTGGTGTTTCCTTTGGGCTAGCTATGGATGAGCACTTTCTATTCTCTGTTTTGGCAGAGAGGAAGGAGATGGGGGAAGGAATACCTTCACTAGTTGGGTGACTTTGCTCACGATGGAGGAAAATGGGAGTGAGATGAGGTCTTCCAGTGACTCACATGCTCATGCATTGAAGCATTGGTCTTATGACGCTCTTGGCTTGTGAAATGACTAGAGTGGCCTCATCTTACCCCTACCCTTCCTCCATGTGGCTGTTGCCTAAAGGACAGTTTGGTCCAAAGTGTTCTTCACTGTTTGGGCTTTTCTTTTTCTACTTCGGCAGGTAAGTCAGTAAAAGTTGGCGTTGGCTAAATGTTCTGCTGAATGACGAAGCCCACAATAGCGAGAGGCGCCGACCAACCCCAGACGGTCTGGGAACCTTTGTGAGCACTACTTTTATTTGGCTTTCTAAAGCCGATGGGTCTGATAGCAAAACTCTACTTTCTTTCCTTTGTTCTTCTTGGGGTTGCTTTCATTCCATGCATTTCTTACCTTTGCATTTTGGTGGTATTACATTCTACCCCCTTAACAAAATTCGATCTCGAATTCTGGCATTCAACAATCCGCATGGAAGAACAAAATAAAACAAACTGCACATAGCATAACATTAACTCATACCCATGGAGAACAAGTCCGGGTACTTCTCGCACATGCGAGACTCCAACTCCCATGTCGCTTCTCGCTCAAATTAATGTGTCCAAAGCACTTTCACATACTTTATCATTTTGTGCCTTAACACCTTCTTTGATTCCTCTAGAATCCGAACTGGATGGGACTCGAAGGTGAGGTCTTGCTTTATGGACACCGATTCTAACACAATCTCATGCTCTAGATCTCGCAAGTATTTTCTTAACATAGAAACATGGAACATATTATGCACTCCTTGCATGGACTCAGGGAGATCTAATCGATATGCCAACTTTTTAATTCGTGCCAGAATTGAAAATGGACCAATGTACCTTGGGCTAAGCTTCCCTTTGGTACCAAATCGCACTATACCTTTAGTGGGAGATACTCTCAGGAGCACATGATGCCTCACTTCGAACTCTAGTTCTTGCCTCCTGACATCTGCGTAGCTCTTCTGCCTACTCTAGGCAGCTAGCAGATTCTATCTAATTTTTGCTTCTCGTTCCACTGTTTGCTGGACCCAATCTAGTCCCAGAACAGCCTTCTCGCCCACGGCATCCCAACACAATGGCGATCTACATTTCCGCCCATACAAACCTCAAATGATGCCGCTCGAACACTAGAGTGGTAGCTGTTGTTATAGGCAAACTCTGTAAGTGCCAAATGATCCTCCTAGCTACCCTTCCAAGATAGAACACAGGACCTCAACATGTTCTCCAGTGTATGAATGGTGCGTTCGGACTGTCCATCCGTCTGCGCGTGGAAAGCAGTACTAAATTGGAGTTTCATGCCCAGAGCGCCCTGCAAGCTCTCCCAAAACTTGGAGACAAACTTAGCGTCTCTGTCTGAAACTATTGACTTGGGAACACCATGCAACCTCACAATTTCTCGCACATAGATGGGTGCCAACTCACTCGCTGAGTTCATTGTGCTAATGGGGATGAAGTGCGCGGACTTACTGAATCGGTCCACCACTACCGAAAGCGCATCCTTACCTCGCTGGGTACAAGGTAAGCCAACTATGAAATCCATGATAATATCATCTCATGCCCACTGAGGGAACTCCAAAAGCTGCAATAGCCCAGCGGGGCGCTTGTGCTCAGCCTTCACTTGCTGGCAAACCCTGCAAGATGCCACATACTTGGCAATATCCACTTTTATCCTCTTCCGCCAAAAGCTCTTTTTGAGATCACGATACATTTTAGTCTCACCAGGATGCACCGTGTACGGGGTACGATGAGCTTCCCTCAAAATATCATCCTTGACTTGAGCCTTTTGCGGCACGCAAAGGCAGCCTTTAAATCATAATGCGCTTGATTCATTAAGGCTAACATCCTCCATTTTCCCTTCATTAAGCCGCTTCCTCACTTACTGAAGCAACCGATCATGCTTTGCGCCTCCTTTACTCGCTCTGGAATTGCTGATTCCAGCAACAACTGTATCTCAGTCTGCGCTGTACTAGTGAAACATAGGAAATTCCCATCCGTTCAAAGTCAGCAACGAGACAACCTAGAGTGGAGGGTGTCATTTTGCGACTAAGCGCATTAGCAACCATATTGGCCTTGCCCGGATGGTACTAAAGAGTGGGATCATAGTCTTTGATAAGCTCCAACCACCTACGTTGCCTTAAATTTAGCTTTTTCTGAGTGAAAATGTATTTGAGGCTTTGTGGTCAGTGAAAATATCACAAGATTCTCCATACGAGTAATGCCTTCAAATCTTTAGAGCAAAACCCATTGTGGCAAGCTCTAAAGCATGGGTAGGGCAATTATGCTCATGCTTCTTCAACTGTCGAGAGGCATATGCGATCACTTTGTTATCTTGCATGAGCACACAACCCAAACCCACTCAAGACACATTCGAGTAGACCGTGAAACTCTTCCCTGGCTCAGGAAGTGTGAAACACAGGAGCAGTTACCAACTTCTCTTTCAAAGTATTAAAATTGCGCTCACATTCATCGGTCCATTGGAATTTCACACCCTTCCATGTGAGTTGAGACATTGGCTTAGCAATGATGAAGAAGTCTTTCATGAAACACCGATAATAACCAGTTAGGCCAAGAAAACTTCTCACTTCATTAACATTAGATGGCCTCTTCCAATCCATGACAGTGGAAATCTTGCTTGGATCTGCTGAAATGCCTTCCTGGTTAATTACATGACCCAGGAAGCTCACTTCAGAAATCCAAAACTCGCACTTCTTTAGTTTGCCAAAGAATTGATTTTTCCTCAGAGTCTCAAGCACGAGCCTTAGATGTTGCTTATGCTCTTCCTTCGTCTTGGAATAAATCAGGATATCATTCGATGAACACCACTGCAAAGTCATCCAGATACTTGTGTAGCATACTGTTCATCATCTCTATGAAGACAGCAGGGGCATTTGTTAGTCCAAAGGACATAGCTGTAAACTCATAGTGCTCATATCTTGTGGAGAAAGCTGTCTTTTCAATGTCTTGCTCCCGTACTCGGATTTGATTATACCCAGATTGTAGATCAATTTTAGAGAATACTTTGGCTCCCTTCAGTTGATCAAACAAGTCCTCGATGCGAGGCAATGTGTATTTATTCTTGATGGTCACTTGATTGAGGGCACCATAATCTATACACATGCACCAACTCCCATCCTTTTTCTCAGTGAATAGGACAGGGGTTCCCCAAAGTGACACACTATGACGAATCAAATCTTTGGACAAAAACTCATCCAATTGCTTCTTCAATTCCTCTTGCAAGGGTCGTGCCAACTGGTAGGAGGACATGGAGATAGGTCTTGTGCTAGGAACAAAATCAATTCTGAACTCCACATCTTGCTTGGGTGGCATACCCGGAAGCTCTTCAGGAAACACATCAGAATACTCACCCACCACAGGAATATCCTCAATGTGCAAAGGCGCACTTGGCTTCTCCGCAAGTACTAGGAGTAACCCAGACTTCATTATTCGTCGGCTAGGGAATAGGCTGGCCAACACAAGAGGGAACACGTGGGTGCATTCCCCTGAAAAGACTATCTCCTTCCCTGAAGGAGCTTGCAAGGTGATTATTCTCTAGAAGCAAGAAATCACGGCCTGGTAGTGATGCAACCAGTCCATGCCAAGGATAACATCAAAAGGCTCTAACTAAATAACCATGAGGTTGGTAACAAATTCCTCACCATCTATTGCAACCACACAGCTAAGGCAAACTGTGGAGCTAGCAATGATACCCCTTGGGGTTCTAACCATAACTGATTGGGAAATTTGCTAGACACTCAACTTAGCCCTTCTAACAAACTCATAGGACACAAAAGAATGGGTAGCACCGGAGTCGAAAAGAACCAGGGCTTTACATGAGTCCACTAACAGGGTATCTGTCATCACGTCAGGTCGACCTGCGGACTCAACAGCAAGTAGTGAGCAGACTCTAGGTGGTGTCGGGGCGGCGAGAGCCCCGACGCTCTACTGTGGTGGCAACGGGACTGGAGGCGGTGTAGCATGCTGGAATGGAGGAGTCTGTGCAGGATGCTAGTAATACCCGGCAGGTGGAGCCCATGAAAGTGGGCGCTGCAACACAGGGGCAGCTTCCATCATCTAGACTGAGTCCTGAGGTGTAACGTTTGATGAAGATGAAGATACTTGCTCCCACTTGATGATGCTAGTGGGATTGTGTCAACAAACCAACATTTTGTTCCCCGCTTGGCCACAATGCCGATAGTTCCCCATCCAGGAACACTCGGCAGCACGGTGTCCATCACCGCACTTGAAATAGATCATGCCCTGTCTTGGAACAGGACGATAGGCTAGGGTCACCGATGAAGAACGAGGCACTAAAGATGACGGCCTCGAAGTCTTAGACTTGGATGAATGTGGGGGACGTTGGCCCCACTTGGATTTCTTAGGAGCGGGCTGCTGAGACAACCCACCCCCTTCAAAAAAAAGCTCCTCTTCTAGTCACCACCAGAAGCGCTCGGACCACCAGAGGGTTGTAGCACTTTAGTGAGCTGCATCTCAAACTCCATCCCTCTGGCCTGCTCTACCACGGACCTAAAGTCACAGGGCGTCGTAGCTCCCATGACATGCCGAAACTCAGAGTTGAGCCCTCAGCAGAAACTTTTGACCTTCTCAAGGTCATTGCTCGTGACCAATGACACGAAGTGGATCAGGTTGTTGAATCCCGCCTCGTACTCAGCTATGGCCATCTTTCCCTGTATGAAGGTCGACAGGGCAACCTCCATACTCTCCATGAAAGAATCTGGGTAATACTTCACCTTGAACTGCTCGGCAAAGATTTCCCAAGTAGCGGGACCCTGGGCAGGGGTCCTAGCTGAAAGAACCCCTTCCCACCAGATGTCTGCCTGACCCTTCAATTGGAAAGCCACACAGTGAGCTTTCAAGTGAGAGCTCATCTCTAGGGTTTCAAATTGCCTCTCCATGTAGCACATCAAAGGTATCTAGTCGTAAGGCCAACCACTCACAAAGGCCCATTCTTGCCTCCAGTAAGACCGGAACGGTAGTAGGGGCAGCAACGGGCACAGCTGCAGCAGCGGCTGTTGGCACTTGCCGGTGAAGCGCACGGACCTCCTCTATGAACTCCTACAGCAAGGCTGAAGACCTTGCCGAATCTCTAGCTACGGACTGCTCAACAGAAGCAACCTCTGCGCCAGGTGCCTCCTACTGAACCTCAAGCGGTGGCTCCGCTTGGGCACGGCCACGGCCTTGGCCACGTCCGCGTCCTCTACCTCTCGGCATCTCTATTCAAGATAGATAGCCAATCACACAACTAGCCCACAAACATCCACCTCAACAGTACAAATCAACAACAAAGCTAGCGAAAGCAGAAATATAATGCAGGACTCAACCCCATCCTACTGTGCACCAGAGTGTGTCAAATTTTTATAATTAGGCCTAAGTGAAATTTTAGTTGAATAATTAACCTAAGTTGTCAAATTTCTTTACTACGGATCTAACGCCTGCTCTAATACCAACTGTAACACCCCGCCCACCCTTTGGGCCCGGAATGTTACCACCATTGCATACTCTTACCATTCTGTCAACAACTAGAAGAATTTAAGCCAATACTAATTTATTTATGTTGCTGCAACCAGATAAATCATAGCATTTTTAGTGATTACTCTAGCATACTAATAGAGTCTAAAATATACTGACAAGGTGGTACAAGGAGTGTTGCTGGTTCGTTAAATTATTCATGTGCTACTCCCGCCCGTGCATGACGTCCTCAAAGGTCACCTAAAAAACAACAAAGCAAGGGTGAGTCCAAAGACTCAGCAAGTACAAAGCAAAACAGTAAATAACAAGTTCACAAATCAGTCCATAACCATCACAGTTTCATTAACCACTTGTTTTCATTTAATCTCTTTAAGTTCTCATCAACCAATTGTTATGCATATGCACATGTATTTCTTTCTTATCTCTTTAGTCTATACCGGTATAGCAGAATGAGCACCCGTCGATGCTCACCCAGGCCTACCCGGTTTCCATCCAGGGATCACAAGCCCGTCCTTTTTCATAGGGGACCACAGTAGCCCGTCAATTTCATACGGGGACCTCAATCTCCACTCCTGTGGAGCGTCCACACAGAGTGGACCAATGATACCACAACTATCTCTTTTTATGATATGCATGCAATGCAAGTTTTCCGTTTGTGCATATCAACATGCCATGTATCAACAATCACCATTTCTCATTATATATCCAGAAATAGTTAACTTACCATAATATGGTAAGCAATGCACCATCATTCAACTATTAGCAAACATTACCCGAATTTACCACTTTATTGTGCACTTGCCTAGTTAGTCTCAGGGACGATGCGTGGATGGCTCCGACCCGGGACCTCCACCTGTACAACGTCAACCCGACTTAACGCATCATATCAAAACCAATGCTTAAGCAAGCAGCGACAACTCTACGCGCATAACCCAACTTTAGCGTAAACGCACATGGTTAAAGACCCGTCGCACAAATACAAACCCCCATTTTTTTTCTTTTCTTTTTCTCCTCTTTTCATTTCTTTCTTTCTTCTTTTTCCCTTCCTTTTCTTCTCTCTTCTTCTTCTTCTTCTTCTTCTTCTTTTTTCTCTCTCTCTTTTCTCTCTCTCTCCCCTTCTTCTGATTCGGCCGAAAGGCCTCATCCATTCCCCCATTTCTCTCTTTTTCTCTCAAGGCATGCGGCTGGGCTCGCGGCACGCTCGGGTGAGCCGGCCCTTCCTCTCCGCCAGACACCGCGCCGCTACCGGCTAGCTCCTTTGCCCTTCCCCTATAGCACCGCCTTCCTCCTCTCTTTCTCGGCTCCACCATCGCACACGACTCCGGTTTCATGGCACAGCCGCACCGAGCGCCGTTGGCCTCGGGTGCTAAATGTCCGCCCCGCCGCCATTCCTTACCCCCTCACCCTTCGCCCGGATCCAGCAAATCAGGACCAGATTTGCCGCCTTCTTGGGTGCACGCGGTCCAGGTGCTTGGCGCTATCAACCGCCAGCACAGCACCGGTGAGGGGCTCAACCGCCTCCCCAAGCTCATAGCTCCCTATGGCGCCACCCCTATGCCTCTAGCAGTCGGTGGCCAGAGCTCGCCATCTCAGGGCCATGGGCTTACAAGCCCGTCCCGTCGTCACCCCCTTCGACTTGCCGTTGACGGGCTCTGCATGCTTTCTACCGCCAGCCATCGCCCTTGGCTTCGGCCGCTCCCTACGGGTTTGAGTTCGCCAGCCAGGGGTTCACCAACCTCCGGCCATTGCACCTCCAACCACCACCACCCCGAGTTCTGGGCATCACTGGTTCACCTCTTTACTTTTGTGCTTTTGATTTAGCTACTCCCTTTGCCTTGATCTAGAACGTATGGCTAGGAAGGCTCAAGGTGGTCGCCGTGTCGGGACTTGGTGGAGTGCATGCGCTAAGGAGCATGCACTGCCATCCAAGGGCGCACGACGGTGCTACGGGCTCATCGCCGATTTGGGGGAGGAATGGGGGCTTACTTAATGTCAGCTGAGAGAAAAAAGAGCTGGGGTGGACGACGACTTGGCATGGTGTCGATGGTCGCCAGAGGTCTTACACCTTCAGAGTCGTCGCTGCCTCCTTGCTCCTCCCCATCGTCTTCCCCTTCTTCCTCAGTTCTTCTCCTTCAGGCTTCGTCTTCCTCGCTGCTTGGGTATGGCTGGCACGAAGCTTGGGTGGTGATGGGGTTGAGCTCGGCTTGGTGTTTCCTTTGGGCTAGCTGTGGATGAGCTCTTTCTATTCTCTGTTTTGGCAGAGAGGAAGGAGATGGGCGAAGGAATACCCTTACTGGTTGGGTAGCTTTGCTCACGGTGGAGGAAAATGGGAGTGAGATGAGGCCATCCAGTGACTCACCTGCTCATGCATTGAGGCATTGGTCTTATGACTCTCTTGGCTTGTGAAAGGACTGGAGTGCCCTCATCTTACCCTTACCCTTCCTCCATGTGGCTGTTGCCTAAAGGACATTTTGGTCCAAAGTGTTCTTCACTGTTTGGGATTTTTTTTACTTCGGCGGGTAAGTCAGGAAAAGTGGGCGTTGACTAAATTTTCTACCGAATGACGAAGCCCACAATAGCGCGAGGCGTCGACCGGCCCCGGACGGTCTGGGAACCTCTGTGAACGCTACTTTTTTTCGGCATTTTAAAGCTGATGGGTCTGATGGTAAAACTCTACATTCTTTCCTTTATTCTCCTTTGAGTTACTTTCATTCCATACATTTCTTACCTTTGCATTTTGGTGGTATTACATTGAGGTTTCCATTGAACGCATGTAACTATCGCAAGTAATGAGTTTTCAGTTCCTTGAAACGAAATTAATATATTTTCAAAATTCCTGACCAAATAAAAAATTAACTAGTTACTATCTTTTCAATATTCCAGCACTTCGGCAGTCTTGAATACATAAAACCGTTTCTTTGGCATCTTACGTAGTACCTAGCTGCCGTCTCTTTACAGTAGTCTGCTGAGTTGTCATCCCAGAAATTAGCACAAGAATACGGTCAAACTAAAGTAGTGAATCCGCCATATCTCCACATGCTCTTTGGATGAAAATGAATAAAGCCGCATTAAGCATTCGTATATACACACAGAATCGATCTAAATAGGATTAAAGATCAGTTAATCACCATCCTGACAATGACTAAAAAATAAAATTATATATGGACTACACTTGCATCTTCGGTTTTAACGGTCATCACCACCTCGATGTCTAATTAAACCGCTAACAATCTAGTCAGTTTCCATGAGCTCATAATGATTCATCCCTGAAGATTAAGTTGCATCTCCCCTTCCATCCAATAAACTACAGGTAGCTGGCAGCACAAGGGCACCAAAACGGCTCCCTTCACCACATTTGATCTCCAAAAACACCCACCATGTTCTCATCAGCGGCACTCCAGCGAGATTTCGGACCTTTGACCTGGAAGGGGTAAAACAGTTGTACGAGTTCAAGATACAAGATTGGTTAAACACGGTGGAGCAAAATCAACATAGAATACAGCAAGTGCCGCAAGTACAACCAATTATTCATCAGTAATGTAAAAAAGCAAATTCAGAGTTCCCATGATATGATCCATGCAACCATGTCACCTGTGGAAAGTGGTAAATTCAGCAGGGGGAATATAAAATATTTTTCTATGAAAAAAATGGTGCACACCAGCAATAAAATCTAGACCTAAGCATGTGTTATTAAACTTGTTATTAACAGGTTCTTTCCGGCCGAAAACCGCCGAAATTCAGTAAAACCCGAGCTGGGCAATAAAAATCGGGTTTGCACAATTTTCACCAAAGTATAAAAGAAATTCAGAACAACAAAAATACTGATGTATGCACGCACCCTTGTGATAAGGTAGCAGCGTTGGGTTACGGCAGGCCCTGGGTTCAAATCTTCAAAATTGCAACTTTTTTTGTTTTTTTTCTTTTCTCCACCAACAAAATTCGAATTCAAAAAATTATGGACGAAATTTGCCAAAATTTTCTGGCTTTTGTGATATTCGAATTGGCAAAAAAGTTACTGGTTGAAAAAACCCTGATTACTATTACAAATTAGAAAATTACTGCTTAGGAACTCACAGGTTCAAAGTTCTAGAAGAGCAAATGAAATTCATCAGAAAACTGCTCATATGTAATATCATTGAAAAATGAATGTGCATTCTTGGGCTCTTGTTTCCTCTTAAAAGCTAGTAGATGGCATTGAACATTTGCATGGGTGGGTTTTTTTTGGATTATGGCTTTGGCTTTTGGCTTATGATTTTTGAATTTTGGCTGTTCGCGAGAGTCGGTATGCAGGGGAAAACAGTCGCATACGATTTTGATCAGTATAACTGTATTCGGTACAGTGTCCACTACAATCTAACTGTAGACCCCGTCTTGAAAAGACGCACCGTTTAAAAGCTAATTACTGTAGCAAAAGTGATAAATCAAAGTCAAAAAGAACCCAGTGAACTTCTAAAATAAGTGCAATTTTCTTTATATGAAAGACAACATTGAGACAGAAGTCAATGAGAAGCTTGTTTTCTGTACAGTAACAACTGTAAACATCACTGGAGGCTTCAATTTACTTATTTAAGATGTCAAATTTCCAGTAAGAAAATTGACTTATCAGTCTGACACTATGTAGCACGGACATGCGGCAAA
The DNA here is from genome assembly GCA_036346575.1 of Dendrocalamus sinicus. Lineage (NCBI taxonomy): Eukaryota > Viridiplantae > Streptophyta > Magnoliopsida > Poales > Poaceae > Dendrocalamus > Dendrocalamus sinicus. The sequence goes on from CM070664.1 coordinate 18,501,451, forward strand.
ACCGCCGTATCCGTGTCCGACACCGTGTCAGACACGGATACAACACGGACACGTGTCAGCGACGTATCGGCCGATTTCAAAATTAATTTTAATTATTAAAATTCTCGACACGTGTCAGATACACTAAATATACGAGTCGGATATGGCCTGGACACAGCTGGCCCAGGACACGGCCAGCCCAGGCCGGCCCATAACGCACGCACGAGCGTTGCCCTAACCCTAACCTCTCGGCTCCCGAGCGCGTCATTCCCATCGGCCGCTCGCGCCGCCGCCCGCTCCCACCGGCTCCAGCATCTCGCCGCTGCCCGCTCCTGCCGGCTCCCGCATCTCACCGCCGCCCACTCCCACAATTTACATTATTTCAGTTTAATAAGCATGTAGAAATATAGAAAATAATACATACATATATATATAATTTATTTATTATTTAAATATATATAGCCGTGTCGCCGTATCGGTATTTTTGGGAAAATGGCAAATTTCCGTGTCGGTGTCGTGTCGACGTATCCGTGTCCGTGTATCATAGGTCTGACATACCTGTTAGTGTAGGCCAAAAATTTCAAGTTAGGGCCAAAGACAAGATATACCTGCAATACACACAGGGGATGCAGAATTTGCTGTCTACAATAGAGCCTCACAAGTTGCCTTATTGTGGCCTGTTTGCTTGCATCTGCTACAGAGCCGTATAACAGTTGTTATTTTGTTGGGGTTAAACCTTTTCCTTCTTGGTTTATCTGATGCCCTTGGCTTGGGAGGCAGAATTAAATTTGCCCCAGCGCTAAAATCAACAGTATCCATGTCAGGAATTGGTAAGATTGTTCCTGAGTAAGTCAAATGGTAGCTCTCTATTCTGAAAAACTTTGAGCAGTAGTCATAGAAAGATCGCCCAATCCGGTTAAACACAGCAACAGCATGCATACAAGGGAGGCCAGAAAGTTGCCACCTCCGGCAGGTGCATTCCCAATTAGCAAGATTAACAACAAAAATTCCACTGCCCCGCACTTCAAACACAGTTTCAGAAGAGCACAGCACAATCAGCTTACCGGCCTTCAACATCTCATCCTGCGCTTTGAATTCCATGGAAGGTGTTAAAGGCCCTGACCATGTCTTGCAAGCTTCACGCCTCGCATCTACTACCTCCATTATTTTCATTCTCAGAGAGTCCATCATGAGCACTATTGACCCTTCTTTCTTGGTTGGTATCCAGTTATTAAAGGCATCGGCAATGTTTGAGGAGAAATGATCGTACCGACAGCCTCTAAAAATGGCATCTGACCAATGCTCTGGCTTACTTGCAATAATCCAGTCAGCAGCTTCAGTGGATATATTCCTTATGCTCTCAATTGATACATTAAAGTCCTCGATGCTGCATGCTTGGGCCGCACGAGTAAAATCCTCGACCATCCCATCTCTTATCTGTGGAGACCATGGTCCCTTCCTCAGCTCTCCTTTGAATTCCTCCATGATATGATGCAAACAGAAGGCATGGTGACTATCTTCAAACACTTGTGGAACAGCAGCATCTAGACCCTTTTGTCCATTGGACAAGAACGTCATGGCATTGTAAGGATAGTTGTGATTTTGGAGAGCAAACCTCAGCTCCATCAAAAAACAAACCCAGCTCTCATAATTTTCATCTTTAACCACGTTAAATGCCACTGGAAAGACACCATCATCAGCATCCACTGCAGCGGCCACCAGCAACTTGCACTCATTTGTCGCTTTGAGTGGAACCTTGTCAAGAAATATGAGGGGCCTGCACCCATTTGTGAAACCATGCAAAGAAGCATGGAATGCAACAAAAAAGCGGTGGAATTTTGAATCCACCATTGGAGACAACAAAGCTATACTCCCTGGGTTGGTCTCCAAAATCCTCTCACAATACCAGGGCAAATGACTAAACGTCTCCGTCATTGCATGGTACAGCTCCTTCTGCGCCACTTCTCTGCCTCGCCAAACCTGCGAATAGGTCAGCGAAACTCCATATTCTTGATGTATTTCCTCGACAAGGTCCTTTGGCTTGAACGTTGGGTTCTCATGCAGCTTCTCCTTAATGATGGTAGTCAGCCATTGTCTTGTTGCTCGCCGCTGACCCTCTCCGCTTCCTCCTCCACATGTATGCTCATCTGTCATTTTCTTGATAACAAATTTCTTGTTACGAGATGACTCGGATGCATGCAATCGCCAGGTGCAGCCCTCCCCAACACATTTTACAGTGACACGAGTTGTTTCATTCTTGATGAATCGGTAGACAAATCCTTTCCCAATGGCATACTTACACAACTGAGCACGGAAATCCTTCACATTATCAAATTCTTGACCAACACCTTTGATAATGTCATCCCAAAACACAATAGGATTATTAACTACTCCCTCAGGAGGTTCTGCAGTGATCTCAGAACTAATATATGGGTTCATTACATCATCAAAAAGCCCAACTGGTTCCCTGGAAAAACCATGCCAGCATCTGTAAAACTTATCCTATTTACAGAACCTTACGGAGTGAAAGACATAAAATGTGTAGACAATTACCTTGGGGTGTTATCAATAAGAGCAAGCTTTTGCTGATTTAGAATGTCTGGTGCGGAGGAAACAACTCCAGCTGTGGTGGCAAAGGCAACATCACTACCGGGTTCCAGTTGAAATGCCCTAGATTCAGAAAATTGAAAATAGCAACATTAGGAATTGGACGGCATAGCGTCACAAAATAGAATCATTGACACTTATAATCAACAGGCCAATTAATGGTTCATGAAATTGCAAGCAAGGAAAAACCAAAGATTTAATCTTGAGACTGCAAAAGAGGCATCCAAGATGAACTAGATCAGAACTTCAGTGATTATTATTTGATCAAACTAAGTAGGCTCCATACAAGCTAAGCTGCAACTCCTTGAAATGACGAAGAAACAACTACATTAACTGTAACAAGAAAATTTATAGTTCCCCTTAAAATAATTATATGACTGAAATCTGAATCACATCACATGGGGCATGCAATCAGTACATGACACTTCATATAACAATGTAAACTGAGAGAGAGCATTATCCACAAAAAATAGGCAAAAGAAAGTCCTTGTACCTGACATATTATTGAAGTATTAACTAGCAGTTACCCTAAGTCTCTAACTAAAAGAAAAGGACCACTAAATAGTAAATATGTAGTAAAGATGCCTACAATGTTGCCATCTTATGTGGACCATGGCTTAGCTAATTCTCACTCATATGCTCCGTAAACTAACAAAAAATAAGGATATAAACCAAGGTATGAGTGAGAATTTTGAAGTCTATATATTCTAGGCATTTCACTAGCCATGAATTAGTGGCAAATTCGAGCATTACTGGCACAATCGAGAACTTCAGGAAACATTTGTGCTAACCACAATTTAGAAATGAAATACTACTCTCAAAAATTGGCACTCTTTTTTCATTCGACTGCAGAGGAGGTTACTCTAATTACTGCTTTGTGTTATTCCTAAAGGGACAACAGATAGTAAACAAGGCATCTTCTTGATGGTAACGATGGAAACCATATTACATATAACATAGCAGATCAGATAAGGCATGCAAAGATGTAGCAATTATGTGAAGATTGATTCCGTACCTGCTGTCATCCTTTTCAGTAACAACTGGTCTTGGTTGTTTCGCATTACCGGCATCAGCTTGAACTACAGTGCCATTAGCATTGGTAGTCTTCTTGTTATTTTTGGATACCCTGGAGAGATATAACATTGACTGTAACACAGGAAAGTATGGGGTCTTATAAATAACATTAGATAAAGACGATTGGCACAGTGCTACCTACTTGCTTTTAGAACTTAGCCTTTTCCTTTTGTCACCATGTGCATTAGAGCCATGTTTAATGGTGGAAGCTACGGAGTGAGTTGTCCTAGTTATCCAGCATGAGAAAAGTATCCATCACATCAGTGCATGCTTGATATTAGTTCTTCTACATGAAATATAAAAAAGATACACAAAAACGTAGAACAAGATATACCTGTTCTCCACTCTACTTATCACAAAAACATCAACTTGTGCAGCACTAGCGGTGAAGTCGACCATCCGTTGCAGATCTCGATCACATGATATTGTGATAAGCGTTCTGTTATTGTTGGGAAGAAAGTACTTGAACGACATATCAATTACATCAACATGGAACACCTTGGACACCTCATCCTTGAAGCTCTCCAGTGACATATCACGCATGACATCAACAGCGTGCGCTTCTCCTCCTTTGTAGATCAAATTACCATTGGGGCCAGTAGTGAACACTCCACCGTATTGGCAAATGGCTACAACCACAGTACAATCCTCTGCCATGCTTCCTGAGTTGTTTCGTAGTTCAGGATAATGACACTATATTTCAAAAAAAAATCTGAGATGTACTTCATTTTAACTGAATCGAACATATGCACTCAACAATTCAAACAAGAAACAACAATTCTTGGTTAAAATAGCATACGGATTAAATTGCACGTGATAATTCACACGATATATCAATCGCATAACCAGCAGATAAAGCATTGCACACAAACAACAGATGGAACCAGTTAATTCTAATCTCTCTCTCTCTCTCTCTCTCTCTCTCTCTCTCTCTCTCTCTCTCTCTCTCTCTCTCTCTCTCCTAGTACTACTCTAGACTCCTAGTCAAGGGCGGATGCAACCTTGGTCCCATTGGGTCACAAGACCCCAGTAGCCCACTCAGATCATGCGCGGAGCGCCCAAGAAGAAGAACCTTGCCATATGGACGGATGAATTACATTACATTATACAGTACCAGCAGAAAACAAATCCTGACTTCTCCAATAACTTATTTACACTAATCGGACGGAGTGCCTCGGAAAGATTTGGTCTTGATTGCTCAGAGCCACAAACAGCAACGAACAGAAACAAACAAAAAGCGAACATCAACAAAGGTGAAATCAATCCAACCAAGCTCCGGCGGTTGGGGACGAAGGTTAGGGCTTCCTTACCAGAAAAAGAGATCGGTCTGATGGATGGGCCTCCACTCCACGCCGATCCAGTTGTCTTGAGGAGGATGAGAGAGACGAGGCTGCGGAAGGAGGCCGTTCGGCGGCGGCGCCGGCCGAGATATATGATGTGACGTGGGAGGGGATTCGATGGTGCGGCGTCCCGCAGGTTGGACTTTGGAGTCAGTGTGTAGTTACATGGGCCGGGCCTGGTTTACGTCGGTTTACGGCAGCATTTCAATCATGCAGCACCACCCGCACATATGGACACTACTAAAAAAAAAAAAGGTTAGCAAAGTTAGCTTGCTGTTTGACAAAAATAGTACTAAAAAAATTGGAAAACCTGCCTAGCTCTTGGGTATCAGTAGGGCTGGACGAAAAACTCGAAACTTGTTAGCTCGCTCGGCTCGTGGCTGGCTCGGCTCGGCTCGGCTCGTTAGGATAACGAGCCAAGCCGCACCAAGATTTTAGCTCGTTAGCTATAACGAGCCAACTCGAGCCAGCTCGCGAGCCGCTCACGAGCCAAACGAGCCATACTTCCAGGAATTTAGATATGCATATGCTGCTTCCATGGACCTAATTTGTACTCTATTGCATGTGTTAATGTGTAAATTTGTACTCTATTGTACCCAAACGAGCCATGCATATGTTAATTTGTACTCTATTGTACCCAAACGAGCCAAACGAGCTAAACGAGCCAAACGAGCCATGCTTCCATGGATGAATATATGATGGAGACATTTTTTGGCCCTGGCTCACGAGCCAAACGAGCTAACTCGAGCTTTTTACGAGCCGAGCCGAGCCGAGCTAGCTTTTTAGCTCGTTAGTTATAACGAGCCAGCTCGAGCCAGCTCGTTAGTTATAACGAGCCACCTACCGAGCCAGACCGAGCCGAGCCGAGCCGAGCCGAGCCAGCTCGTTATCCAGCCCTAGGTATCAGCAAGAATCTCTGCCCGGTGCTTATTTCGAGTGTTCCAGGGATTGACCAGGTTTTGTATTATATTCTGTGTAATCTGAATGTGGGTCGGATTCAAGCACTTAAGGCTCCAATCAGATTCGTCTAAAGATATATTCTAATCAATATAACTAGTCGATAATACAGACCGGTCGAAAATTATGATTGAGATTATTTTTATGTTCATGATCGATTTTATACCGATCTATACCATAGTAGTGTCCAAATATGTTTACGCCGACTTGAGTCAGACGTAACTACTCAAGGCGCTTCTAACTGCAACTCTTTACCATCATCTTCTGAGACTCTGTTTTGCCTCCAAAGAGGTGTTGTTCCAGTTTCCGATAGGTCTCAATTTCCATTACCGGTTAGGATTTTGTTCCTTCCTCATCTTGAACTCTTATTTTAAGGCTATTTATACCTCTTGTAAGCCTTAAGATCGATAACGCATGCGCAACATAAGTTATCTACACATATAATACGCCAAGAGCGTTCTGTAACTTCTCCTTCATATAGTAATTTTGCCAATTATACGTCCATGGTTTTTTCTGCTAGGGTTTTCCATGTTAAATCTTTGTTAGGCTTCTAACTATTCTTCATTGTTTTCAATTCTTGTCGTGTGTTCTATAATAAGTGGTATCAAAGGTTGGTTCTTCGCCCGATTAATCTAGGGCATACTCGTCATGGCGTCAATGAAGTATAATCTTCCGCTACTACATCACAACACAAGATTTTCTCTCTAGCAAGTCAAATGTGAGTTGTTCTGTCATAACTCGATTTAGATGATACGCTATTAGGAATTGACAAAATGCCCGCTACATAATCTGTTGAGGAGAAGAAAAGGAGAGATCGTCAGGCTCTCTCTTAAATTCATCTTTATCTTTTTAATAATAATCTCTAGGAAGTTATGAAAGTGACTACCGCTGTTGTATTATGGCTAAAGTAGAAATAAATATTTATACCGAAGAATCTAACCAGCAAGATACATCTGAAGCAAAAGCTTTTCTCACTCAAGTTGGCAGAAGAATTATTGGTGCAAGATCATCTAACCATGTTTAAAGATATGGTCACTGACCTTAAAGCCATGGAGATAAAATACGATGATGAATATTTTGGTCTTATTTTGCTCTATTAGCTGCCTGTTTTGTTCTCTATATTTAAAGACACAATTCTCTGTAGTCGACATACTCTTATCCTGAGGGGGTTTATGAAGCTCTATATGCCAAAGAAAAGATGAAAAGTATAGTTTCGATCGAGAGTTCGAGTTTGCATGCAGAAGGTTTGTTTGTTCGGGGCAAACTAGTCGAGAAGTCTCTGACTAGTGACTCCAAGGCAGAATCTCGAGTAGATACAAAGGTCGTTTGAAGTCGAAGACCAAGAAATCATGCCGCTACTGCAAGAAGGGTGGACATGATATCTCTGAGTGCTAGAAAGTCCAGAATAAGGAGAAAATGAATAATAGTTCTAATAAAGAAGAACAGATGACGAAACTAAGACCACCATTGTGACAAAAAAAGGCTCCAGAGGGAATATTCTTGTTGCCTTTGTTGGTGATTCTAACTAGTGATGAATGGATTCTTGATTCAACCTGCACTTTTCACATCAGCCTGAACCATGACTGGTTCATTACTCATGAGGCTATTTCGAGAAGATCAGTATTAATGGGAGATAATACTCCATGTAACTATGTAAGATTACAGGCATCAGTTTCATCCAAATCAAGTTATTTGATGGCACCATTAGAACCCTATCAGAGGTCCGACATATTCCACATTTGAAAATGAACCTTATCTTGTTAAGTACTATTTATGCCAAAGGGTACAAGTTTTCAGGTGGAGATGTTGTTCTAAGGATCTCTAAAAGCTATCATGTTGTGATGAAAAGTGATGTGAAGATAGCAACATTTATCATCTTGAAGCACTACCTTGGTCAGGAAGGTTGTTGTTGCCACAACCAGGTTGTCCGATGCTGATTGGACAAATATATGGAATGCTTCTCTGGCATATGAGTGAAGCTGGTTTAAAGGGATTGTGCAAAAGAAGTCTACTCGATGGTCAAGGCATCGATCAGTTAAAGTTTTGTGAACACTTCATCTTAAAACAGAAGAAGGTGATTTTCACCTCTACAAATCACTATTCAAAAGGCATATTAGAATATGTTCACTCTGATTTGTAGGGTAAGTCTCACATTCTATCCCTTGGAGGTGCTAATTATATGTTGACCATCATCGATAACTACTCTTGAAGAGTTTTAGCATACTTCATGAAGCACAAGTCTAATTTGTTCAAAATATTCAAAGAGTGGAAGGTTATGATCAAGAGACAGATTGACAAGTATGTTAAGAAACTTCAAACAAATAATAGCCTAGACTTTTGTTTGGAATAATTTGAAGCATTATACCGATTAGAAGGCACTATAAGGCATTACACAATACTGAGCACACCTCAGTAGAATGGTGTGGCTGAGCGTATGAACAGAACCATCATAAAAAAGATGTGTTGCATGTTGTCTACGTCTAGTCTGTCAAAGAGTTTTAGGCTGAAGCCACTTCTACTTTTTGTTTTTCAATTAATTGATCACTGAACACTATCATCGATGAGAAAACTCTAATCGATATGTGGTCTGGTTCTTCTAGAGACTACTCGAGTATAAGGATTTTTGTTGTCCTGCTTATGCTCATACTGATAAAGGTAAACTTGAGCCTGGAGTTAAGGGTCATAAGTTGTGAAATCTTGTTACCCAAAAGGTGGTCATGAATAGAAGTATTACTTTTGATGAGTATGTTCTGTTGAAAGGAATTATAACCAATGATGCTCCCATTGAGAATCCGCAGAAGACCAGCATGTAGGTGGAGCATGCTAGTGATTTAGAATTCTCAACAGAAACTAACAAGGAGAATACACTGATATCCATGTTCAAGCTCTGGCCAGTAATCCCTTAACAGAACTAGTCAGAACCAATAATCTGTTGCAACTGGTCAGGAAACGAGGAAAATTCAGCCTCCAATGAGGTTAATTGAAGAAGTCAACATTATGGTTTATTGTTTGAACATGGCAGAAGACATTGAAAGTGCTACTAAACCTTTAACTTATTTAGAGGCCATCTGTTTTGATGAGTCACAGAAGTAAATGACTGCCATGCTTGAAGAAATGAAATCTCTCGAGAAAAATTCCACTAGGGAGTTGATTGAGCTCCCGATTGAAAATAATCACATTCGTTGCAAGTGGATTTACAAGAAGAAGGAAGGCACATCTCCGACTGATCAAGTCAGGTACAAGGCAAAGCTCATTGCTAAATAATATAGCCAAGTTCCATAGTATTGACTTTACATATGTTTTCTCCCCAATCGTAAAGCGTAGTTAATTCATAGTCTATTTCTATTTGATTCAATGTAATTAATTATTCTTACTACATATATCTACTTAATTTAGATCATACATATATAGTATAGTAATTAATTAATTGAATATATTATACTAAATTGTTATATGTGTAACGTAGGACCAAAGCTGGATGTACGCTGGGAACCATGTGAGTAAATAGTACATTAATGGCATCTCTACTTTTACAAGAGCTGCTGAGGAGGATATGTTGAATAAGGGGATGGAATATATGTGCTGTCTATGCATTGACTGTGAGAATCATTTTAAAACTTGAAAATGTGAAGCTTTTGAATCATTTTGCAATGTATTCTCTTGGAAATTTGAATTTCCTTTGGTGATTCTCTAAATTTTGGTTAAGGTTCCAAAACATTGAAGAAATTCATGGAAAATTAAAAAAACATTAATAGGCCATAAAGAAAATATGGAAGTAAAAGAAATCTATAATTTTGAATTCAAAGCTGAAAAGATACTCATCATAAGGAGGGAGAGACTTAAATTAAAATATAAAATTTTCATTTTGAAAATAGCATTATAAAGGGCAACAAAAATAAATAAATAAAACACAAACATATATATATATATGTACATATACATATATGTATACAAAGGGCCTAGCAAGATGAGGCAAAACATAAAAATGTATATATACAAAAATAGACATAAAGGAACTATATATATACATAATAAATAAGTGATTAAATAGAAAAATAAAATAAAAAATGAATGAGAGGAAGTCAGGCCGACCGAAATGGCCCGACCCAACTCCCTCCCTTTTTCTGCCGAGTCGGCCCAGCCCCTCACCACTGTTCCCCTTCTTCCTCTCCCGACTCCCTCGCTCGCTCCTTTCCAAGCCGCGGCTCGCCCCGCCTCACCGCCGTAGCCCGGCCCGCCCCTACACTAGCGTCTTAGGACCAACGGTCACTGCCGCTTCCGACCGCGCCAACCGGGTCCCACCGCCGCCCCCGACAACCTTTTTCCCCTGCCCCGCTCCGCTCCATCGCATCGCACATGCGCGCGCCACCCCTCTGCCGCTCAGCACGCGCGACGCCAGGCCATCATGCCCCGAAATCTCCCTCGCGATCCTACTGTCCACTCTGTCGCCAGCTACCACCACTGCCTTGCTTGTCACACCACCGCCTGCAACGCCGCCTGCCACCGCCGCTGGCCGATGCGACCGCACGGGTGGAGTCCCGATGCCGACCCCACTCGCTCACCTTTAAGAACCGCCGAAGGCCCCGCTAGACTCCCCACACTCCCTACATCCTCCCACAGCGCGCAATCGAACTCCCATCACCCACAGCTCGCCGGCGCCACTCCTGTTCCCCAACTCCGGCCGTCGAGCGTGCCACCGATTCCAAGCGAGCTAGCTCGATTCCTTCGTCCTGGAGCTTCCTCGGAGTGCGGCGAAGCTTCCCGCACCCTCCGCCAAGCTTCACCAAGCCTGTACGTCGCTAGCGTCGAGCCCTCCCTCAAGCCGCCGCCGTCGCACGTCGCCGACCTGTTACCGGTGATCCTCGACCGCCGCCGACACTCCCATTGCCTTCCATGTGATGCAAGGATTCCATTTTGTCCGCCGTCGGCACCTCCCCGGCCACCCCTCGCCAACGAACCCGCCGCCAGTACGCCGCTCGAAGCTCCCCTGTTTCAGCCCCTGTAGCACTCGGTTTAACAGCAATCTTCATCCCTCTATAGTCAGGTAACACCCGAAGGTTCACTAGCTAGTAGCGCTCGCTCTCAACTCACCTTGGCCGCTCGCGTTCGAGCCCCAGCTCCGCAGCGCCGAGGCTGAGTTTTGATTTATATATATAATTTTTAACAAGAAACAACACAGAAAAAAATCAAGAAAATAGCAGTAAAAATCTGGGAAAAATCAGTAACTAATCTCTAGTAATGCAAGAGCTTATTTAGTATATAAGGGGGACTCCTTAAACAATTAACCAGGATTAATCATCATATGCTAGAAAATAATATATATATATATATATATATATATATACCATGAGCAATTAGTTTAAATCCTTAACAGCGGAGAAGGTTAGTAGGAATATGATTTAGGTAAATGCTCACATGGAATGATAACCTAGCAAATAAAAGTTTACTAAACAATAAATCATGAACTTTTGCATGTTAAGTCAATATTGTAAGACTAGCCATCAAATGGTTTAAGAACATAGAGATTTAAACCCTATGCCTTAGCAAAGATAAGGATCTTTTATCTACTATACTCAAATCAAAATAAAAGCCATAATGTATATAATTGATGTATTCATTTTAACCCCAAATAATTATAGCTAATTTATTCTCACCCCAAATTGAATAACACATCTTCCTAAATTGAACTAAAAAAGCAAAGTCTATCATGTGAAACTAAAAGCATGAATTTTGGAGTTATTTGGATTTTCTGGTGAATGTTTATTTGGTTTGCTGATTTGCTCTTTGTCCAAATTTTCGCGCACGTTAACTTAGCTTACGAGGCTCAGGAAGAAGAAGCCCAGGCAGCAGCCCTAGAAACTCAAGACAACCAAGACCAAATCCACTGTGACCAAGGCGAGTCAATACTTTGATCATGTTGAACTTACATTTTTCGTAAATTACTTTGGTTTAAATTATCAAATTGTATGCTGTTATTTTATATGCAAATACATGTTTAATTTAAGATTCTAGTTATATGCCCATTGTTTACCTTGAATAATATTACACCTCCTTTGGAATATTTGAATATGTGAACCTTGTCGCCCTAGAAAAATTATAATGGTAACTTTTCAAAAATAAGTCCGTAATTGTATGCCATGCTTAGTACCGCTTAGATACTCGGGGGCGCTGAAATGCCCCAAGCATCACTTTTAATCATGAGAAAATTTGGTTGTGCAGTCATGGTGGTAATGACTGGTATATGTTGGAAATGATTATTTTATACTCCCAAAAACCTCAAATTGCTTATCTATCTGGGCGGATGGTTCGAGGGTATGGTGCAGGGGTGCACGAGAGTGTGGTTTGTGGTAGAACCGCCCAGATAACCCTAAGGACTGAATCTTGCCATGACCTCCTGTGTAAAACAAGTACAACCACAAGTCTGTAAAGTACAACTTGGCCTAGTAAATTTACCGAGCCCTAAAAGTCATCATCATTGGTGGAGGAGTGAAGTAGTGCAAGTGGCGGCCTGGGTGGCAGGCTTGTATGGGACACCCGTAGAGGGTGAAGTTCGTCTGCGGCGTGCTAGCAGTATGGGTAGCCGGCTGCTCGGCGCATAGGAGGGGAACATCCCGCACAACGTATGGGACCCACCGCAAGTAGGAGCGACCTATAGGGTGAGATGATGGAAGGGGCAAGGTACTTTGAACGGTTACTGTGATGGTTTGCTCAACCGCACGACTAGAGAATCGTGTGGGGCAACGAGTGAACTGTCTCTTGTGGGTAAAGTGTGCAAACTCTGCATAGTCAAAACTATTCGAATAGTCATGCCCACGGTCAAGGGCAGACATGGGAACTTTACCAGATATAGTTCTATTTCAAAAACTTTGTGGGTGGGAATGGAAAAGTGGAGGGCAGTGGAAAGCCCTGTTTTGAATTGCCCTAGGTGTCGTCCCAGTGATAATGTAAGCAGCTATAACGTTGAAGGTCTAGCATATGGTGCAGAGACCATCTAACCGTGGGTGGAATCTAGATCGCTATTATTATTGCATTTTCTTACACATTATACTGTTGTTCAAAACTGCTAGGTCTCAGGAAATTTCTATGTATTATATTTTTAAATAATGATAATACTTCTCACAAAATAAAATGTCAGGAAAAATAAATAGTCGTCAGAAAAGATGATGGCTATTTGTGGTAAACACATAAAGATGTTGGTGGATTCATGTCGACCATATGAAGGAAACGATAATGTGGATTCTGGGAGAAATAAATTGGTGGAGCCTAAATAAATATATAGGCTAGATAGATGACTTAAATGATTTTTGGAGAATTAGGGAGTGCAAAGGTAATTGATGAATTACAACACTGATAACTAATATAAATTCTTGGAAGATATTGGTGATAATGGGAATAATAGGATTTGATCAAATACTAGATGGATGAATTGAATTTTTGGGAATATTGGAGGAATGATAACAATATTGGAGTATAATCTTGATCAATGAAATTCTTGGTGGATGTATACTAGTGAATCGTAGACTTGATCACTGATATTCTTGGTGAAGGTATACTAGTGAATTAGTTAGAGATAGATAATGGAAAATAAGATTGATTATTGGAAGAGCAAATTATGGTTTTGGATCAATAACAAAAGGATTGAATTGTTAGAAAGTCCCGATACGAATGATTTCGGTGGATTTAAAAGCAATTATATTGGATAATCATTAGAATATAGAAATGAAGAGTTGATGATTAGCAACCGCAAGATTGGATTGTTAGGAATTTAGAATACACAAGAGGTTGGTGGATCTAGAATAAAGAAATTGGTAAATAGTGAACCCGAGATCGGATCCATGAATTGGTGGAAAATTTAGATTCATATAGGAGTTAGTAACCCCGATGGGATTAATAGAATGTTTAGACAATGTGATGGGAATTGTTTGATCGGTGGATTAAATAAATGATTACACTCGCTGTTTGGAGTCTTAGACAGCAATCAATAAAGAAAGTGTATCTTCGATGGATTAAGTCAATTATGGCAATCACTGTGTGGGGTTTTAGGCAGCAACAATAACACTATAATTAAATAATAATAAGGCTACTAGAAGCGATTTATGGCAAATAAAATAACCCGAGCGTCTCCTTTGATAAGCCATGCATGCTATTTACTTGCATCCTGTGTATTGGCTCGTGAAGCACGGTGGTTTGTGCTCACACTCGCTCTCACAGCAAATCCAGAATCAGGAATCAGATCACTACACTTCAGCAATACTTTTGATCATGATGGCGAAGGAGATGAAGATGTCAAGGGCTAGGTCGCGAAGCCCCAGTTGGCTGCCTGTGGGCATGTCCTGAGGGTTCCACCTGTGTGCTTCGTTTTCGCTACTACATCTTATTGATTTCGGCCTAATCGGCACATGTGTAAGTCTTCTATTATATTTATGCTTCCGCATGATAGGAATTTTGATGTTCATTTCTGTATCTGTGAGCACTATCTACTGATCCAGGGAATAATGCGGTGGAATCACAGAGGATTCTAGATTGTAAAATCTGGGTCTGACAAACATCGATAGGAGGTTTACAGACTTCGGTGCAAAACTGAAGAATATAAGGTTCGGATTGAGTACATATGGAATTAATGCTTTCAGTAACATGAGCAGCTGACATAGCACTTCGTCCATGACTCTCTGCATCTACAACCTTCTTCCTTGGTTGTGTATGAAGCAAAAATATATTTTGTTGTCGATACTTATCCAAGGACCAAAGAAACCTGGGAGCGATATTGGTGTATACCTAGCACCGTTGGTGGAAGACCTAAAAATACCGCGGATCGAAGGGGTATAGGTATAGGATATATACAAAAGAGAGAATTTCACTTTACGCTCCTTATTGTTCTGCACCATAAATGATTATCCTGCCCTTGCTAACCTGTTGGGCCATATTACAAAAGGGGTCAAAACCTGTACTCACTGCTTAGATGATATCAAGAGTATGTGGTTGAAGCACTCGTACAAAACTGTGTATATGTGTCACCGTAGGTTCCTTCAGAGGGCTCACCCATACCGTAGGATGAAGAAAGAATTTGACGGACAGAACAAGGATAATTCAACTCCAAGGCATTTAAGCAAAAAAGAGATTTATGATATGGTTAGGGATTTAGATGTTGTGCTCGGAAAGAAACGTAAATCAATGACTCGTGAGAAAAACATCAGCAAGAAAAGATCAATATTACGTCAGAGACCATGTGGAGGTCATCCCTTATGTGTGATGAGTAATTGACATCGTTTTAGCGCAGTCGAGTTTGATTTGGTTGGTTCGCTCGGTCGGACTTGGTCAAAGGGTTTAGGTTGCATATTATGTTGACTTGTCAGGTTGGGCTATTTCATTAATGTATTTATGCTTACATGTATCGAGCGATGCTATTTGATGTGCTTCTTCTCTGTGTTGGCTGCAGGACGTCGAGGCGGAGTCGTGGCGAGACACGAGATGACCGAACTAGACACGGGCGGTGTCGAGGTCAAAACGGTCGGATGTGTCGAAGACGGCGGAGATTCGATGTGGTTGCGAGACGTGGACGACAAGGAGCGCGGAAGCTTCTCGGAAGGTGCAGGAGGGGCGAAATGGTAATTTCGCGAGGCTGCAAAAGCGGGAGCGGGCTCCGTTCGGGTTTAGCGGGCGTAACGGGTTGGAGAACCGTTAGCCAAGGGCTATAAATAGATGTTGGTGGCTGCATGCCCACTCATGCTCTCCAAGGGTTTCTAGGGTTTCCTTTAGTCAAAATGAGTTTTAGGGGTTTGTTTTGGCTTTAGGCTTTAGTTGGTGAGTCTTTAGTGGTTGAGAGCAGGGAGAGGGCAGAGGTGTTGTGTCCCTCTTCGATGTGTTCTTGAGTGTTCCTCCCAAGTAAGCATGTAGTGTGGGTGTGTTCTTGTGTTGGGGAGAGGTTGGAGATGGATTGAGAGTCTTGTAATCATTCCTCTTGTATCAATCATGTATCTCCTTTCCTCGTTATCAATATGAGATGGAGTTTGATTCAGTTCTTGTTTCTCTGTTTCTTTTCCTTCAATACTCTCTGTGATGGATTTGTGATATTTTTGTTTTCTTGTTGTTTCTTGCTTGTGAGGTGCAAAATGGGTTGCTCTAGGTTGGGATGATGCCCCAAGATCATTTGATCAAACTCTCCCAAGAGCAAAGTGAATGAATCAAGGATTTGCATTTTTTCAATTCTCTGTTCTTCATTTCCTCTTCTAGGGTTTTGATGAAGTTCTTGATTCCCTTGAGGAAATGGCCTGAGATTCTTGCTGAGATGCTATTAGATTATTACTTTCTTGATTGCAAAGTCTCATGTGCAGTGGGTTTGTGAATCTTGAGTATTTTGGTTTCTTGAGCTCCTCTCTGAAACTCTCCAAGCCTTCTAGGGTTTTTGTGTATTTCTTGATTCCCTCCTTGAGATGGCTTGAATTCATGGCCAGAGGATCGATGGTTATATGGGAATTTGAGTTTTAGTGCTGCTGCATGTAGCTTTTCAGTTTATGGCTCAAATCAGAATTTCTTGAGTTTTAGTTGGTTTCCTGAGTTTTCTAGGCCTCCCTTGCTATTTAGAATATTGTTGTGATACTTTGAGGTGGAAAGGTTAGGAGCAAAACCCTCAATTTGTTAGTTTTTGGAGGTCTGAAGAGTTTGCCCTAAATTTAGTTTTCTGGACTGCTCTCGGGTTGCCTGAAATTCAGAAGACCACGATCAGCGTTACCAGCCGGTCGGACTGACGTTACCAGCCGGTCGACCGCCCTCTTTGCTTTGATGCAGTCTATGGTGTCTCTTTCTGGTTTCTAGGGTTGGGCCCTCTCCTCTGTGGTTTAAGGTCCAACAAGAATGAATGCTTCTTCTTCTTTGCTTTTTAGCTATTGAAGGAGATCTTCCGAGTGAATACTTTTGTGGTGTTAACAGTTCTAGGACGCCTTCTATTCATAGTTTTTGTAGCTAGTGGAGAGGAGTTGCTCCGTGAGTACTTTGGGGGAAATTTTTATAAGGCGACTTTCACCCCCCTCTGTCGCCATTTCGGTCCAACAATTGGTATCAGAGCCGGTTAGCTCTTTTCCATAGATCTTAACAGGTCTCTAGAGCCATGGCGACGGACAAGTACTCGACCAAGCCTTCGATCTTTGATGGCATTGATTTTCCTTTCTGGAAAAGCTGGATGGAGACATACATCCAAGCTCAATGATATGCCATCTGGAGAAAGGTTAAGGTCCGATATCTGGTTCCTGCCGACGAGAACATCAATGTGGTGAATATGCCCGATGTTGAGGCGAATGCAAAGGCAAGGAACATAATCACTCAAGGTTTGAGTCGTAGTGAGTTTGACCGCATTTTGCATCTCACGTCGGCTTTCAACATTTGGGAGACCCTCAGTGCTTACCATGAGGGCACCACCCAAATCAAGACAGTCCGACAGGACCAATTCAAGCGAGATTACAACAAGTTTGAAATGCTCACTGGTGAGTCCCTCGATGAGTACTTTGCGCGTTTTCATAAGATTTTGAGCAACCTCCGAGCGGTCGGTCTCACATACCCCGACTCGGATAACGCTCGTCAAATGCTCGCTGCTTTGGACCTGCGTGTGTGGGAGATGAAAGTGACTACCATCAAGGCACCACGGGCCTCTCGACTTTGACTCTTGATGCGCTATACTCACGCCTCAAGACTCACGAGAATGACATTGTCTCTCGCAAGTCGAAGTCGCAGTCGATGGCCTTAGTCACCGATCCCAATTTGGCTTCCGGTTCTTCTTCTGATTCTCTTTGCGGTTTCTCCCTTGCTGCTCTCTGTGACATAACTGATGATCAATTAGAGCAGCTTGCGGATGAGCAGTTAGCCCTCCTAGCTCGGAGATTCTCCCATGCTTACAAGAGGAGGGATGGAAAGAGAGGAGGACCCATGATTTGCTTCGAGTGTGGTGGCCCCAACCACATTCGGGCAAACTGCCCCAAACTAGGGAAAGGCAAAGGTGACTATGGCGGTTCGGGCAAGAACGACTACACCGACAAGAACCGCAACAAGAAGCCCTCAGCTCCCGCATAAGGCAAGAAGAAGTTCTGCGACTTTGGGAATGCCAAGAAGCTCTTCCACCGCGTCCTCACCGCCTTCGACGACCTCGACCTCAGCGAGGTGGAGGGATGGAGTGACGACGACAAGACGGGTGACCAAGAACCCAAGGGCGGCGACGACTTCTCCGGCATGTGCTTCATGGCCCTTGAGGGTGAACTAAGCGACAGCGAGCTGTACTCCGACTCGGACGAGGTATCCCCCACCTACGACCAGCTTAATCATGCTTTTCTTAAGCTAGGTGGATTTCATGCTAGAGTTAGGGCTAGGTGTACCGAGTTAGAGAAGGAAGTAGATAGACTATCACGGGAGCTTACTTCACTTACATCTGCTCCCTCGCATGATGATTGTGATACATGCTGTGTTCTGTTGGGTGATATGGAGAAATTAAGGACTTCGCATGATAGTTTGTCTTCCGAGCTTGACATGATTAAGGTGGAGAACATTAGTCTTCTTGCTGAGCTTGAGATGAGTAGGGTAGCTCCTGTTTCATCTATTACTGTTGAGACTATTGCTTGTACCTCATGTGAGGATAAGGACAATGCTTTTAGAGGTCTTTATACCATACTCCTGGATCTGCCCGAGTCTTGTGAAAACTGCAATAATTTAAAATTGAACTTAAAAAGGGCAGATCATAAAATTGCTGAGTTGCATGCTTCTTTACTTGAGCCTGTTGTTTCCTGCACCAACTGTCCAAAATTGACACTTGAGCTTGAGTCTATTTCTAAGCAATTCCAAGAGATGGTTGATCATAACAACAAATTGGCTCAGTTTGCGACTAAGGATCATGTTAGCTCACCATGTATTAGTTGTGATAAACTAAAACTTGAACTCATTGCTTTGAATGAACAATGTGTGAAGCTAACTAAGGAGTTACTAGAGAAGCCATCAACTCATTGTGATGTGATTGCTGAGGTGGGGAAGGAGAATCCCAAGGTTAAGGTTGAGACGCTTAGCGACGTGAACCAACCGGCTAGTAGTAGGACTGTCCCCTCAGAGTCGGCTGTGCGTGCACAAGCCATTCTTTCCTCTACTGTTGGTTCTTCATCTGCTCCCTAACCTTCTGCTACTCCTTCTTCCCCCTGCTCTTCTTGCACCTCTCTCTTTCGGGAGTGTCAGTATCTTATGAACACTCTTGAGAGATTTGTAGGCGGCAAGAAGAAGCTTAATCTTATTCTAGACCAATCCAAGATTTGTAGATTTAATCAGGGTCTAGGATACGATTTTTATGAGGACATAAGGAAGCATCCACCTGTCGTGCTCAGACCCATAGCACCAGGTGTGATCGAGACTTAGCCTAGGACCGAGATAGTCCAATTTAAGTCTACGGGCTTTGTCCAAGGGATTTCTGACAGCAAGGTGATTTCACCTGCTGCTTCGGCCTCTCAGAAGGCGAAGCCTCTTCGTGCTACTTCCACCTCTCAGAAGGTGAAGTACCACTGCACCTTCTGTCAGAAGGATGGACATCTGATCGACCGATGCTTCACGCGCACCAAGATCGTGCGAAGAGATCGTGCTGAGGCTCTTAGGCGTATTCAGGGTCAGTCCCAGACCTTGAGTGCCCCTAAGACCCACATGAGGTCTAGGTTTGTTTCAGCTGATGGGTTTGGGCAGCATCGAGGACTTGGTTTTTCCGAGTTTTCTGGTTTTCATCTTCATGCTCCTTTTGGTCGTGACTTCTGCCATTCTGAGGATAGATCTCGCTTTCCCCGTCGAAATGGCTATCCGCGGCGTGATCAGCGTGTTGCCGGTACTCCGACTCGCTCTCCCGTAGCAGTCGGACCCAGCAACAGCTTTCGATCTACACGTAGACCTTCTGCTTCTTTGAGTGACAGAGAGCATAGGGTAGATAGAGGTCAGTCGTGTTTGACTACTTCATCTGCTCGACGTGTTACTCAGTATTGGGTGCCAAAATCACTCTTGATTTACCCCAGTACTGAGACTTTACTCTCTGTTTGACTCAGGCTCGCCGGGCAGGGAAGGGAAAGGTTTGGCTCGTAGATTCCAGGTGTTCATGACACATGATCAAAGATTCCCGTTGGTTTTCTTCCCTTGCCCGTGCTCCAGGTGATGAGACGATCACCTTCGAAGATGCTTCATCTGGACGCGTCATCGCCAAAGGTACAGTGCGCGTTAATGATTCTTTCATTTTGAAAGATGTTGCTTTGGTTAGTAAGCTGCAGTATAATTTGCTTTCCGTTTCTCAGCTTACGATGACGGTTTCGAGGTAAGCTTTAAAAAAACGCTTGCAAAATTCTTGATTCTTTGGGTAGTCTGGTTTGCGGGATTTCTCGTTTTGGGAGGATCTTTCGTGCTGATTTTTCTGAGTCTTCTGGTGATCCTCTCAGGTGTTTAGTTGCTTCTGAGTCCCGCGACCTTTCTTTCTGGCATAGGAGACTTAGTCATATTGGATTTGACCATTTGACCCGAGTTAGCGGCCACGACCTCATTCGTGGTTTGCCGAAACTCAAGATGGTCAAAGATCTAGTTTGTGCTCCTTGCCGGCACGGCAAGATGGTTGCCGCTTCCCATCCTCCAGTCACAGTTACTATGACCGATGCACCAGGACAGCTGCTCCATATGGATACAGTTGGACCAGCTCGAGTGCAGTCAGCAGGAGGGAAGTGGTATGTCCTTGTCATGGTCGATGACTTCTCGAGGTACTCTTCGATGTTTTTCTTAGCCTCGAAGGATGAGACATTTACACACTTCTGAGGTCTTTTTAGTAGGCTTTCTGTTGAGCTCCCAGGTGCCTTACGAGCGATCCGTAGTGACAATGGCACGGAGTTCAAGAATTCCTACTTTGAGAGGTTCTGTGATGAGACAGGTGTAGAGCATCAGTTCTCTTCTCCGCACATCCCAAGCAGAATGACGTCGTGGAGAGGAAGAACTGTACCTTGGTCGAGATGGCCAGGACGATGCTCGATGAGTACTCTACACCGCGAAAGTTTTAGGCTGAGGCTATAGCCACCGCGTGTCATGTCTCGAATCGAGTTTTTCTTCGGGCTCACTTGCACCGCACTTCTTATGAGTTGAGATATGGGCGAAAGCCCAATGTATCTCATTTTCGTGTGTTTGGTTGCAAGTGCTTTATTCTGAAGTCTGGGAACCTAGACAAGTTCGAGTCACGTTCTTGTGATGGGATCTTTCTAGGTTACTCGACTTCTTCGCGGGCTTATCGGGTTAGAACTGCAAGTCTAGTAAAATGGTAGAGACCTGTGAGGTGACTTTCGACGAGGCAAGCCCGGGGACTAGGTCTGATATCTCAGGTTCTTTAGAGCAGTCCGAGCCTATCTTTGTGGATGATGAGGACGATGGAGATGAGGGTTACCTACCCGATCCAGTCCCTCATCCACCCCTTGAGGTGCCTTCTTCCACCGCACCTCGAGGTGATCAGCCCATGCCTTCTACCTCTTCTGGAGCTAGTGGCTCTATTCCTACCTCGTCAGCTCATGAGGTAGAGGCCACTTCTTCATCTCATCCTGGACCTCCTCGACACATCCAGAAAGCTCATCCTTCCGAGCAGATTATTGGAGACCTCTTTGAGCGTGTCACACACTCAAAGTCTGCCACATCACTTTTCTGTCTCCATTCTGCCTTTGTTGCCTCCTTTGAGCCCAAGGACATTTGTCATGCTCTGTCTGACGAGTCTTGGGTCAATGTCATGCATGAGGAGCTAGAGAATTTCGAGAGGAACAAGGTCTGGTCGCTTGTTGAGCCCCACGTGGTCACAATGTCATTGGAACCAAGTGAGTGTTCAAAAACAAGCAGAGTGAGGATGGGGTAGTTGTTCGAAACAAGGCAAGACTGGCTGCTCAGGGGTTCTCCTAGGTTGAGGGTCTCGATTTTGAGGAGACCTTTGCCCCTGTAGCTAGACTTGAGGCCATTAGAATTCTGCTTGTCTTTGCAGCTTCTAAGGGTTTCAAGCTTTACCAGATGGACGTCAAGAGTGCCTTCCGTAATGGCTTCATTAAGGAAGAAGTCTATGTCAGACAACCTCCAGGTTTCGAGAACCCCAAATACCCAAACCATGTCTTCAAGCTTTCCAAAGCTTTGTATGGACTTAAGCAGGCCCCTAGAGCTTGGTATGAGAGGCTTAAGTCCTACTTGTTGAGTCATGGTTTCGAGATGGGTAAAGTAGACAAGACCTTGTTCATCCGCCGGTATGGCACTGATCTTCTGTTCGTTCAGATTTATGTGGACGACATCATCTTTGGCGGCTCTTCTCATGCTCTCGTTTCACAGTTCTCAGATGTCATGAGCACCGAGTTTGAGATGAGCATGATGGGTGAGTTGACATTCTTCCTTGGCTTCGGACCAGCGCACTCGGAGGTACCTTCTTGCATCAAGGCAAGTACACTCGTGACCTCCTGAGACGCTTTGACATGAGTGATGGTAAGCCCGTGTCAACTCCCATGGCATCTTCCGCCACACTTGACCCAGATGAGGACGGTGAGCCGGTTGATTAGAAGGAGTATCGTAGCATGATCGGCTCCCTCTTGTACCTCACTGCCTCGAGACCGGACATACACTTCGTTGTGTGTCTCTGTGCCTGGTTTCAGGCTTCTCCTCGCGTATCTCACCGCCAGGCGGTGAAGCGCATTCTTCGGTACCTTCGAGCTACCATTGACTATGGTATCTGGTACTCTTCCTCTTCCTGTCTTTCCTTGAGAGCCTATTCGATGCAGACTTTACCGGCTGTAGGATAGATAGGAAGAGCACTTCTGGCATCTGCCAATTCATTGGCACTTCTCTCGTTTCTTGGTCATCGAGGAAGCGATCGGTGTTGCATGACCCACCGCAGAGGCCGAGTACGTCGCTGCAGCCGATTCTTTGTAGCGGATGCTCGATGGTCTCGACCTGCGGGACTTTGGGTTAGTTATCGACGTTGTTCCACTCTTTTGTGATAACACTTTGCGATTAACATTGCTAAGAACCCAGTGCAGCACTCTCGGACCAAGCATATTGATATCCGATATCACTTCCTTAGAGACCATGTAGAGAAGGGTGATATAGTGCTCCAGTTTGTGGAGAGTGACCACCAGTTGGCTGATATGTTCACCAAGCTTTTGTATAGCTCTAGGTTTTCAGCTCTGCGGGGAGAGCTTGGGGTGGTTTATCCTTACGGACTGTTGTGAGGGGGAGCTTTGTGCTTTACTGCTTTATTATATTGATTATGCTCTTGCTCTTTTCTGCTGCATTACATTTGGGGTGCATTGGGTTTAGTCCTCCTAGCATAGGTCAGAGTGGTCTTCTTGTCTAGCGTTCAGACTTCTTGCTCTTATCTTGTGTTTCTAGGATGCTGCTTATTAGATATTTCTCTTCTTACTAGGTTAAGCTCAGTCACTGCTTTTAGGTTCTAGCGAAGGTCGGGCCACCCTCGGGTAGACAGGGTACGTGTTTGCTCCTTAGTCTATTAGATGACCAGTTGATAGTCCTAGAGTCATATGGGGTAGATGAGAGTCAGTCTGAGCCATAGTATCCTCTATATCTTATCTATACTTTAAGGACTGCATGTTTGGTTTTCTTTGCTAGTTTCTCGATTTTATTGTTTTGGTTCAGGGGGAGTTCATTTGGGAGCTTCTGGAGCTTAATATTGACATAACTCTACTTGAACTAAAAGTTGCATCTCGTATTGAGGGGAAGCTGGATTTCTTGCATGTCATTCTGCACTGTAAATATCTACATTGAGCCTTGATTATTATCCTTTCATGACATATTTACGTTGCTTTACATCCTGCCATGATTTGTGCTTCATAGCTAGTTTGATCATGACTTCATATGTGTAGACTAGCTTTTGCCATGATAAGTTCATTAAAATTGCTCAATTTTAACTAAAACTTGTCATGTTAGCTTTTGAGATTAGTCACTCTTGAGTTATCCTTTTATGATTCATACCATGTCAATTAGGCTGAGTTGAGCGTTGAATCTCTATTGAGCCTTAGATCGAGCTATTTTAGTCTCTTGATGCAGCATGAGTTAGTACAACATGTTAAAAAGCAAAAAGATCTCTTTTGTGCGAAAAAAAACTGGTCTCACCAATTCTTTCTCATGAGACGAATTGCCATTGCACAAGGCATGAACTCAGGTGGAGTTTTAGATGACCAAGATCATCTTCTTAAGCTTCTAGCTTGGAGTGGTCGCATAAGGCTTGAGATCTAGCACATGATAAAATAAAAATCTGGTTGGCATCAATCATGAGATTTCTAAAGAAAAACTTATCATTTGTGCTCAATTTGCTAAAATTACAAAGATTACAAGTACTTAAACAAATGTTTCACTCTTGAACTTGTAGCACTCTAATTAGGTTCAATACTAGCTTCTTGGTTCCGCTTAGCTTATTGACATGGTCTGCATCATCCTTGGATACCTCTAGCTAGACCTTGATCATGGATGACTTGACATACTCACAAATTGCACTTCATTTCAGATTATCATCTATTTGATTTAGCTGGCTTATATATATCATGTCATTATCTAGATAGCATTCTAATGAGTTATGGCTTGATGTAATATTTGTTGGTCATCTTGGATAATTCTCATGGCTCTAAATGCTTAGAATAATCAAATTTCAGCCATGTCATCCATTTCCATGACTTGTTCCCTTCCTTGCATTCTTGATGTGTTTATTGCCAAAAGGGGGAGAATAGTGGTAGAAAAAGTTATTTCGGGAGCTTTGAGGAAAACTTGTTCTTTCTTTTGCTCCTTGTGTCGACATGGTCATTAGCTTCATTGTCTTTCCTTTGGACCATGTCTCAACTTTGCGCTTTTTTCTGGGTTTGTCAATATACTCATCAAGGGGGAGATTGAGAGACCATGTGGAGTTCATCCCTTATGTGTGATGAGTAATTGACATCGGTTTAGGAAAGTCG
Source organism: Dendrocalamus sinicus (assembly GCA_036346575.1). Taxonomy (NCBI): domain Eukaryota; kingdom Viridiplantae; phylum Streptophyta; class Magnoliopsida; order Poales; family Poaceae; genus Dendrocalamus; species Dendrocalamus sinicus. The sequence continues at coordinate 18,526,364 of CM070664.1, forward strand.
AGTTTGATTTGGTTGGTTCGCTTGGTCGGACTTGGTCAAACCTGGTCAAAGGGTTTAGGTCGCATATTATGTTGACTTGTCAGGTTGGGCTATTTCATTAATGCATTTATGCTTACATGTATCGAGCGGTGCTATTTGATGTGTTTCTTGTCTGTGTTGGCTGCAGGACATCGAGGTGGAGTCGTGGCGATACACGAGGTGACCGGACTAGACACGGGCGGTGTCGAGGTCAGAACGGTCGGATGTGTCGAAGACGGCGGAGATTTGATGTGGTTGCGAGGCTTGGACGACAAGGAGCGCGGAAGCTTCCCGGAAGGTGCAGGAGGGGCGAAATGGTAATTTTGCGAGGCTGCAAAAGCGGGAGCGGGCTCCGTTCGGGTTTAGCAGGCGTAACGGGTTGGAGACCCGTTAGCCAAGGGGTATAAATAGATGTTGGTGGCTGCATGCCCACTCATGCTCTCCAAGGGTTTCTAGGGTTTCCTTTAGTCAAAATGAGCTTTAGGGGTTTGTTTTGGCTTTAGGCTTTAGTTGGTGAGTCTTTAGTGGTTGAGAGCAGGGAGAGGGCAGAGGTGCTGTGTCCCTCTTCGATGTGTTCTTGAGTGTTCCTCCCAAGCAAGCATGTAGTGTGGGTGTGTTCTTGTGTTGGGGAGAGGTTGGAGATGGATTGAGAGTCTTGTAATCATTCCTCTTGTATCAATCATGTATCTCCTTTCCTCGTTATCAATATGAGATGGAGTTTGATTCAGTTCTTGTTTCTCTGTTTCTTTACCTTCGATACTCTCTGTGATGGATTTGTGAGATTTTCGTTTTCTTGTTGTTTCTTGCTTGTGAGGTGCAAAATGGGTTGCTCTAGGTTGGGATGATGCCCCAAGATCATTTGATCGAACTCTCCCAAGAGCAAAGTGAATGAATCAAGGATTTGCATTTTTCCAGTTCTCTGTTCTTTATTTCCTCTTCTAGGGTTTTGATGAAGTTCTTGATTCCCTTGAGGAAATGGCCTAAGATTCTTGCTGGGATGCTCTTAGATTATTACTTTCTTGATTGCAAAGTCTCATGTGGAGAGGGTTTGTGAATCTTGAGTATTTTGGTTTCTTGAGCTCCTCTCTGAAACTCTCCAAGCCTTCTAGGGTTTTTGTGTATTTCTTGATTCCCTCCTTGAGATGGCTTGAATCTTGGCTTGCAGAGTCCATTAGCTATTGCTAACCTATCTGCAAAGTTTCATGGCCAGAGGATCAATGGTTAGATGGGAATTTGAGTTTTAGTGCTGCTGCATGTAGCTTTTCAGTTTATGGCTCAAATATGAGTTTCTTGAGTTTTAGTTGGTTTCCTGAGTTTTCTAGGCCTCCCTTGCTATTTAGAATATTGTTGTGATGTTTTGAGGTGGAAAGGTTAGGAGCAAAACCCTCAATTTGTTAGTTTTTGGAGGTCTGAAGAGTTTGCCCTAAATTCAGTTTTCTGGACTGCTCTCGGGTTGCTTGAAATTCAGAAGACCGGTCAGACCGGCGTTTACCCAGCGGTCATACCGGCGTTTACCCAGCGGTCAGACCGGCCCTCTTTGCTTTGATGCAGTCTATGGTGTCTCTTTCTAGTTTCTAGGGTTGGGCCCTCTCCTTTGTGGTTTTAGGTCCAGCAAGAATGAATGCTTCTTCTTCTTTGCTTTTTAGCTATTGAAGGAGAGCTTCCAAGTGAATACTTTTGTGGTGTTAAGAGTTCTAGGACGCCTTCTCTTCATAGTTTTTGTAGCTAGTGGAGAGGAGTTGCTCCGTGAATACTTTGGGGGAAATTTTTATAAGGCGACTTTCACCCCCCTCTGTCGCCATTTCAGTCCAACATTTTGGGACTTATCTTATTGGGAGCGCCTAGAAGAGGTCTCCCGCATCGGATCCACTGTCTGCGATGTCGCCGGCGTCGGATCCTCCTCCCTTGATGTTGCTGCCCGCAAAGCCATTATCATCGAGGTCACTGGTGATGGATCAACCATCCACTGTTGTGGTTCCATATAAGCCGCATCACGATTGGGTCGAACCAAAGGTGGACGGTGCAGCGGTGGCCGCAGAGGAAGTCAGAGAGGCTCGCAAGTAGTTTGATCGAGAGGTCTTCCGTCACTGATCTCCGCCTCATCATCCTACATGTGCTGATCCTCAAAGGGCTTCTTCTAACATTGCTTGTTCTTGTTTGGTTTGGCATTGATACAGTGCAGTGGTGTGCGCAAATAGAGAGGAAGGCCTGAAAGGAGAGGGAGCGTTTGAGGAGAGGCGCGAAAGGCGAGGGGGCAATTGATGGAACAGGAAGAGAACAGCATGGTAGCTTAATTAGCACCTACACTTGTCCTCTCTTTTTTGTTAAATGTTTTTAGTTTTGATCATCAGATGGCAGTGATCTCAAACCCTTTGTTCTTTGGGTATCTGTTGGTTTGATGCGAGACTAGATGTGTAGTTTAGGGCCAAAACAAATGCAAGTATTTCAGAAGTAAAAATCCCTTTAAGACCGAAGGTGCAGTTTGACACGTAAGCCATTGTAGTGAAAACATGTAGGTTTTGTTACTATGTCTAATGTTTCATGATCTAAGCCTTGTGAATTTTCTCTTTTATTTGTTGTTTTATTTTGTACTAGGTATCTATGAAATTCTTCATCCCTAATTGGCCAATTCCATTCCTCATCAGTAATTTGGCTAAGTGTGTGATATCCATAGTTACCTAAACGGACATATACTAATGTTTGACATGGCGCTACCATTTTTACTATCAAGTAATGCCTAGCTTTGCTACTGATGCCTAATTGTGTTCACTCTTATCTACAATCTGGAAACTACCAAGCCAACAATACACAATATATAATTAAATTTGATGGGCTTCGTACAAACTTATTCCTCCATTCTTATCCTAATTTCTCTATCTAAAAACATGAATTTGCAGGTGTTGCTTATTTTGACAAAGTCAGTCAATAGGTGCTTTGAGAAGAATCCCAAATTTGATATGGCACCGCTGCTCGGTGGCGCAGTTTTCCTATCTCTTATACATGCATTCAGTTAGTTAGTTTTGTTTTTTTCCTTTGCTTGTGATCCATCTTATGCCATATACAACTTTTTTCTTTTAATGCTAAATTGAAATTCAATTGAACTGATCTACATGAATCCTGCTACATTTCTTCATGCATACACATGCCTTCCCCTTGCCCAATCAACAAGACAAGCAGCAAGCGCTGTTTTGCAGGACATTGCTGATTCAGGAGTTTTATTTGCTCTTTTGATGTGCAAGCACATGTTTGTCCCTTCCTAAACAGTTTAGGTTACAATGCATCTCCATATCAGTTGCATTTTGTCCCCTACAATAGTATTCAGATTGAATTTGCTATACATGAAATGGAATTTTTCTAGAGACTAAACATGCATGGATTGCACAGGTCATTTGTGATGGCAGCCTAGCACAGCTGAGATGAATACAATTCTCTTTGTGGATCTAAATGCCAAAGAATAGTCTAGGAGGGGGACTTATGATTAAGAACTTTAACCAATCATTATTACTTAGAAGTGATATATCAGTCTTTTTTTAGGCTTGCTTGGTTGCTTGTGATTTCAGGTAGATCTTTTCAATTGACTAAAGTTTGATTAGTTGTGCCCAGTGAATTAGCAGCTTGTGGGTTAGTATGGCAACCCTATGGTGTTGCTTACAAGCCACAATCTTTCAAACCATTTATTACTGATTTACATTTTTTTACAAGATTTCATATTTCTTTCATATTGTCGGTCTACCTAATTTTTACTTTTTGTATAGCTTCCAAACTACTGAGCAAAATGTGAAAGAAATTGATCAATTTCTGACTTTGCTGCGGAGTACTGTATGAATAACATTCTCGAATATTGTATAGGGTTGCTATACACTGCCTTTTGTTATGCTTGTGGTTAGTGCCTTCCCTGTACGTAGAAAACTTAATTTCATACTTAAGCTCTTCTTATTTTTCAAGGTTTCGATGCATTGATCAGTGGAATCTATTGACCATGTAAAACATGCATGAATGCATTGTGCATTTAATTCAGACTAGCATGTTTATGCTCCTTGTATATAAGAAAACATCAATGACACCTCCGATTTATGTGCTTAAATGATTTGTGTGTTAACTACCAAAAAATTTTATATCCAGTGCATTGTGCAAGCTATTAACCATTACAAATTCATGCTTCTTGATATTGTTCTTTGCTAGGTTTAGTTGTATAATGGTGCAGTTATCTTTGTACTGGGTTATCTTTGCTCGGTTCACACAGGTGAATACGGATCATTTGGGCTTAGGTGTGAAGACTGGCTTGCCCTACATATTACACAACAAAGCAAGCAAACCGTTTATGGATCTAAAGAAGGAATACAACGACATCTTCTAACAAAAGGAGTTTATCCCCTTCTTCTAGTATGTGGCCCTCCCAAAGAAGGCCACCATTGTCCAGAAGTGTTACCTTGAGCTGGCCAAGTAGGTGAGGGCGAAAGCTCGGAAGGTGGATGGTTACTTCAACAAGCTAACTAACTGTATGGTCACATGAATCGAGGCTTGGAATGAGCTTAACCCATCAAAGGGTGTAACTACCACCACAAATGGCACTACTCCCAAGAGCGAGTGAGAGCAGTAGTGTACAATTTGTTTGTTCATGTGAAACTTTCATAGTGAAATACTGTTGTTTTGGTTTGTATTGATGAGCTGCTTCATTGTAACTTAAATTTATCTTATCCCTAGACAACCATCCTGCTGACGGTTTTAGGGTATTTACCTTTGTTTGTTTGTGTGACAGATCTGGTCGTGCTGACCTCACTCTTGATGATAAGATATCTCCTTTTTTTTAATGTTCATTGTATGATTTGGATCATGTTTGATGATGTATCACCTTTTTTTGGAATTTCATTGTAACGCACATACATCTTACTAGTATTATAAAAAGAAGAGTTTATCCATTCATTAGTCCCCTCCTTTGAGTGCACAGCGCGCTACTCCAGTCCAACCAGCGCACCCACCCTAATCTCCTAAAATACAGGCTCTCAAAAAATCCAAAGATAACCACTGACACATAGGCCCATGTCAACCCCTTATCCAAGATCCATGAAATTGGGTTGTACCCACTACTCAGTGTGCACACAACCCCCACCCTAATCACACGCACTCGACCCCAATCCATGGGTGCATCGCTGCTACCTCAACTCCAGCAGGACTACTCAAAACAGGGCCCCTACTTTTCATTTGAGGGCTCCCCCCTACTTTTGAGGGCCCTGTTTTCTGAGCTGCACTCCAGCAGTACTACTCAAAACAGGGCCCCTATTTCTCAATTCCCTCTATTTCCTCACACACTACATGCATATGTATGGGACAAAAGCACAATACGCAATAAAATATTTTTGATTTCACAATGAGGGATAATATTTAAATTTATGAATTCAAATAGGAATATTGAAATTTAAATTCAAATTCAAATTTGTTCCTAATTTAAATTGAAAGCACAAAGTTCATCACATAACATCAAATAAACTGATATAATCCATCATAACATGAAAAATGAAGTCTACGAAAATTATTAAACAACTAGCTAGCACTATGTATCGCCCACAAATGTTCGACAAGATCGTCGCGGAGTTTCTCATGTCCTTGTCTATCTTCAATCTGCCTGTGTATCTTGAGAAACTCCGACAAAACAAGTGGATTGCGGCGTTGGTATTCCTCCTCCCTCAGCTCCTCACCCCCATCTTGATCATAGTCATAGCCCCCAACATCATTTGCATCTCGCTCATTCTCAATTATCATATTATGCATGATCACACACGCTGTCATTATATACCATAGTGTCTCCTTATTCCAAAATCTTGCAGGACCTCTAATCATGGCAAAGCGTGATTGCAACACGCCAAATGCTCTCTCAACATCTTTCCTTACCGCTTCTTGAGCTTTTGTGAAATGACATTTCTTGTTACCTTGTGGGTTTCTGTAGCTCTTCACAAATGTAGCCCATGATGGATAGATCCCATCTGCCAAATAATAACCCATGGTGTACTTGTTGCCATTCACCGTATACTCAATAGCAGGTGAAGTTCCTGAAGTTAGCCGCTGAAATAGAGGTGACCTCTTCAGAACATTGATATCATTAAGTGATCCAGGCAATCCAAAAAATGAATGCCAAATCCACAAATCCTCTGATGCAACAGCTTCTAGTATCATGGTTGGTCCATCCACATGTCCCGAGTACATCCCTTTCCATGCAGTTGGGCAATTCTTCCACCTCCAATGCATACAGTCAATGCATCCAAGCATACCTGGCCAACCCCTCTTGTTATTTATCACCATCAATCTTGCAATATCCTCAGTAGTGGGTGGCCTCAAGTATTGTTCACCAAAAACCTCAACCACAGCTTTTACAAAGTGATGGAAGGCATCAATCATAGTGCTCTCTGCAATTCTGACAACCTCATCCATGGAATCTGCAGGAACATCATATGCTAGCATCCTAAAAGATCCAACCACCTTCTGAAGGGCAGTGGCTCCAAGCAATCCTACTGCATTTGTCCTTTGCTGAAATAATCATCATGTGTCTCCACCCTTCAACAATTCTCAAAACAATGCCTTTGACATTCTAAATCGTCTCGGAAGAACTTGTCATTGTAAACCGGGGGTCTGCAAAATAATCGCCACAATGCGCAGAGTTCCAAATGCATGTCTCGTGGTACCACTTGACGACCGTGCACCGAACCAGGCCTAGCCTTCTTGCGTTCCCTTTCTTCAACATCAGCAAGAATGAGCACAGCCGCAGCCAAATCATCATCGTCTGATTCATCTTCCTCCCACCATTGCTCAAGAAAATCATCATCATCATCGGTAAACACCATCTGCAGTACATCACATAGTTATCATAATATTTTTTTAAAAAAGAACACATACATAGTTAACATGATTAAATGACCAACATAGAGAGGGGAACAAATTCAACCATAGTTATCATGAATAATAAGCACCAACATAGTTCATCAAAACATAGTCATTAACCATACATAGTCCACTCCCATCAACTAAATTAACTAGTCATCAACCATACATAGAAATCAACATAAACATCCATAGAGCATGCATAGTAACATCGATGTCTCAAATCTCTTCTCCACCACCAGACCCTCCACCGCCAGCAAAGCCACTGCCATCGTTGCTACCACCCAAACCACTGTTTAAGGCCGCCATCCTTTGTGCCGCAAGTCTGAGCCCTCATTGCTATCACATATGCCTTTACATCGGGCTCCAATGTGTTGAGATCACAAAACATAATCTTCTGCTCTTGCTCCCACATCAACTTTCTCTCCTCATTTGCAACCTTGCGCTCCTCAATCGATGCCTTGCGCTCTTGCATCATCTTGGTCTCCTGCCATCTACCTTCTCTAATTTTTTCTTTTTCCATAAGCAATTTCTCAAGCATCCCTACATACTTAGATTCTTCCCTTCCCCTTTTCACCTTCTCCTTTGCTTGCTTCCTCCCCATAGGCCTTTTTGCACTAGGCATGGATGAGTCAGGAGTTTGGCTCTTGCCACTATCATCTTCTTCTTGATCAGGAACATCAATTGGTGTTGAGTTGCTTGTTCTAGGCCTTTTGGAGGCGTAAGAGCATGAACTTGGGGCAATGCCTAACCTTTAACCAACAGTGATAGAAAGGAAACCCTTCTTGTTTGGCTCCTTGTCTGCATATATAGTTTGTGCTTCCAACACCTAAAAGCAAAGACATGTGTGATTTAGCATTTTTGGTATATTAATGAATTGATTAATGCTAATGTTCAATATGAAAGGATTTCTTACATGTTCCTGAAAAGGCACACCACTAGGATGGCGACGCTCAACTTCTTCAAAATAGCCCCAAACTTCTGCAATTCCTTGTAAATTATGCCCCACCGATGCTCAAGAGAGTTGGTAGTCCTGCTAGATTCAAATTTCTTGTTGGCATGATAGTTCTCATGAATTCGCTTCAATATGCTGAACCAGGTTGCTCATTTGCAGTAATAGGATCCATGCTAATGTTCTCCCATGACTCACATAGTGGAGATCCTCTTGTTGAGAGTAGTTGGCAGCACGGATTGGCTTCTTTTTGGATGCACTACGTTCACTAGCAATTGGTTGAGACACAATTGGTTGAGTGCCAATTGGTGAACTATCAATATTATCAATCTCAACCTCCTCGAATATCATCCTTGACCACTGACCTCCTTGCGACATATCTTAAGCTGTGGAAACCACAAACAATTGACATCTAGTATTATATGACCTACAGATTCACTCACACACAAAGACTCACACACAAACAATTTCATTACACATGTCAATCATAGACTATACTACAGGAAATATTGTGTCCCGAATTTGTATCCTAAAATTATGTGTGATGCAAATTCACCAATAATAACATTCTTTATTTTCCTTACCAAATCTCACACAATTATAAAGCTACACACACACAGGTTACAATTTGATGACATTGGAGTCAGAATGTGTGACCCTAGTAAGGACAGGAGTTGTCATCAGAATACGACAATCACATGGAGAATCAAAACATTGTACTGCCAGGAAACTTCTCTTTGCATAAATAGAATAAGCTCATCCCCTTAAAAATGAATGGTAAGTGCTTGACTTCTTGACATTTTCGAATTGGCTAGCTACCAGTGTATAGACTACACAACATGGAAATGACGATGCCAAACAAATAAACTAGAGAGAGGAATTTTACATAGTATCAGCTTTGCAATTTTGCATATTCCCTTCTCTCCCTAAAAGTAAATGATGGTACACTGATGAGCCCAGATCATACAAGTATACAACGTATGGGCTCAGTAATAGCTATCTTGGAAGCAAACCAAGATCAGTTTATGATATTGTTTCGTTGGCAAGTATCCCAGAATCTCTACAAGTCATTATTTCTTACAATTATTTCTTAAGATGAGAATACAGATGTTACTAGCAAAAGTATTGATGCCTTGCTATCAGAACTAGCAAAGAAGGTGAGCAGCAGTCCAGCACAAGAAGTTGAGCAGCAGTCCATTCTTGTTATATACAGTTCAAAACTAATTACAGTTTACAAGCATATTAATGATGCATATCAAGAATCCTTGAGCAAAGATCCCACTAAATATTCAATATAATTCATTCATCCCCAATATCTCAACCTCAAATGCCTACAGTTTTTTTTTGCTACAAAATCCTGCAATCCATGAACTCAACTCTACAATATCCATTTTGTAAATCATCACAACCTCACAATACGTCAATACCCAGATTAAATTTCAACAATTCAACTGAATATGCAGGTTACTAAATGTATACAACCAACCTACCAACCCAGTAGCACGCAATAAGCAAAACAAGCTTGTTCTATGTGTATTGTCCTGGGTACCTCTGCTAGATTGCATACAGGCGAGGCGGCGGCTGGGCGCACAACGGTGGCGCGCGAAGGAGGCGGGCGGAGGGCGGGAGAAGGAGTGCGACGCGGCGGTGAGCACGGAGGCGGTGGGAGGCTCGGGGTGGTGCGGCGCTCGGGAAGGGGTGGCGCTCGGAGGGCGGCGGCGCTCGGAGAAGAAGCTCGGGGAAGAGCCGGCTCGGAAGCGTCGGTGATGAAGCTCAAGGAGGAGGCCGGCTTGGAGGAGGCGGGTAGGGGCGGAGGAGAGGTGCTGCGCGGTGGGGGCGGAGGAGAGGCCGCGCGGGTGGGGCGGAGGAGAGGGGCGGCGCGGGGGGGGCGGAGAGAGGCCACCGCGGGTGGGGGGAGAGAGAGAGGCGCGGGGGGGGGGGAGGAGAGGGCGGCGCGGTAGGGGCGGAGGAGAGGCGGCGCGGGGCGGGGCGGAGAGAGGCGGCGCGGGTGGGGCGGAGAGAGGCGGCGCGGGGGCGGGGGAGGCGGAGGAGGCGCGGGGCGGGAGGGGCGAGGAGGCGGCGCGGGGGCGGAGGAGACAGTCGCTCGGGTTGGGGGCGTGGAGATGTGGGCAGGCGGCGGGGAATTTTGGTCGAGAGCGGGAGAAGTTTCACGGTGCGGGAAAAAAACAGGAAAATGAGAGCCAGGAGGGGAGCCCCTAGGAATGAGGGGTGGGAGGGTGATTTGAGGGCCTCCTCAAATTTGAGGGCTGTAGTAGGGGCTCTGCTGGAGCTGGTTTTTTAGCTCAAGCCCTCAAATTTGAGTTTTGAGGGCTCAAGTAGGGGCTCTGCTGGAGTTGCTCTTAGCTTCTTGTGCTGCCACCACCCCCGCAAGTTTAGTGACACCGTTCCGTCTCTCAACATCGCAACACCATCGCTCCCTCCCCAAGACTATTGTGCCACCATCAACCCCTCCTCCAACTTCTCGTGCCATTACTACTCCCTCCGCCAATCTCTCACGAATCCGAAGGGCACTGCGATAGCAGGGTTTAGGCCCTCGTCCTCGCTGGTGTGCTCGCGGTGAACCTAATCATCACTGGCCACCGATGGTAGTTGCCTGCATCACCCGATCCACAAGAGCCATTCATACAGATGTGAGTTTCATCGCTGTGTGCTACTTAGATGTGGGTTCCGTCGACACCTCATCCATCACCAACTTCATCGTTGCCAATGCACCTGCTGCCATGCCTACAAAAGGATGCACCATAGCGGCGACAACATCGCCCTATGCTTTCACTGTCATTGGCTTTCACAGGGTATACCAATCGCCAATTGTAGAGCCACTACTTGCCAACCATCGAGCATGAGCGAACGTGGCTGCAAACTTGGTAATTGCAATCAAGGGCATGTCTGAGTGATAGTTTCACTGAGCTTTGCTTGTTTCTTATCATTCTTCCCTAGACATTTTTTCTTCTTTTTTTGCCATCTTCTGTATCACCCTTCGCTGTAGCATGCCATGCAGTTGTACTGCTGCTCTCCTATTTCTAGTGCCTTTTGTAAATTTACTGGGGTTCAAGCCTTCAAGGTGACTAAGTGTTTGGAAGGACAAGCACTACTATGAGCATCTGTCCAACTACAGTTAAGTCCCTTGGTTGCTAATATTTGTTCCATTTTGTGGTCATGTAACTGTTTTGAATTGGTTATAAAATTATAGGCAAATTTTGTAATTGGTTCATAAGCAAAAGTTGTTTTGTATTACGTTCTCTTTTGTGTTTGTTTTGATTGATATTATGAACAGAACATTGATTGAAATGTGTTACACAATGGGTAGAAAATAATGTCATTATGTTGGTCAAGCTTATTCATGCTCAGGGTGCTTCCATTTGATGTTCACTTTGTGAATGAGAGACTAGCAGTGAGCACTGATACCTTCATCTGCATTATCTTTTTTACTGTGGGAATTAATACAATTCAGTTGCTATTTGTTAAAACTTTATCTTCTCAATATTGAGTTTTCTGTAAATAATTATCAGAAAAGAAAATGTTCATCCTTTTTGTTATCAAGTTCTGTCCTTTTGTTATTAAGATCAATATCTTTTCTGCATGCACCTTTCTTTACTCGTAAAGAAACAAGGAAGTTGCATCCATTTTTTTTCTAAAATTGGTTATGTGATTCTTGTTGTTTATGTACAACTTTGAAACAGAAGAAGAAAAGAGGTCAGGGAGGAGGGAGGATCACAGCAAGCCGTTCATGAAAATTGGTTGGTTTCTAATAGCTATTTCAGTCTGCATTCCTTGACATTTAGGACTTGTGTTATTCTAATGTGAGTCTTTAGCTATCTAACACCTGTCTATTATTTAAACATGTTAGATGGCCCATTGAAAAGTTAAAAAAGCTATTCAGCATCATGCATCCACGATAAAATGATATGAAGGCTATATCAAAAACCATATTACTTGAAGGCTATCTCAAAAACCATGTACTGAGCATGTTTATGATTTCTTTAATTATGTACAGTAAGCATATTTATGCAGGATTTCAATGACAGTTGTAGCAATGCTATTGATGTACTGCACATCTTTATTAGGGAAACAAAAAATATAATTAGATAAATAACTTGTTCCCATTTAATTTCTTTACTAGACTATACGTGCGTGCAATGACTAGCAATGTTTCAGTTAATACGTGCGTGCAAGAGAAAATTAATGTTCACTGTACAGTTTAGAATCATATTTAATGATATGTATAATTCTCTTTTAGTACTCCGTTACAACAAATAAACATCTTACTAGTAATTAGGGATTGATTGGAGCGTAGTGTTCTGCATTTTATACTTGTAGAACCACAACTCCTCTGATTTTTTTTCTTTTTAAAAAATATGTATGGCCCTTTGGAGTCGGCGCCAGAACCTGCTGTGCCTGCTACATTCAGTTTTCCTGTTGTGCCTGCTACATTCAGTTTTCTGTCAGTTCTACGGGAGCGTTTTTAGGTCCACGTAATTTATACACTTCTGCGTGAGGGGTGAGAAATGGGAATAATATTGGTAGGAAAAAGTTAAAACATAAAGTTGTATATATTGCCATGTCATTATTAAAAAAAAGGAAAGCACCAAGCTTATCTTTGTTAAGTAAGCTCACCTTATAAAAACAGTTGTTTTCCAAGAACCATGACATCGCAAAAACATTAAAGCAAGGTACCTCGGCATCAAGACCTTCGTCGGTCGACATCCGGCAATAAACCTTTTTTCCAAGCAGTATAAAACAAAATATACCTAAATTAGGGTTAGTGACAATCAGCAGAAAACATGACACCAAAATTAGCGCAGCATCTAAATTTACACTGACAATATGCTTTGCTGGACTGCAATCTACAAAAGCCTCTCTTTTCACCAACATTAGTTTTTTGTTTCGAAGGGCAAAAACCAACGTTAGTTCTCCAAAAGGCAACAATGAGGAGTCATTCTAACACCTGATTCACTCATTAGAATATTATACACTAGAGGGCACTTTTGAACCTAGAGCTAAATCTAGAATATTATACACTAAAAAGGCTTACATTGGAGTTTTGTATACATTTCAGCAATTGTTTACAGGGCATCAGCATCTCCAACCATGTGACCATGGATGGCCATATCATCTGCATTGTTTCCACCGTGTAGGTTTCTCCATCCACGGTTTTGCTGCAAGGGTTGTGCACGTTCGTCTGCTTGAACATGGAAAAAGAGAACCATGTCAAATAATTCTGCTGATGCTCTTGTGATAAATGTTTTTCTTATTGAATGTCAAAGCTACCATGTGTTAACTCTCAGGGCGAGAACTTAAGTTCCATGCTGTTACAGACCGCAAATGGAGTTTTCGCTAAAATCCTCCATAATGTGTTATATGGATTGACTAACACATTCCTAGTTTCATGATATATAGAGCCCGGACAGAATGGATGCTTCCCATCCAAGTATAGTTAAAAGTGCCTCCATATTGAGGCAATCACCCTAGACAGCAGATGAATGTTCTCTCCAGGTTCAAAACAATTAATCATTTCTATACGAAGGAACATGCAATAAGACTGGTATTTACCACTTTCACCATCAGATGCCTCAGCAAGCCTTGCGATTGCATCAATCAATGATTGTTCATGCTCCTGCCAGAATGTCTATTAGTAAAGTTGACGGGCAGCTCCATCACAATATTTAGCATGTCCATGCTTACCTTGAGAACTTTCTTTGCTTTCTCTAACTCAAGGGGGTCGGGGTTGCTGGCACCAAAAACCCGCTCCACCTAGATAAGTAGACAATCATGACAAAGCAGATAACATTTGTACAAGCTAAACAAATATGCGAAGTTCCTTCCAAACAAACCTCCTTTATGAGTGTCTCCGTGTGGAGTATTTCTATGTAGTCAGAACTTTTCTTCCCAACACCATTTTGTGAAGGTGGAAAGTCTTTCCTGGATGTGTTGTTCTTTTGGGGTCCTCTACCCCTTACCACACCTGACATGGGGCCACTTCGTCTGCTTGACTTCTTACTGCCGTGAACTGCAACATCATGTCCTCGCTGGATTATTCCAGGGTTGCCACCTTCCCATCTTATATCTTCAGGTGCAATCTGCACTCGAGGTCATGAAATAAGAGCACAGATTACTGTGAGGGCCCTTGCTTGTTGCTTAACAGGTATCTTTATCAAACACAGAAAAGAGACATAATACCAGCCTATGCTACTCCAGATTATTAATCATTGTATTTGTTTGGCTTCACTTGCATACTCTATATGATCAAAATAGGCATTTTTTATTTTGTTTAGAAGCCCCAAGATTTTCGATTACTAGGTCTTGAAATGACAACTATCAGAACAGAATAATGATGGTAACTGGGGAGACTAACAGACCAGCCCTTGGGGAGTTCAGCAGCAGCAGCAACAACAACAACAATAAAACCTTTTATCCCAAACAAGTTGAGGTAGACTAGGAATGAAACATTCTCAAGATCAAAGAGAGCTTTGAAATAAAACCCACAATGCTAAAATCCTAAGCTGTACAATCTGCTATCTAAGCCAAGAGTCTAAAACACTGCCCCTAACTTTCTTATGGTTCCGGCACATGGATCGCTAACTTCCATGCGCTCCTATCCAAAGCAAATTCTTTCAGCAATAAAAAAAAATTGTTCATTGCTGATAGTTGCCAATAAGCCACTGTTTGTGTAGGGATCTGAAGTTATGTTAACAATAGTTCCATATAGATGAAAATCTAGTCACTCTACCTTTCCTTTTTCTGTTAAGAATAAAAATGAAAATTATAGTCTGAAATATGACTTAAAATTATAGTTTGTCTTAAGCAGATCCAGGAATTTGATTTCTGAGGCACATCATATAAGACTAGGGATTATTTGGTTCACTACCGCAGTTTGCCACAAGCAGTTGTGAATAAGTGTGGCAAGCCAGTTCGTGTGGGCCCACAACTATAACAGTGAACTGAACAGTAGGCACAAAAATCAAACCTGCTTAACTTAAGAGAGCAGCAAACCAAACAGGCCCTAGGATATTAAAGCATTCAGGGACTTTCACGGTCACTATTTTTTTCCTCCGCTTCAACATACAGAAACATAGATCAATCACCTTAGTTTCTTTGCATAACATATCAACTCTAGGCTCACATTGATAGCCAAGTTATAAAAAATATTGTATTTTTTTTTATAAAAAAGATGTCATGTTCATTCTAGCTCTTACTAGGTTTTTGTCTGTGAAGTAAATATAGAAGCATCATGAATCAATCACAATAAAAGGGCATTTACCTCTTTAAAATCGACATACTCCCAGCTCTCATGTGCTGTATTTATGTCATAAACCAGTACATAACGATCCTACAATTAATCAGAACACACTTCAGAAGGGCTGTAAAACACGAAATTGTAACCTTGTTGAAATAAAACAGACCTTCTGTGGATCATAATCAGTAATAACAGCTTCGTAAAAGCTATTATCATCAGGCCACCTAGTCATCACTTTATGGCCAATCAATGAATCTAATTGTAGTGCTTCAGGAGGAAGACCACCAGAAGAGTTCCTATTCATAATTGGTCCCCTCCCACTAGGACCAGCAGAAGACGGCATGGACTTCACTGCTGGAGCACCTGGTATCTTCTGGCCCTTCAAGCAAAATTGATTGCCCACAAAATAAATTGGTTGTGATGAATATGATAAACATCATAATCAGAAAAATCTGGGGGGTTATCTCTACGGATTTCAATAATCACTTACTGGTTTAGTCTTTTTGCCTTTTGTTCCTGGTGGAGCTGCCTTTTTTGCTGCTGAAGATGATGGTTGCATTGGCGCAGACAGTGGCTGTGAATGCACAGCAGGAGATGGTCCAGGTGCAGATGCAGAAGGAATGGATTGGGATGTCTTTTGCCTCTTGCGAACTGAGTTGGTAGGGCTGGGCATGCGGTCATGTGAACGCTGAGCATTATTCGCCATATTAGTCTGAAGCCCACCTCTTGACTCTCTCCATTCCCTTAATAAAAGAAGTCCAAAAGTTACAAACCAAAAGAAAAAAGATAGTATTGCGCCAATTAAGGAGTATACTGATCTGTCCACATTATACCTTATTCTTCGGATAATATCATCATTATTCACTCTGTTTAACAAGTCCCTGTGTTCCTTGTCAGATACTCTCAGCTCCTTCCTAAGTTCAGTAATAAGACCTTCCTTTTCCTGAAAAAGGATATTTAAGTTTATCACAGGTCAGTCCTGTGAAATACTAGCCAAACAAACACAGTTAGTAAAAATGAATAGTGGCAAAGATAAGTGGTGCACACCCATGTAATAGCATCGGATTGTGCCTTAAATGCACAAAGAATTGAACAATATGCATCTTGCTCAAGCTGACGTATTTGTGTTTCCATATCCGTGTGAGGTTGAGCTCTAGTATATGGACCGGCACCAACAACCTCTCTCCCATTACCACTGATACGCCCACTGCCTCTCATACCTCTGTTCTGATATGACGGTGGAAGATCATCATCGGTTCCTGCAACCAATGACAAGTTGCTGAGCACAGGATTTCAAATTTTGTTACTAGACTGGTTCCTGCCAGCTAGCCGGTACTGGTTTCCAGCCAGTTACCATTAGGAACCTGTGGGAAACCATACAAAAGTAAAAAAACTCAAATCATGAGCAAATTTGTGTTGAACAACAGTAACCATACAAAAGATATCAGTTAGAACCAATATATGTTTGTTACAGTCAGGGGCGGAGCCACCAGGGGGCTTCATCAGGCTCTAGCCTACCCTCCGGTGGCCGAAGCCCCCACCCTCGGAGTCGGCCGGCGGCAGCGCTGAGCCAGGGTGCATCGGCGCTAGGTATGCAAAAGCAGCAGCAACCACTCCACCGAGAGCAGCAGCCACCACCATCTCTCCCTCCCTTCCGACCGCCGCAATGCTGGTCTACAGCATCCGCAGCATCGACATCTTCTTCCCCTTCAACTCCTGCGACTGCCAAATCACCTACATGGACCACGTCCTTGAGTCCCTGCAGCAGGTAACCACTAATCGATCCCCCATCAGCATAACCTCCGCGTGAAACCCTACCATTCACTATGCGTTCGCCCAAAATTTTGTGATTTGATTACTTTGCCTTGCTTCACTGAATTGATGTACAGGGGAAGAACGCGCTGCTCAAGAGCCCGACGGGGACAGGGAAGATGTTGTGCCTCCTCTGCGTGGCGCTTGCGTAGTGCCGCACTTTTGGAGAGTTTCTGCGGGGAGTGGGTGGTGACGGCAGTGGGAGCCAGCAGCCACCGTATGGGAGCCAGCCATCTAGGAGCCAGCAGTCGAGGGACTCTGGGATGCAGTCATCACGGTACCCCATGATCATCTATGCCTCTCGGATGCACAGCCAGCTCTTCTGATAAGGTCATCAAGGAGCTCAAGGCCACCATTTACAGGTCAACCCCTATGCCCAAGCAATTACACTTATGCTTCAGTCCTTTGTTCTTATTGGAGTGCTAATTGTGTCTGGAGTGTATGCTGTTAAGTAATTCCTCATAAATGTCATGTCGTATGGCCTCGAGTTTTAGTCTCCTAGAGCTGCAATTATAGTTTGAATGATCTCATAGCCCGTTATTGTTCATGGCTGACTTTTTATGTGTACCATTTCACAGGCCGAAAATGGCAGTGCTGGGCTCTCGTGAGCAGATGTGCATCCATGATGAAGTGAGCAAACTCCGGGGAAGAACACAGAACAATGCTTGCCACTACCTCTGCCATGATAAATCCATGCATGCCCACATGCACCCCATTATTCTAAGCCCCTTTGACTGATACAAGGTGTGTTGCTGTAAACACTACAACCTATAACTTGATGCATGTAAATTGTTCTTCAAGGCGGATGTTATGTTCTTTTTTGTTATACTGAGTTGCAGACAGACAGAGACAGGGACATGCACGCGTGTGCACACACACACAATTACTAATCAGCGCGCAGATGTAAATTACGCGCCGAAAAGTTACCATCAATTGTGAACGAAGTTACTATCGGTAGCGAGTGAAGTTGCTACCAAATACTTATAGTACACAGCAGGTAATAACTTTCCTCACAGCAGCTAATAACTTACCGGTGCGCGCGCGCACGCACACACGCACACACATATATGATGCTGAAATAGGGCACCATGGTGTCTGAGCATCAAGTCTCCCTACCTTTGGATTACTTTTAGATGCGTACAAACGCAATGATATATAATATATCAGGCAAACCTATTAACATTCATTAATTCGAAAAGGCATCGATTTGGAAAGGAAGTCATTGATTTAGCATGTTAAATCAATCATGAATGGAAAATTTTAATCATGGATGGAAAGTCTCAATAATAGAGCCTGGGCACCTGTTATTTATAATATATATAAACTAGTTGAACTCGACATCCAAAATTTTCTAAAAGTTTTTTGCACACGATACATAGGGGAAATACCTATTTTACATCATGGTGCCCATACACCATGGTGCCTCAGTTAATTATACTACATATATATGTATGTGTGCGTATATATAATTCTTTTGTTGATTAACCATATGTTGCACCTGAATGGCATTTCTTGTAGAATACATGAGAAACAACACTAAGCTTGGGAGTGAGCCTTTTAACATTGAAGACTTGGTCAACATCGGGAGAACTAATGGCCCGTAAGTTTCATAAATCATTCATCCTAACTTGCAGACTACACAGACCCAACAGCAGACATGCCTATGGAATTTTCTGATCCGCAATTGCTATTTTTTTTAATCGCTGTAGGTGCCCATATTACATCTCCCGGGAACTTTCCAAGTCAGTTGATATTTTGTTTGCTCCTTACAATTATCTTATTGATCCGGGAAATCGGCGTTCCTTAACTGGCAGACCATGGGACAATGCAATACTTATATTTGATTTAGCACACAACCAAGTGGGGAAATATGCGTGCTCCACTCCTTCCTTCTATCTGCAATTGTTTGAATATCTGTTTAATTTAGTAAACAAACTTTCTCGATGCTTTAGCCTTGAAGTTTGATGCCAGCTAACCTTTAGCGAGGTGCCTTCATCGTATTTCTCTCTTTTTTTCTTTGCTTATGATCTATTCATGTATGTATTTCTTTTTTTTCATTTGCTTCTGTTATATTCGTGTATAAATTTGGATTGCACAAAACTACAAGACTATGTTTGTGTCAATTTATCTTTGTTCTTTGAGCCTACCCTTCATTTTTTTATCCTGGCTTCGCCACTGGTTACAGTCCAAAATCTCACCTCTACTACCAGGCTTGTGTTTTGATTTTCACATTGCAATTGCCTAATTCCCTATACGGCCTCCGAATATTAGGGAGACCCATATTCAGTTACACCTAGCTACAAATAATTGTTCACAGTGGCTTTTATTAGCGAGCGCAGATGGTAACTCACTACTCCAACCTAATGCTAACAGAGCTCTATTTTTTCAGGACCACTGTTTAATCTGTTATCAACAACGTTGTGCAGAATGGTACATGGTTATTATGCAACAGACAAGCTAACTGATGGGCAGTTATTGTAGAATCATTTTAAACATGTTTAATTACACATGCTGCCCTATCATCATCTAATGAACTTCTCCACAATCCTAACAAAACTTCAGATACATGCAAATCTTTTATTAGCAAATATTGATGCTATAGATTTGTTTGCATGCTTATATTCAAACATGTTTTGATTTTTTTTCAATTATAAGATGACATCATATTTCAGAATTCAAAAGAATTTCAAACATATTTTGATCTGGTCTGGAAATTCCAATAACTGGTAAGTTACCACAGGCTTTTGTAACCCTTGCTGAGCATGAGCTTAGAACAATTTTAGTGCTAGCATGAATAACTCACAATGTTCTTGTAAACTTAAAAATCAAAACAACTATCACCAAAACTAAGTTGTTTGCTAGAAATTTTGTTCAATACACTTTAAGTGCATTTCAGATAACACCTCTATTGGGTTGGGCAGTGCATCCATGTTGAACAAGTATATCATTCTATCAAGCAAATGATACAGCTGTGACAGACAACCAAAAGTGTTGGAACATTTCTGAGTTATGTGATACTATGGTTATTGGGATGATAAGGCTAGCCAGATACGTGCAATCCAAAAAAATGAAAAAAAAATAAACAGACGTTAGGAAGAAAACCAATCTGGATTGTCGTCAAAAACCTACAAGATGAATAGATGATATACATAACACCCTAGTCCAATACTGCTTCCAATAAATCTATCCCTAAAAAATTCAATTGATTTTAAGCATGCAGGCAGCATTCTTTTCCAGGAATTTATCCACCTACGGTCTAAAACAATTTAAGAGGGTGGCTATTTACTTATTATGTCGACATTTAGCTATACTGAAATAGATAAAACTATTTTTTATCATATGGCGTAAACTTTGGGGGTTGTCTGTTCCATATGCATATCCATTTGCTGCATCCGTATTTTTTAAATAAAAAATATCATGTCGCCATGTTCCTGCAAGCTAGAGAGCATTCCTTATAACCAAGAACTATTCTCCAAAGCTAGAACTCATGTGAACATCAATAATAATGGAACCATCCACATGTCCAATGCTACCCATTCCACAGATAAAGCCGGGATGCCACCATTTTAAGTCACAATTGTGGATAACATATTTTTCATCTCATGGCGTGCAAAACCCAAAGTTCACCAGAATAAAAGGAAAAACACCCATACGATGCCATGTTTCATTTCTATGAAAACTGACAGCAAGTCTCCACCAATACCGTCCAAAAACCACCCTAATCACGCAAAACAACAAATTCCGCAAGAAATCCCCACCGAACCCTGGCACACGAATCCAATGCACTCACCGCTGCTGTCGACGGGCTCGTACACCATGGCGCAGCTCAGCTATGCAGCACACCAAGACCCCCGAATCACTCCTCCGAAGCCGCCGCCGCCGCCGCAACGCCGAACCGCCCCCAAGAAGCCCCCAGATCCGACGCCACCGACCGGACCGATCCTTCCTCCCGCCCCGCGCCGACGAAGCTGCGGATTCCGGAGGCGAATAGAGGCCACACGCGG
Source organism: Dendrocalamus sinicus (assembly GCA_036346575.1). Taxonomy (NCBI): domain Eukaryota; kingdom Viridiplantae; phylum Streptophyta; class Magnoliopsida; order Poales; family Poaceae; genus Dendrocalamus; species Dendrocalamus sinicus. The sequence continues at coordinate 18,547,278 of CM070664.1, forward strand.
TGGATTCCGGCGAGATTTGGTGGCGGATTTGGGAGAGGGGAGTGGGGGAGCGGTGGGAGAGGAGGGGAGAGGCGTGCGTCCGGGGGTGTCCAGTGAACGAGGGGAACGGGCCAAATAATTGGAGGGGCAAAAATGGTAAAACGCTCGACGCGAAGGGGATTTTATAGACGCATGGTCTCAGGTCCGGCCGGTCGGGTACGGTGCGGGTGGGGTGCAGGCTGGTCGGTTTTTGTGGCTGGTTTGTCACCTTGGTTGGGTCTTCACTCTTGAGTAACCAATGCCGCTGGTGCGCGGGAAATCATCATATCATAGAATTTTGGACGTTTTTAGCATTTGCTACCCGAAATTCCAAAAATAGCCTCTTCGGAAACGAAATTCTAACTCTAGCCCCACCTGACCGCACCATTGAACCGCATGGCGACACGTGTCGATGGTGCGGTGAGGAGCGCACCACACTGAGTGGTGCGGTCCCGACCGCACCACACCCCGTCGTGCGTGCGGTAGATGGTGCGGTCGCACCGCACCACTCCCTAATGGTGCGGCACCACACCGCACCACTCCGCCGTGGGTCCCACCCCGTTAGGGTTTGCACGGTAGGATTTTAATTCAAGTTATTTTTGTATGCATTTGTAAAGATAATTTTTAAATAAAAATTTATGTGTATATATGAAATGATGTGTGAAAAATATGAATTTGAAGTGGAGTCCACTTTATCGCTTGTGTAATTAGTTGTGCAATTTTGAAAATTAAAAATATTGGTTGGTAGAGTACTGACGAAATTTGTGCGAAGTAACGATTAGTGTTTTGTGATTTTCCTATATTCTTGATCGTGAAAATGTGTTCAAGTGACAATAACAAATTTCGATCATGGTATATTGTTTTATTGGAAGCAATTTAAAGAAAAAATTTTCGAGCACAAATGTGATATGAACAATTGGAGGAAATGAAGGAAAGTGATATTGAACATGTATGATTATAAGTTTTGTTAATTTTGTAGTTGTGAATCAGAAAAAATTTGAAAAAATTGTAAAACAAGTTTATGTTGATTATATGTTGTAGATGCATAAAAAATTTGGGTAAAATTTTTTTAGGAACGATTGTGCGTAGAACGATCGATATATAAAGTGGTAAGTGACTTTTAGGGTTTGGTATGTTTTAAGGGTTTGCAATCCGCGTGATGTTTGTATGTTTTGTCAATTTTGTAGTTATAAACCGCGTAAAAATAAGATAAAGTTGTAATAGAAGTTTATGTTCAATGTAAGTTGTAGATGCATAAAAAATTTGGGTACATTTTTTTAGGAACGATTCGATACATAAAGCGGTAAGTGATGTGACCAGTGGCATGTGGCATGTGTGGAACTCTGTACTTCTAATGTTGAAATTCCACCACTAGTCCTAACATGCATGTCTTAGGGAAATAACTTGCTAGGTCTATTACATCATGGAATGCGAAAATACGAGATATTAAACTTCATAATACTGATTGGGAGTAACATGCGCGTAGATTTTTATTACATGCATAACATATAGCATGATATGCGACTAACCCACCCAACCGCTCGACGACCTCTTCGTGTGGACCGGGCCACTTTCCCTTCCTTGCCCGCTCGGCATTGAACTCCTCTCCGACCTCTTTTGCCTTAGCCGCAATTTCCTCTTTCTCTCGCGCTCCATCTCGCGAGCCTCCCGCCCCTACGCGCGCACGCTTCAAGATGAGCTTGCGTCTCGCACAGATACGCGCGGTGTGCTCATGCTTGCGGCGCTCCTCCTCCAAAGAACTCCTTCTCCTTTGTGACATTCCACTCCTCGAAGTCAAGGGTCCATTGGTCCTCGGGGTGGATCTCAAGATCGATCCATTTGCGGTAGCCACACAGGCTCGGAGATCGTAAATACATGGGAGATATTGTTAGTGCGTTCGTGAAGGAGAAAAGGTAGGGAAAATGGTGCATGTGGTCGCACGGCCGCGATAGGTTGCGGTGTCAAGCGGCGGTTGGGGTAGTCATCGGAGTAGTTTGCGCAACCCCGAACGCATACCTAGACGATGCGGTGCTTAGACTTGAAGAACTTGCACACGCCCCGCACCAACAAAGGGAGGTGTCTCCCCTCGATGGTAGTTGTGGCGAACGCTCGGTGGGGCGTCCGGATGGGGTTGTTGCTACGTGGGCGCCTGGGGACCTTTCATCGTAGCACGATGGGCTTGTTCTACCCGGGCTCAGTATAGCTCTTATTTTCTCATCGCGGCGGCATCGCGGACGCGGTGACCGTGCTATGTCACGGGTCTCCTCCCAATCCTTCTCCATCTTGTCCCATTGCTTCTTCTTGCCTTTGTCCATCCCGGTTGGGTGAGGAAGCGCGATGTAGTATGGGGTTTGGAGGTGCAATGATCGCTGGAAATGGAATGCATACCAATTTATAGGGCCGTTTTGTCTCTACTCGCACGCGTAAAGTCGGTCCGCGTGGTCGTGCAGATGAGTAAAGATGGGAGTGCTGCGATATCACTAAAAAAGGCACCGCTTTGTCATGTCATCGCCAAAGCCGGCATCTTTTGTCATCTCAATGAGCAAAGCTGCCCGCTTTTTCTTGTCTCGAGCAAAGCTGCTGCTTTGTCATCTCACCGAGCAAAGCTGACCTCTTTTGTCATTTGACCGAGCACACCGCTCTCTTTAGTAATGTGATTGCCCAAAGCCGGCATATTTTGGCATCCCAACGAACAAAGCTACCCGCTTTGTCATGTCACCGCCCAAAGCCGGCATCTTTGATCATCTCATCGCGAATGTTGACCGCTTTGTCAAGTCACCGGGCAAGCCGCCTCGTTTTGTCATGTCATCACGCACCACCGCATCTTTTGTCACCTCACGAGCAAAGCTGGCCCGTATTATCATGTCCTCGCGCAAATTGTCCTTTTTGTCATGACACCGAGGAAAGCAAGCTAGAAATGATGTCCTCCTTATTGAAGCCATGGGGAACCGAAGATGATGGCCTCATTCGGTAGAGGTGTCATTTGATCCAATCTTAAAATTTATTTCATTGTCAATATTATGTACATCTGTCCTCGTATGCATTTTATGCTTTCTTATGTAATGCCTTTTGAATGTGATGTGTATCATTGCACTTGGGAGTTTCGTGGAATGACTTATTGACTTTGACACTAGCTCGTGGACTGAAAATGGATAATTGATGAGATAGGCTTCTCCCGATGACTGCAGAATTTGTGCATTCACTCTCTTACGTATACGTAAAAAATTGTACCAACTTATACCAATTTATAGGGGCCGTTTTGTTTCTACTGGTACGTGTAAAGCTGGTCCGCGTCGTCGTAGCAGTGAGTAAAGATGGGAGTGCTGCGTTATCACTGAAAAAAGGCTCCGTTTTGTCATGTCACTGCCCAAAGCTGGCATCTTTTGTCATCTCACGGAGCAAAGCATGCATGTCTTCGAGCAAAGCTATCCTCTGTCATCTCTGTGAGCAAAGCTGGCGCGTTTAGTCATGTCACTGCGAAAAGCTGCACTGTGTTGTCATGTCACTGAGCAAAGCTGGCCTCTTTTGTCATTTCACTGCGAAAGCAGACCTGTTCTATCATCTCTCATAGCAAAGATGCCCCGTTATGTCACGTCTGTGCGCAGAACTGTCCTTTTATTCGTTTGAGGTGAATGCAGCAAGTTGTCTCGTTTGGTATAAGTAGCACGATTGGGGTCCCAGCCCATTGTTCAGTCGAGCAAAGAAGTACTCTGTCTTTCGTGCTTGAACAAACCATGTCGGAAGCCTTCATGTTATGTGGCGTATTTTAGTAACGATGTAACGAGGGTTATGGTTGTGTCGTATTTTAGTTCATGTATGTGTTGGGTGTACTACTTTCCGTAAATTGTTGGGTGTACTACTTTCCATAAAGTATGTATGTGCAATGTGCGTGTTGTTTCGTGTTGTAAATGCGTGACGCCTTCATGTTATGTGGCCTCTTTCCGTAACGATGTAATGTGCAACGTTGTTAAGCATGTGATGGATTGGTTGTTATCTTCGTGGAGTTGTTATCACAAGTCCCAAACAATGCAATACTGAGCAAAGATGCCCCGTTTTGTCATCCCACTGGGCAAAGGTGGCATGTTTTGTCATGTGAATGCGGAAAGCTGGCCTCTTTTGTCATGTCACCGCGAAAGCCGCCCGCTTTGTCAAGTCACCGGGCAAAGCTGCCCCGTTTTGTCATATCACCGCAAAGCGCCTCTTTTTCATGTTACTAAGCAAAGGTGCCCCTTTTTGTCTGCTCACTGCCCCTTTATGTGTGTGTATGAATTGTGCTGTCTGTGTTCTTTGTGCGTGAGGCTGCCCCCCCCCCACACAGCCTATAAAACGGAGCCATCCCTCACATACTCCCTTGCCATGTTATCAGTCACCTCCTGAGTTAGTTGTTCACAATCAGTGTAGTTTTCTTTCGTGCTCACTCCCCGGACTAGGCAATGAGTCACCAAGACGTCTTCATGGGCACCGACGGTGATGTGCCCAAATTGCAACACCTTGGTTAGACGTAGGACATCACAGACGGCCGCGAATCCTGGGCGACACTACTACAAATGCCCCCATCACTCGGTGAGTCAGATTGTTTCGGGTTCGTTGAAATCGTGGTGGTATGTTTAAAAAACTTCTTGTCATGGAATCGTAGGAAGCTCCTGGTGGTTGCCAATTCTGGGTGTGGGAGGATGAAATGGGCAATAGGACTACCAATGTTCGCCATGACAGAGTTGTCGTGGGGGGTTGCGACCCCGTCGGGATGCGCATCGTTTCGGCAGCACTCAGTGGAAGATAAATTTAATGTTGTGTGCTATTTTGTTTCTTGTGATTATTGTTATCCTCAAGTTGTAGTGCTGGAGGTTCTCCTCGTGTATGTTGGTAATGTTTTATGTTGTGTTGTCGTCAAGTTATTTTGGTAATGTGTTAAGTACGGTTGTGTTGTATTTTAGTTGTTGTGTTCGTTCGTGTGTTGGTGGTTGTAATACTTGCTACATTTCATGTACGTGCAATGTATGTGTTGTTTCGTGTTGTCATTGCCTGAGGCCTTCGTATTTTGTGGGTTGTACGGTGTTGTCATCTCTCAGTTGGTTGTATGCCTTAGTAAATCAAAGAACTTAGAACAACCCTTTTATACTGGAAACCATCTTTGAACATCAAACCATCAAGCACTTGAAAAACATCACAAAAATTACAACAGCACAATTACAAAAATTCATTTATCATCTCGTCGCGCCGCCTCGGACGACGATTCGATCCTCCGAGAAGGTGAACTCGCTAGGGAGCGCGGTGCATCTCGAAGGTCGTAGTGAGGTCCGCGTCGGAGGCGGTGGTGGGTACATCTCAGTGGGTAGTGCCGATCGCCGGCCTATAATAGAGCTCACCAATCGGCGGAGGGTCTCGCCCCGCAATGGAAAATACAAAAATTTTACAATCATTATTTATATCATGTGTTATGTTTACTACATGCGTACATACCGGTGCATACGGTGTTGGAATGACGATGACGCTACGAAATCACCCATGTACTCTGCGCTGTAACCTTGGTACGCCGCCGAACCACTCGATCGCCCTTGCGTGTTCGCCGGGTGGGTCGACCGCCAGCGCATATGTCGCTATCTCGATGGATCAGACGTAAAGAAACAATGAGTACAAATGTACCGCAGTTGGGGTACCGCCTCGTCAATACGTCTTTGCCGATGACGGTGCAGGCGGCTGTATGGCATCTTCGTGCGCGACCTGCGAAGGGCGGGTGGGGCAGGCCTAGTAATCTTCTTTGCGGTGCGTGGAATGTACCACTCTAGGTACGCACCGTATGTGGCGATGTCGTGTGGCCTAGCCTCGCACACAACCTCTGTGCTCGCTTGAGTCACGCCACAGTGTCCGCCCACGGCCATTGTGTGGGCTGTCGATCGTCACCATGGTGCCCTCTTCTTGTTTGCTCGCAAGTTAGTGCACATATTGTACAATTAGTATTATCAGCAGACACTACCTTGCATACGCTTATCGTGCAATGGCTTACCGGTGGGCCTTTGGTGGTAGTGCCCGTCACGGGAGGGTGGCACGTCTTGGTGGAGGTGAAATCGCCTCGGCACTCTCTGCGGTTGTACGGTTCGGCGAAGTGCGCGAAGACGAGGTGACAGTCGTCAACCAAGACATGTGGTCTTGGTGGCACCGAGATGACAACCCGTAGGGGCAATGAGCTGAATGAACCTCGCATCCCATGGGAACCGGACTATGTCTTTGTCGAAGCCGCCGAAATCGTCATGGAAATCTGGTACACACGCCTCGCTCTCTCCTTAGCCCACCGCACCTGACCATGTGTCCAACGAGTCCCCATAGTCGGCCCATCTATGGGGTCATCACCACCACCGACCGCATAACTCCGGAGGAGGTCGTAAGGGTGCACGGCCTCTCGATCTTAGGCCTCCCAACCGTGAAGTGCTCCCAAGACCGATCTTGAGGAGCACATAGCACGCCGCCAAGACCGCTCGGCTGGCCTCGATCGTTGACAGCATCACACAAGCCTCGATGCGTGGCACTAAGGACCGCTGATCCCACCAGTCGCGGCACCTCGCCGGCAAGGCATCCGCCAAGGACTCCGCAAGGTGTATGTACGTCGGATGCACGGAGACTCCAAAGTGGTCGAGGGAAACAAGACCCATCCGAACAAAAAGGATGTATGCCATGAGGTGCGCCCGCACGACCCCTCATGAGCGTCCTCGTGGCAGGTCATGAACTCGTAGCCACGAGTGTGGCACACCGACATGTTGTGCGGGATCGGATACCGAATCGGGCACCTGTATGCGTCCTTCCAATGCGCCGCTCGGGGTGGCACTACCGCTGCACCACGGATGGGTAGACTCACAAGATGGACACGCCCCGAAGTGTAATAGTCATCTCGCCCCACCGGAAGTGGAAGGTGTGAGTCTCGGTCTCCAACGATCCACGAGTGCGGGCAGCAACGCGCATCGAATCGCAACGAATACGGAACATCCAAAGATGCGAGCAAGGGGCAAAGACCGGTGTCTCGCGGCGGCGGATGTACCGCTCGCCTAGAGGCCGGTGCTCTCGGGGCCCTAAGGACTAAACACGGAGGCCATCGGGCATTGATGCCCACGCGTGCATTGGTGGTGGTCATCCCAACGGGCCTCAAGCAACTCGACGCCATCTCCCGCCGATGATTAAAAACAAGTCGACGCAGGTCATGAGAATATGCAACATACATAATTTGTACGTAATGATAATACATCGTGAAATAAATGACAACAAAACATGAACAAACGTAATTTGCATCGAACGACAACAAATGATAACGAAATATCGAATAAGTCACAACATAACATAATATGCAAGAAATGACTCAAACAAATTGTACACGGAAATAATTTGGTCAGATACATTCAGCATAGGTTACAGGATGCACGATCCTGTGCTCGCATCACAACAAAGGCCCGCTATAGTTACAAAACACGGAACCAGCAGTGCACAATGACAGTCCATGTGCTGCATACTATGGAGCGTTACTTGATGTCGGCTGTTTGGGCACCGCCTAAATGAATGGCCAACCGTCTTGCATAGTTCGCACTTCGCGCGCGAACCCGATCCCCACGCGGCTATCATCCATGTCGTTACGAATGCGACGGCCCTGTCTTCGCCACGGCCGACGTGCTTGATGCATCGCTCGGCACCCACTTGATCTGCCACGCCGAGCTCCCTATAATGCATGTCCACCCGCATTTAATGGAACTCCGTGCTCCGTGTTTCAAACAGTGCTTCATGTTATAGTACCTTGAGATGTAATGCGTGGGCGCTGGTTCCATAACGCGCATGCCGCGTGCGTGGGAGCATGGCTTGTGTAGAAGCTCCGGCTTGTTGCATGTGCAAGATGCTCTGTCGAGAATCGTGCACACCGCTACGATCCTCTAGCGTGCCCCATCATGTACTTCATGCGAGGCGAACCTCAAACTTCCTCTGTAAGCCATCCATGGTCCGAGCAATATGCGAACGAGCCTTCTCCATCTTCTTGTCCATGTAGGCCCGCTACCTCGGAGAATTCTTTGCCTTCGTCCATATGTTTGCCGCCATCATGGCTCTATTGACGAAGTATCCTATTGAATGGTTCCAGTCTCTTCAACGATTGCGTGATAGGTAGGGATCTCACGCCTTTAGAACACCATTGTACACCTCGGACATGTTTATCGTCATGATTCCGCACCTTGCTCCGCCGGTGTCATGCAAGAGAGACCACATCTCGGTCGTGTCGTGCATTGGATGCACCCATTGTGTGAACTCCCAAGTCTCGTGGAGCCTCCTCCACGGCCCCGCTCACCGCTCAAGACGTCGACATGCCCGCTGGTCTCTCGATCAAGGTGGCTCCACAGGGCATTGAACTTCGTCTTACGTTCTCGCATACAAAGTTTTTAAACATCTTCATTAGTTCCTTGCTATGGAACCTTCGTGGAAGTTTGCCGCAAGATGCCTTATGCACCGCCGGTTCTTCATGTCATTCCACCGTACGGAGGCGTGTCCTGTTTCGCATCGTTCGCATTGCGCACAACAAGCTCGCATTGCGGTGCGAGATAACACACACATCGGGCCGATCTTGTACAACGGCCGCTTCACATTGACAAGGAACCACAACACTTTCCGTACTCTCATTCTCTACTATTGCAAATGCCACCGAGTAATCGGTCATTTGCGTCTGCTTTAACCGCGGTCGATTGTACCCTTGTATTTGCGGATAGGAATGTGCCGCCCATCGTTAGCACCGGGCGACACCACTTGAAGCCTTCTATTGCACGATGGAAGGCCCGAACACTCTGTCAAGCACAAAATAATTCGCCCTTCCGTCTCATGAACCCGCTCGTACTTGTTAATGAACGTGCATGGGTTTGCTGCTGCAATCTGACACAACATTCTCGGGACCAGATCATATACCTCCTCATATGTCCCGAACATACTCCGCAGTACCTTCTGTTTCCCCCGCCACACCTTCTTGTAGCTCACAAAGAAACCCCACCGTGTTCGCTACCTCCGCCATGAGAACCTTGGGAGTAATGGATACATTTGCAGCCACAAGATGCCTTATCACCTCTGCAACATATGACGACGTCATGTTGCGGTGCCTAGGTAGTGGCGCCGCAAGCTCACAAGTGTGATCGTTCAAAGACCGTTATCCGAAGTCCGTGGCGGCGCCTCAACCACAAGCGCACGGACCTTGCCAGAGCGTGAGCCGCCCACACACTTCACAATGTAGTTGTCGGGGTTGGACTGTGCACCCGATATGTCCGATCGATGTTGACGGCGTATGTGGCAATAGCTTGTCATGCAAAGCACTCTTGTTACTGAGCTCGCCTACAACGAGTTCGCTTCATTGAATCCCCACTCGCCTCCTCCGCCCGTGGCGTAACTAGGGATTCCGCCGCAATGTCGCCCAACTGGACGGCACGCACGCACCCTCCGTGGTTACAACACCACCTACCACACCTCCCGCCGTAGGTTCCCTTCTTCCTCCTCTCCGAACTCTCTGTTTCCACATCGTCCTCCTCCTCACTTTCCTACACCGGTTCTCAAGGTACTCGTGATACCAACACGCGCGCCCACCACCCTCCGCACCTTCATTCGGTGAAAATTCTCCACGCGCCTCTGCAGTCACCATCTTCCATTGACTCATGGACTCCTCCTTCACCAAAGATCTTCATGACCGCCGAGAGTAATGCACGCTCTACATCTCCGCCAAGACCACGAGCCACCCATGGCGGATGATTACATCCTCTCCACGAATTGAACATACACCATTGGCACGGTATATATCAATGCGTCTGGGTTGCACACGACCTCCATGTAGTTCACCCATGAAGCGCCGCTCGTCACCTTTATAAGTTGCCACACTGTATCCCTGCAGCACCTCCAACCGTGGCATACACCGCCTCGATCCGTAATTTGTTCCTTGCGTGTCCCGATCGAATCCGAACGCACACATCTCTGTAGCTCCAACAGCTCATGGTGTTCAGATTGCGTGCGGATCACAATCCGGTCACAATTATTCAGTCGCCTGCACGCCCGCCCCGCATTTGAGACCACTTCCATAGAACACGAACAAGTCTTGGATGTCACCCATGGCGTACCTAACATAAGCCCAAATGAACCCTCTTAGTATATATCACAGCAACAACTGTACCATCACACATAACCTCTGCAGACCACATACAAGCGTACCATTTATGGAGCGCGCTAACAAATTTCTATATAAATCAAATTACTAATGTAATGCACTTTTTTCCAATTTCTATTCTACAAATCTTAATTCTGTGCTACATATATTACAATTTTTCAACTTCATAGAGTCTAATTTATTTTTAACTTCTCATTGTATTTTTTACTTTATTTGCAGAGCGCGCTAACACATTAAATTCAAATTTTACTGCAAATCAAATTACATTTTTTCTAATTTCACTCCTATTTTGTATTATTATTCTACTAATTAAATCACTAATTGAGCAACTCATTTTTCATCATTTCTTACTTACGATTTCTTACATCGATCAAATAACTACATTTTTGCCAATCATTAGATCCTCTACATTTCTAGTACTACTTCCTCTACATTTCTAGTACTACCCAACAATGTGCCATGCTTCATATATGCAAATGTTACACTTTAACATAGATTTTTTATGAACATGCACAGCAAGATCTAATATTATTCAGTGATTTTGGTTACAAAATGAGTTCATGTTAATACAAGCAAGACATGCAAGTGGCCTTTCCGACTAGCTATGTGCTTCACAATGACATCATTTAAATGTAGTTATAATCCACTTAACAAACAACAAGATTACTGGTTACAACATCAGTACAAAAACTATTCACATAAAATATAAATTACAGTACTCTACAACTACAAATATTTTATCAAAAAAAATTGCAATATACTACGACCACAAATAACTACAAATATTTTACATTACAACAACATTACTTCATTTCTTAACATAAAATATAGAATACAACACGATAATTACATAAAATATAGACATATTGAGATCGTGTACGCTAATTACAGGCTAATCACTATAATACCATCTTAAACGCATGGAGATGATATTTACCTTTTCTTGAAGCTCACGAGAGGATCTACAACTTTCACAATTGCGAGAACTTCAGATACCTTCCAAAATTACTCCAAATCCTGTGTTTATGTTCTTCTTTCCTTCAGTATGAGCGCCCTTTCTTGCTCCCTCTCTGGCTGCTTCTCTATCTAGAGCAAATGCAAATGCACTGGAGCCTTCGAAAGCCATGCCACCCTCTTCCTTTTATCGCGAGAAAAAAACGGTCACATGCACAGAATGAAGTAGGGGCCGGTTGTCATGTATATACACGTGTTACAATCCTGCTGAAGAACATGCAATAGCAGCAACACGGGAGCTACTTCCAGCGAAAAAAGCCAGCAACACGCGGGAATCCTGCGGCTTTAGCGACGGGACGCAGGCATGTGGTGCGGTCGGGTACCGCACCACCCGGCCAAATGGTGCGCTACCCCGCCGCACCACTGCCTCTGATGTGACCGCGGGAGTGTGGTGCGGTCGGGGACCGCACCACTCAGGTGTGGTGCGCTCCCCGGCCGCACCACTGGACACGTGTCGCGACGCCGTTAAATGGTGCGGTCAGGTGGGGGCTAGAGTTGGAATTTCGTTTCGGAAGAGGCTATTTCCGGAATTTCGGGTATCAACAGTGCCAAAAACGTCCAAAATTCCATATCATACACCCAGGGAAGCATCCTCGGATAGGGCTGCCACGTCAGTGTTTTTACAAAAACCCTCTGGACTTTGCGTAATCGTGTGCGGGTCCTCAGCTCTTGCAGAAAAGCCCCTACCCTGTTAGTTTTTTTGCAAAAAAACACCTATACTTCTCCGAAGTTACGTACAGGTTCTCTGCATTTTCATGGAGGGCCTCCTTTCTGCTGGATAGCTCCCCACGATTTTTCTGAAATTACACATGGGTCCTTAGTTTTATGCAAAAAAAACCCTCTGTTTTCTCTAGAAATACGTATGGATCCTCACTTTTTTTAGAGAAGCCACTCTTACAAATTTTCATCTCTTTTACTTTGGTATACACGTTACCTAGCGCGGTGTGGCACCGTGCTTGTGCTGCTAGTCATCAGGCACTCTCCTTCACTCCGTACGTTCGCGCGCTTCCCCTCAACCCGACACGTGCCTCCGCTCACCCCCGCTAAGGCCGCTCTTATCTCTTCCCTCTAGTCCATCCTCTTCGCTCTCTTACTTTCCTCATTTCCCCTTCTTTGCTGCCCTCTAGCTCATTCAGGCTTCCTAATGTCTTAGAGAGGCATCAAAGCTAACCTAGACAAAATCAATGCCATAAGGACCATAGTGACCCTCAAGACCATTAGGGAGGTCCAAAGGTTAACGAACCATCTCGTTGTCGTAAGACGATTTTTATCGCGGGCCGCAAAGAGGGTGCTCCCGTTCTTTAAAACCCTTCGTGGCTTCGATGACTCCAAATGGACTGAGGAATGCTCCAAATGACTTCTTAGAGAGGCTTAGTGTTTGGTTGGAAGATCGGGTTGCTAGTATAGGTTGCCGTACTATTAAGAGGGGTCACGACTAGTACCTTGAACGTAACAAGTGTTGTTGGCTCGCTTTATTGCTCTAGCTCACTCTCAGCTGTATGATGCTAATATTTTTGAATGTGTTTTGAAAATGATTGTAGCTCATGCATAAGTCCTTTGTGACATGTGACTTAATGTTTGCGAATGTGTTTTGCAACATGTCGAAGTCCATGTTATTTCACCTCCTTGAGGCATGACGCTAATATTTGAGATGTGTTCTCAAATGATTGTAGCTCATGCAAATATTATTGGTACATGTGACTTAAGTTTGAAATGGCAAATTTGAATTTGGTTAAGTCCATGTCATTTTCGGTGATGTGGTTCCAAAATATGTTTGCGGAAACATTCTATGATATATTGGAAATCACTTATTAATCTTAAATGTATATTTCTATATCTTGCAATGCTTTGTGTGCAAGGTCGCTGAGAAATATACATTGAAATCAAATTTTCGTAATCGTCTTCGAGGAGGCGGTCGATCGGTGTACATCGGGCGGTCGATCGCCCCATAAGGGCGATCGATCGCCCCATACCGGCAGATCGACCGCCCAAGAACGGCGGTCTAATCGGCCTGAGTCTAGCGGTCTGACTGGCCTGGTATGAGCGGTCTGACCGGGCTCCGGTAGATCCACTTTTCGTCCGGACCCTTTTTTTAGAGAGCGACTGGGCTGATTTTTCTGAGGGCGATCTGATTGATCCTGTGTGGGCGGTCTAGCCGGTCCTGGCGGTCTGACCGGGTTTTGTGTGGCGGTCTAACCGGTTTTCTAGCCCAACGTCTAGTTTTTTTGTGATCGTTGGGAGAGCGGAAGTACTGGCCATTTTAATGGCGGTAGTTCTGGCCCTCGAGCTGATTTCAGCCTCTCTTTCCTTCAACGGCTAGTTTTTGAGGGAGGTATATAAATACCCCCTCAAGGGCTGTTGAGAGAAGGTTGTTGGTGCTATTCTCCTATTCTTTGAGCTAAGAGCAAGTCCTCTTCACCTTTTGTGCATGTGTTGCACTTAGAGAGTGAGAAGAGGATAAACCTAGTGCATGTGTTGCACTTGGTGGTGGACTTTGTGTTCGTTGATCTGCAATCCTTGATTCGTTCATGTGTTGCACTTGGTGGTGGACTAAGTGCATGTGTTGCACTTAGAGAGTGAGAGTCGTTCTTGATCCTTTGTGTTGCACTTTGGAGTTTGCCGACTCCTAGACGGCGTTGGAGGCGTCGTGCGCGGTGATCTTTTCAAGAAGGTTATGAGAAGATCCGGTAAAGTTGTGAAGGTTGGAGTTCACCTACCCGGAGCAGGAAAGAGCTACCACTAGTGGATACGAGGTGTTTCGGCTTAATTCGTAGAGCCGGACCGATTCATTCGGGCTAACCTCAAGGTGGACTAGGGGAAACCGGCAAGTTTCCGAACACCACGGTAAAAACATCAAGTGTCATTATGGTTTGTTATCTTGTGCTCAATTTACCTTCTAGTAATTCATATTCAAGTATTTATATTCCTTGAATTGATTAGATCACTTGTTTTTCTTAGGATTATTTATATTGATTTGAAATCATATTGTTGGTGCACATAGTCAAATTTATATGTTTTAGGCCTCACTTGTGAAAACTATATAGTTCACTCTTCCGCATTATAAATTTGGTAGTAGTTTAAAAGAAAATTTTAAAACCGCCTATTCACCCCCCCTCTAGTCGGCCTCCTCGATCTTACACCCGTCGCCCGTGGGTATGCCCGTTTACCCGCGAACTGAGAGTCGCCATCTAAGAGTGGAACTAATAACAGGTACATATAAACAACAATTATTGCTAGGAAATATAATAGCTATCAAAAAGTTTATATCAATCAATAGCAATTAGAGATATGCAAAAGTTTATAATAATCAATAGCAATTAAGGATGTGTTTGGTTGGAGGGATGGGGTGGGATGGGATGGTTCCTTTGACCAAGCCTATCTGTGTGTTTGGTTGGAGGGATGTGGTGGGATGGAATGGTCCAAAGTGGGATGAGCCTGTGCAAATTTAGAGAATATTCTTCTTAGATGCTGGACCATGTGGTTCCACTTTTTTTGTGGAACTATCTCATCCCATCCCCATCCCATCCCTCCAACCAAACACATCCTAAAGATATTGCTATGGCTGCGCCACCTGTCAATCTATATCGTGGGTAAACGGGCGGGGGCAGGTACTGGTGGAGCTTACCCATACCCATGCCTATTTACCCGACGGGTAGAGTGTTCCCCCATTTCCATACCTGTGGGTAAAAAAATCCCATACCCAACTCCATTAGGGTATCTACCCACGGGTATACGGGTAAATGGACACAATTGCCATCCCTAGCTACGACACTCCTACGACTACATCTACTACGACTACAGCTTCAACAACAGTCATTACGACTACAGCTATTACGAATGCACCTACATCTAGTATGACGGCTGCTACAATTACTTCAACGACCATATCTACAACCACTTTGCAAGCTCCTTTGCACATTCAACAATATCATCCCCCAAGATGTAAGTCCAATGTCTCATGTGCTCATTCTGCTTTGTCTCATTTTTTGAACCCTAAGATGTAAGTCATGCTTTATCTGATGAATCTTGGATCAATGCCATGCATGAGGAATTACAGAATTTTGAGCATAACAAAGTCTGGATTTTAGTTTCACCTCCTCATGGTCAAAATGTTATTGGAATTAAATATGTTTTTAAGTATAAACAAAGTGAGGATGGTGTTGTATTCGAAATAAGACTAGACTTATGGCTCAAGGATTCACCCAGGTAGAAGGTCTTGACTTTGATAAAACATTTGCTCCTGTTGCTCGATTATAATCCATTAGAATTTTGTTAGCATTTGCTACATCAAAGGGTTTTAGAATTTATCAAATGCATGCAAAAAAGTGCTTTTCTTAATGGCTATACTGAGGAGGAAATTTATGTTAGACAACCACCTGGGTTTGAGAATCCTAAGTTTTCTAATCATGTCTACAAATTATCTAAAGGTTTATATAGTCTAAAACAAGCACCTAGAGCATGGTATGATAGACTTAAATCATATTTGCTAAAAACTGACTTTC
Source organism: Dendrocalamus sinicus (assembly GCA_036346575.1). Lineage (NCBI taxonomy): Eukaryota > Viridiplantae > Streptophyta > Magnoliopsida > Poales > Poaceae > Dendrocalamus > Dendrocalamus sinicus. The sequence goes on from CM070664.1 coordinate 18,562,971, forward strand.
AAATGGGCAGGTAGATAAGACTTTGTTTTCTCTCAAGCATGGCAATGATCTTTTACTCGTTCAGATTTATGTGGGTGATATCATCTTTGGTGGTTCCTCTCATGTTCTTATTTTCAAGTTTTTAGATCAAACAATCAAAATTGGGCACATTTATGCATCAAGCTAAGTACACCAAAGATCTACTTCGTCGCTTTAACATGGGATCAATCAAACCAATTTCCACACCCATGAGATCTATCACTGTGTTGGATCTAAACGAAGATGGTAAGCCTATTGATCAAAATGAATACAGAAGCATAATTTACTTTCTCTTGTACCTCATTGCTTTTATGGCTAGACATACACTTTGTTGTGTGTTTGTGTGCTCGTTTTCAAGCTTTCCCACGTGCTTTACATCGTCAAGCAGTAAAGTGAATTTTTAGATATCTTCAGTCAACTTTGGAATTTGGCTTATGGTACTCCTCTTTCTCATGTCTTACCTTTATAGTTTATTCAGGTGCAGATTTTGGGGTTGTCGAATTGATAGAAAGAGTACTTCTGGCACTTGTTACTTTTTAAGCACATCTCTTGTTTCATCAGCTTCTAGGAAACATGTGTCAGTTGCACTTTCCACTGCTGATGCTAAATTTGTAGCTGCGGCTTCTTACTATTCACAATTGCTTTGGATGATAGCTACACTTAAGGATTTTGGCTTAGAATTAGATAGTGTTCCATATTTTTGTGATAACACTAGTCCTATTAGTATTGCTAAAAATCCTATGCAACATTCAAGAACTAAACACATTGATATTCGCTATCATTTTCTTATAGACCATGTGGAAAAAGGAGATGCTATCTTGCACTTCATTAATTCTGATTCTCAAGTTGCTAATATTTTCACCACACTGCTTGATTCTTCTCATTTTGCTCATTTGCGGAGTGAGTTGGATGTATTGCATTCTATGAGATTATTTTGAGGGGGAGCTTAGTATTTAAAATTTTAGAAGCTTTGTTTTTTTTACTTGTCAAACAATACATCAAGTCCAAGCATTGAAATCAAATGAGTTGTAGAGTTTTCTTTATCATATTCACTCATATTTTGTGTAGTTGTGATCATGACTCGTGTCAATTAACCTGCTACAATTGAACTAAAACATGGCATGACAGAACACTTTGACTAGATCGATTATAGATAGTGTTCATCTAAAAGAATTAGCATGACTTTAAGTCTTATTTTAAATATTGGCTATGAGGCTCGTATGTTTCATGCTACAATTATTTTATGATCACTCAAGTTGACATGTTATACAAAAGAAAAAGTGCACATATGAAAATAAGTATGCTTCAAGCATGCCATGATTAAACAAAAGACAAAAGCACAAGAAAGTGCACAAATGAAAAGAAGTATGCTTCAAGCAAGCCACCATCAAAAAAATTTTGTGCTACAAACATGAAAAGAAGTATGTTACAAGCATGCTACATGCTTAGATTTTGAGCGTGGAACAATAGATTGCTACATGAGATTGCTAGCTCGCCTAGATTTAAAATCTGCATCATTTTTAGGCTTTGACTTTTCGATGTGATATTTTATTGTGGTTTTTATAATTGGTTTGGTCATTGTTGAGATGCATGTCATTGACATAAATTGCTTAATCCCGCTAAAAAAACTTTTGACATTGCTAAATGATATATGTCATTGTATGATCTAGGAAGCTCTGTTCAAACTCATGGCTTGGTCAAACTATTAAATAAACTACAAAACTCCCTGATTTTTACTCTCATGGCTCCTTAGAATTACTCTCTAGATGTCTTGTTGATTACATTGCCAAAGGGGGAGAAATTAGAAGAAAGGAGAAGAATTTGGAGAATTTTCTGAGAAGTTCTAAAAAATTTGGAAAATTTACTTCTCGGGTGTTGGGGGGAGTTTGTTGAGCTTTTCGAGTGCTTTCGAGTTTGTCCGAGCTTTCTTCAAGTAGTCTTTGCTTTGAAACTTTCTTTTCACAAATTTTTCCTTTTTCTTCAAAACTCAACTCATTCGAGTGTTTTTCGAGGTGTTGTCAATGTATTCATTAAGGGGGGGGATTGTTAGAATATGTGGATGATCATGATTAAAGTGATGATAAATAATTGATATTTGGATTGCATTGAAATTTGCGCCTATGAAGTTTTATTCAGCTCCGACTAGTTTCGGTCGACTTCGAGTGGTTTTGCATGGGTTCGGGTGGTTTTGATTGCTCCGAGTAGTTTTGGTACGCTTCAAGTAGTTTCGGACTAGTCCGATCTGGTCTGAGTGGCATCGGAGTAGTTTCAGATCAGTCCTATCAAGTCTGAGTGGCATCGGATAGTTTTTTAGTAGCATCAGAGTATCAAACGGCGTTCAAGTGGGACCGGAGCATCGAACGGCTATCGAGTGCCATTGGAGTAACATTAGAGATTCGGACAAGTCTGAGTAACATTAGAACATTGGACGGCTTTCGAGTAGCGATGGAGGATCGAACGGTGTTTGAGTGCCACCAGATGATCGGATAGCTTCCGAGTGGCACAGATGCACCGGACGACGTTCAAGTACCACCAGAAGATCAGACAGCCTTCGAACGGCATGATCAAAGATTCAAAGCACGAACCAGTCAAAGCTACAAGGTTTCTTTGTACGGCCGAAGCTACAGTGATCTGGTCAAAATTGTACAGTTGAATGAACAGTACTCAGGGGTGAACAGTAATTCAGCTGGTACTCAAAAGAGTATTGTAGCAGTGGTTGGTACTCAGAAGAGTATTGTAGCAGAGCATAGCTCTATGACCACGTACAAGTTTGACCACAGCAATTTGACTATGGTCTTCAACAACATCAGGCTTCGACCATGTTCAACTTTGATCACGATAGAACAACCACTAAAGGTAATTATAATTACAGTACTTATTCCATGGTCGTAGCTACAATACTTTTTCATGATAGTAGCTACAGTACTCAATAGTCATGGACTTTATTGGTCGATACTCGATGGTCGCAGACTTTGCGGTCGATGGTCATAGACTTTGTGATCAATTATCGTAGACACTGTGGTCGATGGTCGTAGACTTCATGGTTTGTTGTCATTATGAGAGACCATGTGGAGGTGACCATATGTTTATGACGAGTAATTGACAAGTATGTTGCAAAGATTGAGTTTGGTTTGAGTGATTTGTGCCAGGTCGGCATTTAGCGCAGTCGGGTTGATTAGACGGCCTTATTGCATATTATGTCTCCCGACTGGTCGGTTGGGCAATTTCGTGCCAATGTTTGATTTACTGATGCTAATTGTGCTTTCATGTATCGAGCGGTGCTATGTGATGTGTTTCTTGTCTGAGATGGCTGCAGGACGTCGAGGTGGAATCGTGGCGAGGCACGGAGGACCGGACTAGGCGCAGGCGGTGCCGAGGTCAGAACGGTCGAGGTGTGCCGAAGATGGTGAGAACTTGAGGTAGTTGCGATGCTTGGACGACAAGACACGAGGAAGCTTCCCGGAAGGTGCACGAGGGGCGTTTCGGTAAAAGCGCAAGGCGGCACAGGTGGAAGCGGTTCCGTTCGGAGTTAGCGGGCAAAACGGGTTGGGAACTCGTTATGCAAGGGCCATAAATAGGAGAGGATGTCTCCTTGTGGCTGCATGCATTCTAGGGTTTGAGAGGTTGGTAGGGTGTGGCTTTAGTCAAAATGAGCTTTGGAGAGTTTCTTTTTGGCTTTAGAGCTTTAGTTGGTAGAAGAATGCAGAGTGCTGTTACGTTGTCCCCTCTCTGTGTGTGAGTCTCCTCTCCAAGAAACATGTAGTGTTCTTGTGTTCTTGAGTCTTAGGAGAGGGAGAGGATGTGAGTTGATTCTCCTATGTAATCATGTATCTCCTTTCCTCAATATCAATCTGAGATGATTTGGTTTAAGGTTGATCGAGCCCCTGGTTCTCTGTTGGTTTTTGCTCTTCGATACTCTCTATGTTTGATTTTTCACTTTTTGTGTTTTGAGTAATTTCTTGCTGAGAAGGGCCAAAATGGGTTGCTGTATGTTGGGATGATGCCTCAAGATCATTTGATCAGTTAAAATCCCAAGAGCACATCCTTGATTCCAGATTTTGTCTTTTGGCTTCCTCTGTTCTTCATTTTCTCTCTAGGGTTTCTTGGTCCCTGTGGATTCCCTTCATAAGATGGCATGAAACTTGGTATCTTGAGTCATGAGGCTATTAATTAGCTATTCTCAAAGTTTCATGGGCAAAGGTTCAAGGATTGGAGAGGAATTTGAATTTTGGTGCTGCCTCTGTTGTTTTTCAGGTTTTTACCCAAATCTGAAATTCTTGGTTTTTAGTTGGGTTCCCTTGTTTGCTTAGGCTCCTTTGGCTATTTTGGTTGCAGTCTTATTTTTCTGGGCAGAGAAAACTAGAGGAAAACCCTCAATTTCTCTGCTGTGTGAAGGTTGCAGGTAGTGCTGTCTGAAAATCAGCATCTCTGTTGTTTGAACCCGACAGCCGGTTAGACCGGACCTTCCTCGGCGGTCAGACCGCCTCTTCCATGGTGGTCAGACCAGGGTTATGCGAGCGGTCAGACCGGCCGCATAAGGGCGGTCAGACCGGCGGTCAGGGTGCGGTCTGACCGGCCCATACGCAGCGGTCTGACCGGCCCCCTCCTGAACAGAACTGATTTTTTGGCTGCTGTGCCTCCTATTTGCTTGGTTTCTCTCTGCATCTTTCTTGTGTCTATTCAGGGAGGTTTTCCAGAGATCTTGAGATCTTGTCTTCATAGTTTCTAGTAACTATCGGAAAGAGATTTTTTTTGCGGGCAAGTTTTTAAGAGCCGACATTCACCCCCCCTCTGTCGCCATTTCGGTCCAACAATTGGTATCAGAGCCAGTTTAGCTCTTTTCCATAAATCTTAACCGGTCTCTAGAGCTACGGCGACAGACAAGTATTCGACCAAGCCTCCGATCTTTGATGGCATCGATTATCCGTTTTGGAAAAGCCGGATGGAGACCTACATCCAGGCCCAAGGATATGCCATCTGGAGGAAGGTCAAAATACGATATGTTGTTCCTGCCGATGAGAACATCAATGCCGGGAACATGGCTGATGTTGAGGCGAATGCTAAGGTAAGGAACATCATAATCCAGGGGTTGAGCCGAAGCGAGTTTGACCGCATCTCTCATTTGACGTCGGCTTTCGACATCTGGGTGATCCTCGATGCATACCATGAGGGCACCACCCAGATCAAGACAGTCCGACAGGACCAGTTCAAGCGAGACTACAACAAGTTTGAAATGCTCGCTGGCGAGTCCCTCGATGAGTGCTTTGCGCGTTTTCACAAGATCTTGAGCAACTTCCGAGCGGTCGGTCTCACATACCCCGACTCGGACAACGCTCGTCAGATGCTCGCGGCTCTTGACTTACGCGTTTGGGAGATGAAGGTGACTACCATCAAGGACACCACCGACCTCTCGACCTTGACTCTTGACGTGTTGTATTCACGCCTCAAGACTCACGAGATTGACATAGTATCTCCTAGGTCGAAGTCGCAATCGATAGCCTTAGTCACCAATCCCACTTTTGGACCTTCTTCCGAGTCGACTTGTGGATTCTCCCTTGCTGCTCTATGTGACATAACTGATGATCAGCTAGAGCAGCTTGCGGATGAGCAGTTAGCCCTCCTAGCTCGGAGATTTTTCCATGCTTACAAGAGCAGGAGGGACGGAAAGAGAGGAGGACCCGTGATTTGCTTCGAGTGTGGTGGCCCCAACCACATTCGAGCGAACTGCCCCAAGCTGGGGAAGGGCAAAGGTGACTACGGCGGTTCGGGCAAGAACGACTACATCGACATTAACCGCAATAAGAAGCCTCCAGCTCACGCTCAAGGCAAGAAGAAGTTCCGCGACCTTGGCAAAGCCAAGAAGCTCTTCCACCGCGTCCTCACCGCCTTTGACAACCTCGATCTCAATGAGGTGGAGGGTGGAGCGACAATGATGGGAAGGACGAAGAAGACCCCAAGGGCGGCGACGACTTCTCCGGCATGTGCTTTATGGCCCTTGAGGGCGAACTGAGCGACAGCGAGCTGTACTCCGACTCCGACGAGGTATCCCTCACCTACAACCAGCTTAATGATGCTTTTCTTAAGCTAGGTAAATTCCATGCTAGATCTAGAGCTAGGTGTAGTGAGTTGGAGAAGGAAGTAGATAGACTGTCACAAGAGCTTACTTCACTTAGATTTGCTCCCTCCCATGATGATTGTGATGTATGTTCTGCTTTGCTGGATGACATGGAGAAGTTAAGGACCTTGCATGATAGTGTGTCCTCCGAGCTTGACATGATTAAGGTGGAGAACATTAGTCTTCTTGCTGAGCTTGAGATGAGTAGGGTAGTTCCTGTTTCATCTGCTACTATTGAGACTATTTCTTGCACTGCATGTGAGGATAAGGACAATGCTTTTAGAGGTCTGTATACCATGCTTCTCGATTTGCCCGAGACTTGTGAAAATTGCAATAATTTGAAGATGAACCTAAAACGGGCAGATCATAAAATTGCTGAATTACAAGCTTTTCTACTTGAGCCTGTTGCTTCATGTGTGAATTGTCCCAAGCTTACTGCTGAGCTTGAAGCTGTCTCCAAACAGTTTCAAGAATTAGTTGATGACAACAACAGATTTGCTCAATTTGCTTCTAAGGACCCTATTAGCTCACCATGCATTAATTGTAACAAACTAAAATCTGATTTGATTGCATTGGAAGAAAAATATGTGAAGCTAACTAAGGACTTACTAGAGAAGCCACCTTCTGCTTATAATGTGTGTGCTGCTGAGGGGGAGAAGCCCAAGGGTAAGGTAGAGACGCCTAGTGACGTGAACCAATTGGCTAGCAGTAGGACTGTCCCTGCTGAGTCGGTTGTGCATGCACAAGCCATTCGTTCCTCTGCTATTGGTTCTTCTTCTACTTCCTTACCTTCTGTTGTTCCCTCTTCCCCTGCTCTTCTTGCACCTCTCTCTTTCGGGAGTGTCAGTATCTTATGAACACTCTCGAGAGATTTGTAGGAGGCAAGAAGAAGCTTAATCTTATTCTAGACCAATCTAAAATTTGCAGATTCAATCAGGGTCTAGGATACGATTTCTATGAGGACATGAGGAAGCATCCACCTGCCATGCTCAGACCCATAGCACCAGGTGTGATCGAGATTGAGCCCAGGACCGAGAAAGTCCAATTTAAGTCAGCAGGCTTTGTCCAAGGGATTTCTGACAACAAGGTGAGTCCACCTGCTACTTCGGCCTCTCAGAAGGCGAAGCCTCACCGTGTTACTTCTACCTCTCAGAAGGTGAAGTACCACTGCACCTTCTGTCAGAAGGATGGACATTCGATCGAGTGATGCTTCAGGCGCGTCAAGATCGCGCGTAGAGACCGTGTTGAGTCTCTTAGGCGTATTCAGGGTCAGCCCCAGACTTTGAGTGCACCTAAGGCCAACACGAGGTCCAGGTTTACTTCTGTTGATGGGTTTGGACAGCATCGAGGACTTGGTTTTTTCGAGTTTTCTAGTTTTCGTCCTCATGCTCCCTTTGGTCGTGACTTCCGCCGTTCTGAGGGTAGATCTCGTTTCCCCCGTCGAGATGGCTACCCGCGGCGAGATCAGCGTGTTGCTAGTACTCCGACTCGCTCTCCCATAGCAGTCCGACCCAGCAACAGCTTCAGGTCTGCTCACAGACCTTCTGCTTCTTTGAGCGATAGAGAGCGTAGGGTAGTTAGAGGTCAGTCGTGCTTGACTACTTCTGCTGCTCGACGTGTTACTCAGTATTGGGTACCAAAATCACTCTTGATTTACCCCATCGAGAGACTTTACTCTGTTTGACTCAGGTTCGCCGAGCAGGGAAGGAAAGGTTTGGCTCGTAGACTCTGGGCGTTCACGACACATGACCGGAGACTCCCGTTGGTTTTCTTCCCTTACCTGTGCTCCAGGTGATGAGACGATCACCTTCGGAGATGCTTCATCTGGGCGTGTCATCGCCAAAGGTACAGTGCGCGTTAATGATTCTTTCATTTTGAAAGATATTGCCTTGGTTAGTAAGCTGCAGTATAATTTGCTTTCAGTCTCTCAGTTTACCGATGACGGTTTCGAGGTGAGCTTTAAGAAAAACGCTTGCAAAATTCTTGATTCTTTGGGTAGTCTGGTTTGCAGGATTTCTCGTTACGGGAGGATCTTTCGTGCTGATTTGTCTGAGTCTTCTGTGATCCTCTCCGGTGTTTGGTTGCTTCGGAGTCCCGCGACCTTTCTTTCTGGCATAGGAGACTTGGTTATATTGGATTTGACCATCTGACTCGAGTTAGCGGCTACGACCTCATTCGTGGTTTGCCGAAACTCAAGATGGTCAAAGCCTTGTTTGCACTCCATGCTAGCACGGCAAGATGGTTGCCGCTTCTCACCCTCCGGTCACAGTGACTATGACCGATGCACCGGGACAGCTGCTCCATATGGACACAGTTGGACAGCTAGAGTGCAGTCAGCAGGAGGGAAGTGGTATGTTCTTGTCGTGGTCAATGACTTCTCGAGGTTTTCTTGGGTGTTTTTCTTAGCCTCGAAGGATGAGACGTTTACACATTTCTGAGGTCTTTTCAGTAGGCTTTCTGTCGAGCTCCCGGGTGCCTTACGAGTGATACGCAGTGAAAATGGCATGGAGTTTAAGAATTCCTACTTTGAGAGGTTCTGTGATGAGACAGGTGTAGAGCACCAGTTCTCTTCTCCGCACGTCCCACAGCAGAATGGCGTCGTGGAGAGGAAGAACCGTACCTTGGTCGAGATGGCCAGGACGATGCTCGATGAGTCCTCTACACCGCGGAAGTTTTGGGCTGAGGCTATAGCGGCCGCGTGCCATGTTTCGAACAGAGTTTTTTTTCGGGCACACTTGTATCGCACTTCTTATGAGTTGAGATATGGGCGGAAGCCCAGTGTCTCGCATTTACGTGTGTTTGGTTGCAAGTATTTCATTTTGAAGTCCAGGAACCTAGACAAGTTTGAGTCACGTTCTTGTGATGGTATCTTTCTAGTTTACTCGGCTTCCTCGCGGGCGTATAGGGTTTGGAACTGCGAATCTAGTAAGTTGGCAGAGACCTGTGAGGTGACCTTCGACGAGGCCAGTCCGGGGACTAGGCCTGATATCTCAGGTTCTTTAGAGCAGTCCGAGCCCATCTTTGTGGATGATGAGAACGATGGAGATGAGGGTTGTTTACCCGATCTAGTTCCTCATCCTCCCCTTGAGGTGCCGTCTTCCACTGCACCTCCAGGTGATCAGCCCATGCCTTTTGCTTCCTCTGGAGCTAGTGGCTCTGTTCCTACCTCATCAACTCATAAGGAACGCGCGTAGGCTACGATAGCAGAAAATAAAAATTTCTACCGCGCACACCAGGACATCATGCTAAGGAGGGATCATAGATCGTTACCGCTAGACGCGCAGCGCAGCGGAAGAAGAGTTGGAGAAGCCGATCCAACCACGCGCGTCGAGGTAGTAGTGGAAGTAGCCAATCGTCCCGAACAGATCGTCTCCTCCACACGATCAACCACACCACGAGCAGATCCAATCTGTAGTTTGTTGATGCCGATCAACGCCGCAACAAGCAGCGCCTCCACCGGTATCCACACGCCCGGGCCGAACGCCGATCACGAGTGTACCAAAGCACTCGCGAGCGGCTAGGGTTTGGCTCGGGAGGTGGTGGCTAGGGTTTTGCTCGGGAGGAACGAAGCTTTCATCCTCAGCCCCGCCTCCAAATATATAGACCTCCTCACTTGGGCCTCGTGGACCGAGGCCCAATAGGAGTCTATCCGGATCTCTATCCGAATTGAGCCCACATCCGAATCACATTCGAATTAGTGTTCCAACCTGTTAAGTGTGCGACCAGAGGTTCACGTATACTTGGTCGCGACCGGAAACACCTTTCCGGTCACCTGTTAATAGCGGCTTCTAGCAAGACATATTAACCCCAAAGTATACGTAAAGATCATATCGGCTGAACTCGTAATGTTCTCATGTACGAATCCCTTTGCCTCACGATATAGATTAAGCTCAAGGCGAGACTGTGTCATCCTCTTAATAGCTCAATCACTCTCTCGATTCCGTGATGGATTATAAACTTGTGATTGACTCCTCAATCACATTGGCATGGCCATGCACTTTCATAATCCATTACATCGAGGGGCCCAGAGATATCTCTCCCATAAGGAGGGGCAAATTCTATCTTGATCATTCACATCCCACTACATGTTTCATAGCAAACCCGAAGACTACTTTTATGACTACCCAGTTACGGAGTAGTGGTTAGTAGTCCCAAAATAGGCTACTACGCATGTTGGAACCATGATGATCTCAAGTCTAAGGATTCTACATAAACACTACTTGAGACCAACTAATGACACATGGAATCTCTGCAGTGTCTTATGGCGGGTCTATCCAACATATGTTCACTAACACATGTCCATATTATTGATTTGGTATCTCCATACCATGATCCATGAGACATGATCATCAATCAATACATATGCTCGATCTTTGAATCATATTTGTTCCTCATATGATATATGATCAGGATCATTTAGAAATAGCAACATTTTGGCATTAAGAGTCTCATGAATAAGTCACATACTCATTGATCAATAATGATAATGTCTATTTCAAGGAACAAAGCAATGTATCATAAACATAGTATGTGATATATTCAACATCTCCATGTTGCCTCTAGGGCATATCACCAACAGTCTCCCACTTGCACTAGAGTCAACCATGTAGGTATCTAATACCCATTGCCCTAGTGTGAGCCTCATGCTTTGGCTGGGGAAGCGGCTTTGTCAACGGATCTGCAATGTTCAAATCCGTTTGTACTTTGCATATCTTCACATCGCCTCTCTCCACAATCTCGCGGATGAGATGAAATCGCCGTAGAATGTGCTTGGACTTCTGGTGCGATCTAGGCTCCTTGGCTTGCGCAATGGCTAGGGCTGTAAAAAAGCTCGAAGCTCGCGAGCTACTCGAGTTCGGCTCGTTCTAGGCTCGGTTCGAGCTTTAAACGAGCCGAACTCGAGCTTGATCTCGAGCTCGCGAGTTTCACCGAGCCGAGCTCGAATAGTTCGCGAGCTCCAATTCGAGCTCAAATAGTAATACATATTAATTCTTACCGAGCTTACTCGAGCCGAACTCGAGCTCGAGCTTTTCTTATTGTTGAAAATTAGTGTATATTTGAATTATTTTGACTGTTATCGAGCTTACTAGAGCCGAGCTCGAGCTTAAAATTTTCTTATTATTGAAAAATAGTGCATAATAAATTATTTTAATTGTTACCGAGCTTCAACGAGCTGAACTCGAGCCTACTCGAGCTTAGACCGAGCCGAGCTCGAGCCCCGGTTCAAGCTCGGACCCCAACTCGAGCTCGGCTCGAGCTCGGCTCGAGCTTCTACCGAGCTCGAGCCTGGAAGGCCAAGCTCGCTCGAACTCGGCTCGTTTACAGCCCTAGCAATGGCCCCACTATTGTCACAGTAGAGGTCCATTGGGCTGGAGGCACTAGCCACCACACCAAGCTCAGAAACAAATTTCTTGATCCAAACAAGATCTTTAGCGCCTTCGAAGCTGCTATGTACTCGGCTTCGTTGTAGAATCAGCAACCGTCTCTGCTTGGAACTCTTCCACTCACCGCACCGCCATTCAGCAGAACACAAATCCAGATTGCGATCTAAAATCATCTTTGTCGGTTTGGAAGCTAGCATCGGTGTAACCATTTACAACGAGCTCTTCCTCACCCCATAGACGAGGAACACATCTTTAGTTCTTCTCAAGTACTTCAAGATGTTCTTTATGGCAATCCAGTGACTTTCACCGGATTTGACCGGTATCTACTTGTAGCACTTAAAGCATACGAGACATCCGGGCGTGTACAAAGCATGGCATACATAATGGATCCCATAGCCAAGCATATGGAATCGCATTCATTTTATCCCGCTCATCGGTGTACTAGGAACACCGACTCTTGCTAAGATTTATACCATGTGACATAGGTAGGAAGCCTTTCTTGGAATCCTGCATGTTGAACCTTTTCAACACCTTGTCAATGTACGTATCTTGGCTTAATCCAATTAGCCTTCTTGATCTATCCCTATAGATCTTGATGCCCAGAATATATGCCGCCTCTCCTACGTCTTTCATAGAGAAACTATTTTTCAATGAAGACTTAACAGATTCGAGCATAGGAATGTCATTTCCGATTAGTAATATGTCATCCACATATAAGACCAGAAACACGAGTGTGCTCCCACTAGCCTTTTTGTAAACACAAGGCTCTTCTTCGTTCTTGATGAAACCAAACCCTTTGATTACTTCATCAAAATGAATGTTCCAACTCCGAGATGCCTGCTTTAATCCATAAATGGATCTTTGCAGCTTGCATATCTTTCCTGATTGCGGATCGACAAAACCCGTGGGCTGTGTCATGTACACATCCTCACTCAGATTTCCATTAAGGAAAGCTGTTTTGACATCCATTTGCCATATTTCATAGTCGAAATATGCAGCAATCGCTAGAATGATCCAAATAGACTTTAGCATTGCGACGGCGAAAAGTTTCATCATAATCAACACCTTGAATTTGTTTGAAACCTTTGGCCACCAATCGCGCTTTATAGATGTGAACATTTCCATCTATGTCTATCTTTTCTTGAAAATCCATTTGCACTCAATGGTTTTAACACCATCAGTGGATCAACCAAGTTCCAAACTTGATTATCGTGCATGGATTCAATTTCGGATCTCATGGCTTCAAGCCATTTCTCGAGTCCGGTCCCACCATCACTTCTTCATAGGTCTTAGGCTCATCGTTGTCTAACAACAATATGTCCCGTTGTTGAGTAGTCAAGAACATGTACCTCTCGGTGCACGACGTGACCTCTCGACCTACGTGGTGCGGTGTGTGTCCAACAGGTTCTTCAACAGTTTGTTCATCCTGTTGTGGTTCAGAGGAGCTGAAATGTTTTCAGTGTTTCCGAATTTCTTCAAGTTGCACCATGCTCCCACTATCCCTTCTTGAGAGAAACTCTTTCTCTAAGAAGACACCATGCCAGCGACAAACACTTTGCCTTCTCCTTGATTATAGAAGTAATATCCTTTTGTTTCCTTAGGATACCCGATAAAGAAGCATTTATCGATTTAGGACTGAGCTTATCAGATTGTAAACATTTTACATAAGCCTTACATCCCCAAATCTTAAGAAAAGACAAGCTAGGACGTTGTCCCGTCCACATCTCATATGGTGTCTTTTCTACTGATTTTGATGGAACCTGTTTAGTGTGAAAGCGGCTGTTTCAAGAGCGTACCCCAAAAAGACAACGGAAGATCACTTTGGCTCATCATGGAGCGCACCATATCTAATAAGGTGCGATTTCTCGTTCAGATACCCCATTCCATTGAGGTGTTCTGGCGGAGTCAATTGTGGAACAATTTCACAATCCTTCGATGATTGCCAAACTCATGGCTCAAATACTCGCCTCCACGATCGATCGTAGGAACTTGATTGTCTTGCCTAAATGATTTTGTACTTCATTTTGGAATTCTTTGAACTTTTCAAAGGATTCAGACTTATGCTTCATCGGTAGATATACCCATATCTACTAAAGTCATCGATGAAAGTTACGGCATCTGAAAACCCCCTCGCTATTGAGCTCATTGGTCCACATACATCGAATGTACGAGTGCCAATAAGTCACTTGCCCGCTCACCTTGACCGGTGAAAGGTGCCTTTGTCATCTTGCCAAGTAAACAAGATTCGCATGTCTCAAATGATTCAAAATCAAATGAGTGCAGAATACCATCTCTATGGAGCTTCTCCATGCGTTTCTCATTTATGTGACCTAAGTGACAGTGCCAAATAAACGTGGGATTCAAATCATTCGAACGTTGCCTCTTTGCATTAATGTTATAGACTGGTGACTCTTCAAGAGTAAGAACATATAACCCATTCACCAATGGAGTATGACAATAGAACATATCTTTGAAATAAAGAGAACAACCATTGTTCACAGATCTAAAGTCATAACCTTCTACTTGCAAACATGAAGCAGAAATAATGTTCTTGGAAAAGATGGAACACAATAACAATTATTCAATTCCAAAACTAATCTCGAAGGTAAAGACAATGGCATGGTGCCAACAATGATCGCAGACAACTTTTGCTCCATTGCCAACGCGAAGATCCACTTCGCTCCTCCTCAAACTTCTACTTCTTCTTAGCCCCGCAACGATTTGCAAAGGTGAGCAACCGATCCGGTATCAAATACCCAAGAATCGGTGGATGAAGTAGCAAGATTGATCTCTATAACATTTATACCGGAGAGGAAGTCGTATTTCCCTTCTTCTTCTCAAGATCCTCCAAGTACTTTGGGCGTTCCTTTTCCAATGACCGATTGCTTACAGAGTAACAATCGCATTAGGAGCAGCGCCCTTCTTGACTTGCTTGGCCTTAGAACCGCTCGCGATCTCATCAGAGCTAACTTTCTTTTGACCGCGCTTTCTTGACATTGGGCTTGCCTTGCCTTCTCGCATCATCATCACATGATTGCTGCTTTTCTTAATGCTTTCCTCGGCACTTTTAGCATCCCATGCAACTCTACCAAGGTCTTATCCATGTTGTTCATGTGATAGTTCAGTATGAATGGCTCAAAGCTCGGGAGCGATCGAGAATCACATCGTAGCCAACTCTTGGCTAAGGGAAAACCAAGCTTTTCCGGACTCTCAATGTAGCCAATCATCTTAATCACATGAGGGTGACGGATTCCCTTCGCAGCTTGCACGCAAACAAGGACTTTGAAGTGTTGAACCTCTCACCCTTGCTTGGTTCTCAAACATACCACGCAACCCCACAATGATATTGTAGGCATCTGTGTTCTCATATTGCTTCAAGCTCGAGAGGACATTGTGGCAAGCATGAGACACTCACATCAAGGTAATCATTCGTTTGCTTCTCATAAGCTCTCCGTGCGCCGCAGATGCATTATCGTGCAAGTCATCGGGATAATGAGACTCAAGGACATACTCCTTGCGCTCTTGCTTGAGAACAATTCTCAAGTTGCGATACCAATCCATAAAGTTCGTTCCATTGAGTTTTTCTTTCTCAAGAATAGATCGCAAATTAAAAGAACTGGATGCGGCATTAGTTGACATGATCTACAACAAAGAATATGCAAAGTTTAGCACTATGTTTATGTTCATCTTTTATTAAACTATTTAACAAAAGACTCCCACTATGTGTTTTGCAACAAAACTCCTCTAAGTTACATAGTGGGTCAAGATCCTCATTTCACTAATTCCTAGTGAGCTTTGGCATCACGGCTAGAAAACTAGTGACATGGGTAAGCAACACCTTGCTAATCACATCTCTATGTGACTCTTGCTTGTTGGGTGACATCAATATGCCCCGCCCCAACCTATGCCCCAAGGTCCAAAACTGCTTTGATAACCTTGTCAAGTAAACCAAATGCTTCCGCATGTAGATGTCCGACATCTACCCCAAATAATGATGATAACCGACGGCACTCTACTTTGGTAGACCTACCATGCGGTGATCATTATCTTTTAGTGCAACATATGGAAGGGCATGAACACCTAATTTTATGAGGAATTCTATCCTACCAAAGCAACATATCACAAAAACATTGCATAAGAATAAGATAGATAATATCACGGATAAACACATTTAATCGTGAAGTAGTATGGCCCAAAAATGGTGATCTCCATCTCCATGTAGGTGTAGACGATCTCCATCCTCCACATCACTCCTTTAGGCCACCATGCTTGAAAGCTTGTAACCTCAAAACTAGGCTACTACCTATAATAGCTAGAAATTGAAGATTACAAAGATAGATTCAAGCATTAAGGTCATTCTGCAGTCGTTAAATACAATATAGACAGCTAACAATAGCTGAAATAATCATGACACGCAGGCCATGAACGAATGTTACATGCATCACATACATCTCATACATTCCAATAAGATATATGGCCATACTATTCACATCATTCTCTGCAAAAACAAGTTAGACGTAGAATCGTATTCTACCTAACGATGTGAACCCATGACGCTATACAAGGCGGGTACGCACGGCGGAAATTTACAGATCCAATCTATGAAATCGCAATGGAAAAACTATTCGGCACAACCACCTTATGCCGATCCGAGACATTCTCTAGGAAGCTAGTTTTTCCACTGGGCCGAGGCCATCAGATCCGTAACCTACTAGTATTCGACATAACCACCTTATGCCGATCCGAGACATTCTCTAGGACACTAGTTTTTTTCATTGGCCCGAGGCTATCAGATTCATATCCTACTAGTATTCGACATAACCACCTTATGCCGATTCGAGACAATCTCTAGGGCACTAGTAGTAATACAATCTGCGCCTCATCTAACCCCGATTCACCGATTGATCTCATCAACCCGTGCTACCATCGATTCATCACATTAACCGATTGATCTAGACTGTAATAGATCCAATCTACTACAACCGCATATCAACATATGCGCCGATCCGATCGCAAACTAAGCAAGATGGCTCGATACCACCGAAGGAACGCGCGTGAGGCTACGATAGCGAAAAATAAAAATTTCTACCGCGCACACCAGACATCATGCTAAGGAGGAATCATAGATCGTTACCACTAGACGCGCAGCAATGAAGAAGAGTTGGAGAAGCCGATCCAACCACGCGCGCGAGGTAGTAGTGGAAGTAGCCGATCGTCCCGACAGATCGTCTCCTCCACGCGATCAACCACACCACGAGCAGATCCAATCGTAGTTTGTTGATGCCGATCAACGCCGCAACAAGCAGCGCCTCCACCGGTATCCACACGCCCGGGCCGAACGCCGATCGCGAGTGTACCGGCCTCGCGAGTGTACCAAAGACTCGCGAGCGGCTAGGGTTTTGCTCGGGAGGAACAGGCGTTCATCCTCACCCCGCCTCCAAATATATAGACCTCCTCACTTGGGCCTCGTGGACCGAGGCCCAATAGGAGTCTATCCGGATCTCTATCCGAATTGAGCCCACATCCGAATCACATTCGAATTAGTGTTCCAACCCGTTAAGTGTGCGACCACAGCAGGTTCACGTATACTTGGTCGCGACACGAAACACCTTTCCGGTCACCACGTTAATAGCGGCCTCTAGCAAGACATATTAACCCCAAAGTATACGTAAAGATCATATCGGTGAACTGTAATGTTCTCATGTACGAATCCCTTTGCCTCACGATATAGATTAAGCTCAAGGCGAGACTGTGTCATCCTCTTAATAGCTCAATCACTCTCTCGATTCCGTGATGGATTATAAACTTGTGATTGACTCCTCAATCACATTGGCATGGCCATGCACTTTCATAATCCATTACATCGAGGCCCAGAGATATCTCTCCCATAAGGAGGGGCAAATTCTATCTTGATCATTCACATCCCACTACATGTTTCATAGCAAACCCGAAGACTACTTTTATGACTACCCGCCACGGAGTAGTGGTTAGTAGTCCCAAAATAGGCTACTACGCATGTTGGAACCATGATGATCTCAAGTCTAAGGATTCTACATAAACACTACTTGAGACCAACTAATGACACATGGAATCTCTGCAGTGTCTCATGGCGGGTCTATCCAACATATGTTCACTAACACATGTCCATATTATTGATTTGGTATCTCCATACCATGATCCATGAGACATGATCATCAATCAATACATATGCTGATCTTTGAATCATATTTGTTCCTCATATGACATATGATCAGGGATCATTTAGAAATAGCAACATTTTGGCATTAAGAGTCTCATGAATAAGTCACATACTCATTGATCAATAATGATAATGTCTATTTCAAGGAACAAAGCAATGTATCATAAACATAGTATGTGATATATTCAACATCTCCATGTTGCCTCTAGGGCATATCACCAACAAATAGTCCTAGAGTCATATGGGGTAGATGAGAGTCAGTCTGAGCCGTAGTATCCTCTATATCTTATCTATGCTTTAAGCATTGTCGTTTCTGATTTTCTTGCCAGCTTCTCGATCTTATTGCTTTGGTTCAGGGGGAGTTCATTTGGGAGCTTCTAGATCTTAATATTAACATAACTCAACTTGAACTAAAGTTGAATCTCATGTTGAGGGGGAGCTGGATTTTCTTACATCTTAGCATTTTGCATTGTAATATAACAACATGGAACCTTGATTATTATCCTTTCATGACATGATTACAATGCATTACACCTTGCCATGACTTGTGCTTATTTGCTAGATTGATCATGACTTCATATGTGTAGTCAAGTCTTTGCCATGTTAAAAATGCTCAACTTGAATTAATTCATGTCATGTTAATTTTTGAGATTAGTTTGTCTTTAGTTATTCTCTTATGATTTATGCCATGTCAAATAGGTTGAGTTGAATCTTGAATCTGTATTGAGATTTAGATTGAGCTATTCTAGTTTGTTGATGACACATGAGTTAGTACAAGTCTTATGTTCATGAAAATGCAAAAAGATCTCTTTTGTGCGAAAAAACTAATCTCACCAATTCTTTCTCATGAGACGGTTTGCCATTGCATAAAGCATGAATTCAGGGGGAGTTTTGGATGACCAAAATCATCTTCTTAAGCTTCTTGCTTGGAGTGGTCGCATACGGCTTGAGATCTAGCACATGACTAAAACAAAAATCTGGTTGAAAACAATCTTGAGTTTTCTAAAGAAAAACATGTCAATTGTGCTCACTTTGCTAAAAATTACATGACTTACAAGTACATGAACAAATGCCTCATTCTTGAACTTGTAGCACTCTAAATTGACTCAATACTAGATTCTTGATTCCACTTAGCTTATTGACATGGCCTGCATCATCTTTGGATACCTTTAGCTAGACTAGAATCATGGTTGACTTGACATGTTAAGAAATTCAATTAAATTTCAAATTATGACTTATTTGACTTAGCTTATCTCTACATACATTGCCATGATCTTAATAGCATACTTGTATGTTATGGCTTGATGTAATTCTCATATAGTCATTTTGGATAATTCTCATGGCTCTACATGCTTAGAATAAACCTACTTCAGCCATTTCATCCTTTATCATGACTTGATTCTCTTCCTTGCATCTTGATGTGTTTATTACCAAAAGGGGGAGAATAGCGGAGAAAAAGCCATTTGGGAGCTTTCTAGAGCTTTGGAGAATAATTTGCTCTTTCTTTTGTAGCTCTAGTGTTCCTTTGTCGACATGGTCATGGCTTCTTTGATTTCTCTTGGACTATATTTGATTCTTGTCTCTTTTCAAACTCAACTTTGTGTTTTTTCTGGGTTTGTCAATATACTCATCAAGGGGGAGATTGAGAGACCATGTGGAGGTGACCACATGTTTATGATGAGTAATTGACAAATATGTTGCAAAGATTGAGTTTGGTTTGAGTGATTTGTGCCAGGTCGGCATTTGGCGCAGTCGGGTTGATTAGACGGTCTTATTGCATATTATGTCTCTCGACTGGTCGGTTAGGGAATTTCGTGCATGTGTTTGATTTACTGATGCTAATTGTGCTTTCATGTATCGAGCGGTGCTATGTGATGTATTTCTTGTCTGAGATGGCTGCAGGACGTCGAGGTGGAGTCGTGGCGAGGCACGGAGGACTGGACTAGGCGCAGCGGTGCCGAGGTCAAAACGATCGAGGTGTGCCGAAGACGGCGAGGACTCGAGGTAGTTGCGATGCTTAGACGACAAGACACGAGGAAGCTTCCCGGAAGGTGCACGAGGGGCGTTTCGGTAAAAGCGCAAGGCTGCACAGGTGGAAGCGGTTCCGTTCGGAGTTGTCGGACAAAACGGGTTGGGAACCCATTATGCAAGGGCTATAAATAGGAGAGGATGTCTCCTTGTGGCTACATGCATTCTAGGATTTGAGAGATTGGTAGGGTGTGGCTTTAGTCAAAATGAGCTTTGGAGAGTTTGTTTTGGCTTTAGAGCTTTAGTTGGTAGAAGAAGGCAGAGTGCTGTTACGTTGTCCCCTCTCTGTGTGTGAGTCTCCTCTCCAAGAAACATGTAGTGTTCTTGTGTTCTTGAGTCTTGGGAGAGGGAGAGGATATGAGTTGATTCTCCTATGTAATCATGTATCTCCTTTCCTCAATATCAATCTGAGATGATTTGGTTTAAGGTTGATCGAGCCCCTGGTTCTCTGTTGGTTTTTGCTCTTCGATACTCTCTATGTTTGATTTTGCATTTTTTGTGTTTTGAGTGATTTTTTGCTGAGAGGGGCCAAAATGGGTTGTTGTATATTGGGATGGTGCCTCAAGATCATTTGATCAGTTAAAATCCCAAGAGCACATCCTTGATTCCAGATTTTGTCTTTTGGCTTGCTCTGTTCTTCATTTTCTCTCTAGGGTTTCTTGGTCCCTGTGGATTCCCTTCATGAGATGGCATGAAACTTGGTATCTTGAGTCATGAGGCTATTAATTAGCTATTCTCAAAGTTTCATGTGCAAAGGTTCAAGGATTGGAGAGGAATTTGAATTTTGGTGCTGTCTCTGTTGTTTTTCAGGTTTTTACCCAAATCTGAAATTCTTGGTTTTTAGTTGGGTTCCCTTGTTTGCTTAGGCTCCTCTGGCTATTTTGGTTGCAGTCTTATCTTTCTGGGCAGAGAAAACCAGAGGAAAACCCTCAATTTCTCTGCTGTGTGAAGGTTGCAGGTAGTGCTGTCTGAAAATCAGCATTTTTGTTGTCTGAACCCGACAGCCGGTCAGACCGGACCTTCCTCGGCGGTCAGACCGCCTCTTCCATGGCGGTCAGACCTGGGTTATGCGAGTGGTCACACCGGCCTCGGGTGGTCAGACCGGCCACATAAGGGCGGTCAGACCGGCGGTCAGGGTGCGGTCTGACTGGCCTATATGCAGTGGTCTGACCGGTCCCCTCCTGAACAGAACTGATTTTTTTGGCTGCTGTGCCTCCTATTTGCTTGGTTTCTCTCTGCATCTTTCTTGTGTCTATTCATGGAGGTTTTCCAGAGATCTTGAGATCTTGTCTTCATAGTTTCTAGTAACTATCGGAAAGAGATTTTTTTGGGGGCAAGTTTTTAAGAGCCGACATTCACCCCCCTCTGTCGCCATTTTGGTCCAACACATTATCTTCGGTTTTCCGGTTGGTTGTCGTAAACCTCACGATCGGTAGTAGAAGGCTTTACGATTGGTAGTAGAAGGCTTTACGATCGGTTGCCATTGGCTTCATGGTCGGTACTCTTAGAGTTCTTGGTTGGTACGAGCGCTTTAATTCTTGCAATCTTCGAGTACTTTGAGTACTCATGTTAGGCCAGTGGTAGGACTGGCTTGCGGTGATCGATAAACATTGTTCGAAGGACCGGTACTCGAGTCGGAAGGACTTTATACTTGGTAGATGGTACTCGATGGTTTTGGTCAGTAGCGATGCTTGTTTTTCTTGAGTGTTTTAAGCGGAGCGATGGAGTTTTCCGAGTACTTATGGTTTTCGAGTACTCGATGAGCTAATGGTCGTAATGAGTTGTCTGATGTTGGTTTCTGGATAGCAACAAGATTTGTGGTCGTGGATGACTTGGTTGATGATGATGAATGACTGAGGTTGTGGTTATATGTGTGGTTGCTGATAATAGTTAAGTTAGGAAGAATTTGTGCTGATAAAATATTTCTTTGATTTTTGCATGTGCAGTACGCTAGCCAGCCTTGACTCATGATGGACTCCTTATGATTTAGTCTATTTATAGGGGTCCCATGATAGTACGTACTACTTACTAAAAAGGAATAAAGAAAGAATAGGAGGATTTACCTATATCCCTGTGTCTATTTTATTTTTCTGTACTCTTCTATGTGCGATTTTACTTTCATCTACGAGGTGATCCATCGTCAGCGACGGTTCTTGACACAAATGAAAAGCAAATGAAAAGCCCACGTACTGCTGTATGTTACATTCCAGTCAGATTCGATGGTCCACACGCTGAGCCAGAAGCCTGCCTGATAAGGCCGTAGCTCGCAAGGGTGTGGCGGCCAACCCACGACCCCGTTAACATGTGGTGGTCGGCGCCGGGTCACTGCGCATCAACCAATCACCGGCCGCCCCCTCTCCACTCTCCACCAGGCATATAATCCGGGCCTCATCTGCAAGCCTGTGGACACACAGGCAGCACAAGCCCTGCAGCTGCTAGCTCGATCCTCCCCTCCCCTGCCTGCCTGCAGCGCGCGAGCCATGGCCTCCACCGCGCTCTCCACCGCCGTCAACCCTACTCAGGTGAGCATTTCTCTTCAGTTCTCGCTGCTCTACTTCCACAGGAAATAAATTAAACAAGAGGTCTGATTGAGCTAAAGGAAAAATCCCTCCTCTCGTAGCAAAACGAATGGCTGTGCTGCCACTCTCAGGACCTTCCCGTTGAGAATGGACAAAGAAGTAAAACGGAAGGAAACTACGCATGAAGTTGCATCGTTGCAGGCCGTAGTCGTAGGACTTTCTCTGACGCCTTCCGCTACCTTATCTGCCACTGCCGCTGGCCGCCGGCCACCGCTTCTCGATTTGGCGCCGCTAGCCGTTGCCCAAGCTGCTGCCGCGCGCCCGCCGCCGCCGCCACCACATCAAGTTAGACCAAGACTACTGCGGGAAAGAACGATAAGTAAGAGCCATGAGTGGACGAGAGCAATTGGGAGGTGATAAGAAATCGGTTCTTCACTGACACCCATTCGTGCGATTTTCCGCTGTTTTGCGTCTGCATTCCTGTCCCGTCCCTGCGTTTTTCACACTCCTGTATTTTTCCAAACCTGCGTTCCAAATATGTTTGATGCGGCAGATCAGATCTTGGACCCGTGATGCATGGCAGTTAAACAAACCAGCGAGAACGTAGCTTCTATGTTCTCTTCCTTGCATGAAAAGCACTCCTTTGGTGAAAAGATCATTCAGATGATGAAATAGCAATTGACCGATGGAAGGGATACTTCTACTAGAAATGATTTTTGGATTTAAATCCCGGTACTGTTACTTCTCAATGGAGAACAATAACATGATGGCGATAATTTTTATAGCTAATGCATGCCCCCTATGACCTTTGTCATGCAAACCAAGACCCTTCGGTCAACTGAAAAACGCATTCTTGGTTATGTGGTGTGTACAATGGCAGCTCTGCCGGTCCCCGGCTTCGCCGGGCAAGCTCATCAAGGGGCTGGGCTTCGGCCGGGAGCGCAGCCTGAGGACCATCACATGCCAGGCCTCGACCAGTATCCCCGCGGACCGCGTCCCCGACATGCGCAAGAGGGAGCTGATGAACCTCCTCCTGCTCGGCGCCATCTCGCTCCCCACCGTCGGCATGATCGTACCCTACGGCGCTTTCTTCGTCCCCGCGGGGTAAGTCGCCATTTCTGATCACTCCAATATATACCACTTGGACTACAAATTTGCAATTGCAATGAACCGCTAACAGAACAGAAGAACATGCCATCTTGACAGCAGCTCATGATGTCTGGTTTTCCTTTACAGTTCAGGGAATACCAGCGGTGGGATCACCGCCAAGGACAAGTTCGGCAATGACGTCCTCGCCGACGAGTGGCTCAAGACGCACGGTCCAAATGACCGTACGCTCACGGAAGGACTGAAGGTGAGCACACGATGATCACATTGCAGCGTTCAGATGTTGTGCAAGATGCATGAAGATGATGACCCATGGTAACTTGCTGAAACCACGTATATGCAGGGTGATCCAACCTACCTTGTCGTGGAGGCCGACAAGACCCTCGCGACCTACGCGATCAACGCCGTCTGCACGCACCTTGGTTGCGTCGTGCCGTGGAATGCCGCCGAGAACAAGTTCATCTGCCCTTGCCATGGATCCCAGTACAACAACCAGGGCAAGGTTGTCCGTGGACCTGCGCCTCTGGTAAGAAGATGTTACAAATCCATGCTTCTGAATGTCTTACTGAACTGAATCTGTCTGAAGGTTGCGCAATTTTTGCTTACCGAACTGAACTGAACTTAACCGAACTGCATTGTTCTTCTGAAACAGTCGCTGGCCTTGGTTCATGCCGACGTCGACGATGGCAAGGTCCTCTTCGTGCCGTGGGTCGAGACCGACTTCAGGACCGGCGAGGACCCATGGTGGGCATAAGCTATGCACATGCTTCAGCAGCAAAGTTCGCTTCTGTGATCAGCTCATAGCCTTACATCTCCTGTACTCTCTTGGGAACGCTGCTTTAAATTCACTTGTTTCGAATTATATGTACACATTGTATGAAAGAACAGAAACTGTTTTATTACATATGTAACCTTTCAGGGCCGTGAATCTGCTGAGATGGAAACCTTTTGATAGCTGATCGAACCTAAAGGACGTCTCCTGAATCTGGGCACCTCATACATAGCATTCTGAAGAATTCAAAGGATAAGATAGCATATCTTCAGCATTGTTTCAAAAGAATGACACAAAGTCGATCTGTTTGTGCAAATGATACAAGCGCCTGTCCCTATTGGCTAATTACTCAAGTATTGGCGTAGGTTTTCTGTTCAGAAATTAGACTTTCCTTTCTTCCAAGCCAACAACGTAACATTTCTCTCTGCGTTTCATTCAGAAGGAAAATGGATACTTTACGTGCAATTCCAAGGTCAGAATCATCAGGAGATGTCACTGCCAAAAGATGAGCAGTTGAGGATCAACCAAAAGCATCAACATGAACAGATGAAACGATTAACCTATCAAAGGAAACAAACCAAAAATTGATATCTAAGATCAAAGCTTGAGTGAATTCAGTACACCACTCATTTGAAATTAAGCTTTCACACACCCGAAATACGCAAGCATCTACAGCACAGATTGCTTAGGACATCCACGGACCATGATCATCCAGCATCAAGCTTATGAACATGAAATGTGCAAAATTTGTCTTTCACAAACTAAAAACACCAAATGTACTGTTAAGATAACAATTCAAGAATCTATTTCACTCGAGGAAATTTGCAATATCCATCCATCCTCCACCTCCCTCGTCTATACAGCAACCCACAAAAAGCAGCGAAAACAAAAAAAAATGGAAAAACTCCACTTATCAACCTTAAACTCTGGCATCAGCCCATTTTTCAACTCTTAACTTTGAAACTATGTGTTAGAAATAATCTTTACTTAAAGTTCAAAACGTAGTAGAGTCCGTCTCCGTGTGTAACTCAAGTCGAAGTGTGTCCAACTTGAAGTCTGAATACGTATACTAGTAGAAGATTATTAACCTATATATTGAGAAAGTTTGTAACCAGTTTTGTAAGAAAAGCAATAAAAAGAGGAGCAAGTAAGAGAATAGAGAAATTTAGAAATTCTTCTGCATTCTCTCAGTTTATTTGCGATGTGTGTATTATCTCCTGGATCAAAGTTTTAACAAGTGGTATCAGAGCCTAGGCAAGAAGCGAGTTGCTGTCGACGATTTCGTCTGGGCGTTTCCCGTCGAATCCGCGCGTAGTTCTCCCGAGGCAAAGACACAGCAGCACCAGCGCAGCAGTTTCTTCGATCTGCGCGTGAGAAAGTAGCACATCAGAAGCAGAAGCAAGCCTTTGTAGCAGATCGACAGCAGGAGCAGCATCAAGCACAGCTAGCGATAGAAATAAGGCATGCAGCCAGGAGAGATAAGCTTGGTCAAAAAAAATGGGCATCTCACATGATCTTGTACTCCAATCCAGGCAAAGCAGCAAGCTCGGTTCAGCAGCAAAGCCATCTGTCCCTTCGGTCTTTTCTACGGTCCAGCGAAAGGCAGTAGTCACCTCTGACAGTTTTCTTGCTCCAAGAAAAGCAAAAGGACACTTTTCTTGCATCAGGAAAGAAAACAGCAAGGAGCTGCATGAGATCGTGAGAGCACATGGGTATGGCTTCTTTGCGCAAGGGAAACTGTATATGGCATGTCACCACGAGACCACATGCATGGATACACGTTTGGTGCCGTGCAATATGTGGAGACCATCTCGCACGTAGAAACCGAATCGAATCAGTGACCGAATCCAAGCCGAGTCACTCGGTTTCGTCTCCGAAGTAAAGTCATCCATCGCATGACATAAAAGTCAGGCGTCTCGGCCCCTGCAAGGAAAAATCATCATGTCATTCCGAGCGAGCAACAGAGCCCAGAGAACAGAGACCAAGTCCAAGCAAGGAAAAAGAAAAACAGCGCACTTTAAAGTAGCCCGATTTTTTGATCCGTGCTCAAGATCATGTCACGTTCTTCGGAAAGTGGTGTCACCAGTAACGAGGCATCATCCAATATGATGGTGAAGGAGAGTTCCGCTGTCTAGCTGCATTATCCGATGGTCACGATGAGCAATTATACAATATAGACAATCAAGATGAAGGTGTACATGAAGGCTCAAGAAGTGTGAAATGTGATCGAGAACAGTAACGTTGATGTGCGCAAGGATCAGATGGCATTAGCGGCCATCTATCAGGGCATCCCAGAGGAGATGCTCTTCCTACTGGCCGAAAAGGAGACGGCCAAAGCTGCTTAAAAGGCGTTGAAGATGATGCACCTTGGTGCCGATCGTGTGAAGGAAGCAAAGGTACAAACTCTCAAGACCGAGTTCAAGGTGGTGCGTATGAAGGAAACAGAGTCGATTAATGACTTCGCTGTCCGGTTGATGGTTATCGTCAACAAGATTCGAGCCGAGAAGGTGGAAGAGTTGTACGTAGTGAAGAAATTGCTTCGTGTTGTTCCTTCACAATTTCTCCCGATTGCTTCGGTCATAGAGCAATTTAGAGACCCAAAGACAATGACCATGGAGGAGGTCATCGGTCGTCTTAAGGCGTATAAGGAGCGCATCCACGACAATAGTAACAAAGGCGACGGACAGCTCTTGTTGACCCGTGTTGAGTGGAAGATCCGATCATCAAAGCGTGAAGGCAAGAACACTTCCAGGGGTGGTGGCCAAGGCTGTCAGAATCGAAAGTTTGATAAGACAAAAGTGAGGTGTTATAATTGTAACGATTATGGGTACTTTGCTTCATAATGCCCCAAGCCAAAGATGAAGAAAGCGTTTGTTGTTGAAGCGCTCAGCGATGATGAATCAACAGTGCTCTGATGATGAGTTGAGTCAAGAACGTAGAGAAGATGTGTCACCGTTCCATGTCAAGTATGAGTTCAGTAAGTCGTAGGTGAGACCGACTTCCTCAATGTTTTAGAATCTTTGCATCCGGATGAACCTGTGCCAGTTAAGTTGAGTTTCTACATGTAGATTGCATGTAGAACACTTCATGTGGAGGCATGGCCGGTAGTTCATAATGCATTGAGACTAAAACTAGAGTATGTCAAGTCAAGATTAAGGGGGAGATTGTTAGAAATAATCTTGACTTAGAGTTCAAGACGTAGTAGAGCTCGTCTCCGTGTGTAACTCAAGTTGAAGTTGTGTCCAACTTGAAGTCCGAATACGTATGCTAGTAGAAGATTATTAGCCTATATATTGAGGAGATTTGTAGCCAGTTTTGTAAGAAAAGCAAGAAAAAGGGGGAGCAAGTAAGAGAATAGAGAAATTCAAAAATTCTTCTGCGTTCCCTCAGTTTATTTGCACTGTGTGAGTTTTCTCCTAGATCAAAGTTTTAACACTATGCGAATCAGAACTTCAACTTTGCCTCGGTTGACCTAAACCAGGGTATTTTGTCTAACAAGACACCGATGTGTCCATTTTCCGCTGACATGGCACCTACGCTAGCATCCATGTCACTATATTTTACCACCACGTCAGCCAAATCACCTCATGAGTGCATAGTGGTGGTCCTCTCGCTCGAAACAGAGAGCTATCGGCAATGCAAGCAGCTAGGTTGGGCTCAGCGCTAGCGAGGACGGGGTCGGCGGCGCTCCACGAGGACTAAAATGAGATGTGGTGGCCGCGGAGAACTCCTGGTCGGCCCCAGCTTGAGTGGAGTTGGTCTGCGGCGGTAGCTACGTGCGATGGCGACAGTAGCGCACTGGTCATGGCGGCGGCAAAATCGAAGCGTGTCACGAGCATCTACACGACAAGGGGATCCTTACAGCACCATTCAATCAGCGTGACGAGATCCACATGAGCTTGTTCACGACAGCCAGCGCTGGGGACGATGGTGAGACGATGCGGCAGTACTACGGTGCTCCACCAGCTCGATTTGCTAACCTATCGTGTTCGGGGAGGAAAAGGGCACAAGGGAATGTGGGGATTTACCGAGAGGCATACGAGGGAAGAAGATACAGGTGCGGTGAGGTTAGCTGCGACGCAGGACCGAAGTGGAAGGAGACGCTTTGATACTTCGGCCTCGGTGGCAATGAGCTGAAATTGATTGAGGGAAACAATTCTATAAGATCATGTGGTGACCATGTCTTTGGTGCGATAAATAATTGATATTTGGATTTTATTAAAAATTTACATTTGCAAAAGTGCTGATCATTGCACTTGTGTTACTAAAGCTTTCAGGGTGGCTGTCGACCATGGCAGATGATCAAGGTCCACCGACCACAGCTTTTCGACAACGTCAGGTAGGCAAATCGATCACAGCATTTTGATCATGGTAGGTAATGGGTTAACTTCGATCACGATCAGTTAATTGATCGTAGCTACAGTACCTGGTTGGTGATCGGTAGTCATAGACTCTGCCGTCAGTTGTCATAGTCGCAGATTTTGAGTGCTTTTGAATGCTTTAATTCTTATGCTACAGTACTCGATCAGTAGTCTGTGCTACAGTTACCAGTCATTGGTTGGTACTACAGTACTAGGTGGGTACTCGATGGTCGATGCTATAGTATATGTTCGGTACTCGTTAGTTCTTGCTACAATACCTGGTCGGTGATGGGTAGCTATAGACTTTGGGATCAGTAGTCGTTGACTTAGCAATCTAGTTTTTTAGACATTGCGATCGGTAGTCGGTACTCAATGGAACAATGTTTTTTGATGGCCGGTAGCGATGTTGTGGTTCTCGAGTGTTCTGAGCAGAGCGATAATATTTTTTGAGTACTTGTGTCTTTGAATACTCGATGAGCTAGCGACCGGACTTTATATGGAGGGCATAATCGGTCGTAATGAGTGATATGAAGTTAGTGATTTCTGGAGAGTGTGAAATTGTGGCGTGGACAACCTGGTTGGTGTTTGTGATGGTTTGGTTCTTGTCTATGGATAGACGAGGGTGTGTTATATGTGGGTGGACTAATGTCAATTAAGTTATGAAGAACTTGTGCTGGTCAAAAATGTTTCTTTGGTCTTTGCATATGCAGGTGGGCGTGGAGATGATCATGATTAGTGACAAGGAGGATTGCGAATGGGATGGGGAAATCTAAGATCCAGGTGGTCGAGGATGACACGCGAGGTGGTCAGGTTCACGTTGGAGCATGTGGACATCAAAAGTGATAATTCGTGGAGAAACTATGGGCGGTGCGGTCCAGGAGGTTTTGACACGAGTGTTGATGGTGTGTGATGAAGATACAGGAGGAGGTGCTATCTGGAGACTTTGTCGCGTGGTGTGTGAGGAGGATAGAGCCCATAACTGAGAAGATTGAGAATTTGAATAAAACCTATGTTCAGAAGGGTTTCGGGTCCCTTGGTTTTCGGAAGAGATAAGGTTTGGATTTATGTTTGAGGTAAACACGGTTTGTGATGTTAACCTATAAAAGTAGCAGGATGCTTTAGTTAACATACGGTTTTTTTATTCGGCCTTTGCAAGGTTTTTGTGCAGTTCTTAGAGAGTCTTGAGAAGGTGGGCATTTTTCACTAGCTATCAGTTAGCGAGATGCTACTTAGCTGGATTTAGTCGCTACTTGGGGTGCTTGGCATTTTTCACAACAGACTGCCATGTCTCTGCTGTGATTAGTGGGGCGACGTATTAGTCAGCCAATCCAGTAATTCACGCACGCACAAAACACGCAGAATTGGATCTCCATTATTTCCGTGAGATGGTGGAGCGCAAAGACTTGGAAATACAGTTCATATCGTCCAAAAATCAGGTAGCAGACGTCTTCACAAAACCGCTAGCAACAAGGTAATTTTCTGATGCACGGCGCAATCTCAACTTAGTTCCTGTAAGCTGAGATTGAGAGGGGCTGTTGAAGAACCAAGTATTGTTGATATCCTTGTGCTATACTGTTGTAGTATACATAGTGATAGAATATATTCTCTGTTGTACTCTGAACAAACTCGTACTCGCATATATCTGCAAACTAATTTCTGTTGTCAATTGATGCCTATTTACCATACGACAACAATTCTATGTAAAGAAAACATAATACTGATGCTTTATAATGAAAACAGAATGCCGCTGCACATTGTGCGGTTCCATCTCTCTCTAAACGTTTACAGGCATTACATGCGTGTGGCTGTCAGCGGAGGCATGAGGTGTTAGAAATAGGTCAGTATGATTGAGGCCTATTTTCTATAATTTTAAATCATGCATGATTTAGTACTACACTGCTAAGGTGAGGCAGAGAAGACCAATAGGTAGAGTCATTGCCACTCATTGAAACATACGTGCGTGTGTATTCGTAAATTTTCACATGAAAAATCACAAGACTTGTAATGTGATGTGCCACTTGGCAGAATAAGTTCACTTTATTTTTGTTGAATCATGCATTTCTTTATGTTTGAATTTAAATCTTTATTAGGTATTGATGACAGACAGTTATCAGTGGGTAAATAGCTGGTTAAATGTGACAGTTACCAGTGCGCAAATGACTGATTAATCATGTCAATTTACGGTCTGCACATACACACACACACCTGGAGATGTCCAGAGTATAGGGCCAAGCATCACTATCTCCATTTCTTTTCCTTCCTTCTGCATGGGGCGGGCAATAAGGTTTTTGGGCAGTGCACATTGATGCGACCGCTCGCTTTTCTACTTCATTTATGTTTTGCACTGCATCGAGTCTGTGCTGCTTTCTATTTTTATCAGATCCAACTGTAAGTCATTTGTGTGAACGATCGACTTGTTTAAATTCTGTTTCTGTATATATTCTGAAGTACAATAAGTTATCTATTGTTAATATAGATTTATACATCATTAATTATTTACGATATTTACCTTCTAGTAAAATCTAGAATTAAAATATTGCCTACGGCCGTGTTTGGGACCGCGTTCGTCGACCGCGCGGTGCGGTATCGGTACCGCGGGCGCGGAGCCGCGTTTTTGGGAATCGGCGGTGCAGTTCATTCTCGCGGCCACTGAGTCTATTGCGATGAGAAAAATCGAATCTGCCGTAGAGCGTTTGGCGGGATTCTCCGATTCTCTCGACCGCACCGCAAAAAAAAGCGGTTCCAAACACGGCCTACATTAATCCCAACATGACGGGCTGGTGGAGATTTCGTTTGTTCTGCTCAACCGAGAAAGCACTGTGTACGTGGTTTGGTACAGTAACAGAGTCAGGTGGCGTCCCTGCGGTGTGGAATTCTCTCACGGTTCCTTGTGATCCTAATTAATGTGTTTGCATCAAATGCTAGGACTGATTTGCATCAAGGTGAACTTACTGAGGTGCTTTATTTTTTCCTCTTTTTGAAAGGATCTGACTGGAGAATAAACGAGAGGAGTGAGCGGATCGCACCGCATCCTCAAGCCGTTCGTGTTGCCGCCGTTGTTTCTCCGCCCGCTCCTCAGCTGTCCGCGTCCTCCTCCAACTTTTAACTCCAGCTGCGGCGTCTGCCGTGGCGCGCTTCCTCGCCCACTGCTGTCTGCTAGGTCGCGCCTTCGGCGTCGTATTGCCGGCCGCCGTGCTCATGATGGCCTGGCAGTTACCGTGCCGGGCCGTATCATGGCCAGTGGGAAATCATCAATTCAGGCTACGCACGGAGCAACGGCACGGCAAGCTAGTACCACCGCCCGCGCCGGGTTGTGACGGCCACCTAAACTCTTGCCAGACCTAGCCCGCCTCGTTGAATTTTAGCATGATTCGGACCTGGCCCGATTGCCACCTCTATTGTAGCTGTACGGGCACGTTTTGTGTTTCACTATGATTTTAGAGAAAATTTTTAATGTTACTATAAAGTTCTCATCTCTGATCTACCACCGCACCACACACTCATGTTATTGTATTTTTGAAACTTTACCCTTATTTACCATCACCGTCAATGTCATCCACATTAACCCTGAAAAACTGTTAGCTTTTTAAAAAATACCCATCTTACCCCTATCTTCTTCCTCTAGCCCACTAATCTTTCTCTCTCTTTTTCTACACCAGGTCCACCAAGCTCGCAGACGACTCCTCAAACACGCCGTGGACAAGTTTTGTGTGGCGAAGGCGACCAGCGATTAGGGTGTGCGGCGGCGCATGGCTTCAGGAGGTACCAGTGATGGATGGAAATGGTCCTCCAGGGATGTTCCGGCCAAATTATGACTAGGGATGCAAACAGATCGAATACGGGTGGATAATGTCTCTATCATATTTGTTTTTATTTTTTTTTCTCGGATGCGGATACGAATATGGATACCTCGGATATGAATACAAATACGAATAATATTGAATACAGATATGGAGCGAATATGAATTGAAACGAATACGATCATGAATATTTATCGGAACATAAAACCGCCTTAAACTATACATCCAAAATCAATGAAAACACATAAATGGTTTATCTTGTCAAAACATTAATGAAATCTAAGCAAGCATAAGTATTTTTATCCACAATAGTCATACCATTGTACAGATTTTAAATCTTCAAATGGCAATTAATTTTTTCTAAAGTCCCAAATAATTCTTAATGGATATCTACATTTACATGTGACTAATAAATTAATTAAGAATTTAAATTTGCATCAGAATGATTTAAACGGCAGTACATCAATCTAATCGGTACAAATTTTAATCTACCAACAATACTAAATTTATTTTTAATAAACATAAATATTTACTAGTGGGCTGGTTGCAGGGGAGATGAGAGAGGCTGGCTTGGGCTGGGCAATGTTGGGTTGAAACCTTGGATATCGGATCCATATTATCCGGATAATCCGTATTCCTATCCGTATTCGCCGGATATCAGGTCTACTGTATTCGTATTCATTTCCGACAAAAAATCCATATTTGTTTCCGATCTGAGAATTATCCCAAGAAAATCTGATCCGATACAATTCGTATTCGTTTTCATCTGGATCGGTCGGAAACTATCTGATCCGTTTTCACCCCTAGTTATGATGACTTCACGAGCACAACATGTTCCCAAGAAAGGAGTGTTGGGTTTTCATAAACCTTAAGTTGATTTTGTGGAGGCTTTTCGGTCTATCCTCTATTTTTCTGCCTTTTCCGTGGTGCCGCTCACAATTGCATACGACGCTAGAGGGTAGGGATCTATTTATAAACTCCACTTCTAGGTGTTACAAAACGATTAGACAAGCCAATTTTATGAGTCTAAAATATATTAGTCCTTAGCACACATGTGTGAGTCATACGCCATGATCAGACTATTTATGAGATCAATTTCAATCTGATCAGATGGGTCAATAGCCTGTAGAGCCGATCCTACAAAACAAACCCAGATATTCCGTCATGTATTGTACCTGGGTTAAACATATGCATACATATTAAATTTCAGTAAACTCGATCTCAATAAGTATTTCTACCATATTTCAGCACAGATGTCCTCGACACCTCGAGTTAAATTGCACATCAAAATATTCCCTATCACGTGCATCAATAATATAAATAATTACACATTGAGTTAAATTAATAACAACCACAATAAATGTTGAAAGCCACATAACAATTCCAACATCTCCCACATGGCAGAAACTATTTCAATAAATAAACTGAAGTATCATGTCAGGGATCTTCCTTTAACGTGTTTACTTTTACAATGAAAACTGACAAGTTGTGATGCACTTTTCAAGACCTTAAGTAATGCAAAAAAAAATTCCTTAGCCATACTTTTCTTTTGCTGCTTCAGATGCAACAATCTATTCAGCTTTCATAGAGAAAAGAGCAATTATATCTTGTTTCCTACTGCATCAAGAAATAGCACATCCTACCAAAGTAAATAGATAACCAGAACCCCCTGCCAATCAGCATCAGTATAACCTTACAACTGACGATTATGACCATTAAAACATAATGAATAATCTATAATTCCTTTGATATAACGCAACACATATTTGATTTGTCTCTACTGCTCTTCCTTGGGATTCTTTTGATATCCACTAAGAATTCCAATGACATGGCTAAGGTCAGGTCGTGTGAATAACATAGTATATATAAGATATTCCAAAGTTGAAGAATAAATAATTCCATTCATTAAAACTTTTTTGTTAGGAGTATTTGGATATAATTCCTCACTTAGTATAGTTCCCTTTACAATATGTGGATTAACAAGTTTACTATTTTCTATAGAAAATCGTTTTAAAACACTTTCAAAGTATACCTTTTAGGACAACCGAAGAATCCTTTTATTCCGATCTATATGTATTTACATTCCTAATAGGAAGCTTCTCCCATATCTTTCATATCAAATTTAGAAGACAACCAATCTTACACTTTTTATCAATGTATTCTTATCATTAGAAGCAATGAGAATATTAATATATAAAGACAATAAGACAAAACGCTTACTATAACTTTTGTATATATGCAATGATCTTATTCCACCGTTGAAAAAACCATATGACATGATAGCATTATCAAAAAGAATATACCATTGACGTGAAACTTGTTTAAAACCATAAATTGATTTATTCAACTTATAAACCTTATTTTCATTTCCTTTTCTCTAAAATATTTCAGCTATTTCATTTATATTTTCTCCTCCAAAGGACCAATAAGAAAGATCACTTTTAACATCCATTGGGTGAAGTTCAATATCATAATAAGCCATCAAAATAGTAACAATACAAATTAAAGTAAATTTAGCACATGAGAAAAAGTTTCCATAAAATCAATATCTTACCTTTGTGTAAAGCCTTTAGCAACAAATATAGCCCTACATTTTTCCACTAAACTTGCAGCATTTAATTTTCTTATAAAAATCCATTTACAACCTATGGGCTTGTGGTTTATTTGGTAGATTAATAAGTTCCCAAATTTTATTCCTTTTCATCAAGTTTAATTCTTCCTACATTGCTTTCACTTATAGTTTAGATTGTGAACAGTTTATTGCTTCTTTATACATATTTGGTTCTCCCTCTAAATCTAAAATTTTAGAGTGAACTTTCTCCAAGAACAAATAATAATAATCTAGATATTATGGTGTACTTAAATTCCTTCCACTTCTCCTAATCATATAGTGTTGGGAGTTTGATTTGTATTTCCTTTAGGAGCAGAACCTCCTTTAGTATGAGAATTAATACGGGATATATCCATATGTATTTCTAGTGGAGTTGCCACTAATTCCACTCTTACCTGCTTAGTACGGCGAAGTGTGTTTTGTATAAACATATTACATTCCTACTTTCCACCCATTTATCCTTTTCTAGATAATAAAATATGTACCCTTTTAATTCCAAAGAATAACCAATAAAAAAATTTATGGCGTGCTTTTAGGCTGTTTTTCTTCTAGTCCAAATTCATAAGGAGTGTCTGTTATAGCCTTAGATGGCAAATGATTTAATAAATAAACAACGGTATGTAAAGCTTCACTTTAAAAAGATGAAGAAAGATCTGAATAAACCATTGTAGACCTAATCATATCCATAAGAACTCTATTCCTACGTTCAGCAACACCATTTTATCGCGGAATGTAAGGTATGATATAATGATGAATAATTTCATGCTCTTTACAAAAATAATTTCATATTTCTAAAGTGTATTCTCCTCCACGATCAGTTCTCAAAACTTTGATCTTTGTATTCAATTGATTTTTCACTTCAGTTTTAAATGTCTAGAACACATTAAATCCTTCAGACATATGTTTAAGAAAATGCACATAACCAAATCTAGAATAAATCATCAATGAATGTAATAAAATAAATCTTTTAATCTCTAGTGATAGTAGACAACTCACCACAAATATCAGAATGAATAATAGCAAGAGGCTCATTAGATCTTTTCGCCTTTAGAAAAGGCGCATGGGTCATCCTACCCATTATACATGCCTCACAAATACCAAAATCTTTCTACTTAAAGTGCAGAATTCCAGGCTTAATAAACCTCTTAATTCTATTTTTAGATATGTGACCAAGTCATAAATGCTATAAATAAGATTATGAGCATATTTTACTATCATTAGTATTCCTCCTATGGATTATTTTCACTAAATAAGCAATGAATATTGTCATCATTTGTTAGTTTATCAAGAAAATAAAGACCTTCATGATGGGTTCTAGTATAAACTAATTTTTCATTGAGTAATATTTTAACTCTTTTTTTTTCAAAAAGTATATCATAATCAATAGATTCTAACTAAGCAGCAGAAATTAAATTCCTTCTCATGCTGGGTGAATATAAAGTGTCTTGCAATAATAATTTTCCTTAATTTGAGAGTTTTAGGATATAATTTTCAATTCCAATTACATCAGCTTTAGCATTAAGGCCCAAAAAGACATATCTATTTCCCTTTAGAATTGTTTACATAGAAATAAAAGCTCTATGATCAACCCTGATCGGTTCGGCTTGAGCTTCTGGCTTATTTTTTACTATTCATAAATTTTGTCTTTTTTCTGAACTTTTGGCTTTTTGTTGAGCTTTTTTGCCGGTTCTTTTTTCCCGTATTCGTTTGTATTATACATATTGGGCTAACATATTTTTTATATTTTTAAAATTTAATTATGCTAAATAAGCATCTGTCAGCTACAGTGTTTTTTTCAGCCAGCTACAGTGTTTTCAGCCATAAACCATGAGTTTTTAAGCCCAACTAATAAGTAAAGATTTAGCGCATACAAAAAATAACAGACATACCGTCAGGCAAAGAATTGCCTTTACGCTCAATTAATCGATTGTTTTGATTCATTTGCTCATTCTGCTTCTTCTTTTTCCTGCAGTTAGGTCTGAAATGTTTATACTAACCAAATTTGTTACACTTGAAATTCTTGTACTTATCATTTCTCTGAACTGAGTTATAATTTCTATGATCATCCCGATCTTAGTTCTTGTCAAACTTTTCTCTCAAATCACCATTAGGCTTCCTCTTTTACCAATTCTTTTTATTATTACCTTTTCCTCTCAAAGTGTAATTCAAAAGTATGAGTATTTCTTTCCTTTTCCTAAGATAATTTCTATCTTCTTCCATGAGTAAATGAATTCTCAGAATGCGCATATTGAGTATCTTTTTAGAATGACAGAAAGATATCCTAAATTGTTCTTATGAATTTGGCAAAGAGTTTAGAACAACTACGACCTGCACTTCTTAAAAAAAGGATAGCAAGCATTTTTTCTAATTTTTTACTAAAACACAGAGTTTATTGAGATGCTCATTAATTAAAGTGCCATCACAATAGAGGGAAAGAAATTAACGTAATTAAGCACTTTAATAATAGATACTTCATCAAAAATCTTGTTCCAGACTGCGCATTATTTTTCGCGCATTCTATTCTCCCTCATACTCAGTCATTGATCCCAACATAAAATTATGATCCCTTTTATTATTCATAGTCCAATTCTCATATCCTTCTGCATAATGTTTCTTTTCCTTAATAATGGCATTATTTTTTTGCTCTTCTTATTCATTTTTGTCTATGATATAATTTATGTTTTCAACAGAAAGTACAAACATAAATTTTTAAATCGTGAAATTTAAGTCGTCTGATTTGTAAGATCTTTAAAAATACTATTGATTGCTATTGCGGGAAAAGTGTTACCGGAACTGTTGTTACGAAGCAACCTTACTT
The DNA here is from genome assembly GCA_036346575.1 of Dendrocalamus sinicus. NCBI lineage: Eukaryota > Viridiplantae > Streptophyta > Magnoliopsida > Poales > Poaceae > Dendrocalamus > Dendrocalamus sinicus. The sequence continues at coordinate 18,600,703 of CM070664.1, forward strand.
CACGGCCCACTACAGGAAGACCGAGCATTAGTGATAAAATGTGGTGGCGAAATTTGTTTTGCCACTGATTCCCATGTTATTAGTGACCAAACTAATTTTCATCACTATTGCGTCGATTATTAGTGGCAAACTACTATATCGCCACAGGATGCACCTTCAGTGGCGAATTTAGTGGAGAAACATTAATTTGCCACTAATAAATAGGTTAATTGTGACTAAATATTTTTTCCTCACAGTTATGCCATTTATCAGTGACAAAATATTATATCGACACATGGTTCAAGGTTAGTGAGAAAATGTTGTGGCGAAATTATATTTTGCCATTGTTTACCATATTAATTGTGACTAAACAATTTCCCCCACTACTAGTACATTTATCAGTGACAAAATTTTGCATCGCCACATGGTACACGATTAGTGAGAAAATTTTGTTTCAAAATATTCTTTTGTCACTAGTTACCAAGTTAATTGTGAGCAAATAAATTTCCTGTTATATAATATTTTTATTAGTGATAAAACATGTGTTCCATATTATAAATAATTAGTGGCAAATATTGTATTATCAACATTTACTAGATTATTTTGGATTAAATATTACTTTCTAACTAGTATGATTTTTTTAGTGTCAAAATTTCCTCACTATTGTTTCTTTGGAACACACAAGAATAAAATCAGATAAAGATATATTTGGAACCTCAACTAGCATGCTGCCGTCAGTGCCGTGATGGGATTGGTGAGCTCCAGCAGTCCCACCTGTCAGTCAAACTCCACCTTATCTTCTTCCCTTTCTCCATCGTTTCTCTGCGGCTGCAACTGCTAGACGGAGACGGAGCATCTTTGGCCGCCCCAAAGCTCGGAGCTCCGCCAAGCGCCGACGAGCTCGCCCACGATCGCCGGCCGTCGATGCCCCGCCCATGGCTCCGCCGGCTTCGCCGCGTGCAGCGCTCAGCGAAGCTTCGCCACGCCGCAGCCGCCTATCTCGACGAGTGTCTCCGCCGGCGGCCGCCTCACTCGTTGCTTCGCTCCGCACCGACGAACTCATGGTCTCCGCCATCCCGCTCCCACCCGGCTCCACCGAATCTTGCCCGTGCAGCACTCGACGAAGCTCGCCCACGGTCGCCGCCGCCAATCTCGGCGAGCTTGCGCGGTCGGATTCGCTGCGCCCGCCGCGTGATCGTCATGCGCGAGGATGAAGACACCGAGCCGCGGTCTCGCGCCGCATCGCGAGCCCGTACGGTCATCTTGCGGCGTCAACGGCAGCGCGTGCGGGCAGCCACTCGGCGTGTGGCGGGCGGTCGTGCTCGGGCATGTCCGTGGTGGAGCTTCACGGCCGCCTGTGCAGCTAGCGGCTTGTGCGTCCAGGGGCCTAACACGGCGGCTCATCCGAGGCCATAGGATTGGATAGTAAGCACCGTTGCTCTCTAGTTTAGATTATTTGATCAATTCACCGTATATGTCTATTCGATGCTCTGGAGTTTGAATGTAGGCCAGAAGCTCAATCGCCAAATGCCTTAGTGATGATTCAGTGGCATTGATTGGGCACTTGAACCTTGGTCATTGCATACGGGACAGATGGACCCCCTATCTTTATCTTTAGTTACATAATACTAGTATATTATGTTGTAATTCTGTAATTGAAGTACAAATTAGACCTCTATTATCTTAGGTTTTGGTGACTTTGAGTGTATGTACCAGTTAATTTGGTTGTGGGAACAAAAACACAAGTTTGTCTTGTAGGGATCCGAGCAGTAAAATTAGTGAGAACGAACAAAAGCAAGCGCAAATCCGTATGTCTATAGTAATACGTGAATTGACAATTTGTGGATGAATAGCTTGTTTATAATGAATATATATCATATTACTGGGCATGCAAACCGATAAGTATTAGGAAATAAAACATAGCTGAAAATGCCAGAGTGACTATGATATCCTAAATGCTTATTTGTTTGACACTCTGTGTAGTGTTTGTAAAGCAAGTGACCAAGGAGATGAAGTGCATCTCATATATATATATTCCTATAGAAATTCAGCTTGATTATCGTTATTTGCTAGTCTTCATCTATATCTTCTTCCGCTTGTGTCTTCGTCACCGAATCCATGTACTCACCACCTTCACTGTCATCGCTTTCAGATTCTTGCTCTTCATCTTCAACGTCACCCTCGTAATGGAGTATCGGATTACCTTCCACAACCACAACCATACCTTCACTTCCGCTTCAACTTGAGGTGTGTCCAATATACTTGTGTCATCATCTTCTATTGTATTTGGATTCGCACGCTTATTACTTCATTTTCTTGGCAAGCTTCAGATTGGATTTACTTGATTTAGTAGTGGCATCTTCTTCATCACTGGGAGGAGTGTCAAAATAGTAACGAGGTTTAGTCTTTACCACGACATACCATTTTGGATCTTGAGTATCATTCACATAATATACTTGCTCTGCTTGCGAAGCCAAAACATATAGCTCATCTGTTGACAGCCTGCGAGTAGTATTTATCATTATGAACCCATACTTATCTTCTTTAACTCCCCTTGTTGTATGTACATCCCACCATTCACATTTAAAAAGAACAACTTTATGAGTCCCATATAAAAGCTCCACAATATCTGTCAAGACACCAAAGTAATCTTTGTTTCCAGTTCCTTCATCGCCCTTGACAAATACTCCACTGTTTTGTGCTTGAAATAGAGCGTCTCTGTCCCTTGTGTTAAATCTCCATCCATTGACCATATAACTTGAGAAATGTGTCACTCTAGTATCGGGTCCTCTTGCTAGATCAAATAATTCATCAGAAACAGAAGGATCTCCTTTGGAATACAGAGCTGATATCTACATGAAACATAGTAGTTAATTAAGCTACCCTAAAGAAATAATGTAATAAATACATCCTTATACTTACATGGTTCTTGAACCACTCAAAGAACTCTTTCTCATGCTGCTTATCTACATTTCTGGTGCTCTGTGTCTTTAAATATTCCTTGTGAATGCTGTGACATAGGAGAATAGATGTTACAAAATTGGAGGTCCACAGTTCAATGAACATCTTAAGAGTGGCTTACCCTGTATATGGAGAAGCCTCTTCACAGTTCTTTAGAATGTACGCTTGTGCTTTATTCAATTCATTCATCTCCATATCACAATATCTATTCCCAATAAGTCGTCTTCCAATTTTAGCAAAAATCTGGAGCTGTGTGTTGCTATTGTTATCATCACTGTCATCATTACGGCTTGCCCTGTTGATTCTTGTCTCAATTCCATGCAAGTACATAGAACAAAGAGTCACACATTCCTGTAACACTACAGCCTCAGCAATTGCTCCCTCTGGATGAGCTTGCTGAAATGGATAGAGAATTTAACGAGCTTGCCTCTGCTTTATCCAAAGATCCAAGGGACCAATTGAACTCTGGTATAGATTTGTTTTATACATTCAGCACCACCAAATATTTCTCTGCGTAAAAAAATCTGATGTATTGTAGCATGTTGCATCAAAGGAAATTAGGAAAGCTACAATTTTCTGCAGCCTCATGTTTGTAATACAATGTTTCTATTATGCTTCTAGTGTATAAGAAAACTTACATGATCTTTTGTTAAGTTCATATGGTGTGTCTTCTAGTTATCAGCAACTCGACATATTAGTACTGATAGCGATTCCAATAATAATCTCCATGAGAACCTGTGAGTTCTTGACTTCTTGTTTAATTGAATGCACCATTACTTGTTCATACATCTGAACTAGAGCTACTATGAATGAACATTCTTGTCGATGTCAAAAATCCTAGTTACTTGCACGTGTGTTCACTTGCATTGGTTGTGTGCTGATGTTACAATGAAACATAGCCATTTTTGTTGTTGTGTTAAGTAAAATTTACAAAATGACCACTTTTGTTTCTACAGGTGAAATAACAACCAGGTTACATTCACGTGCCCCTCGAACTGACAATGCACGTGATCGATTGGATTCAGATGTGGCCATGGATGAAAATAATCAAATAAATGCTGTAGCACACAACACTGAAGGTGTTTTGCTAATCTGAAACATGCTTCTTTACACCATTTTTTATTTCGCTGATTTAGCTAGGCTCTGTTATGCTGATCTAGATTTATTTCTTTACACGACATAATACCAAGTGCTACATTTAGCATTCACAACTTGTTATACTAATCTAAAATTTTATTCTTGACACTACATAGTACAAACATTACATTTAATTACCCTTGTTCTTTTCCCTAAATTAACTAGGCCATGCTAAGAATGGAAGAAAAGTTACAATTAACGATCAACTTCGCAAGAGAAGAGCAAAAGGAAAGCATATTGATATAAAGTTCCCTAAAGAATTTGCAAAAGTGTGTGGAGAACATGCTAGTTTATTTAAAAGTGAGATCACAGTTATTGTAAGAACTATACCACTCCAAGTGAAGAAGTGGAGGGACATGGATAAGTTTCATGCTAGTACTACTGTAGCTGTTTGGAGAAAACTAAAGGTGACCTACTTTTCATATGAAATAAATATATTTGGCATGCATAGGTTATCATTGCATTCAGTGGCTGCTTATTACGTCATATGTTTGCTGTACAGCAAAAGTTTCCTGAGCTTTCAGAAGAAGATAAAGACTGTGCCATGAGACAAGTAGAGAGTCAATATAATAATCGGCGTTACCGTCTGCTTCAAGCTTACCGAAACAACAAGCCAAGGCCACAACATGTCTCACCAGAAGGTTGGCAATGGTTGATAAGGAATTTGTGGACGGATGATGATTTTCAGGTACATACAACTCATCCTAAATTATGGTGCTACATAATTGTTAATGAAACACTCATGCAATTTGTAAACCAGAAAAGGAGCAACCAAAACTCTATCAACAGAGGAAAGCAAGAGATGGGGTCCAAAGTAGGAACTAGATCAATTGCTCAAATTGCTTATGATCTGGTGAGTAAAAAAAATACCAGGCAGAATTTTGTATCTGCTACACATTGTTCTGAATTAGTGAATATATGCTTTTTATTCCAATGTAGCGAGACCTAAACGGTGAATGGCCTCTTGCTATGCAAGTTTGGAGGGTTACATATCAAAAGGTGATGGGACATGGTCTATTCCAACGGTGAAGAAATAATGGTATGAACATGTTACTTCCCTTTCTGATGGCAGCTTTGGGTTTCACATTTATGTCAATTTGTATCCTACCTTTTGAACTAGGATTAGGTGGAAGTGGTGTGTTTTTGTATGAAAAAATATGGTAGTAAAATTCTGTATCACAACTTCATGGTTATTATCTCTGCAAATTTTATTTATTAGATGACATGTCTGCAGATTTTTTTTGAACAGCAGCAACTATCCTGGAGTGAATTCGTGCTCATACTTACTATTAATTAGATGAACGTTTTTTTCGTGCTGTGTAGTATATAAGTTCTTAATTAGTTTGTTGTTTCATGCTTTGCAGACCAAACTACATGAAGTTGCTGGGACACATCAAGAAAAAATTTCTTCTGCGCCCGTGCCAATAGTGGAGCACTTCGCACTAGTTCTTGGTCGAAAGCCAAACCATTCACGCGGTGTTGGCATTCGTGCTGTAAACCGAGTGGCCGAGGAAAGGATCAGATTGCAGGCACAAATCGAGGCTTCTGAACAGCGTGAAGCTGCAGCTCGAGCACATGCAGATGCTGCTGAGCAACGTGCTGAGGCTGCTGAGCAACGAGCACAAGCTTTGGAAGGCTAGGTCTCGACTGTGGTCGAAACAAATGCACAGTTACAAGAAGAGCAGCAGTCCCAACGTGATGAGCTTAGTTCCTTGCGTCGAACACAGAGTGGAGAAGTTGCACGTCCAGTGAGAGAGCAACTTGATCAACAAATGGCTGATTTCTTTGCGCGCATTCATTCTGGTGCTTCGCCGCCTCCATCTTAGAGTTTAATACCTATAGTTGAATAACTTATTTGAGATTTGAAAGTAGTGTGTGCGTTATTTTGAGAGTTCCAAGTGTTATTAATTTTTGTGTATTGCTTGATTGCAACATTATCACGGATAAAGAATTATTGAAATAAATGTTATTGGTCTACAGTTGTGAGAATTGTATTGCTACAATGTATATTTGTCGAGCCATTTCTGTCACTACAACATGGGTGATGATGATAAATCGTTTGCCACAACATCTATTGTTCCACACAATTGAGACTTTATCTTGTGACAAAACTTGTCATAACTAATATTTTCACACAAATGATATGTTTTTTGGAGATGAAATTATCGACACAACATGTCTTATCAATTCTCACAAAAAAATCATATTGTGAGGAAAAGTTTTGCCTCTGTAATATATATGTGAGGATGAGTTATGTCACAAATAAAATGTTTTTGTGTTGATAAGGTGCCACATTTTCCCATATAAACTGTGGCGATCAACTAGTCACAATTGTAACTAAAATAGTGAGAACAAATATCGACACAGTAAACTTCTATAATGGCGAAACATTGGTCACTGATATATAGTCTTTAGTGACCATATAATTCGTCACTTTTACAATGGTAACTGTGATGACAAAATTGCCATAAATACTCTATAGTCGTGTTGATTATTCTTGCCATGAAAAACATTATAAGTGGCATCTTTTTTTGCCACTAATACATATGTTTTTGTGACAACGCATGGGGCCACAAATGTCCACTTTACTAGTGGCACCACAATTCGTCACTAATGAGTATGGCAATATGTGGGGAACAAAAAATCATCACTAGAGTATTTGTGAGGCTAGTATTTGTGGCGACTAGTGGCGATTTAAAAAGTCGCCACAAAGGTTGATTTGTGGCGAAAAAATAAGCTTTTGTGATGAAAATTTTCACCACAAAAACCCTTTGCCCGCGGGCACCACGCAGACCGAGGGAAGACCGGGCGGAGAGACAAGTTGTCTCCTTTCTGTGCGCACCGACCGAGAGATCGCTGTGCATGTCTTAATTGTTGAATGACGATGTCCCGCTGCGTCTTCACGGCGTGACGGCGGACGGTTGATGAAGCGTTGAGAGCAAGGCTAATAATACAGCCTTCAGCTGGCTGTATGGACACTTACAACCTACTTATCAATCCATTCATATAGTAGTTTACAGCCAGCTGAAGGCTGTATGACCCACCCCTTTCTCTCACAAAATTTCTTGGTTCTTGTGCTTCAGCTGGCTGTAAACTTACAGCCCACCTCTCTTCTCTCTCCTCCACCTCAGCATACAGCCTACTAACAGCCTCTTATTATACTTGAACGCCGTGCAGGGGCCTGTTCACAATGCGACACGTGTCCTAAAAATTCAAAAAAATACTTAAAAATCCAAAAAATAAAAAAGTATTTTTTAAGTACTTAAAAAAAATACATTTTAGCACGACACGTGTCCAAAAAATTAAAACAAATACTTAAAAATCCAAAAAAATACTTAAAAAATTTTAAAGTATTTTGGATACTTAAAAAGTATTTTTATATTTTTTGAATTTTTGGGACACGTGTCGCGTTTTGACCGACCCTACATGGCGCTAAGTGCAAGGGCTCCTACACCTGAGCTCATCTTGACTTCGCCACGCCTCGCCGTGAAGGGCTGAGATTGGAGAACGTGAAGTCACGCGCGAGACCACGAGAACTAGGCACGCCAGCCGAGGATGGCTGCGTCTTGGCCAAGCCGTCATGAACAGACGTCACGCGAGACCCAGCGCCAATCTGGTGAATGATGAGTTTTTACAGACCTTATATTGATATTGTCGAGACTTTTTGATCTACTATTTATTTTGGATTTTGTTAAACATCATCATCTGGATATTTTCTTCCTAATGCTTACAATTATATATGAGGTTAGAGGATAGAAATCTATTTATAGACTTCACTCCAGATGTTACAAAATGACCCACCTATTTTTTGATATATCGTGAGATCTCTGAACCATGCCGCTAACCTCAATCAAACATATCAGTTTTATAAGTCTAAATATATTAGTCCCTATCACATATGTGTGAGTCATACGCTATGATTAGATTGTTTATGATATCAATTCTTATCTTATTATATGGGTCAACAGACTGCCGAGCCGATCCTACAAAATAAACCCAGCTATTTCGCTATGTATTGTACTTAGGTTAAATATATGCATACATATTAAATTCCATTAGACTCGATTTCAATAAATATGTCTATCATATTCCAGCACAATCATCCTCGGCACCTCAAGTATTAATTTTTTGAGTTAAATCCCGTATGAAAATAATTTCACATTAATATAAATTGATAATAACCATAATAAATATTAAAAGTCACATAAAAATTCTAACAAGGAGAAGCAATGTGTAGCGGCTATTTGGACATAGGTAGCAAGGGATGGCTCGTTGACGGTGAGCCAGATCTAGAGAAGACCTCGCCAGCGGCGGAAAACTTCTGGCACAATCGAGCAGCGTGAGGATCATCGAGTTGTGGGGGCCCTGTTGCACACGTTGGATTAAGTGGAAATGATGTGGAGCGTGTTAGTGGCGTGAGTTGTCTATGGCGGCGGGTGGTTGCAGTGAGGACCTCGCCAGCGGCGGTTCTCCAGCAGACTTCTGGTGCAATTGAGCAACATGTGTGTTGGAAATAATCTTGTTTCCTTTGTTGCTAGTAGTATCCGAGTCGGTCTAACGTGTATGAGTTATGTCCGTATACAAGTATACGAGTAGAGAATAGAGCAAGAAACCGAGTTGATGGTAGAGTCTGTTTTGTAGTCAATATATTGAGTATAAGCAGCAGAGCAATGTAAACGAGAAAAAAGTGAACAAGAGCGATCGGTTGTGATCGAGAAGTTGAGGGAAAGAAAAAAGAAGATAAACGGAAGTGCTTTGGCTCTCGGGAAACCAAACTATGTTCGTGTGCTTTATTGAGTGCTCGAAATCATCGAGAACTAAGGGTGCTCGAAGGCAATGAGTATAGAAGTACTCGAAGAGGTAGCAAAGTGGTCGTGGTCGAAGGTGCTAGTGTTTGCAGTCGAAGTATCGAGTACTCGTAACTTAGTTACAAGTACGTGCAAAGCACAGCGGGAGCGTGATCGTAAATCTTATCAAGGAAAAGCTACGAGCATGTACGCAACAGAGAAGACGTGGTCATTACAAAGACTTGCTGGTCATAACAAGGCTACGAGTACGAGTAGATCAGGAAGACACAGTTGTAAGCCGGAGTGATCATTACTCGGTTACAAGTACGTGCACAGCAGCAAGGAGTGGTCATAGCCATCTGAGTGGTCGTAAACCACAATGTGGTCGTAAATGAGCTATGACTACTAAGATCGAAGCTTCAACATGGTCGTAAACATCAACTAGACCAACAATTGGTATCAGAGCCTAAGGGGACGAAACGATGGCCGGCAACGCTAGTGATCCGTCGAAGTCAGGAGAGCTCATCAAGATCACAGGCAATGAACTTGATCCATCGAAGATAGGTGTGCTCGTCAAGCCAACGATAAGAAGTGTCACGATCCCGATTCAATACCCGATGTTAAGCGAAACGAATTACAACATATGGACCATCAAGATGAAATTAATCTTGAGTTCGCTAGGGGTTTGGTCAGTGCTCAAAGATAGAGATGACGACGGCAACAAGGATCAAGGCATGATGGTGGCCGTCTCGCAAGCGGTGCTAGATGACGTGATGATGTCGATTGTCGAGAAGGAGACGGTGAAAGAAGCTTGCATCGCACGCAGGGAGATGCAGGTAGGTGAAGATCGCGTCAACAAGGCACACGCTCAAGTGCTCAAACGACAACTGAGCAAATTGCAGATGGGAGAATCAGAGTTGATCACCGAGTATTCCATGAAACTCACCACTCTAGTGAGGGAGATCCGCTTGCTCGATGTCAAGCTGGAAGAAAGCAACGTTGTCGAAAAGCTTTTTAGTTCGGTTACTGGTAGATTCCTCCAGATTATCGGAATGATTGAACAATTTGATTTTGTCGAAATGATGTTAGTCTCGGAGGCGATCGGTTGTTTTAGAACCTTCGAGGAAGGACTTAAGGGTTAACGGCACTCGAAGGACAAAGGAGAGAAGCTGCTCTTTACCCAAACCAAGTGGGAAGAAGGACCTCAAAGACAAAGAAGGAGGGCTCTTGCAGTGCCGAGAGAGAGGAGGACATCACGAGAATGGTCGGGGACGCGACCGTAGACAAGGCGGTGGTAAAAGATCCCGTGACAAGTCACATATCAAGTGCTTTGAATATGATGAATATGTGCACTACACGTCAGAGTGTAGCAGCCACATAAAGTGTTTCAACTGCGACAAGTATGGTCACTACGCTTCGGACTGTCGATGCAAGAAGGACGAGGAGATAAACCTCACCCGTGCTAAGGAGAATGTTGAGCCAGCACTACTTCTTTCTTTATGTGTTGAAGAGATACCAGGCAAGGTGATGTTGAACGAGAAGAACGTAGTTCCTAAACTATGCATGGAGGAAGGAAGTGTCGATCATATTGATTGGTGGTACCTGGATATTGGAGCCTGCAATCACATGATGGAAGATTGCTCCGTATTCCATGAGCTCGACGAGAAGATTTTAGGCAAAGTTAAGTTTGGTGATGGCTCCACGGTGGAGATAAAAGGCAAATGATCGATGTTGTTGCAATGCAAGAACAACGATTAGAAGTTGGTATCTGAAATTTATTTTATACCGAGACTATGCAACAATATACAAGTACTAGAGGCGTTTCGAGTAACCAGAAGCTTTCGAGTGCAAAGTCAGAAGCGTTCGAGTGCTACTGGTTGAAAGCTCCGAGCGGTGCGGTCGAAGGATCAGAGTACGCAACGGTCGAAGGATCATGGAGTGGTTGAAGGTTATGTGGTCAAAGCCAATAGTGGTATCCACACACATCATGAGGACCAGCAGGTCTCATCGAAGGAAAAGAACGACGCATCTCTGCGGAAGTTAGAGCGAAAGAAAATTTTTGAGTAAGGAAAAATTGTGCTGCATGTGGCGTGGAAAGCAGCAGTCTAGGTGGGCCCCACATGCGTGTCAGGCACAATAAGCAGTGTCTCCGGAGCATTAGCAGGCGAATATGTTCACGCGCGTGTAATTGGGGCAAATCGCAATGCTTAGGATGACCAAGCGACGAGTCCTACAGGCACACAGAAGGTAGAGGAAGGTCTCATGAGAATGCAGTAGTCCCACGCTCAAGAGGAAGATGTCACCCGCAGCTCTAGTGGAGGAAGAGCAGGCAGGTGTGGATGCTAATGTGGTAACAGTAGAAGACAAAGGGAGGGGAAGGCTCGGGTAACAGCAAAGCCAAGATGGCTATGGGAGCAGGTGCTCCAGCCCAAGCAAGCGTGTAAAGGAGGACGAATTCAGTCCAGGTGCGAGGCGCAGCAAGCGTTGGTTTGTGCAAGGGTCAGGATAGAGTAAGCGCATGCTGTAGGATGGTGTCGACTTAGGAAGGAACGACACACGGGAATGCAAGAAAAGAATGGGGGATCAGAGAAGATCGGTATGATCAAGTTCCAGAAGATAAAAGAGAAGATCGGCGTGATCAAGGTGAAAAAATAAGATTAAGGGGTGATTGTTAGAAATAATCTTGTTTTCTTTGTTACTAGTAGTATCTTAGTCAGTTTGATATGTACGAGTTGTGTCCGTACACAAGTATACGAGTAGAGGACAGAGCAAGAAACCGAGTCGATGGTAGAGTCCGTTTTGTAGTCAATATATTGAGTATAGGTAGCAGAGTAATGTAAACGAGAAAAAAGCGAACAGCCGGAGTAGTCGTTACTTGATTATGAGTACGTGCACAGCAGCAAGGAGTAGTCGTAACCAGCTGAGTAATTGTAAACCACAACATAGTCATAAACGAGCTACGACTATTAAGATTGAAGTTTCAACGTAATGTAAACATCAATTGGGCAACAAAGTGAGGATCATCGAGTTGTGGAGGCCCTGGTGCCCGCGTTGGATCAGGCGGAAATGACGTGGAGCGTGCTGGTGGTGTGAGCTGTCCATGGCGGCAGTGGCAGCGGCGAGGACCTCGCCGGTGGTTCTATAGGTTGCTTCAATTTTGACAGGTGGGGCGAAGCGGCTTGGCGCCGATGGACTGTAGGTGACGGCCGCGGGAGCTCAACGGTGGCGGCGGCTCACTTGTTGCAGAGTTGGCATGTGGCGGCGGCGGCGCACTGGAGCTCCTCCGGGACCCCTCCTTGACTACGACGTTGGCTCCTGCTCGACCAATCCGCTGCCTGTGCCCTGTGCCCAGCCGCATGCTCCCTCTGCTCTCCCCTCTCCAACTGAGATCAACTCCCTCTACTCTCCCGTTTCCAGCTGAGAAGAACACGAGGCCAAAATTTTATTTGCACAGCTCCGTCATGTCTGGAAAATTGGTCAACGGTGACATATAAAGTTAAGATTTCGAAAATACAATTGTGTTTGCAAAATTGTGTTTTGTCTTGAAATTTGGTTGGTGACATAAAAATGTAAGATTTCAAAAATACAATTGTGTTTGCAAAATTGTATTTTCCAGTGAACGATTAGAGATATGAAAACTTTAAGTAGCATATAAGATTGTATTTGCAATTGCAGTGAAAGATTAGATATCCTATTGTATTTGCAAAATTGTGTTTTGCAGTGAAAGAACAGATATCCGAGAACTTTGTAGGAGCATGTAAGGATTGTAGCACCCCAAAACGTAAAGACTATCTAGACAAAAAAAAATCGCATGGATTTAGTTTTATGTTTAGCACTATTTATCCAGCAAAAACTAAATGCACACATGGCATATTCTGATATTCATTCATGCATGGTTGATGAACAAACTACGCAAATACATACATGCATGGACGTCACGTACATGCGTCATACGCTGATATGCACTGATGCAAGCATACCGACATAATTATTCCACACATACAAACTTATTCACAAATGTCCCTCTCCCATACAGATACGCATTGGCACATCACACGGTGGCATCATACGCATGCATAGCTCGATCTCACTGGTACTGCCCGCCGGTGCCGCGCGCCTGCGCGAAGTCGCTCCCGACGTCCGGGTTGTGCGCGGCGCTCGGCCGCCCCGTGCCGGTCTCCGTCCCGATCGGCCGGCTCTCGGCGCCGCCGGCCTCCACACGGCCGCCGGCGGGCTGGTGGCCCTGGACGACCCCCGGTGCGCCCTGCGACGGGTGGTAAGTCCCCGCGCTGGTGCGCTCCTTCGCGGCGGCGTTGGCGCGCATGGCGTGCTGCTTCTCCTCCTCCACGGCGCGCACCCGCTCCTGCCTCCTCACCTCGGCCGCCTCCTTGTCCGACGCGTTGTGCGCCGTGGCCTTCTCCACCTGCCCCTGCACGGTGGCCCTGGTCTTCTCCATGCCGGCGCGCGCCGAGGCGCCGACGTTGGCCGCGGCCTCCTTGGTCGACTCCATGGCGCTCTTCCCGGCCTGCATGGCTGCTCGATCCCTCTAGCTCGCACGTACAGTACACTTGCCTCTCCCTCGCTTCTTGCGACTTAGCTAATGTCGTCGACTAGCTAGCCTACCACTGGGACCTCAATGAGTTGCTGGCTTCGAAAGACGATGGAGCGTGAAATTTATAGGGCAGCAAAGATCGATCGATGGGACATGCAAGTGCCTTCGGCCATGCCACGTGCGGCTGTGCACGTGGGAGGCGCGTAGATCGGCGTGGCGAGGTGTCCGGACACGAGGCACCTGCAGGCTTGCTCCTGGCGGTAGGTACAAGTGAACAAGCTTTGTTTCGTATTCTTTTCTGCAAGGTACGGATGAGGCGAATCGACGAAACGGTGGACGGTGGAGCCTTCTAGCTGCAGGCCAGCGCATGCTGAGTAACGTGCCTACGCACAAGTTGATAATAATAAGTTATGTATTCCTACCGATATAATTTTCCAATTACGGAATTAAAAGACATAACTATTATCAAATCTCTGTACTCCTTTCGTCTCTTAGTAGATGGATTGTCGACATGGTCGTTAACATGCACCGTTGATTGTTAAGATTTATAATTATATCTTAATAAAAAACTATATAAAATAATATGTACTTTTGATGACAAATATATTTATATGTGACAAATCTAATACTTTTACGTATATTAGTAAGTAAAAGTTTTAAATTTCGATAGTACACATTCTAAAATGCATCTATTAAGACCGGAGGGAATAACTGAGAGATGTTATTTGTATACAATGTGAAATATCTCAATTCGAGTCATCTACTTACAAGAAACTTACAACTATTCACATAATCTAATTGTCTTGATATTCCGGCATGTAGACCCGACCACCAACATCAAATAATTGAGAGACCAATGCCAAAATGTTTTCAGTACTCTCTCCAGTAAGAACGAGCTCGTTGCTCTTCGGAGAGCAGAACGCACCACTACTACAAAAGAGATTATATTAGACGACTATATCACAAGAAATTTCTATAAACTATTTGTACTGCAACTATCACAGACAGTTTATACTAACAACCGTCTGTGATATTTTCATAGAAGGTTATTTATACGAACCGTCTATGATAAAGAAAGACATCACAGATAATTCTTATTAATAACCATCTGTGAAAATATCACAGATAGTTGTTAGTATAAACCGTCTATGATAATACAAGACATCACAGACGGTTCGTATTAATAACCGTCTTGATAATTCACAGACGTTCATTTATAAGAACCGTCTGTGATATGTGTATTATCAGAGATGGTTCGTATAACAAACCATCTCTGATAATGTCATGATACCGATTCGTGTCATCTCCTCCAAGATTCTGATCTCACCTGTCCATTCTCTCCTCATCGAATGGCAGGCACCGGTTCCTCCCACCTCTCGCCCCTTATTAATTACTCCCCCTGCCTCTCACTCCGAGATACGTGAGTTCTATCGGCTGCTCCTAGTTAGTTCATCCACTTCTAGCTTGTTTCTCGACGATGCTAACTACCGCCGTAAGCTAGCGCCTACGTTGTAACACCACGGTCCACTACATAACACATTCTTATCGTAAGTGTCGTAAGAGTGTCTTGTGCAGTCTCACCGTCGTGACACAAAGGTGACGCTACCGCCACCTCTCCTTCACTACAAGGCACCGCGGAAGCAGCTACCTACCAAGATGGTGCTTAAGTTGGCATCAAGGACATCCAGCTCGTACACTGCTAGGATCTCGCCTTCATATATGTTTTTGCTATGGGTTCGTAGGATTAGGATATGTGTTCTTGCCATGTTTAAGAGTTTGGTTCGTAAGATTAGGAGATGTGTTCTTGCTATGTTTAAGAGTTGGGTTTGTAGGATTAAGAGATGTGTTCTTGCCATATTTAAGAGTTGGATTCGTAGGATTAGAAGATGTGTTGTTGCCATGTTCTTACTTTATTAGATGGATAACCTACTCATTATCTTGTGATGCTGTAATGGTGAATTCTAATGGAATGTGCTACTGTGTTTGCTACTGTATTTGCTTGTTTTCAAATGGCATAGCTAACATTTCTTGAGGTTAGTCAAAAAACAGAAAAATTTAGGTATAGTATGAACTATCACAAACGGTTTTGTAGTATAAACTGTCTATGAAGGATTATCACAGACAGTTTCTATATTACAACCGTCTGTGATACTCACCCATCACAGACGGTTGGTAGGTAGAACCATCTGTGATGTTAGAGTATCACAGACAGGTTTTACTTTTAGTCGTCTGTGATGTTAGAGTATCATAGACAGTTTTTATTTCGAGCCGTCTGTGATGTTAGAGTATTACAGACGGTTCTAGTTACAAACCGTCTATATTATATTTATTATAGATGGCTCATAAATTGTCTATAATAATTTTTATTTATTACTGATTTATAAATTCAGACGATTCAAAAAATTATCCAGTAATGACAGCCCTCATCGCAACTGAAGCAGAGAAATTGACCGGCTGCATACAAATGGTTGCCCATCCTCGTCAATCTTCCTTAAATGTGCTGCCGCTCGCCGTCCCTCAATGCAGTTGCAGACCGAAGACAACAGTTAAAACAGATTAATTAGGTAGTAACTAGCTTAAAATTGACAGCTTCGAATTTTGTAACTCATAACTTAATAATTCACCATTACTTATGTAAGAAGATTTCAAACACAGAACAAAATTAAAGGACATACATGATTTTGTACGGGGCAATATTGGTGACTATAAAGGTAAGAGAAGACCATGATTACTCTTACATAGTGGGCAAACTAGTTCTTTTTCTTTACCTCCTACGAAAACTTGCTTACATCACTGCAGGAGTATATTGAAAGATGGGCAAATATCCATTGAAAACTAGCTTAGTGCTGCAAATTCATAAAAAATCAGGTACAAAGTTTTAAAAAAAATACTGAAAACATTACCAGATGTACATAAGAGAATGTTCTATATTTATGCAAACTGTATATCAAGATAAAAGGCAATAGCAACAAATATTTGTATTTTTTATCTCACAAATGCGGGTGAGTTTAGAGTTTGAAATTTTGTGGTAGCGAGGTGAGGTGGGGGGAAGTTGTCAGTGGAGGTGGCGGGCCACATCAGTATCTGTGTTGAGACGTAGTGGCAGCAACACACGTTGGGTCTGGGAGTGGTGGTGAGGGTGGCCGGGGGATTTGGAGGTTTCGGTTAGGTTGTTGAGAGAGGATTATATATGAAAACAGAAGAGGTGACAAGATGATGAAACAATGAGAGGAGATCTACGGTCTAGCACGGTCAGCTGCCGTCCGCAATGAGAAAGCAAGGGCTGCTGCGACCTGGGCAAAACAAGCCCAGCGTGCTACGAGGTCATCTCCCTGCAATGACACGACCCGCAGCAAAAACCCCATCCCAAACGTTCTTACCAAGCGTTCGCCGCAACACCCACCAGAGGGGGGACAACCCCCTTTGTTGGTGCCGGGACCTGTGCAAGTTCTTTAAGTCTAAGCACTGCCTTAGCCTAGGTATGCATTACTGAGGTTGCACAAACTACTCCAGTGACTTTTCTGACCGCTGTCTAGATATCACAACCTATCGACAGCCGGTAAGGACTAGGTGCACCATTTTCCCCCAACTTTTTATCCTTGAAAATATGCACTAACAACCTCTCCCCTATATTGACAGTTCTCGGAACCCCTATGTGGCTACCGCAAATGAATCGATATTAAGATCCACCCAGAGGACCAGTGGGCTCTCGACTTCGAGGAGTGGAATGTCACAAGGTCCTCCAAGATCCGAGAGGAGGAGCACCGCAAGGACGAGCAAACCCTGCGTATACATCGTGAGACAAAAGCTCAACTCGAGGCGTGCAAGCATAGGGGTCGAGAGGCTTGCGAGAGGGAGTGCGATAAAAAGAGGGAAATGACAACCAAAGCAAAAGAGGCTGCTAAGGAGTTCAACGCCGAGCTCACAATCCACACAGTAGGTCGTACGAGCAATTCGGTTGGTTATTCGTACAAGATGCTCTATGTTATGCATGTAATCAAAACGTACGTGGCATATTACTCTCAACTGTATTATGAAATCTATTTAAATTCAGACAAGCTTATTTCCTCGTCTTTTCGCATTCAATTATTCCTATAGCAAATCATCCAACAATATTAACATACCAGTTTTCCTCTGTGTACGAATTCCCGGTAACATCATAATATCACTTACCATCGTACATATCGATCATTCTATGTTCAATCGTTCTTAAAAAATTCACAAATTGTTTTACGCTCCAACAATATACAACGATCATAAACTTTTATTGCAAATCCAACAGATTATCTTCCAGTTATAATCTACAAAATTCACAAAATCTATAAAATTCACGGAGCGGAGTAGCATCTTGTTTGCAGTTGCCCTAAGGCTGGGTGACTCTAGATGTTGTTGCCCTGTGGTTGGGCAACAGGTTCTAGTCGCCCAACAGCCTGTCGCCCAACGGCTTGCAAACAACTTTGTTGTCACGTTTCCGTTGGGCGATAGGCTCTAGTCGCCCGACCGTTGGGTGACTGGAAACTATTTCTGTAAAAAATGTTGCAGCGGGTATATTTCTGTTATTTCAAATAAAAAAATATATTATTCATAAAAAATTATTATTTTTACTAACACTAATATAAAAGTAGTTGGTAGTGATGGTACCTCACCTCCCCTCCCCCTTCCTCCTCACTACAAATTCTCTAACAAAAAACAAAAAAACTATATCCCAACAAATAAATTTCACATTCCAAAAAATCTCTAACTAAAAACAAAAAGTATCTCCCAACAATCAAATCAATTTCAATATAAATTGCAACGTAGATCATAACGAAGCTTGACTGGGCTCGACGGCGGAGCCGAGGGCGTGGTGTACATTGAGCATGCCTGCAAAGGCACGGCACCTACTTTGTTGGAGCTCAACCGATACAGAGACAAAGTCAAGGGTGTGAAGCAGGCTAATCTTGATGATGTCGATTGGACATGCTAGGGTATTATGTTATTTTCTTATCCATAGCAAAATTTGGATATTCAGCTAGTATGCAAAGAAAGATAATGCATGGTTCTTTGACGTGATGGAAAGTGCAACTTACTTCAATAATAGAGATATTCGATATAGGTATTAATTAGGCATGTCCTGTTGGGTCATTTACAAATCTTGCATCTATCCTAAGGTCACAACAATGAAGTTTTAGGTATTTTTGGCCATGTGCCCAGCAATACCAGAAGTAGCCCCCCCTCGAGTGCATGCAATACTATTTCTAGCTCCCTCCTTGAGCGCAGGACTTCGGCTGGCCGATGCGTATGCAGTCCCATGCTCCAGCACCGCACCACCCGAGTCATGCATTCCAGGAGCGCATGATTCCGGCAATTGGTCAAAAAGGCTGCCGTGGTCAAATATGGCAATGATCGAGCAAGGCAATGATCGAACAGGTAGTGGTCAAACATGGCTGTGGTCGAAAGTGGCTGTGGTCGAAAGCGGTTGCGGTCGAAAGTGGAGGTGGTCGAAAGCGGAGGTGGTTGAAAGCGGTTGCGATCGAAAGCGGAGGTGGTCAAAAGTGGCGGTGATCGAAAGCGGTTGCGGTCTAAAGTGGAGGTGGTCAAACAGGGGTGTGGTCGAAAGCGGTAGTGGTCAAAAGTGGAGATGGTCAAAAGCGGTACCGGTCGAAAGCCGAGATGGTTGAGGGAGACAATGGTCGAAGGCAACTGTGGTCGAACAGTTGTGGTCGGAGCGGCTGCAGTCGATGTGGGGGTATCATGTGCTGCCAGACCACATGACTCGGGTGCTGCGGTGGCAGGGGCATGGGACTGCATACACATCAACCGGCTGGAGTCCCACGCTAGGGAAGGGGCTAGAAATGGTATTGCTTACACCCAATGGCTACTTCTGGTATTGCTATACTGCATAGGGCAAAAAATGCCCATGATTCACAACAATGCTGTTGTACATTTGATTTTGTATGTTACTTGCGAACTATGTGCATGCACTAAGGTCAATCAACTTGACAGTAAAACAATAGAAACATTGAAATATAGTATCCCTGGCAACATCTAGTGTAGAACAGTTTTGCTAAAATTAGGCCTCATTTGGAATACGAGAATTGTTCGTAATTTCTATAAAAATTAAATTATTAATTACAAAATCTCTACTACTTAAAAATATGAGTTGGTGGTCGTCGGTCCGTTCTCCCCTCTCTCTTCTCAACCGTCCGAACAAAGATTAGCTGTCCAGATCCATATGTAGGTAGTTCTTCTGCTCCTCGTAGAGAAGGACGGGCCAACGTGTGGGCCGCGCTCCTCCTCTTATCTACCTTCGCATCCCACAACCACTCCACATCTTGCAACTGCCGCCTCCTTCTCTCCCCTGAACCCTCATGCCGTGCCTCCTCCTCCTTAGTGTCACTGTTGTAGGGGTGGCCCCCACCTAAGCCCAGTAGGCCTGGTAGGTCCGAAACAGGACATGTGTAATGACATAAGAGCCCCCGAGGGGAATACTCATGTGTAAGGGTATAACTGTACAAACACTTCCCATATGAATATATATGTGGCATAGGCCACGGGAGGAAGGCTAAGCCATTCATTTACTCAACTCTCCACTACTACACACTCTCTCTCTGTTTGGTCTGTAACCACAACAGTTGGCGCCGTCCGTGGGGAGGACAAGAGCAAGCCTCCAGATCCGAAGGAGGATGGCACCAAAGAAAGTGTCACCTCAGCGGCGAGGAAGAAGAAGGTGGAGGCGGCGAAGTCTCGCGCTAGCACAAGGGCTTCGGCTTCAGCAGCCGCAGGTACGAGCAGCGGTGTAGGCGCGACGACCAACCCCGCCACCGATGTGACGACCAACCCCACCACCGACGCGACGACCGACCCCACCAGACCCCCCCGACGACCACCCTCGGCGGTGGCAACGCAGGCGCATCCATTTCTCCACCCAGCGCAGAAGCGGTGAACGGCTCCAGGGTCCTTTGCGACAACGCGGCGGGCAACCTGGGAGCGCAGGTCGTGACCACCGCCGTACCGGTAGCGCTGCCAAGCGCACCGACGGCCCCGGCTGCGCCCGCGGCAGAGTCGGCCCTGCTGGTGGCCCTCAGCGTGTTTCAACAGGAGCTAACAGACCTCCGCAGAGCTGTGCGGGACATGCAAGAGGCTCGGAGCCAACCCCCCTCCCCGGCGGTGGCGGCCGAACCCCCTACGTCTAGTCGCGTCCCATCGCGATGAATAGATCCGGAGTCCCCGCTCTCCGCGAGTCTGCAGCAGGCGGCCTGGCCCGCGGGCTTCAAGTTCCCGAACGTCATCGAGGCCTACGAGGGTGACTCCGACCCGCGAGGCTTCGTGCGTGTGTATGAGGCCGCCATCGAAGCCGCTGGCGGAGACGACACCACGAAAGTAAGAGGGCTCCCCCTCGTGTTACAAGGCGTGGCGCTGTCCTGGTTCTTCTCCATCGCGCCACAGTCCATCCATGCGTGGGAGCAGATCCGCGGTCAACTCTGCAGCAACTTCCAGGGAAACTACGTTGAGCGTGTCGATGCGGACCAGCTATTCGTAGTCAAGGAAAAACCTGACAAAAGGCTTCGGGATTACTTCAAGTGCTTCGCAAAAGTGCATTGCCAGGTCAGGGACATCAATGAAACGACCGTCATCAACGCAACCACACAAGGTCTCCGCCCGGGACCACTCGCTGAGTACCACGCGCGAAAGCCGCTCAAGTCGGAGGCAGAGCTCTTCGACAAAGTGGAAGCGTATGCTCGAGCCGAAGAGGACGTGCGGAGGCGCCATGACAACGACTCCGACGTCAGGCGAGCGGAGGGCCTGTCACACAGAGGTAGCGCAAGAGACAACCCGAGGACAGACCACAAGCAAGTGGCCGCAGGCGATATTCGTAAGCCCCGGCGCAACCAGCGAAGACCCCAAAAGGCCCGCCACATCCTGGCCGCGCAGGGTACCCCCGGGGAGCCGTCTCAGCCTCGCGCATCGCAGGAGGACACCAAGGAGGCGGCGATGCCAAGCCGCGCGCGGAGCAGGAAATCCTTGAATACGGTAGGTGGTGCGAGGTGCACGGCTACGGGGGCCATTTCATGCGGGCATGCATCGAAATCGCGGCAGTACGACAGGCGGCGGCCCATCCCCCCCGCGCTGGACCCCCCGGCGAGACCTAGTACTGCGGCATTAATGTCATCGAGGGAGGCTCTTCGTCAAGCGCTTCCTCAGCACAACTACCTCGGCGGGCATCCCCTTGCAGCATTACTTTCATGTCAGCTGATGCGCAGGGCGTAGAATTCCCCCATCAAGATCCCTTGGTCATCCAGGCCGACCGAGCGGGATGCGACGTCAGGCGTATTCTTGTGGACGGAGGGAGCTCCGCCAACATTTTGTTCGCAGAGGCCCTTGATCGTATGGGAATACCTCGGAGTCTATTAAAAGCTTCGCAAGCCCCCCCTCCAAGGCCTCGGAGGACAACCTCTGAAGGCTCTGGGTCAGGTCTGCCTCCGAGTCTTCTTGTGCCAGGCCGGCAATGCCAGACCGAAGAAGTCGTCTTGGCGTCGTGGGCGCCTCATATCCATACAACGCCATACCGGGCCGCCCGCCATCAACTCCTTCGGCCGCCCCACACTTCGCATTCCTATGCATGAAGCTTCCAGACGGCGGGCGTTATCACCATCTTCGCGATCGATATGGCTCGAGCATCGAACCGGGCCGGGCGCTTGCACCGCAAGGTGCACGCCTTCAACAAATACCGGGCGGACACAACGCCATCTGCCCCAGGTTGGACGCCTAAGCCCCACCCGGAGGGCGGAGTGAAGAGGGTGCCGCTCTGAGCAGAAGGGCAGTTCGTATCCATAGGCGAAGACCTCCCTCCGCAAGTAGAGCAAGACTTGCTCCGAGTCCTCCAGGACAACATAGACGTCTTTGCATGGTCCCCAGAGGATATCCAAGGAGTGGACCGCGCCCTCATCGAGCATAACCTCGCGATCCGCCCCGACGCCAAACCCGTCAACCAGAAACTTCGCCGTATGTCTGCGGACCGACAGCAAGCGGCCAAGGTGGAGGTGGCGAAGCTCCTTCGAGCGGGGTTATCATGAGGTCCAACATCCAGTGGCTTGCCAACCCTGTGTTGGTTAAAAGGCAGCGGCGCTGGCGCATGTGCATCGACTTCACCGCCTCAACAAGGCATGCCCGGCGGACAATTACCCTTTACCGCAGATAGACTACCGGTCGACGCAACCGTCGGTGTGAGCTCATGAGCTTCTTGGACGCCTATTCCAGCTACCACCAGGTCTACTTGGCCAAGGACGACGAGGAGAAAACCAGCTTTATTACATCGGTGGGAACATTTTGCTTTGTGAGGATGCCCTTCGGCTTGAAGAACGCGGGCGCAACTTTCACCCACCTCGTCGCGCTGGCCCTGGCCGTCCAGCTAGGGAGGAATGTGGAGGCTTATGTGGACGACGTGGTAGTAAAAACCCGGCAGCTCGCCTCACACGGCTGGGATCTTCAGGAGACTTTTGACAACCTCCGGAGAGCGGGCATCAAGCTCAATCCGGATAAATGTGTCTCGGCGTGCAAAGGGCAAGCTACCGGGCTTCCTCGTATCGGCGAGGCATCCAGCGAACCCCGACAAGGTTGACGCTATCTTGGGCATGGAACCCCAAGACGACGCGAGGTCCAGAGGCGGGGCAGACGCATGGCGGCCTTGAGCCGCTTCCTCTCTAGAGCGGCAGAGGGGCTTGCTGTTTTCAAGACCCTCGCGGTGCGACGGGTTTCATTGGGACGACGATCGCGCAAAGGCCTTCGACGATCTCAAGAAGCACCTCGCAACCCTCCCGGTCGTGGCCCGGCACCGAGGCTCCTCCTACTCTACCTCGCTGCCTCGGCAACGACGGTCAACGCCGTTCTCGTCTTGGAAGAGGGCGCGCTTCAGCGGCCAGTGTATTTCGTCTCTGAAGCCCTTCAGGGCGCCAAGACGCGATATACCGAGCTCGAGAAGCTTGCTTACGCGCTGGTCATGGCATCAAGGAAGCTCCGACATTACTTCCTGGCACACCCGATAACGGTGCCATCATCGTTCCCCCTGGCAGAGATGCTCCACAACAAATAGTCCACGGGGCGAATTGGGAAATGGGCGGCAGAGCTGGCCCCGTTCTCCCTAACATATGCCTCTCGGACGGCGATCAAGTCCCAGGTTCTGGTGGACTTCCTCGCGGAATGGACCCCAAGCTCAGCCCCCCCTCCAACTCGAAGACCCGGTGTGGACACTTAATACTGACGGAGCGTACAGTGTTGCGGGCGCAGGGGTGGGTGCCGTTATCATCACCCCAGAAGGACAACGCCTTTTTTACTCGGCGCGCCTAGCGTTTCCAGCTACGAACAACACGGCCGAATACGAGGCGCTACTCTTCGGCCTCGGGAAGCTCAAAGCGATGGGAGCAAGGCGAGTCCTCGTCCGCACTGACTCCCGGCTAGTGGCGGGCCATGCGGACAAATCATATCAAGCCAAGGACCCGGAGCTAGCCAAGTACCTAGCAGCCGTACGAGCGAAGGAACGACACTTTTTGGGTGTCACGATGAAGGCCATCCCTCGAGCGGACAACGAGCAAGCTGACGGTCTGGCCAAGGTTGCTAGTCGCCAGCTCCCGCCCCGAAGGGGCGCGACGAGACCTGCGCGCGCCATAGCACAAGATAATCGGGCGCGACTCGCCCACCGAATCACCAAACAGGCGACGCGGAGCCCTTCTCACCTTTTTGCAAGGCATTGCGGAACGGATGACTCCTCCAAGCTCCGGCGTTTGCAACACCGAGCTAGGTCCTTCCAGGTGCTCGACGGGGCGCTCTACAAGAAGGGGGTCTGCGCACCGCTCCTGCGGTGCCTCCCGCGCGAAGAAGGCAAACGCCTCCTTGCGAAAATTCACGCGGGTCTCTGCGGCTCGCACCTCCAACCAAGGTCTCTGGTGGGCAAGGCATTCAGACAGGGTTTTTATTGGCCAACGGCTGTCGCGGATGCCCAGGACCTCGTGCGCCGTTGTCAAGGTTGCCAATGGATGGGAAGAGCTATCCACAGGCCCCCGACAAGCCTCCACCCCATACCTCCGGTGTGGCCGCTGGCGAGGTGGGGCATCGACATCGTGGGACCACTTCCCAGGGCCCCAGGGGACCTGCACTTCGTCGCAGTTGCCCTGGAGTACTTTTCCAGGTGGCCGGAGGCGGTAGCCCTGGCCAAGATTACCTCGGCAGCTCTGCAGCGCTTCCTCTGGCAAAACATCATATGCCGATTCGGCGTGCCTAGGGAGATCACCGTCGATAATGGTCTGCAGTTCGATGCAGCACCATTCAAAGAATTCTACGGCAACATGGGCATCACCTCCGGTTCGCCTCGGCCGCCACCCACACCCAACGGGCGGTGGAGCGGGCAACGGCGCCATCTCGCCGCAATCAAAAGCGCCTCGTCGGGTTGCCAAAGGGAAGTGGCGGGCGAGCTCCTGGCGTCCTCTCGTCCTTCGCACAATGGTCACACGCCCAACGGGTTCACGCCCTTCAAGCTCCTCTTGGCGATGAGGCGGTCACACCAAGAAATAAAGCGGGCTCGCGGCGGGTCCTCGCCCAAGCACCGGGCGAGGAGCCAATTGTCCGTGGATGTCCTTGATGGAGACCGCCGGTGCAACACAGCATGTCATAAAATACGCGCGATGATGGTGCGCGGTCGCAATCGCTCACTCGCACTCCACGCGACCAGACCGCGACTCGCCCTCAAGATGGCACTCCACACGGAAACGGTAGGCAAGCTCGAGTCCAAGTGGAAGGCCCGCACTCGCCACGAGGCCCTACGAAGGAGCGACGCTTGGCCACCTTGGAAGGGCACACGCCCGACACACGTGGAATGCGGACAAGCTACGACGGTATTACGCCTGAGTCAAGCACACAAGACTAAGGGCCTTCCCCGGCTGCGGCAGACGTAAGCGGCTAACGGTTAGTGCCTTAACCCTTGTAATCGCTCACCCGCGCAAACGGGAATTTAATAAAGTGCATCGTTCATGCAAGTTCTCCCGTTTTTCGTATTAAAAGCGTGCGAAGGGTCACCTTCGTGTGCGCTACGCATAAGCATGCATAAAGACGTGTGGGGGGACGCCTCCGCGCGCAGTCTACGGACTCTAAATAAGACGTAGCGCGAGGTCCGCCTCCGCACGCACTCCACGGAGTATAAATAAGACGTAGCGTCGAGGTCCGCCTCCGCACGCAATTTCAGCGCCCGCAACGCGCGGAGGTTTGCCTCCGCGTGCAGTCTACGGACTCTAAATAAGACGTAGCACGAGGTTCGCCTCCGCATGCACTCCACGGAGTATAAATAAGACGTACGTCGAGGCCCGCCTCCGCACGCAATTTCACCGCCCGCAACGCGCGGAGGTTCGCCTCCGCGCGCAGTCTACGGACTCTAAATAAGACGTAGCGTGAGGTCCGCCTCCGCACGCACTCCACGGAGTATAAATAAGACGTAGCGTCGAGGTCCGCCTCCGCACGCAATTTCACCGCCCGCAACGCGCAGAGGTTCGCCTCAACGCGCAGTCTACGAACTCTAAATAAGATGTAGCGCGAGGTCCGCCTCCGCACGCACTCCTCCGGAGTATAAAGAAGACGCGGATGCTATCCCTGCGCACTCTACAGAGTATAAACAAGACACGAACCCCGCGCACGCATGGGCGTTGCCCATCGCGCACTCTTCGAGTATAAATAAGACGTGGATGTATATCCCACGCACTCCTCCGAGTATAAAGAAGACGCGATGCTATCCCCGCGCACTCTACGGAGTATAAACAAGACGCGAACCACGCGCACGCATGGGCGTTGCCCGAGTGCGTACTCTTCGGAGTATAAATAAGATGTGGATGTATATCCCACGCACTCCTTCGGAGTATAAAAAAGACGCGGATGCTATCCCTGTGCACTCTACGGAGTATAAACAAGACGCGAACCCCGCGCACGCATGGGCGTTGCCCCAGTGCGTACTCTTTGGAGTATAAATAAGACGTGGATGTATATCCCACGCACTCCTCCGGAGTATAAAGAAGACGCGGATGCTATCCCTGCGCACTCTACGGAGTATAAACAAGACACGAACCCCGCGCACGCATGGGCGTTGCCCCAGTGCGTAATCTTCGGAGTATAAATAAGACGTGGATGTATATCCCACGCACTCCTCCGAAGTATATAAAGAAGACACGGATGCTATCCTTGTGCTCACCCCTTGGAGCATATAAAACAAGGGGCGCGGTCGGGGTCCCCATGCATACTTCGACTAGGCACCAGCTCCGCTGCCACCACTTCGAAGGGTAGGGGACGGAGCGCCACGCGCGGCCTACTGACCAGGCGCCACCTCGCTGCCACCTCTTCGAAGGGTAGGGGACGGAGCGCTCGCGCGTCTACTTCGACTAGGCGCCAGCTCCGCGGCCACCACCGCGAAGGGTAGGGGACGGAGCGCCGCGCGCGTCTACTGACCAGGCGCCACCTCGCCGCCACCTCTTGGCGGTAGGGGACGGAGCACTCGCGCGTCTACCGACCAGGCGCCCGGCTCGCCGCCACCACCTCGAAGGGTAGGGGACGGAGCGCCGCGCGTCTACCGACCAGGCGCCCGGCTCGCCGCCACCACCTCGGCGGTAGGGGACGGAGCGCCGCGCGTCTGCCGACCAGGCGCCCGGCTCGCTGCCACCACTTCGAAGGGTAGGGGACGGAGCGCTCGCGCGTCTAATTCGACTAGGCACCAGCTCCGCTCCCACCGCTTCGAAGGGTAGGGGACAGAGCGCTTGCGCGCCTACCTCGGCGAGTCTATGGCCCAAGATGCACAGTATTCACAAGCCCGTTTGCTCATACCAGAACGGGGGGCGACACGATACCCGCGCCTTGCACGACCCACCAGCTCGCAGCATATAACATAGCAACTACTACATGGGAAGATCATTCTTTGCCCCAACAAGACAGTTACATTCCAAAAGCAGATACGCGTGGCGTGGAATGCGCCAACACCTGACTATTCCTATGAGTCCGCGCCGTCTTCGCCGCGACGAGCGCCGCATTGCCTACGCCGCGGCGAGGGACCTCTTCGAGCCAGCGAAGCACGTCCCCCTCGTTCCGCAGCGTCCACCGCAGAGCAACCGTGGCGGCCCCCTCCCCGACGTAATTCCAAATCCGATCATGGAAGTTTCGGGTTGCGGGCTCGGTGGCACGAACGGCATCAGATATCACCCCGGGCTTGGTAGGCAAGTCGAGCTGAGGGTTCGCTAGCTCATCGACATGCTCACACCCACCAGCGTGCAGCAAGGCGAGGGCAAGCCAAGCACTCATATAGCCGCAGTGCGTGCCGAAAGCCTTGGCGCCAGGAAGGGCAATGCTCGAGCCCTCTTCGATTCGCTCAAGCGTCTCCATCAGGTCTTGGCGGCCATGGGTGGCGTCCTCCACGTGCACACAAAGCCCCCGAAGCGCCCGCTCCAAGGACCCCATCGCTTTCCACGCGGAAGAGCACGCGTTATCCCAGGATAGCGTTTTCTCCGCAACGGAGGCGGCAAGCTGTTCCTTCTCCGCCTCCAGCGTGGAGATTTGCTGAAGAAGGGCGGTCCGCTCCTCCGCCGCGGTGCGCTGGGCCTCCTCCATCGCAAGGTGTGCGGCTACTGCCGCGTCCTTCGCGTTCCTACCCACCAACTATGCGTCAGCAACAGCCTCGTCCCGCTCCGCCATCAGCACTCCAATGACCTCGTCCTTGGTGGCGTTGGCGTCGTCCGCCACACGCAGCTGGTCCTCCAGTACCTTCCGCTCGCGAGCGCGAGCCTCTTCAAGGGCTTTGCTAATAGCAAGCGTCTACACGGCATATAGCAAGGGTTACCTATCAAATAAGCAAGGGGTATGCAGCAAGAGCGGAGACCATTACCCTCATCTCGGAGGCCCCCAACGCGAGCGCCAAGAGGTCACCCCCGCAGGAGTGCAGCGCCTGTCGATCTAGGCGGGCGCCAGCATACTCCGCCACCTTGTTCCAGCGCGCGGCGCCCCACCGAGGTACGGTCGAGACGCCAGCCCTGGAGCCCCCGCCCTAGTGCCTTCTGGAGCAGTTGGGGCACACACAGGCCCCGGCTCAATCAGGCTGGCGACATCGCGAGGCCCCCCATTGCTCAATTCTTGCCCTCGTTTGGGAGACGCTGTCTTGCCTGGCGTCGACGGAATAAGCGAGCAAATCGGGGAGAGTTTCACCAAGTCGCGCGACGAAAACGAACTATGCCTACCTCCGGTCACCTCTGCCGCAACCTCCACCGGGGTTAGGAGCGCCCCGCTGGCCTGAGGCGCGACAACCCTCCCGGCTTCAGAAGCATCCCCGCTAGCTGTCAGGGCCGCAGTCACCGGACCCGCCACACTGAATCGGTCCCGGGAAGATCGCGGCGATTGCACCCGAGGCCGTTTTGCCTTCGGAGTCGTAGGTGAAGCCTCCGTGGCTACCTCGGCAGCCGTGGAGGCCGTCGTTAGCAACAACGCGATGGGTGCCACGGGAGGCGACGAGGCGTCATCTTCGAGAACGGCGGGGCGCATGCTCGCTGCCTGGCCACCATATACGGCCTCGTCGGGACTTACGCGCCCGAACCGGTCGGTGCGAGCCAGCGCGCTGCCTCGCCCCATCCTCACGTCCTCGACCGCGCACGGCCGGCGAACTAAGGGCAATAACCACCGATCGACCCCGCCCGAAGATGGCGCCGCCACCGCCGCACCGCTGGTGATCCCGCCGCACCGGGCGCCCGGCACGGGATTTCAAGGCCTCGCACACCCGACATCCGCCCACGCTCGCTAAGAAGGTCGCGACTCGCGGGCCTTGTGCTCCTCCGCCGTGTACGCCCAAGTATCGCAGCTACTACGCGCTCCGCATCTTCTAACCGCGCATCGCAGCACAGCGGAGGGTCATACCTAGGGGTTTGCAACCACCCACGTGGTGCTTGGCATATCGCAGACACTTACGTGGCGCGGACGGCCTATGAAGTGAAGACACCCCGTGTGGATGCCGTCCTTCCGATCGGGCCCTCGCCGCCATATTTCCAGCCAAGCAAGCGGGATATCACGTACATGGTGAACTCCTCCGCGAGGTCACGCATGGTGAACCGAGCGCGACCCGGCAAGCCTCCGCGCCGCTGCTCGCCGCCAAAGCCGAGGCGCCACATTCGACAGCGGTCGAATGATATCGGCTCTCCACGGCTCCGGAGGCCGCTCGTGCTCATCATGGTGTAATAGAACCACCGCCGTGTCCACCCGGTCTCCCACTTTTCCCGCATAGCCAACGCGGGAAACAGGTGCGAGCACTCCGGCCTCAGCACGAAGTCCACGCTGCCGAAGTTCGAGTAAGCCCCCCTTCTACTCTCCTTGCGTGGCGAACAGCTCGGCGCGGGGGCGGGTACCCTCCGTCCGCATCGCCCACGTGAAGATGGCCAACCGTACGATCGCGGTCGGAGTTAGCTGCGCCAGCTCCAACCCATACGCTCGCAGCACTTCACGTACAAGGTGTGTCGCAGGGATCCGGAGCCCAGCGTCGAAGAACACCACGAAGACGATCGCCCGACTCCGGGTTTGGCTCCACTCGCCACGCCGGGTAGGCGAGCCCGGACGCCCTCCGCCTTCTTCTCTGTAGAAGGGCCCGAGGGTCTCTCCGTGACGTGGCTCCGCCCAAAGACACGGAGCAGCGCCTTTGGACCTTTTCACGGCATCCCGTCTTTGGGAGTTTGCTTCTGTCGCGCGGAACCAGGCGGTACTCCGCCGGTGGTGGCGTCAGGCAGCGCTGGCTAGACGAGGCGCTCTCGCTAAGGCGACGCGCAGGATTGTCCAGGGAGGCACCCGTGCTAACTGGGAGGTCGTCGCGCGCAGCCATCTCTCTCACGGCGGCTGGCAGGCGCGGAGGCAAGATTAGCAGCAGGAGGTGCAAGAGGAATAGCAAGGAACGCATAAGCGATCAAGCAGCCAAGGGGAACGACTGCATGCACACAAGGGCGGATTATAAAGCCCTCATGTCCCCCACAGGCAGAAGATCGAGCGACAAAATGACAGCGGTTCGGCTGCCCACGATCGGGCAGTGCAACCGCTGGAAACCGTGGCAAGCGGCGGTAGGTGGCTGCTCAGCGCCTAATGCACCCGTACACTCCCGCCGCGTGGCCACTTTTTTTGGGGAAGAGGCGAACGGTCGTGATCGTGGGAACGCTGGCACCCCACGATGCTCCAATTACAGCCGGCCACGTGCCCACATTCAGCGCGGGGCAGGCGGGGCAGCCGTGCCAGCCTACCCCTGACAAAGGCCGGCGCGATTCCAGGTGTCATTAAAGCGCACTCCTGGACCAAGCAGCCATCTTCCCGCGCTGGCGCCATATCGCGCGATGCATTCCCCGAGACTCGGCCGCCAAGGGCAGCCGACCAAGTCGGCTTCGCCCATAAATATCTGGAGCGCGAGGTAGGGCATGCCCGAACCCTGGCCCGGTCGAAGCCCTCGGCCTACTCGGTGTCTTCGCCTCGGCGCGCCGCCTCGGGTGCGGGCGACACCACACAAGCACGACTCGCCCCGCCGGCCTTCGGACTTCCGGCGCCGGCCCGAGGCCACGCGAGCTTCGGGACCCGAAGACAGCCCTCGCACAAGCACAGGTGGACGTGTGAACTATCCAAGTCATCAAAGCATCACAGGCCGATGGGACGGAGGGGGCCAAAGGACCCAGCGGCATGGCTTCGGCCCGTGAAGCCCTTCACCATGAGAGGCTCCTGTTGTAGGGGTGGCCCCCACCTAAGCCCAGTAGGCCTGGTAGGTCCGAAACAGGACATGTGTAATGACATAAGAGCCCCCGAGGGGAATACTCATGTGTAAGGGTATAACTGTACAAACACTCCCCACATGAATATGTATGTGGCATAGGCCACGGGAAGAAGGCTAAGCCATTCATTTACTCAACTCTTTACTACTACACTCTCTCTCTCTATTTGGTCTGTAACCACAATAGTCACCATCAATTTCTTCCCTGCGCGACAACGTCTAGTTGCAGTCCCCCAACTTCCCCTAGCAGCGCCGCATCCCCCCGTCGCCGCCTCCCCAACGCATTCGCCCATAGCCACCTCTCCCCATCTGCCCATCGTAGCCTCCCCACCTCCACCTCACACAATCGCCGCCTCCTTCCCTCCCCTAAACCCTCATGCCGCGCCTTCTCCTCCTCAGCACCGCCACCAATTCCTTCCCCACGTGGCAACATCTGGTCGCAGTCCTCCAACTTCTCCCAGCAGCACCGCATCTCCCCATCACTACCTCCACACCGTATTTGCCCACTGCCTCCTCTCCCCATCTGCCTGTCGTCGCCTCCCCACCTCCACCTCCCGCAACCACCGCCTCCTTCTCTCCCCGAACCCTCGTGTCGCGCCTCCTCCTCCTCGGCGCTGCCACCAATTCCATCTCCCATTACCCCTCCAACCAGCGCCACGACTCTCCACGATAGTGATCGGTGGATTGGAGAGAAGGGCGCTTGGCGACAGCGACCGGTGGATTAGAGAGAAGGGCGTTCGACGATGGTGGAGTGGCTTCCTCTTCCTACGCCCACCCACGTGGCTCTCCCCCCACTGCCTCCACCCAGCGGTCGCTACCTGGTGAGCCTCTCTACCTCCTCCACGGTCGCTCACTCAGTGAACCTCATTACCTCCTCCCGCTCTTCGCTCGGAGCCCATTGCACTGTCTGGCAATTTGGTCTCCCAAACTGATCGTCGAAGTCAGTGCCATGGTCGAAGAGGGCCATGGTCTAGGGGCAGTGACCAAAGTTGAGGGGCCATGGTCGAAGTCAAAGCTATGGTTGAATGGGGCCGTAGTCAAAGTTGAAGATCAGTGGTGAAAGTCAAAGCCATGGTCGAAGGGGCGGTGGTCAAAGTTAGGTTATGGTCGAAGTCGAAGGGTCATGATCAAAGTCCAAACCATAGTCAAAGGGGACAGTGGTCGAAGTCAAAGGGCCGTGGACGAAGTCGGTCCGCGGTCGAAGTCAAAGGGCTGTGGTCAAAATCAGGCCATGGTTGAAGTCAAAGGGTCATAGTCGAAATCCAAACAGTGGTCAAAGGGGATAGTGGTCGAAGTCGAAGGGTCATGGTCGAAGTCCAAGCCGTGGTCCTAAAGGACAGTGATCGAATGGGGCAGTGGTCGAAGTCGAAGGGTCGTGGATGAAATCGGTCCGCAGTCAAAGTCAAAGGGCCATGGTCAACATCGGGGCCATGGTTGAAGGGGGCCATGGTCGACGTCGGCGCTGTGATTGAGGGGCCGTGGCCGAAGTTGAAGATTCGTGGTCGAAGTCGAAGTTGTGGTCGAAGGGGAAAGTGGTCGACGTCGAAGGGCCGTCGTCATCGAAGAGTCATGGTAGAAGGGGACAATGGTCGAAGTTGAAGCCGTGGTCGACGTCAAAGGGATGTGGTCGAAGTGGACAATGGTCAACATCGAAGGGTCGTGGTCGAAGGAGACAGTGGTTGAAGGGGATGGTGGTCAAAGGGGGAAGTGTTCGACGTCGAAGGGTCGTGGTCGTCGAAAGGTCTTAGTCAAAGGGGACAGTGATCGAAGGAGGTAGTGGTCAAAGTCGAAGATCCGTGGTTCAAGTCAAAGCCATGGTCGAAGGGGGCCGTAGTCGGAAGGGGAAGTGGTTGATGTCGAAAGGCCATGGTTGAAGGGGACAGTGGTCGAAGGGGGAAGTGGTTGAAGGGGGCCATGGTCGTCGAAGGTCCATGGTCGAAGGGGACAGTGGTCAAGGGGGGCAGTGGTAGAAGTCGAAGATCCATGGTCGTCGTCAAAGCCATGGTCGAAGAGGGGAGTGGTCGACATCGAAGGGCTGTGGTCGAAGGGGACAGTGGTTGAAGGGGGCAGTGGTCAAAGTCAAAGAAGGCAGTGCTCAAAGTCAAAGGGGACAGTGGTTGAAGTCGTGGTCATGGTTGTTGTCGTAGCACCCGTGAACATGGTCGTAGTGGTCATGGTCATAGTCGTAGTGCCAACCCAGAGGGCACCTGCTGGTTCGTCCATAACCTCCACCGCTACGAGTTTCCCCTCCAGTTGGACATCCCCATCGCCTACCCCCAGGTCACCCCCGAGATAGAGCTCCCCACCCTGGACAGCAAGACCCACAAGATCTCATACTCCCCATGGATTGTAACATGCTTTTGGCCACAAGGTGTCATTGACGGCTTTTGATTTATGACCACGAGCACTGGTCGATGTGTTCTGACTTACGACCATGAGGTGCAGTCGATGTCTTCTGACTTATGACTACAAGTGCTGGTTGAAGCCAAAGATCCGTGGTCGAAGTCAAAGTCGTGGTCAAAGGGGGCCGCGGTCGAAGGGGGAAGTGGTCATCATCGAAGGGTCATGGTCGAAGGGGACAGTGGTTGAAGGGGGCAGTGGTAAAAGTCGGGAATCGTGGTCGAAGTCGGGGTCGTGGTCGAAGTCGAAACCATGGTCGAAGTCAAGGTCGTGGTCAAAGGGGGCCATGGTCAAAGGGGGATGTGGTCGACATCGAAGGGTCGTGGTCGAAGTCGGGGCCGAGCAGGTCGGGCGGGCTGAGTAGGCTAGCAACGGTAGTCGGGTGACAGGGCACAAGCGCACCGAAGGCCTACCAACATACGACCATCAGCGATGGTCGACCGCTCCTGACCTACAATCACGCGTGATGGTCGACGACTTCTAACTTACTACCACGAGGTGTGACTAACGGCTTCCAATTACGACCACGAGCACTGGTCGATGTGTTCCGACCTATGACCACGAGGTGTGGTCGTGACAGGGCATAAGCGCATCCGAGGCCTACCAATGTATGACCACCAGTGATGGTCGACCGCTCCCAACCTACGATCACGCGTGATGGTCGACAGCTTCTAACTTACGACCACAAGGTGTGATCGACGACTTCTGATTTACAGCCAGGAGCACTGGTCGATACGTTCCGACTTACAACCACAAGGTGTGGTCGTGATAGGGCACAAGTGCATCGGAAGCCTGCCAACGTACGACCACCAGCGATGGTCAAACGCTCCTAACCTACGATCACACGCGATGGTCGACGGCTTCTAACTTATGACCACAAGGTGTGATCGACGGCTTCCGATTTACGACCATGAGCACTGGTTGATGTGTTCCGACTTATGACCATGAGGTGTGGTTGATGTCTTCCGACTTACGGCCACGAGCGCTGGTTGATGTGTTCCGACTTACGACCACAAGGTGTTCTCGATGGCTTCCGATTTACGACCATGAACGATGGTCGTCGGCTTCCGACGTACAACCATGAACCATTGTCGAAGGCTCCCAATTTAGGACCACGATCGATCATCGACCGCTGCCAACTTATGACTATCAGCGATGGTCGACCGCTCCCGACCTACAATCATGCGCGATGGTCCATGGCTTCCAACTTACGACGACGAGGTGTGCTCGTGGGCTCCTGACCTACAACCATGAGGTGTGGTCAATGTCTTCTGATTTATGTCCACGAAGTGTGATCGACAGCTTTCGACTTACTTGACGGATTTAAAAACTTTTAGAATATGTTTGTATACATATTCTAAAAATTTTTACCACTCGTGAGTTTTAAAACATATAGTATGATAAAATTTAAAAATCCATAGCAACACACAGGCATTTGGCTAGTATCTATAAAATTTATGTATAATTTCCATGTTACAAACATGGCCGCTTAGTAGGATATCCACCGATACACTTATTCACCATAGCCTACTATACCAGGTCACACTCACTGACTCTCACATGCAGCTATCAAGTGAATTTTTTAATAATCTATTTTTTCTGATTTATAGTAATATACCTGCATTTTTATAGTAATAACCATTTGCGGCTCAATAGTTGGGCGACATAGGTTAGTCACCCAACCATTGGACGACACACGACCAAGTCGCTCAATGGTTGGGTGACGAGCCTATATCGCCCAACTGTGGAGCGACTAGGGCCTAGTTGCTCAACTAGTTTAAGCAACTATCCTAAGTCGCTTAATGGTTGGGCGATTTAAAATATAATATTTTATTAATCCGATGGAAATAATTGTGGGTGAGTAAATGACAATTCTTGTAGGTAATAAATTTAGTAAATTTTATTTGTAGGTTGTTATTTTTTAAAAAAAGGCAAACAATGTCGGTTAGTTCGTTTGTGATTTTTGTAGATTCTTAAGGGTACAAAATCTGTTAGACTCGCAATAACATTTTCTGATCGTCGTTATTGTTGTAGTGCGATAAATTTATGAAGCATTTTGTGAGGACGATTGAGGTCACAATGATTCATAAGTACGAAGGTAAGTGATATTGCGATGCATGGGGGAATTCATACACAATTATACTATAGTAACTATGAAGTAAAATATGTACACAACAAATGTAAGTATAGAAAGTCCCCCTACACGTCGCCCACCACACCACCCGCAGCACCTCCTCTGTCATCGCCACATCGCACCCCCGACCGGTGCCCGCTGGTGCGGCTTGCTTGGCTTTCCTCAGGGTGGGCTGTCGGTGCCCCGACAGGGTGAGACGGTCAGGAGCCCTACCGACCTGTGTTCCCAAGTCCTCGAGGTCGACTCCACGTGTGCCTGCATGGGTACTGGAGCACCGTTGAGCTGCGACCCAAAAAGAACCTTGACAGATGCGGGCTCACATGCACCCCTGACCTCCGTCAGGTTGCTCACGAGGAAGTCGCTCACGTCCATCGAGAGATCCTCGTGAGGGGATAGCTTAACTTCAGGTGGGCCATGATATCTATAGGATGGATATTGTTTATTTGTGGAATGTATTAATGTGAACAAACATGAAGAGATAAAACGCACCTTCCATGTGGCCATGGCATGTAGCCAACTGTCATACCCGCCCTGTCCGAACACTAGAGAGTACAATGTGTGCTGCCCTAACACTGCCTGGTACGGGTCCAGGAATGACGGCGGTGCCGGTGTGTATGCACGTGCCCACCTTGACCCTCTGGCCAAGCCCAACGACAGCGGTGGCAGTGCCTAGGGGTACCCACATGCCCACCCTGACCCTCCAGGCTGGTCAGGCGCTGGCGGGGCATGTGAACATGGCCCAACAGAGCCTCCTACCTAAGCTACAGGGCATGATGGCCTCGGTGTACGCATCGATGTGGCCACCTCTGGGAGTGTCCTGCACGACGTCGAGGTCACGACATGCTTGGACACACTATGGACCCAATGGATAACCTAAAGCAGCTTATCATTCATCACCTCCAAACCGTGGACGACCATGTCCATGATCGACCCGGTGTCCCTCTCAATCCCAGTGGTGATGTCTATCTGCAAGAAGTAGAAGAGAGCGTCAAACTTGTAATTGTGGTAACCGTACTTAGACATTTTGAAACACGAGAGTCATACCATGAGGGACAAGTTTCACGCCAAGTGCACAGGGGTACACGTCGATCGGTGCTGGTACGTGAGCTGGGGGGTCAACGACATACACCAGCCTAGTGTGTCTCTGCAGAGCATACCAGCATAGGTACTCATCGTACGTGCTGGGGTCATACGGTGTGGCCTAATGCACGAAGTCCTCAAGGGCGTCCGCCCACTCCTCCACCTAATGTGCCATCTTCGCTACCCAGCTCATCCTATTGCCACCCCCTCCTATTATGCATGTGAAATGTACCACTGCAATTAGAAGGCATTGTAGCAAAACTCAAAAAAATTTGGGGACATGTGTTGTGTGTAACTCACGCGTGGACCGAGCCAGGCCCCCGACGCCTGATGGGGACTAGAACAACCTAGCGAAGGTCGAACTGGCGCATCACCCTGTGTACCGCGTAGTCCTCGACAAACACGTCGAAGACGAGCTTCTTCCACAGTCACCATTATGCCTAGTCATGCCAGCATAGTGAGGATAGCCCCTTGGGAGCACGGGCCTCAATCTCTTGAGCTGAATACGGCACCCAACACACATCGTCAACGTAGAGGCGGTTGAGGTACTCAACGAAGTTGTTGTACACACAGGTGACCTACAGGTGTGCAAACTGTGCCTGTGAGCTAAAACAGTAGTTACAAAGGATGACATGTAATACACATATAGTAAAGATTCATGAGAGTACGTACCCATTTATGGCACCAAAGGGACCCTACGGTCGACCGATCCATGATGCCCCATGGTACATGTCCACGCAGTACGAACCACTGTTAAGCATCATCGACCGTCTGAGGGAGAAGCACTTGAACAACCACAGCACAGCAGGAGGGGGCATCCTGTGAGGACAGAGGTCGACCTCATCCTACAGCAAGCGTCGCACATGCCACGATATATCACGGCAAGTACGACTGATCCCCAGCTGATGTTCACCTCCTCCCCGTCGGCGATGGCTCTCACATACCGCACGAGGTGGGTGTCGACAAAGTCATCATGGCTACTGGTAAACGGTACCCAGCCGAACAACCATAGCAAGTACGTCTTGAGGTGCCATGACACTTGGTACTCATTGGCCTCTGGGTCCATCCGCTTGACTTGTGCACAAATGAAAAATTAGAAAGCCCATCATATGGCAAGGATAGTACATCGCTAAATAGGAAAAATAGATAGCATACGTACTCAGAACTGCAAAAGTCACCGCATGGACGGGACATGCTTCTATCGCACCGGGAACACATAGTACACTACCATGGCCTCCGCCTAGAACCCCCTCAAATCTGCCAAGCAGGTCATCGCACTAGTTGGCAAGTGCATCCGGTAGGGAGGCAACCTCTCTCATGATGGGCATGCCGAGTAGCAGCACGATGTCCTACAGAGTGGGTGCCATCTCCCTGAATGGGAGGTGAAGGTGTGCGTCTTAGGCTGCCACCAGTCCACCAGAGCTGTCAGTAGCGACCCATCAAACGGGAACTATTGTGACTACTTCAGGACGGCCTGGACCTCCCCGTCATCATCGACCTGACTGCCATCCTCGTCGGTGGCCTCCATGATCCGCGCAAGAGGTAGAAGGCCAGCATCACTCAGCCTGCAAAGCATGAAGAAGTCAGTACATAGTGAAAATATCGTAAAAACAAGTGGCATAGTTTGCAAACAAACCTGTCTCTCTAGCGTTGGTCCAATCTCCAAGCCCGTCGGGGTGTCCGTGTATGGACCACCTCCAACTAGGGCACCTCCAATCTCCAAGCCCGTCGGGGTGTCCGTGTATGGACCACCTCCAACTAGGGCACCTCATCTCCAACATAACGGCTCGCAGGGTGCTACGCGTCAACGTGCCAGTCCAGCAGACCAAAAGGCCAATCCGAACCACCAAGATCGCGAGCCATACTTGCAATTCAATTTGAAGTTAGCAATTACAACACAATTAGTGGTTTAATTATTTATAGCGTAGTTCCGAAAGTTCTGAAAATTTACTTGCATTTTTGTATGAACCGCATATTCCTCAACATATATAGCTATAGCCGCATTTTGGTATTAGGGTTTTAGGGTTTACAATTTCAGGGTTTAGGGTTAAAGGTTAGGGTTAGGGTATGGAGTTAATAGGTTAGGGTTGGGGTTGGTGTTAGGGTATAGCCATAGCAGCATTACAACTATTAACAACTAAATTGGCGTTAGTTCTTTAACAGCACTATTTACAATTATTAATAATATATGACATACACGACACTAGTACACGTATAATGATTTTAGTTACTAACCTACCATAGTTTTGAAAGTATAACTATTAGCAACTAAACATACGTTAGTTCTATGGCTACACTATTTACAACTATTAATAATATGCGATATACGAAACACAACTACACATAATAATTTTAATTGCTAACCTAACTTTCTTTCAAAACTACACATCTAATGATTTTAGTTGATATCCTATCATGTTTCAAAAGTAAATGTACAAAGAAATACAGGGGACTCAGCGTCGTTGATGCACAGATCTCTCCTCATCTTTCCCCTCCCTCTCCTCTTCTCTCCTCCTCTCCTCTCTTCTGTTCCTCCTCTCCTCCCTCCTCTCCTCTCTTCTCCTTTTCTTTCCTCCTCTCCACCTCCTTTCCTCCCCTTCCTCTTCTCCTTTTCTCTCCTTCCTCTCTTTTCTCTCGACCGAACCGAAAGGAGCATGGCGCTCGGACAGCAACGCGCACATGGGGGTATAACCCCTAGTCGTCCAACTGTTGGGCGACTAAGGACTTGTCGTCCAACTGTTGAACGACTAGAGGCCTTGTTGCCTAACCGTTGGACTATAGGGACTAGTCATCCAACGGTTGGACGACTAGCTTAAGTTACCCAACCGTGAAGCGACATATGGTCAAAATTACAAAAAATAGTAGGTATAATACTGTAATTTAGAATAAAAAATAAATTATTAAAAAAGTCTCTATCAAGTTCCGTGCTCAAGTTGATAACGGGTTTGAGTTGTACAGACATCCATGGTGGCTTAAAGGGTTTACGATTTTGTTGGAGATTGGCGAAGGCAAATATGTAAACTCTACACGTCATTGCGTACGTACTTTGTTTTAGGTCATCAATGGAAGAGGATCTTCTGCCACAGTGAAGCAGTGACACGCCCATATGCATTTAATATTGCCGAAGTACCACGCTCACTAGATTATTTTTTGTCTAACGGCTGCAATATGTAAACTCTACACGTCATTGCGTACGTACTTTGTTTTCGGTCATCAATGGAAGAGGATCTTCTGCCACAGTGAAACAGTAACACGCCCATATGCATTTAATATTGCCGAAGTACCACGCTCACTAGATTATTTTTTGTCTAACGGCTGCGTAAACTAATTTCTCGCATTGGCTTTTGTTTGTAGTTTCTACTTTGAGAAATTAAAAGCTTATATAAGTACTTAGTTTTCTAAAATAGGTTTTTCATTCATCTCCCTCTCATCTCACTCTAAAAATAAGATAAAAATCATAGATACATCACACATTCCACTGCTCTCGCTCATATTTCGCAAACGCATCTCTTTCCACTTTCCTAACTCATTTTTTTCAAGCATTACTATTTATTTTTAACCAAAATCTATTACTCGTAACTAAAAACCATCAGTTATAACTAACATGAACAGACCCATAGCACTTATTCTGCATTTTCAGTCAAATACTATCAGCCGTAACTAAAGACCATCAGTTATAACTAATATAAACAGGCGATAGTACTCGGCTCTGTAGCTGATGACCAATGTTCAATTTTCAGCCACTGCAGGTTGGATAATCTATCTGATAGGGCACAGTCAGGACTACAAGTGGACTAAAATAAACTTGAGGTGTCTCTTCCTCTTCTTTATTGACAGGGAAAGAGGGTTTAAAGTCTTCAAACTTCATCTGTGTAAAGTGTTCCAACAATTCGCTTCTTTCTTTTTATTCTCTCTGCCTAAGAGACTACAAAACTCAGAGAAATATAAAATATATCAAATACCATCACAATAGATATCTAAGTACATCGGCAAACACCATCTTGACACACCGCATAAGAAACCAGAGAACCTTGCCACTTCTCTAACTTGATCAGCAAGAGTACGATATATTGGAGACAGATACCACCAAACATTATCCATTCTTATTTCTTGCACATGATATTTTATGGATAACACAGTTTATCAAGGAACTACTCAACCACCCTGAAACAGAGCACCAACGATGCAAATTCAACATACAACATTAGAAATGAACCGAAGGAGTTACTGGACCGCTTGAAATCATTTCAAAGAACATATTAGCATTATCAAGTACCCCAGCGTAGAAATTACTCCAAAGTTAAGAACCAAACGGATAAGACAATCTCCAACGGAGAAGGCTGAAAAAGGCCAATTCCTTCATTTTTTTTCTCCTGCCCTTATCTCTTATACTAACTAAGCTCTTTATTCAGGAATCAAGCCGCAATGAAGCAGGAAAATCCATCTATCTACCGGAACCACATCTATGATGATATTGTAGGGCTGTCAACTGCGAGCCCCATCGTATTTAATCCATTGTCGACATAAACAGTTGAGCCAGTGATAGCAGAAGCCAATGGAGACACCAGGAAAGCTGCTGTGTTCCCCACTTCATCTGTTCAGCATGCAAATGCGTTTGTTAGATAACATTTCAGATAAAAAGTTGCATCTCCTTTCAAACAAAACAAGGAGGGAAGACAGTGAATCATAGAGAAAGAAATTAATTTTAACCTGCCAACAGTTCCTTCTGCAATGGTGCATTAACATAAGAATACTCTATCATCTTCTCAATGAATCCAATTGCCTTAGCAGCTCTGCTCCCTAAAGGACCTACAGGTACATCCAATAAATAACAATGAAGCAAATTTGATACACTTACAAGTACTGTTAAACTGTTAAAGCTATGTATCCTAAACAATTATGAAGATCATATAATCAACGGAATAGCATATCATATGTATCTGTCAAAAAAGCAGATTAGCATGTATGAGTAATGCAACCATGACATGTAGAAATGGCTCGAGAAAGTATCCTAGAAAGTATTGATTGATTTCTTAAGAGTAAATTCAGAGATTCCCAGGTTTTGTGGTCCTAGTTGCAGAAAACCCCACGTTTATGGCTTGTGGCACATACCGTCAGATTTTATGATCATATAGTTTCACAAAACCCCAGCCTAATCAATTTCCACCTGAGCTGACATGCCAGTCCCC
Source organism: Dendrocalamus sinicus (assembly GCA_036346575.1). NCBI lineage: Eukaryota > Viridiplantae > Streptophyta > Magnoliopsida > Poales > Poaceae > Dendrocalamus > Dendrocalamus sinicus. Next base: position 18,642,701 of record CM070664.1, read on the forward strand.
CCTGCAGCGCCACTCTATGCTGCTGGCCCATCCACCTTGGCACGCAGATAACAAGAACACTGCTCATCCACCAGCACTGCAGGTGGGCCCGGCATGTTAGCTTGAGTGGAAATTGGTCAGGGTGGGGATTTCTGAAACCATATGACCATAAACCTAGGGTTATGTGCCACAAGGAATAAAACCCAGGGTTTCTTTTGCAACTATGACCCAAAAACCCGGTTAGCTTAAATTTATTATCTTCATATTTTCATAAATAGTAACTAAATGCATTTATTTCCATTGCCTTCATGATACACCTAACATGTAGATAATGCCTTCCAAGATGAGTCTGTCAATTATGCAAACAGTGTTTCTTTTGAAGAAAGATACCTGCAGATATGGTGTTAACTCTGATTTTGCCTTTTTGTCCAGCTTCATAAGCAAGTACCTACATAGGTTTGGGAATTTATATATATATTCATGCAAAATAAAAGAACTCATGTTCGAAAATATGCATTATTATCATCAAGAAGGTCGTACTCTTGTATCACTCTCAAGAGCTGCTTTAGCTGAACTCATGCCACCACCATAGCTATAAGGGAAAAATCATCACAATAGCCACAAGAAAGTAAAGATAGCTTGACAATGAGGTTATCCATAAATCTTCAAAGAATATTTACCCAGGAATTGCCCTTTCAGATGCGATATATGTTAGCGAGATGCTAGCACCACCTGGAAAATATTTAAATTCATGAAGCAGTGCCAATAAAAAGGGTATGGGGTCGTGTGCCAAAGCAAATTATTGTATTAAAGCTGAACAGAGTTCATAAAAGGTGAAAGATAAAATTTGAGCATTGATGCCCACCCAAAAGTTCCATGGACATGAGATATGTTATACAAGGTAAACAACATCAGTACTATGATTCACTGGACAAATAGAACTACAACGAGACAACAGGCGGGAAAAGCAGGAATCATCCTACTGTGGAATAACATTTTCAAAAATGTTAGTGTGGAATACAATTGTAGGAGTGACAGCATAGTAGTGAGGACATGTGCATTACCTGGATTCATAATAGGAAGAAAATGCTGAAGTAAAGAAACAAAGGAGTAACTGGACGCAGACATTGCGGCAAGATACCCTCGTCTTGAAGTCTCCAACAAAGGTTTTGTAACCTTCAAGCATAAACGTAGGTGATCTTTCAGTGAAGGTGCTACATAAATAATGAGCATAATGTCGTGTGCAACGTGTGTGCGCACATGCACACAAACAGAGAGAGAGAGAGAGAGAGAGAAATTGTACCTCAGGACCATTAGCAAGAGAATGCACAAGTATGTCAATGCTGCCAAAATCATTCTTGACTGATTCAGCAACTTCCTATCAAATGAAGAGATCTGTACATTAGCCAAACTCTAAAGCTTTTGGAAAACAAATATTGTCCCATATGGAACAATTATAGCAATTAGGCAGCCATATGGAATTGAAATCATCTGCATCTACACACCTTAACAGTCCAATTTGATGATCCAGCGTACCTTTTGTTTCCTTTGACCTAAGATAATGAAATAATATGTTCATCATAAAGCCATATTGGAATTAAACAAGCACATACATCATAAATAAGAACATTACATCTTCAGGAACATCCTCAGGGGAATCATAGACAGCATCAAGTGGATAGACTTTAACAATCTCCATAAGAGTTCCATCAGGCAGCCTGTATCAACAGCAAATCAGATACATGTTAAATGATAAGTTCAGAACCATACTACGGTGCATGAAATAAAACTAGAAATACATGGAAACTATCATAGAACTATAGGACGGACTTCCGTGATTCGTCAAACTTTCCACGCCTCAGGCTTGTTTCAAATATGTTAAGTGCCTACCAAAGGTACAATTCTCCATGAGATAATTGATTAACAAAAGCTTCCAATATGATGTACAATGCAAGGTCGGATCAACATACAGGCACCCATGTACCAACAAGAATTTCAGCACCAGCTGCAGCAAGAGCCTTTGCAATTGCCCAGCCATAGCCATTATCATCAGCAACTCCAGCAATAAATGCCCTTTTACCTGAAAGATCACACATAAGTGAGAAAAATTGTGGTAATTGAGAAGGCTTTATGCTACAGATCAGATTGAGTTTCCCTAAAATACATCAGTTGCGAACTTTCTTTAGTATGCGAACATGGGTACCATCGCATATTCCATAATCTAGAAAGCCAGTGCTATAAACAAACTTGTGCAACACCGGTTTATCTCATTTTCGTAACGGCAGCACTTTTTGCAACTAACATAAAAGGAACTATTTTATGTTCGCAGATGACATTACCCCATGATATGCCATTCGATAGGATAGGTATACATATTGTTTGGCTCAGAAAGAAGTAAGCAATTTTGCAAATACTAAATGTCACAATACAAAGTTATTTGGATTCAGAGGAAATGCATCCACATTCACCATTCGTGTTGGTGGGCTTGTCCTTCAGTGCCATTATCTGCTTTCTCTTCTGCTTATTTTGTATTATTTTATTTATGTGCTATCTTTTCTTTCAAACCAAACAAAGAATAAAGGCTACATGTGCCAACAAATCAAAATACATGAGGTTACTACTTACTACGCAATTTCCTCTAAAAGTTTGTGAAATTATGGAGCTCCCTGTGTAGTAAATTGATTGACAATTTTCAGATCAGCTAATTAGTGCATTTTATCTTTGAACATTTTGGTGAGCAAGCAACAAAACAGCTAAAGTGAATATTTTTCTGAACACATAGGGAGATATTACCGATCACATACGTTAGTCGTATCTAGTTTTTCAATGGATAATTCATAGATGTTGATGTTGTAAGAGTCTGCCCACTAACGATACTGTCAAAGTAAGACCCCCACTAACAGGTCTATCCTCATCAACATTAAACTCTCCAGGAAATACAATTTTCAGTAGTTGCAGTTAAGAGATAATTTTTTTACCAGGATCATAACGAATTAGATTCAATACAAGTTTCAGTTTTACCACCCAGATGGTTGAGTCATAAAACTCCAGACTAAACGCATATCATCCCCTGTGATTCATGTGCTTAATGAGGTTTGGCTTTAATTATAGTTCACCTGAAAGCATGATGTTTACACCCATCAACATCTTGTGGTTATCGGTTCAATAACAAACTTTTTAAGGATGGAATTTAAGCAATTAATTAAAGTGGTGTGCAAAATCTGACTATCAGGAAACAGAATGACAGATATTGATACGTGAATTACAATAACTAGTATTGCGCAAACTATATAAACATCTGCCGAACTGATATAACGCAAATTAAACTACAACCAAATTACCAAATGTGGATTGTGGAATTATACAATTTGGCATTGAATGCATAGAATGAGCAAACATAACTGTTATCGTAAAGTTTGTAAATAAACAATAGAATGCAAAACCAGAAGACCACTCAACCATTCTGAGGCGATGCAATCATGCAACTAAAAATTAAACAATAGCCTTCCAGTAAGTGAGACTGTCAATATATCAAAATCCAAAACATATAAGCAAATACAACAGAAAGATCCATAAGTTGTGACTTGTGAGTATAACTAAGTGACTTCAACTTACCCCTAAGATCAATAGGTAGCCCTTGAGAGCTACTTTGTCCTGACATTGCTCTTACGACAACACGACTGCTCTTGGAAGAACTAAGAGGCTTGGAGTAGGAGATTCTGGGACAAATTGCAGAGACATTACTAGTGCTGAGCACCCGATCAAGCCGAGAGATCGCTGCCCTTGAGGTAAGCATTCTATGAGAGGCTGACATGCAAGGGCGTGCAGCCACCATCTGCATACCGGCAGTTGCAGAAGCGCCCATCGTCCGTCCTACCACTAGCCTGTTCAGTCAAAACATCATCACAACATATTACAAGAAGGATCTATCGACAAGAATGAAGCTCAGCCTCAGACAGTTCAACTCAAACTCAGGGAAACAGACTAAATCAAGCCTAATCCAATACCTCCATAGCTCAGTACAGACATTCTTTCTGCGTTGTGAAATCTAAATAACGAGGCAAGGAACCAACCCTGTCGAGGGAAATTAAAAGACAACCAAATATGCTAACGGGTGAGCCCAAGTCGGCGACGGAGCCAAGGTTTAAAACTCAGATCCTCCCCACCCAGAAGCACGATCTGCCCAGAACAAGCATTTTGCAGGTAAATGATGGGCAAGAAATTCATGCCACCGTAAAATCGTCCAAGAAAGAAACCGATTAGACAAACAAACATCTCTAGCTCTCTCTCACCCAAAAATTTGACGGTGGCTAGTCGAGCTCGCAGCTCGAACAAAGCAAATCTCGCCAAGCAAAAACAATCAGCAAACATTCACGGGTTCCAAGATTCACCGCACGAAGAATAGCCGCACATGAAGAGACGGGCATGGATCGGGAACGACAAAACAGGCGGAGGGGTGCCTTACCTCGGGGAATGCGGAATGCGCGAGGATCTGAGAGCACAACGCGTGTGCTGTTTGCTGCCTGCAAGGTGGTTTTGGAGCAGCGGAGAAGAATAGGGAGCAATAATAAAAGGTCGAAGGGTTTCTCGATGAGACCGAGGGGAGGAGGGTTTGGGAGGTGGGTGGGTTGGCAGGAGTAGCTGAGAAACCGAGGGCGGCGGCGGCTGCTGCTGCTGCTTCGTTTTTGGGCTTTCGGCTGCGCACGGACGCGATGGCCTTCGGCGGCAGTCTGCGACTGGGCCTACGAATGGGCTATGGCCGTGCTTTACGAGTTGTTATTTATGCCATATTTAGGTCCGTTTAATTTAATTGCGACTTATTATTTTTTAAATGATATTGTAACGAGTTACATTTTAGCTAAGACATTAATTAAAAAGAGAAAAAAATAAAAAAATTATGTTAGGAAACCAACGGCTTCTAGCTTTTAGCCAGAAGTCAGAAGTTGTTTAGAATAGACCTTATACCCTAGGTAAGCTACCCACTTTTGCAAAAAAAAAAGGGACATTGGTAGCAAATGCGACCCTTGACTATAGGTTGTCACCATTGACTCCAGTTCACACCATTGCTCGTCTTTCAGCCAGCAACTTCTTCTCTGGCAATGCTACCATGGAAACATGGGGGCCGCACGTCAGGGCAGCCATGGTGCCACATGAAGGTGGAAACACTATCGACATCGAGGAGGAGAACATTGGGGCTATGGAACTGATGGTGTGTCGATTTAGAGGTGGAGGATGTGCAGGGGCAGCACAAAGAGGCGGAGTGAGCGGGGCGAGACGGGTAGGAGAAGTGGCACAGACGGAGCCGCTGAGGAAATGCGGGGAGCGGCCGTAGGCATGCTTGCAAAAGGGGAAGAAGAGAATGGGAAAAATCAATGCCCTTTTTCATCTCTTAACTCTAGAAGAATTTGAGAATGAAATTTCGTAGGTATGCACATCACTTACAGCTGTACACATGAATGTTTCCACATTGTTTCATGTATTTTAAAGAGTTGATAATATAGTATGCAATGGTGGGCTTTTGTCCATACGATTAGAAAATCTGCTTTCCAAAATAGAAGGGAAAATGATGAAATGCCGCCCTAAAGATGTGAGATTAACAATTTGCCATCAAAAATAAATTTCACAATGAAACGCCCCATCACATCTGTTTCAATTCTAAAACCTCCTTAAGAAAGCTATCACCACTCATAGTTTTATTCTTAAACAAATAATAGATAAAGCATAATATAGCATCTTATTTTACACTATATTCAATCCAATTATACTTATCAAACCAGTTAACACTGAAGAAAGAGGCAACTTATTTGTACTTCTTTGAGTCCCTCTTCCTTCTTGAGTTTTCCATCAAAAATTAATACACAACATTAAATAGGGTGCCAGTGATAAAGAAGATGAGTTCTTTTTGTTGGAAATGCAGTCAATATTTTAATTCCAGATTTTACTAGGAGGCAAATATTGCAAATAACTAATGATGCATAAAACAATGCTAACAACAGGCAACTCATTGTACTTCAATATATATAAACAGAATTTAAACAAGTCAACTGGTCACATGAACGACATATAGTTGGGTCTGATGAAGAACAGAAAGTAGTTCAAACTCGATGCAGTGCAGAACGTAAAAGTAGTAGAGTAGGAGTGGTCACGCAAATGCACTACTTAAAAACCTTATTGCCGCCCCCATACAGGAACCCTCTGTGGCAATGATTCGGAGATCCCACTCTCCCTCCTTCTGGTGCACGCCAAGAAAGAAGACCAGCAATGTTTGGTTGCACAGCATACTAGTACATATCAACATAGGAGAAAGTAGAATAAAAGAAAAAAGGATTTTAATCACTTTGGCCTAGACGTCTGTAGGTCTTTTTTTGGATGTTTCCAATAATTGACACCATTAATTCAATTAAATAGAATTAATCTAGTAATTGATGCCACTAGCTAAATCAATTTAGACGTTTAAATTCGCATTCAAAACAGAGAGATGCACAGTTTAGCAAAAAATAAAGTGGACTTGGTCTACCAAATGACACGCCACATCATGGTGCGGTTGCACGTCGTGAGTCACATATCATGCAATTTACCACACGAAAATACGTGAATACGCGTGCATGCACGCATGTGTATTTAGCCAAAGCCCTCACATGCCATGTGTCTCAAGCTTTTAGGGAAAGGCAAGAATCTCACCTTATAAATTGGTCTCTCCACCTGACCTTAGCAATGTGGTACTAAACCATGCTAGCTTTGGAACTATAGGAAATGTGCATCACACTCATATGGGCCTAATTTCTAACAATCCCCCACCAATTTCAAAAGAAGTAGTAGACAGATGTCAAAGATATTGTACTGAAGTACTATTAATATACGAATCTTTTACTGTAAGTCCTGTACGGGTTGAATTTGCATCTAGAATAACAAAATTCATCTTTCCACAGCTAATGAATAGATCATGCCTTGAATTCATAACTTTTCGTGATCAGACTTCACTTGAAATCTTAACTGATACTAGGCTGCCAATGAACCACGCCTAAACGGAGCGTTATATGGTCATGCTCCCTTATTTGCTCATGAGCTTTCTAGAGAATACCCCGTTCTCATAAACTACGGCCACACAATTAGGCTCAAGTAGGTATATTATTTCTAGGGATCTTGTAGGCTAATATAGTTTTTTCTTATTTGGACAACAAAATACATTAAGCCTTTATGCGAACCTTCTATATAGTCAAGAGTACTTTGCTTACTAGGACATGGGTACAATGAATATGTACTTTGCTACCATTTTTATCCAGCAAATCCAGTTTGTACAATAGGGAGCGAGATGGGGAGGATGAGGGTTGAAAATGCTACTCTCTACCTTGGAATTATCTTCTGATCTCATGGCTAACTAGGATTTCTCGCATGGACAGGCTTTCTCCAACAAGGTATGAGAAAGTTTTGGGTCTTCAGTGGAGGTTTCTAACTCTTCAAGTCAAGGCTTTCTTCTTCTTGAAACTGTTTCCCGTTTTATCTTTCGTCTAATGGAGGAATCAGTTGGACAAGTCCTTAGTTGCTGTCTTGGAGGAAAGGTATCTAGTTTTCAAGTTGCTAGAGCTTATGACTATTGGTTCCATTTTTCTGTTTCTTCCAAACAAGTGGGTTTGCTGGTTTATTCTCTGAAGAAATGCATATCCAAACATTTCACGGTTCATTTCCACCTATGGAGAGATGGTGGTGCAAATTATAGGCATTAATTTGAACTTTGGAAGAAGGAACATGACAATGAATCGACAGTGATCTCCTCTAGGAAAAAGCATTCGCACAAATTGAAAACAACAATGTATCTTTTGCACTAGTCTTGGAAGATGTGTTTTCAACCACCTATTAGATGATGCATGTTTCTTCATCTATGCAAGTGGCTCCTTTTTCTTACGTCTAAGGCAAGACTCTAATTCTTTATCTGAGGAAACAACACCTTGCTTACCGGACACCACACAGAGAGGTACTCAACACAGTGCCGAAATTCCAAGGTACAAATTTCAAATTTTAGAATCCTCCTCTAATCACAGCCATACAAGATCCTACTTTCAATGAAAATTGTGATTATCAATCTCAATCTATGGAGTGTCGAAGATGTTTTTAGAAGGGGCATATTGATGGTGATTGCTCTTTCCTGGTTTGTTGCTCCTTTTGCTTCAATTTATGGGTGTTGTGGGGGTGGCCCAACCCCCCATGACTGGACCTTGCAACTGGCCTAATATGTAATAGGCGCGATAGTGTAGAGGAATATACCAATGTACCCTCATCCTTTGTAAGTACTAAGGGGTAGAAGGGGAATTTCCCATTCTACCCCACTCATAAATATAAACCCCCAGGAGGGGTAGGAGGAGGGGCATCCTCTCATTCTCACTCACCAACCCTCCCTGTGTTGGCTCTCCTCTTCTTCTACTAGTCCCCTTCTTTACTGTTTGGCCAGTAGCCACAATAGATGGCGCCGTCCGTGGGGACCAGAAGAAAAGTTGCTTGAGGAGCTAAAAACTGTTCTTGGGAGCATACTACTTCACTCGTAGCATCTGTACCATCTTGCGGGCCATCAGCGACAGATAAGTAGTTTGCTTGCTAAAAGTTTAACCATCCTGACTGTAGAGGTGTATGGGCTTTGCTTGTATACTTTGCCGTGTTTTGTAGATGGTGTATTGAATAGATCTAGTCGAATCGCCTGCTAGTAGATGGTGTATTGAATAGATCTAGTCGAATTGTTGCAGCCGAGGAGCAGTGCAGGCGGAGCAGCAGCGTACGTCGCCTCATTGCGACCGGCCTCAACCGGTCTCAGCTTCGCGTTGCCTCTGTGTGTCCGGCTCCGTGCAGGACCTCGCCTCCGCGAGCTGGACTTCGCACGCGTTACCATGCTCCGCTGGATTTGCATGCACTACGTGATGCCTAGCGGCTGCAAGCCCTTGCGAATGCATGTGTGCATGCATGGCTGCAAGTCCATGCGTAAGCATGTGTGCATGCAGGGATGGCGCAGGTACTTCGTGCAAGCAAAGTAGAGCCTCCGTGTTGAGTCTCCGCACGACGTCGAGCCTCCGTGAGTCTCCGCGCGACGTAGAGCCTCTGCGCCGAGTCTCCGCGTGACGTCAAGCCTTTGCAAAGCATCGCCAAGCTCCGCCATCACCACACGTATGCATGCACGAAGCATTCATCCATCCATGCAAAACCTTCACGTATGCATTCACGAAGCATTCATCCATCCATGCACAACCTTCACGTATGCATGCACGAACTCATGAAGTAGCATGCACTCATGCTGCATTACATGCATGCATGCACTCAGTCTCCACATGCATTGCATGTGGCTTCCCACATCGCCCGCTTTCGGCGTCAGCTGCTGGAGCCCCATCCTCGACCTCTGCGCTAACGTCAAGAAAGAACATCAAGGGCTCGTCCTCTGCACCATGACACTGGGCTTCGCGACCTCGGAGGATGGCGCTGTGCCGGCAATCGACCCCGACTGGCGGTAGCGATGCCGGAGTCGATGAAGATCGGTGACAAGTGGGCGCACCCGCTGGTGGAGCCGGAGAAGGGGTGCCTCCTGGTCACGACGGAGAAGCCAGACGGGTCGCACATCTTTGAGCGCACAGAGGCGTAGACCATCTTCGCGGACAACGACATCACCGATGCCTCTTCGCGGGCCGCTGGAGGAGTGCTTCTTCCTGCTGGGGCCACTGGTGTCCGCCGGCGACATGGTCGGCCTAACGGGGCTGTTCGAGGAGGTGACGCCGTGCCTGCACTATGGGACGCGGGAGAGCGTTGGGTGCGCAGCGGAGCTGGTGAAGCGTGGGGTGGTTTGCGTTAGGGACTCCCAGCTCTTTGACGACTTCTATGGGTGGGAACGCGAGCAGCTATGCGACGAGGTGCGCGCGGGGCCGTGGCGCGTCACCGCCTGCAGCCCCGCCGTGCTCGGGCTCACCACTGTCATTAAGGACGGGCTCTGGGAGGAGGTGCAGGGGCTCGTCATGACGTCGAGCCACTAGCTCCGTGGTCTCCGTGCTGAGCTTCCGTCGAGCCTCCGACGTCGAGCTTCGCGGCCCGTGTCTCCGACTTGGACTGATGCCTCCGGCCCCTGCACAACATTGAGCCTCCGCTCTGCAGTCTCCACGCCTAACCTCCGTCGAGCCACCAGCTCCGCAGTCTTCGCGTCGAGCTTCTGGTTCACGGATTCCGAGCCTCTGTTGAGCTTCTGCTTCACGGACTCCGAGCGACTCCGAGACTCTGCTCCGCAATCTCCACGCCGAGCCAATGTCAAGCCTCCGCTCTGCAGTCTCCACGCCTAACCTCTGTCGAGCCACCAGCTTCGCAGTCTTCGCGTCGAGCCTTCGTCGAGCTTCTGCTTCGCGGACTCCGAGCGACTACGAGCCTCCACCGAGCTTCTGCTTCACGGACTCTGAGCGACTCCGAGCCTCCGCTCCATAGTCTCCATGCCGAGCCAACATCGAGCCTCCGCTCCGCAGTCTCCATGCCTAACCTCCGTCGAGCCACCAGCTCCGCAGTCTTCGCGTTGAGCCTTCGTTGAGCTTCTGCTTCACGGACTCCGAGCCTCCGTCGAGCTTCTACTTCATGGACTCCAAGCGACTCTGAGCCTCTGCTCCGTAGTCTCCATGCCGAGCCAACGTTGAGCCTCCGCTCCGCAGTCTCCGCGTCTAACCTCCGTCGAGCGACCAGCTCCGCAGTCTTCGTGTGGAGCCGTCGTCAAGCTTCTGCTTCACGGACTCCGAGCGACTCCGAACCTCCACTCCGTAGTCTCCATGCTGAGCCTTCAAGAGTCTCCGATACCATGTGGGAGACAGCATCTGATGGTGTCATGTGATAGCAGTTGGCACTATGAGCTATCTGCACACAAGCATTTAATGCTATGATGCGCTAGCAGTTGACACTATGGTCACTTTGGTTCGTGTCTGACAGTTCACGTGGTTGGTTTGAACCTGGCATTTCTTAGCAGCATGGCTTTTTTGTGCATTCTATTTGATTTTATGAGTGCTGTTCGGCAGCTGTTGGGTACACTTTTCTTGAAACAGTGTGACGGCTTCAAAATCGCATGATGGCCGTGTGGCTCGGCGTACTCTGCGGAGTACAAAGCGCTGAGATCTTAGTCGCCCCGGGCAACTCTATGGAGTATAAAAAATCGCAGGATGGCCTTTCGCGCCTCGGTGTACTCTGCGAAGTATAAAGCACCGGGACCTTAGTCGCCCCTAGCAACTCTACGGAGTACAAAAAAGACACGTGGGGGGACGCCCCTACGTGTACTCTACGGAGTATAAATAAGACACGCGGAAGCAGTCCCTGCGCACTCTACGGAGTATAAATAAGACGTGCGGAAGTAGTCCCTGCGCGCACTCTACGGAGTATAAATAAGACGCGCGAAAGCAGTCCCTGCGCGTACTCTATGGAGTATAAATAAGACGCGCCGAGGCTTGCCCACGCGCAACTCTACGAAGTATAAAAAATCGCACGATGGCCTCGTGCCTCGGCGTACTCTGCGGAGTATAAAGCGCCGGGACTTTAGTCGCCCCAAGCAACTCTACGGAGTATAAAAAATCGCACGATGGCCTCGCGCCTCGGCGTACACTACGGAGTATAAAGCGTCGGGACCTTAGTCGTCCCGGGCAACTCTACAGAGTATAAATAAGATGTGCGGCCTCCACGTGCACTCTACAGAGTATAAATAAGACGCGCGGAAGCAATCCCCGAGCGCACTCTACGGAGTATAAAAATCACGCGATGGCTGAGACGCCAGGGAGTGCCTCGCTTTAGTGGCGCATAACCTGGATATCACGCCTCCGTGCGCATTGCACCAGGGAGTGCATCACTTTAGCGCCGCACCACCTGGATATCGCACCGTCGCGCGCGTCCCACCTGGGTGTGCATCGCTTTAGTGGCGCATCTCCTAGATAACCTGCCTCCGCGAGCATAGCGCCCTCGGCCTACGTCGCTCGTGCCTGCCCTCCCTGGGCACTGTTCTTGAAGGTAGGGGAGCAGCAGTTTCGCCTCCCTGCCTCTGCGTGCGTAGCACCCTCGGCCTACGCTGCTTGCGCCCACTCTCCGCGGGCACCATTTTTGAAGGTAGGGGAACGACAGTTTCGCCTCCCTGCCTCTATGTGCGTAGCGCCCTCGGCCTACGCTGCTTGCGCCCGCTCTCCGCGGGAACCATTTTTGAAGGTAGGGGAACGACAGTTTCGCCTCCCTGCCTTGTAGGCATCGCCTTGGCGGGGTGACGCGACTTCACCGTCCGCCTCATAGGTTATTGAGAGACCATGTGGAGGTCATCCCGTATGTGTGATGAGTAATTGACATCGGTTTAGGGAAGTCGAGTTTGTTTTGGTTGGTTCGGACCATGTCGTTGCGTGGTGCAATGGACTCGGTCGGACTTGGTCAAACCTGGTCAAAGTGATTAGGATGCATATTATATCGACTTGTCAGGTTTGGGCTATTTCATTAATGTATTTTATGCTTACATGTATCGAGCGGTGCTATTTGACGTGTTTCTTATCTGTGTGGCTGCAGGACATCGAAGCGGAGTCGTGGTGAGACACGAGGTGACCGGACTAGACGCAGGTGGTGTCGAGGTCAGAACGGTCGGATGTGTCGAAGACGGCGGAGATTCGATGTGGTTGCGAGTCGTGGACGACAAGGAGCGCGGAAGCTTCCCGGAAGGTGCAGGAGGGGCGAATTGGTAAATTCGCGAGGCTGCACAAGCGAGAGCGGGCTCCGTTGGATTTAGCGGGCGTAACGGGGTGGAGACCCGTTAGCTAAGGGCTATAAATAGGAGAGAGTGGCTGTATGCACTCCAAGGGTTTCTAGGGTTTCCTTTAGTCAAAATAGGCTTTAGAAGGTTGTTTTGGCTTTAGGCTTTAGTTGTTGGAGTTGGTAGGGGAGAGCAGGATATGTCTCCTTCGTAGCTCTTCTCTGTGGGTGCATCCTTTCTTCCAAGAAACATGCAGTGAGAGAGTTCTTGTGTTCTTGGGATTGTGAGAGGGAGAGGATGGTTTGAGTGGCTTGTAATCATTCCTCTTGTATCAATCATGTATCTCCTTTTCTTTTTATCAATATGAGATGGTGGAGTTTGAGATTGATTCAGTTCTTGTCACTCTGATCATTTTTCTCTTCGATGCTCCTCTCTGTTGATTTCTTGTTTTTTGAGTTTTGAGGTGTTTCTTACTGAGGAGTGCCAAAATGGGTTGCTATGATCTAGGAGATGCTCAAAGGCCATTTGGCTAGTCAATCCTAAGAGCATACCTTGTTTAATCTCATATTTAGATTTTTGGCCTTCTCTGTTCTTCAGTTCATTTCTAGGGTTTTGGTGCTTTTCGTGTTTCCCTTCTTGAGATGGTATGAAACTTGGCATGTAGAGTCCAGTTGCTATCCATTAGCTACCCTCAAAGTTTCATGGCCAAAGGATCAAAGCTTGGGGAGTAATTTGATTTTTGGCTCAGCTCGTGCAGGATTTCAGTTTGTAACCCCATTTTGAAATTCTTGTTCTTTTCTTTGATTTCCTTGTTTCCCAAGCTCTCCTTGCTATTTAGGATATCTTTGTGGTACTCTGGGACAAAACGAATGAAAGAAGTCCACTTTGTTCTTTGATTTTCGAAGATCTGAAACTATACCCAAGTTTCAGGATTTTCAGAGTATTCTCGGGCTATCTGAAATACAGGGGTGCGGTTAGACCGGCACTTTCAAACCGGTCAGACCGGCCACTCAACCCCCGTTAGACCGGCATGGCCCAGGCGGTCTGATCGCCGGCCAGGGAGCGGTCAGACCGCCCATTAGCCTGCGGTCAGACCGGCCCTAGGGTTTTTGCAGGGTTTGTTGTTTCTGGTTTTTAGGTTTTGTCCCCCAGGTGTTTCTCTGTTAATGACTTGGTCCTTTGCTCCTCATGTTCTTTCAGTAAGTTCATGACCTCACATATGATCGTCTTTTCATAGCTCGCAATAGTTATTGGAAAGAGTTTATGTGTGAGTGCTCATCTTTGCATGATTCAGATTTCCTCAGGTTTTATGCTCTCTTCTTAGCTCTGTAGCTACTGGAGAGAAAGCTCTTTTGTGAGAACTTTCAGGGGATAAAAGTTTTTGAGATTCGATATTCACCCCCCCTCTGTCGCCATTTCGGTCCAACAATTGGTATCAGAGCCGTTAGCTCTTTTCAATAGATCTTAACCGGTCTCTAGAGCCATGGCGATGGACAAGTACTCGACCAAGCCTCCGATCTTTGATGGCATCGATTACCGCTTCTAGAAGAGCCGAATGGAAACATACATCCAGGCTCAGGAGTATGCCATCTGGCGAAAGGTCAAGGTCCGGTTTGTTGTTCCTGCCGATGAGAACATCAACGCCGGGAATATGGCTGATGTTGAGGCAAACGCTAAGGCAAGGAACATCATTATCTAGGGCCTGAGTCGTAATGTTGATCCAACCACGCTATTCTGACTTAACACTACTCCTTGCGACAGCATGTGTAATTCGACAAAAGGGCAATCGATCTTGACAAACTTGTCAAAATTCGAGAAAAGCTCACCCAATTCTTGATAGTGGATGTCATAAATAAGACTAGAGAGTTCTACCCCGGCGATGTTTAGATGTTGAAACATTTGATACAATTGTAATCACTCAATTGTGCTTAATCAAATAATTCATTCAAATGTACATCATTTAGTTGAGATCTATGTAATGATTGTTGTGTGCTATATATATTATCTAATTGCTTGTTTGCAGAGGGCATGGCTAGCATTTTCTAAGGTTAGGTGAAAAACAGAAAATAATATTGGTATTTAAATAGCTATCACAGACGGTTTTTAGTATTAGCCATATGTGATATCTAAGATATCACAAATAGCTATGTCCGAGAATTGTCAGTGAAATATGACATATCACATATGGATTTTAGTATTAGTCATCTGTGATACTTGATATACTATAGATGATTTTTTAGAAAAAAATCGTCTGTGATACTTGATATATCATAGCGACTATATTAAAGAACCATTTGTGATACTTGATATATCACAAACAGTTTTTTTAAAAATGGTCTGTGTTGTAATTATCATAGACAGTTTGAGAGTCATCTGTGATAACCACCTATTATCACATATATATAAATTCAGACGGTTCAGAAACCGTCTGTGATGACAGTTCCGAACCGTCTGTGATTAGCCTTTTTGTAGTAGTGTAAAGTTTTTCAATGGTTAGACTTTGCTTTTTCGAAAACATGGTTAGATAAAAGATGAGGAGATCTTTTGAAAAATGGTCTAGGATGGAGACCCATGGATAGGTTAGTGTTAGGTTGGACCTACACCAACGGAATTAGTTTGATTAAATGTTGTTTTATTTACTTATTGCATTAAATTTAGCTATTTACATCTATTTATTGTCTTTACTTGTCAAATTGGCTTTATGCTCAAATAACCATATTAAACCTTCCTTGATTTTACTCTTACATGCATTTATTCTGTTATTGGTGTAACTTGCGGAGTACAATAGTACTCACCCTTACTTAAATATCTTTACTATATAAAAGAAGGAGTTGGTGGTTGGTGCGGCCTCTCCCACCCCGCGCCGCCGCTGCCACCCCTCCCTCCCACCCCGCGCCACCGCCGCCTCCTCCCCCGCGCCGCTGCCGCCTCCTCGCCCGCTCCCACCCCGCGCCGCCTCCTCCTCCTCCCCACCTCGCTTCCGCCTCCCCTCCCTCCTCCGTCGCGCGCCTCCTCCCCTCCCTCCTCCTCCGCCGGGCCGCCCTCGCCTCCTCCCCTCCCTCCTCCGCCGCGCCGCCCTCACCTCCTACCCTCCCTCCTCCGCCGCGCCGCCCTCGCCTCCTCCTCCTCCGCTCCCCCGCTCTGCCGCCTCCTCCTCCCTACTCCGCACCGCCGCCGCCTCCTCCTCCCCCAGCCCTCCGCTCCACCGTCGCCTCCTCCCCCGCTCCTCCGCTCCGCCGCCGCCTCCTCCTCCCCCACCCCTCCGCTCCGCCCTCGCCTCCTCCTCCCCACCCCGCTCCACCGCCGCCTCCTCCTCCCCCCATTCCTCCGTTGCGCAGCACACCCGCACGCGCCTCCCTCCTCACGCAACCGCCGCACCTGCACGTTCGCGCAACCGCTGCCCCCACCTCTTCCCGCGACCTCTCGTTCCCTCTTTCCTAATCCTCCCTTCCATTTTCCTCCCCTCCCCTCGCTCCTCTCCCTAATCTACACCACTGCCGCCTCCCTTCTGCCGCTGCTCCTCCCCTCCCGCTTCTCTGCCATCCCCCACCCCTCCGCTCCGCTGCCGCCGCCTCCTCCCCACACCCGCGCCGCCGCCACCTCGTGTTTATGCATCAATCGCAGCCTGTGCTGCTTGTATGGAAAGATGTGGATGCGCTTCTGCGTTGCTGATTGTTGGGTCTATTCCAAATTGCAAACCGCAGCTCGTGTCTCTGGCGCAAGCAGGGCATGAGATCACGCAGGACAGTCTGAAGCGTGAAGGTAAACTGAGCTACATCTGTTTTCCCTTTTTGTTCTGTGAGTGTATTTCTGTGTGGGTATATACACTAGATACTTTATGGTGGTTCTTGCAGACCTGAGTAGCTCGGATCCACCTGTGATGGAAGGTCTCGATGAACTACTTGCTGTAAGTCTATATAATCTACAGCTTATGTGTCACTAGAACGCATTATCCACTTCGCACACTATGATGTTTAAATGGATGATTGCTTTTCAGAGATCAAAGGCCATGGTAAAGAGGGTTCACCCAGAAGACAATGGTAAGAGATGCTCCTGCCTGGTGAATCATGTATTGGTTAGTCGGCTGTAATGTTAACCATTTCCTTCGTGCAGCACCCTCGTGTCCAAGCACCTTCTACAAACCATCGGTTCAGTTCAAAATCAGCAAAGAAGGTACTAGACTTATGAAGTGCTTCAAGATCTTGTACACGTTGTGAGCTTAATTTACACCATGTTTATCATCAGGGCGATTGTCACTTTGCACTCTTGGCTAAATAGCTGAACTCTTATAGCTTCTTGTTGAATCATAGAAATTGTCATAGTTTTCTAATGCCAAGTGGAGCATTGCGTTCAACATTGAATGGTTTTTACCTTCATTTGGATCTTTGCACGTAAATGCCTCGACTCATTACTTCGTAATTGATGGCTTAAAAAGACTATACATCGAAAAATTGAAGCCTTTGGAAGTTGAATACCGGTTCAACGATTTTGCTTCCCCATTACTTGTATAGACTTCTGTTCACAGTTTAGGCTCCCTAAAAGTTTCAGATGACAATGTTCTTGAGTTCTTTCATGCTGATTGTATTGTTATGCCATTACTTACATGGCATTACATTGGTTCTACAGTTATGCCGTTATAGTTCGGTAGTGGCAGTAAAATCACTGTTTTTGGTGCGTTTCTTGGCTTCTTTCCGGTCGCGAATTATACATTCCTGTATGCTGCTTCTGAGGGAGTTCCCTAAGATTCAGTGTTTTTCCGTGAATTTGTGCATTTATGTAGTTATGAATCTCAAGTGTTAGACTCCAGTTCTTGATCCATGATTTTGGTGGTTACAGGTGTGTTGTTTTCGTGTGTTCTTGGCTACCTAGATTTAAGCGGTTCAGTGGATGTAGGTTTATTGGCATATGGGTTTGTATCCTGTGCCCAAATTAGCACTCTGGATCCATCTTGTAGGTTGTTCTGCTTTGGCTCTCACATATTTGCAAGTCAATTGCAGCAAATACAATGTATCTTTGTAAATCTCGACAATACAATCTGAGATGGAAACTACGTCTCTTGGGTGTGTAGCATATGTGTTGATGCTTTGGATACTTGTTATGCCAAGTTCTCTTGTTGTTCTGAGAAGCCTGTTTATGATGTCCGATTATTTGCATCCAGTGACATCTACAAATGCTTGGTCTAACATGTGCTTCATTTAGTATTGTAGGATTTTGTCTATAATGATGTATTCTGCTCCTTCACGATTTTTAAAATGTATGCTAAGCATATGGATGTCATTGCTCAATAATCCTTCATTCAAATAATAGCACTACCAATGATATTATAGGTTATATTGGATTCCTAGACATTATAAAGGATATAATTTGATCACTTAGATGCATTTCTTCAATTGTCAGCCATAGCATAACTAAACATGTTGGCAGAGGCAATTGTTAATGTCATTAAGGGTTATATTGTTGTATGCCTGCATTACCGAGATTACAATGTATGTTAAATGAGGTTTCTAAAACACAGGTATTTTAGTTTCAAACTTTATAAGGAGCTAATGCCATTCCAATTCAATTTTTTAAAGGTAGAAATGGGAGGCCATAGCGAGAATAAATCTTCCTCCTATATTGCGTATAAATATATTGGCTGTTTTATTTCGTTATCAGCAAAACTAAGAAAGCTTTCTCTGGCATTGAATAGGGTTGGTTTGCTGTCTCTTCTGGAACATCATTGCAGTTACTTCAGCTTGGATCAAGGGTGCAGGTAATACTCAAGCCCTTTTGGTGTTGCCTATGCAATGTGCATCTAGAAAATTAATTAACACTTATTTATGAATGGTCTATCCATTTTCAGGTGTGAAGATCTGGTTGCTGGCAATCATCTACTTCATCTCTGGGTTCCTGGTGCATATGTGTTATGGTATCACCCTCTTTATAATGCTATGAGGTATATATATTTGAAAGCTTATTGTATTATTGTGGTATGTCTCTTTCCTCCTGGTTTTTGCATATGGATAAATAACATTTTCTGGCAACTTGTTTTGTAGGACTGATAGTGCCTTGAAGTTTGGATTGTTCTTCTTGCTTTACTTGGTAAGTCTTATGAGTCGCTTAATTAAGAATGCCTTGGTTTATCTGTGTTATGTTTACTGCTCAATAATTTAAAACCTATTTGAATATAATGCTCCAACTTTCTGTCTTTACAGCTTCACATTCTTTTTTGCGTATTTTCTGCTGTGGCTCCTCCTGCTGTCTTTGAGGGAAAGTCTTTGGCGTAAGTTTCTTGCTTGTTTATATTCTGTCGAGGGCATTATGAAGACTGAAATCAATGACTGCCATAGTACTTGCATTTGATACAAATGGCTTTTGCTATGATAATGTCAGTGAGACAGTGGCATGAATTGTATGTTGTTGCGCATTTTGATGCACCTGTAATAACATACTAAAATGTGTAGATGAGCATTGTGAAACAAAGCTCCACTGTGCAGTTTCCACTAGATTGCATAGACCCCATTTTTGGGCTCACCTTAATCGAGTCCCTGAATTCTATGCATCCTTGATTTCTTCCATACAAACATAACATGTTTCACTTCCTCATAATATGGGATTTCATGTTCCCATGATCAGTGCGTATAAAAAGGCTGTGATTCAGAAGATTACTAAACTATTCATGTGGCATGAACATGTATGTTTATTTACAAGGATGAACATGTATGTTTTGCTTGATACATGATGACGTAAGATAAAATTGATGTTTATTATTCAGTATGAGATCATGTTTGATAATATGTATCACTTTTATTCGGTACTCCGTTGCAACGCACGGGCACTTTACTAGTTATTACTCAAAAGAGCACTACCTCATCTTCAGTGAGGACCATGACAAGTAGACCGCGTCCCATAGTCGTTTTTCTATGGGCAAACTAGATGGACTTCTTCACATCGATTTTATCTTCCACTGTATTTATATATTTGGCATATGGGATGTGGAATGTAAAAATTGGCTATATGGTCCGTTTATTTAATAATATTTACGATTATGGATGGTATAATAGTGATATAATAAATTATTTTTAATATGTAAATTAATATTTTATTATGGATTTATAATCGTCCGTTAAGTTTCAATTGATCATATGCATAACAATTTGTCAGCTTGGCAGTACCCTTCTTTTAAGAGCGCATATCGGCATATCGAATTTGACAACTTTGGTCGCTCCTAGACATAAGAAATTAAGGTTAAAAAAATAATTTGCTAGCATGCACGGCTCTCTCTCGAAAAAAAGACTACCATGCACGGCTAATTAACCCTTGGTCTAAAAGACAAAACCAGGACAGGAATACATTCAAATCAAGTTTGACCGCAGTCTGAGAACAAAACTAAGCGAGTAGTGGGAGGAAGTGGTGGTTACAAGCTTACAGCCAGCACCGATGCATTATATCCAGTGGTGGATGCGGTAGTTGCCCAGTCCAGCATGCATGCTTCTCCAGTTAATCAAGGCGCGCTTCACAAACTGCCGTGGGAAGAGCTCCAAATGCTCTAAACTTAGCAACACCTCCCAAACCCTATAAGAATAAATCACTCAAAATACTTTGATTAGTTGATCAGTAAACAATGGAAGTTGCCTCTCCAATGCCCCGATAGCTTGCGACTGTTGCCGAATGCTAAAACAATAAATTCACACGATCGATCAAGAGGAGAGAAGAAGGAAGAAGAAGGGAAGCAGAAGCAGAACGGGAGCAAGATAATCGGAAGGAAGGAGAGCATCTATGCACTATTGTCGTCGCGGTCTTGTGCGCGCGTGAGGAGACCAGGAGATGGAGGCGCGGCATCTCGTTGCTGTCGCGCTCTACGCCGCCGTCGTGTTCACCGCCGCCATTGCGTCGCCAGCAATGAATTCAACGGCGAGCCACCTGACGCCGGGGTACCACGGGGCCCCGGCGACGGCCACCTTCAACGTCAAGAACTACGGGGCCAAGGGCAACGGCGTAAACGACGACACCAAGGTAGTACATGATTTTGTACGCATTGGACTTTCCTTTTTCCCCTCCTATTCTTTCACTCACTACATGTCTCGCGGCGACGCATGGCGGCTCCATGCCAGCCGCTGATGGCAGCGTGGAAGGCGGCTTGCGCGGCGGCCGGCGCGGTGACGCTGGTGCTCCCGCCGGGGACCTACTACATCGGCCCGGTGCAGTTCCACGGCCCGTGCAACAAGGCCACCACCATCACCTTCCTGCTGCAGGCAAGTAGTTGTTCCCATGACCACTACGTGTACGTGGACAGGAACAGATCGACCGCATGCAGTTACAATACAACTTACAAGCATAACTCTGTTGGTTAATTTGATGCGCTTGCGGCATTGCAGGGGACGCTCAAGGCTGCGACCGACTTGAAGAGGTTCGGCAACGACTGGATCGAGTTCGGCTGGATCAACCACCTCACCGTCGCCGGCAACAACGGCGTCATCGACGGCCAGGGCGCCGCCTCGTGGCCTTTCAACAAATGCCCCATCAGGAAGGACTGCAAAGTCCTGCCCACCGTGAGTTTCCATTCCAATTTCGTTACATAATAGTAGCATGTTTAACTGCAATTAATGCACTGTCATGCACTCATGCCGTTGATGGTGGTCGTGCAGAGCGTGTTGTTCGTGAACAACGACAACACGGTGGTGCGGGACATCACGTCGGTGAACAGCAAGTTCTTCCACATCGCGCTGCTGCAGAACCGCAACCTCCGGATGAGCGGCCTCCGCATCAACGCGCCGGGGAACAGCCCCAACACCGACGGCATCCACATCGAGCGCAGCGCCGGCGTGGTTATCACCGACACACGCATCAGCACCGGCGACGACTGCATCTCCATCGGCCAGGGCAACGACAACATCGACATCGCCCGCGTCCACTGCGGCCCCGGCCACGGCATGAGCATCGGCAGCCTCGGCCGGTACGTCGGCGAGGGCGACGTCACGCGGGTCCACGTGCGGGACATGAACTTTGAGGGCACCATGAACGGCGTCCGGATCAAGACGTGGGAGAACTCCCCGACCAAGAGCGTCGCCGCGCACATGCTATTCGAGAACATGGTCATGAAGGACGTCCAGAACCCCATCATCATCGACCAAAAGTACTGCCCCTACTACAATTGCGAGCACAAGGTACTTCTAATTTTCGCCATGCCGCGCACCGAAAGAAATCGGTACAGATCATAGAGCGTGTTACAATGCGACCTGTGTTTTGTGGATGCAGTACGTGTCGGGAGTCTCGATCAAGGACATCCAGTTCAAGAACATCAAGGGTTCCTCGACGACGCCTGTGGCGGTGTCGCTCCGGTGCGGCGTGCCGTGCCAGGGGGTTGCGCTGCAGGACGTGGACCTGCGGTACAAGGGGCAGGGCGGCACGTCGGCGAAGTGCGAGAACATCAAGGCCAAGTACATGGGGTTCCAGAACCCAAAGCCGTGCCCCTAGCCGGCGATCAGCCGACGACGAGCGTGCGCAACTCCCGACGGCCGATCTCCAGCCGGCCAGAGCGCGCGGTAGGATTGGTGAGATGATTTGTGGGCGGCCGGGCACCCACTCTGGTGTAACTAGCTATAGCTACTAGCAAGCTAGCTCCAATATGTGTGCTGATGTGAGCTTTGATTCTGTTTTTTCATGTTTATTAGACCATTTTGTTTCTTGATTTTTCCTCTTGCTTAGCAGATTTTGTGGTATAAGTGAGCTGCCAATTGATGGCATCTAGTTGCTTAATCAGCTACTTGTGAATACTTGAAGTTGTTACATTAGAGAAATGCCATGAAACGACAAGCATTTTATGAACTACCACATATATAATTCATAACCAGGTGGTGTCAGTAAATTGATTACTCAAGAAAGTTGTCGTTGTCAGCAGGGTTCAAGAAACCGGCGAAAATTAGTGGGTTTTGTCATGGGAGGGTCCCGGCAGGAGGAGATTGTTAATATGTTAAATGGCCAATTGGAGGAGTTGCCTATGACTTATCTGGGTACCCCTATAAGTGATCATAATGTTAATTAGTATGGAGATGTTGTACGGTGAAGGATCATGTGAAAAGATCCAAACTTATATTGTAATGAACCATTGTTAATTGAGAAGAGTGGAATTTTGAATTTGCAATTTGTCGGATTCCTCAGTTGACTTGTAGTCAAACTGGTCAAACTAGCCAAAGGAGGGCGGTCAGACTGGACCTCATCAGCTGTTAGACCACCAGCCAAAACCGATCTGGCCAGACCCCGTTAGCGGTCTAACCAGTACGAGGGTATGGTCAAACTAGCACGGCATTTCCGGTTCGGATGTTTCTTTGGTATTTAGGGATTTTGGTCATGAGATGAGTTTGGTTGACCTAGGTTAGTGCATATATGTTGCATAAGGCATGCTACAATTAACGTAGGTCAAGTTATGAAGAACTTGTGCATAGAAATGATTTTTTTTGTCTTTAGATATGTACGGTTACTTGGAATCAACCATGGTCAACAGCGGAGATTAGGGCTATGATCATGGAAGAGCTGAGATCCAGAACGATTAAGGATGCTAGGTGAGATAGCTCAGCTCAAGCATGACACAAGAAAAGCGAGAAATGTTGAAAGAAAGTTTGAGCTATGGGTTGCATCATATAGCTTGGTCGGTCCAAGTGGGGCATAGTTCAATTCAACCGAAATAGGAGAAACTTGTCAACATGTGGCAAGCCAGTGATGCACCTACAAGTGGCAAGTATGGTGGTTGCTTGCAATGAAAGATAAAGACTGGGTCAAGAAATGGTATTTTGGTAAGTTGATCAAAATAATATAAAACTACTTTGAATCAAAACTATGGCGCTTGACTGGTGCTTGGGAGAGCGGTTTAGTTCAAAGCTAAGAACTTTACGGATTCAGGCTTATGAGCTTTGAAAAGCGTGAATAAGTGTAATATGTGAGCAAAACCCGTACTGTGTGGGCTTAACAGGTTTTCCCATATATTCTGAGTAGATAGTATCCACTAGGGTTAGATAGGTGCTAGTTTTAATGAGTTAGGATGGAGAATTGCTAGTCAATCACCCAACCACCCTCTCTTATTGAAGCCATGTGTTCTAGGGATAGGGTTTGAGAGAAATTGAGTGATGTGTTGTGCTCTCTTGTCTTTTAGGTAGAGTAGCTATAAAATCTTCATCCTCGGGTAAAAATACATCAATCTTTGTTCATCTCCCATTGATTTATCTTGTATTGATTGATTTGCTCTTGATTTTATTGGTTTTGATCTTCGATCTCCCCTTCTTGATCTTGTAGTGCCAAGGATGTGTAAGAGATGAAGATGGTCGCTGAAAATCAATCCCCCTCTATTAAGGCATCTGGTTGGCAAGTTCGTGAAGAAACTCGGTTTTTCTTGGATTTGACCTGCACGAGTGATTTCTTGATCTGAGTATTTTTGCCTTGATTTATTTGGTCTTCATTCTTATTGTGACATGTGAAAATATATCTAGAACTATGTTGGCCATCTTTCACCCATAAGCAAGTCATGTTCACCATTTTCGATTTTTACCCGATTTTAGTGCAATCTTGCTTAATCCTGAAAAAGGTCTAAACATTGACATGGATTTGGAGTAGGTTATTGAGACCTTAAGCAAAGTTTGTGCAAACTTTCATATCATATGGATTCATATTTTTGGAGTTACATCAAAATTTAGGTAGCCTTGGATTGAAATTCTAGCCAGACAACCCTGTTCCTCTTCCAACCACAAAAGAAGTTGTTAGACCAACTTGGTGCTATTAGTTTGGCTACCAGGAATTCAGACCAGCTCGAGGTAGTCGGTCAGACCACCAGGAGTACGAAATTCTCTAGATTTTTGTTTCTTGCACAATTCAATTTGGGGTTGTGGTTGTTGATCCTAATCTCAGTAATTCTATAGTTATTTGAGTGAAGGATCAAGAATACTTGGGAAAAATTGATCGGCACCATTCACCCTCCCTCTATTGCCTTTTAGTCCTACAAGTAGTATCAGAACTCGGTTAGCTCTTCTCATAAATCTTAACCAATCTTAAGAGTCATGGCTTCAGACAAGTATTCAACCAAGCTACGCATTTTCGATGGAGTCGATTTCTCTTTTTAGAAAGCTCACATGCAATCCTGCATTGAGGCTTAAGGGTACACAATTTGGATTAAGGTCAAGAATCCTTATGCGGTGCTGGTCGATGACTAGGTTACACCTGATGTAGAGGCAAATAGCAAGGCTCATAATTTTTTGATTCAAGGGCTTAGTTAATCTGAATTTGAGTAAGTTGTTCACTTGAGGTATGCTTATGAGATCTGGAAGACCCTCGCTGCCATGAGGGCTCTACCATGATTAAGGAAGTAAGACAGAACCAATTAAAAAATACTTAAATCGAGTAAAAGCCTGATGAATCTTTGGATGAACTATGGGGAAGGTTTAACAAGATTCTTTATGACCTCCGTGTTGTTTTTTTTTAACTTTTTCTGATTCTCAAAATGCACACCAGATGTTGAGTGCACTTGATGTAAAGGATTGGGAAATAAAGATCACTACTATCAATGATAACACAGTCATAAGTGAGCTTACCATGGATAAGCTCTATTGAAGACTTATGAGATTGACTTTATCTTGTGTCTCCCCAAGATAGAGTTGATGGCTCTTGTGGTTGACCTTTCTCATAGTATATCTTCAAGTTCCATAGATTTTGACTCTTCTGGATATTCATTGTCCATCTTACACTCTTTGAGTGATGAGCAACTGGAGAGGCTCCCTAAGTATGACTTAGGCCTCCTATCCACAACATTCACAAGAGCATACAACTAGGTGAGGAACAAGAGAAAGGGTGGCCATGTTATATGCTTTGAGTGTGGTGAGCCGAACCACATTCGAACCAAGTTACCCAAGCTAAAGAGCAAGGAAGAGCAAGACTTTCGAAGGCATCCTCAAGCTCGAGACGCGAAGTCTAAGAAACCCAACTACTGTAAGTTTGTCAATTGGGTCTTTACCACTCTTGAGGATATTGATACGACCGATGTGTTCTCGGGGATGGACGATGACAAGGATGACTCCCACGGCAAGAATAAGACACATGACTTCATCAGCATGTGTTTCATAGCCAAGGGCAGCATCGACACCAACTCTTCCAACGATGAGACCTACATCCTAACGAGGTATGTCCCTTCTCCAAGAGATGAAACATGCTCTTGTTGCAGCTGAACAAAAATTGAAGAAACAAGCTAAAATGATTAAGAATCAAGACATTATGATTGTGAATCTTGCTTATGCTTGCACGATGAAATGGCTAATTTGAAAATTGTTTATTCCTCTATTGTTAGTCAACTTAAGAAAGCTCTAGATGAACTAGAATATCTCAAATCTACTAATGATCATGATTGCTTAAGTGTTGTTGCCTTGGATGTGATTCCTTTATATATTATTCCTTCATTATGTTCAAATTGTGCCTTGCTTGAATTGAAATTGGAAAGCAGTACTAAGGAATTACTTAAATATAATCCTGATCATACTTGCTCTCATTGTGAGGATAATAAAATTGAAATGAAAGAAATGACTAAAATGCTTTTTCATTCTAGGACTGAATCTTGCTCTTAATAAGACACTTGAAGAGAAATATAAAATTAAAAAAAATCAATGTCTATGCCTACATCTAAGAAAGTTATTGATTCTATTTCTTGTGTATTTCGTGCTAAAATTGGGAATGATTTAGAGTCAAATATAAGGAGCGGTTGGATAGGGCTAAAAATTCCCCTTGTGTATGTTATGAGGCTTTGAAGCTTGAGTTAGCTGTCCATAAAGAGAGATATGCTAGGGCAACCAAAATAAATGAGTGTCCCACATGTGAGAACCTTGCCCAAGAAAATGAGTACCTCAAATTGACCTTGGGAGATTTTCTAATGGGAAGAGTAACCTCAACATGATCTTTGATCAATCTAAGTTGAGTGTAAAGAAGAGAGGCCTAGAATTTAATTTTCTAGATTATTTCGAGAACCACCCAGCCAAGGATGTCAGAGTAGTTGAGAGTAACAAGTTTGAGGTAAAACCCCTGAGCCATCAAAAATGGTCTTTAGGTTAGCAGGTTTTGCCCAAACCTCTTCTAGCAAACTGGGTGCTTCTACTTTAGCAGGTCAGACAACTCAAAATATCAAGTACCATTGTACCTTCTGCAAGAAGGATGGCCACATTATTAAGTTATGCTTCCGTAGAGTCACTGTTGAGAGAAAAGAGAGGATGCATGCTTTGAGGTCCATTACAGGGGTTCCTTCACCTCTAAGTGTCTCTAAAGCCAAGCAGCCTGTCATTCCTTCTACACATAGGTCTAGATTTATAGATGATTTTTTCTGACTCCTTTGGAGGCTCTGTGTAACAGTCCAGCTGTTCATATAAAAATTTTGAGGAAAAAATTATTAAATTAAATTAATTCGGTTTAAAATAAAAATATGTGTTTTGGTGCCTAAGTTTTAATTTTGTTTTACCTGATTAAAGAATATTTTGATTTTATATAAAATCCTATGTCAAATTAACTATTTGGATTTATTTGGCTTTTATTTGGGTTTTCTGTGTGTTTTCTGGAGTTTAAAATCTATTTTGAAATTAAAAGGTATTTTAAATATAAAAATATAATAAACATGAAGATGGAAATATTTTATTTTAGTCCAAAATATCACCAAGAACTTCTGTGAATTTTTCTGGAATTTTTGGAATTTATTCATATTTTTTTTGAGCTTTAATTGCTTTTCTGGTGTTTTCTGAAAATCCAAAATCAGAAATAAAATTTAAAATCTTCCTAGATGGGCCTGATTCACTTGCACCACCGCCCTGGCCCATCCCCGCCGTCCCTCCCACTTAACCCCCAACCGCCCGATCCCATCCCTTGGCCACGTGTCACCAATCCCCGCCGTCCACTCCCTCCCCTCTCTTTCTCTCTCCACGGCCCCACCCGGCAGCCACTCTCTCCTCCCTCTCTCTCACTGCTGACCGGGCCCGCCTGTCAGTGCCATCCTTCTTCCTCCTCACCGTCTTCCTCTTGGCGCCGCACCCGCCGCTGCCGAAACCATCGCTCCGCCCTTCCCAGCCGCCCCACCTCCCTCCTTCATGCCCCGCATGCTGCCGCCTTCCCTTTCCTCCCCCACAAGCTTCGCGCCCACCTCCCCCCTTCCCGCATTCTCGCACCCACTCGGCCTCCTCCTCCTGCAAACGCCGCCCACCTCTGTCAACCTCGGACGACCAATTCCTCCCACTCTACTTCTCCCCGTGCCTATGTAAACCCACCCCAAGCCTCCCCTCCTCACTCCACCCCTCGGCCCACCTCCCAATTCCACCCCTGAGCTCCCAAGTGCCCCCTCACCGTGCGCCTTCACCTCTGAGCGTCGTTTCCCCCTCCGACGAGCAATCGCTGCCAACCCGAGCCTCCTCCCGCCCAGCCGACGCCGTCATCACCTCCGCCGAGCTCGTGCGAAGCTCCTTCGCCTCTTCTTCGGGCCCAAGCGCCGCCAGACCGCCACCGCACCGGAGCACTCAAGCCGCCTCCGCTTCTTCCTCGTTGCCGGCCGCCTCCGCACGTGCCGAGCTCCGCTGAAGGTACCAATGGCATCCCCATCGCCGCCTCTCCCTTTTGCACCTAGCGCCGGCCGTCGCCGTCCACCGAAGTGCTGTCCCAGCCGACGAGACACGTCGACAGGCTGAGCCTCTGTGGTATGCCACATGGCACCCAGTGGCATGCCACGGAAGCTCTTCCCCGCTCGGACAGTGCTGCGTCAGCGCCACCTCCCCCCTTCGGCCACGTGTGCACCACCTGGCTGCCACATCAGCATTTAGCCCACATGGCAGCCACGTGTGCTGACACGCCAGCACAATGGCCCAGTCAGTTGACACCTCAGTGCCATGTCAGCCCCTTGCCACCTCAGCCATCCCCTCAGTCCATGGACCCAGTCCATAGACCTGGGGTCTACCTGTCAGCCTCTTGTCTGAAAATCCACTCAAGGCTGACGTCATAAATCGAATTTTCCAGAAGAAAATTAATTCGGCCGAAAAATAAAATCCCTGCTGATGTCATAATTCCATTTTTCTTTAGAAAAATAATTTCAAAAATCCAGTTTATTCTTTTTCTCTGATTTTAAACGTCTGAGAGCCTGTTCTCCTTCATCCTAACTCTGATTGAGCTCATTCAAATTTCTAAATTCATCAGAAATTCTCGTCTATCCATTTCTGCCCTCAATTTAAATATTTGGAGTTGATTTGAATTTATTTTGAATTTATTTGAATTTGGTGGGTTATTTTTCACGTGTAGACTACGACGATTCGGGAGAGTTCTACGACGACGATTCACACCCAATCGTGGAGCAAGGCAAGTCACACTCCTTGACCATGTTGTGCCCAATTTGCAAAGAAAATTATTTTGATTTAAATTATATTGCATTGTTAATTTTATTCAACGTATTTCAATTCAGTTTTAAATTTTGTTATTGCCTACTTGTTAATTCCCCGTTGACGTTGAATTCCTCAACACCTTGTCACCTTAGATTAAAACTCTAGTTAGTACACTAGTATGGCTAGAGAATTTTTGTAGCAAACGTTTAGCCCTGCATAGATATAGTTTAGGCTTGGGATGCCCTTTTCACATAAAATGATAAAGTTTTCAAATGTATTCTTGACTTCGGTGAGTTAAGAAGGATTATGAAATATTTTAAAATAAAATAACAAAACTGGTTTAGACTTAGTCTAATGGTTAAGTGGTGGGTGCAGGCATGCACTGTTATTCGGTGACACAGTGTTAATTGTCGGGCACAAGGGGTATGTGGTTGAGCCTAAGTAAAATTAAGGACTGGTCTGTGAGCTACTGTTGCAAAGTCCTAGCGTACTACCACAAGGCTGGTATGGGACAGTCCTGGCTGATTAATTTGCGGGTTCCAACCTGAGTCATGTTGTAGGTTGAAAGTGAGCGTGGCGTGTGCCATGTGAAGTCTCACTCGGCTTAAGAGGGGGTCCTGGTCTAATGGATTCCTTATTGGAGTGAAACCTTAGAGTTGGCTTGGCTAGGTTGAAGGCTTTGCATTGTAAAGGCTTTGTCATGATCTCCTCACTGCACACCTAAGGAAGTGTGTAACTCGCGTGGCAATACGGGATGATCATGTCTTGTGGGTAAAGTTGTACATCCTCTGCAGAGTGTATAATCTATCCTGGATAGCCGTGCCCACGGTCATAGGTATGTTGAGTAAAGTTTTTCATGGATTAGACTTTGTTTTTCAAAATGGTTTATGAAAACCTTATGGATGGATGAAATCCATGAGAGAATGAAAACCTTGTGGATGGATGGAATCCATGAGTGGTTAGAAACGTATGGATGGATGGAATCCATACGAGATTTTTTTGGAAAAGATGGTCCGGGTGGGATGTCCGTGGATAAGTTGGTGTTTGGTCGGAGCCTGCACTGACGATATTATTTTCAAATACAACTATTGTTTTACTTACTGTATTAAGTTCATCAATTTTTAATCTATCTACTGTATTTCTTTAAATGCAGTTTTATGCTGTTTATGGTGTTCTGAACCGTCTGTGATATGAACTATATCACAGATGGTTAATAACAAAAACCGCTTGTGATATCGTTGATATCACAGACGGTTCAGTGTTTGAAACCGTCTGGGATATATATCACAGATGGTTCAGAACACCGAACCGTCTATGATAGCTGTTTCAAAAGCGATTTTATTTGCTCTTTTTCGGCTAGCCTCAAGATATGCTAGCCATGCCCTCTGAAAACAAGCAAGATCATGTATATAGCACAGGACAATCATTACATAAATCACACAGATGAATAATATGTTTTTGGCGGCATCTGCATGAGAGCCGATGTGATAGGCTTCGAAACCGGAGTTGGAGGTGGAGCCACCGGAGCCGATGTGACAGGTCTAGGGCAATGTCCCTCTTGGGCCACTGGACGTGGAGATCGTGGTACGGACAAGTCGAGGGCGATGAACCTATTGGGCCACTGGATGAATGTGTGGACGGCATCCCCTAATGTCGTAAACTCTTCGTTTGAGGGCTTCTCAAGAGGGACGATCTTAAAAATATCATTAATCATGTCCACCTGAACCTTTATGAATTCGGTCTCTACTTGTACACCGTGCACCAACGTCCCTGGCAGCCATGGATATGCCATCCCCTGCCCAGTGTCAATAGGAATAGAGCCAACAAGCCCAACCACAAATGGTCTGTGATACCAATATTTTACAGACGGTTCATATTAATAGCCGTCTGTGAATCACCACAGACGGTTATTAATACGAACCGTCTGTGATGTCCGCAATATCACAGACGGTTTGTTACAAGAACCATTTGTAATGTCCAGAATATCAGAGACGGTTTTTTATATGAATCGTCTGTATTGTTCGCATCTATCAGAGACGGTTGATAACATGAACCATCTATAATGTCTCACTTATCACAGACGGTTCGTGATAAGAACCGTCTGTGAAAATTCATAGACGGTTATTAAAATGAACCGTCTGTGATGCCTCAATTATCACAGACGGTTCATTTTAATAACCGTCTGTAAAAATATCATAGATGGTTGCAACTATAAGCCGTCTATGATAGTTTAATCACAGACGGTTCTGTGTGAACCGTCTGTGATGTAGCTATCCAGTATAGCCTTTTTTATAGTAGTGTCATAGCAGGGCATGAGGACAGCGTGGCTTCGCCGTGTAGCAGACCAAGCTATTGTCCCCCCTTGTGGCCACACACCGGAGGAGCTGCTGTCCACATATACATGGAAACGAACAGAATGATGCCTCCTCACTGGGAGGTGGATGAGAGGGGATCAAATGATGGGTGGAGGACATGAAGAGCAATAGCAGTGGTAGGCTTGATAGGTGGGGAGTGAGAAGGAAGTGGAGAGGAGGTGTCTGCGATTAGTGGGAGAGAGAAATAGAGCTAGGCTTTGCTGTGAGGATGGAGCATTGAAGTAACAACAGAGTAGTAGATGGTTATTGAGGTGGGCAACCCAGACTAGTCGTTGGGTGTTAGGATGGACAGCACAGAGTAGTAGTTAGGTGTTAGGGTGGATAGTGCAGAGTATCAGTTGGGTGTTTATGTGTCCGATACTAATTCCCACTTCGGACGTACAGCTCATATCAATTCCAAATAAAAAAATGTAGGTAGTGTTCAAAATGGGGAGCTCTATTCCACTAGCAGCAGCACCAAGCTTAAATGGTGGATAGGTGCCCCTCCAGTCCACACTATCCTCTTTAGAAACTTATATGAATTTCAGTTTAAAAAGTACCAAACATTCTTGAGATTAAACACTTTCAATTAAGGAACATTCAAAATTAAAATTGAAACTTATAACTGGAAAAGGAAGTGGATTTGAACTTTCAAATAGAATTTAAACTTTCAACTTGAATTTAAAGAGGATTCATCGACGATGGGGCAAGGTATGTTGGTGGTGGTTGTGGTTGAAGTCGATTGCATGTTTGGTGGACAACGACCCAGCAATGGCGTGTAGCTGCTAGATGGGAGCGAAAAAGGTTTGGCGGTAGAAGTAGAACCGACAGATGGCAACAAGGTCGCACAAACGGTGGTAGGGATGGTATGCGTGAGTGGTTAGGGTTCGGAGAAGGTAAGAGGAGCTCATCGTCACTCTTCCCCAGCTCGCGTATACTCCCCATCGAAAAGGCGAACATGGTAGATCACCGATCTAACAACTGGTAACTGTCGTTCAGCAATTTGACAGCAAGGAGAAGCGCTCCTGTGGAAATGA
Organism: Dendrocalamus sinicus; assembly: GCA_036346575.1. Taxonomy (NCBI): domain Eukaryota; kingdom Viridiplantae; phylum Streptophyta; class Magnoliopsida; order Poales; family Poaceae; genus Dendrocalamus; species Dendrocalamus sinicus. Next base: position 18,675,138 of record CM070664.1, read on the forward strand.
AATGACGTCTGCAAAATAGTTTTTTATTCAAAATAACACTTTGTAAAATGTTGTTCTTGCCCACTTATTGTCTCAAATGTCACAAGAGGTGTCATGCTGAAACAGAGAGATAAGGCATGCAAATAGAAGATTGGATGAAGTAATGTCGACGGCCAGAACGAGCGACTATAAAAGGCATGCAAAGATGAGTTTTGCTATGGTGGGGTTTCGTGCAGGAAAATGCGTCCGATCTACATTTTCTCACGATAATCAGAAAAATACATCATTGGCTTCTTTTCCGCAGGTTGCTGGCAGTGTGTTAAAACTAGGCACTGGCTGGTATGTTTGATCAACAATGTCTCACGACAATTGTGAAGTCTTGCAATGATTAGCTTGTTAATCCAACCAGCATGGTCATCAATTTGTGTTGTTCTGAAAGTTCATGCATAGCGCGCTTAATAGTTCAAATGAGGTTCTCGGAAGATGTGCATGTGCCTAGTGCCCTAGTGACAGTCAAAGAATCATGGAGATATAAATTGTACGTACTTTATCATCAATTTTCAACTGCTAAATAAGACCGGAAGACTTCCAGCTCACTTCGTAGTTGTTGAGGACATGCATATGGTCGATCAACTGAGTTCCAAAGAGAAATGGCACAATGGACTAGCATGCTGAGCCTGCATTGCTGATTGTTTCATTCGATGAAATGAACTCTATACTAGTACATAACTTTTGTGAGAGAACCCATTAAATTGATTCTAGTGACCAAACTTTGCTTGTTTTCTTTCTCAACATCCAAACCACATCTGTACATGTATATCTAACTAATGCCATCTGATGACAGGAACTAACTTATGCAATGTGGTAAAGTAGTATACGGTAACTAGCTCTTTCATGCAGTCGTCAAGAGAACTGCCCAAGTGTTGACGAACCTGGAGCTGCTTTGTGAAACATATACTAACCATTGTTTGGACAGAAGCAACAAATGTAAACTGGAGCACTATTCAAAGGCTGAAATTGGAGCATGTTAGCTTTTCTGCCGCCTTGGATATATTTGCAATTCTTCTCCTCCTGTTTATTCTAGAGTATACTTCATTTTGGGAAACCAGCAACATGCCTTAGTTTTCATGATCAAAGCATGCCGCATAGTACATTCTGGCTAGCTAGTTGATACGAACGCATAATCGCAGATGTTTGAAGAGCGGACATTCCATGGCAGAAATACATGTACTACTGACTAAAATCTTGCAAAAGTTTGAACATGTAATTTGACAGCACTGCAAGATTAGTGACGTGCATGTGCACAAGGAGATGGTTGATTGGTTGATCACACCTTAAAGAACTTTGTATGCGCATCTACAGGCCTACAGCTCATTCTGACCATAACTTTAATTAGACTTGAGTGCAAAGGCAAGCTCATTATCAGTCTTGACTCGCAAATTTTAGAGTTTTAGTAAGTTGCTTAAGGAGCAAAACTGTGGCTTGGTCTCATTACTTTATGCGCAGTAGTAGTTTCGCGTTGTAACTGAACTATGAATCCACCTTCCCTGTCATCTATCTCTCTGACATCCTTGTATATGACTAATGCTTATTTTGAACTAACTGCATAATTACATATCTTGGATTTGTGTTAGTCGTTCATGTATAAAATTTGATGTTTTAAACCTCCATAAAGGACCCACTTCCAAAAAAACTTCCATAAAGGAGAGCAAGGTAGGTGAGTAGTTGCACAAGTTTTTTGTCCTGGCCAAATCACATGGCCAAGGACAGTAGAATTATTTCAGAGTATCATCAACCTGTACATAAAGTATGACCAACTTTCAGGGAAAGACAGAACTGTTAGACGTTCTTCAGTTGTTGCACAAGAGCGCTTCGTCGACCCGTCGTGTACTCGATCAAGTGAGGACAATCCGACTGGAGTTGCCAACCTTAATAATGCATGTATAGGTCCTGTAGGATTATGTGGCATCGAAAATATGTACAGTTCGTTCAATCATAGAATGGTACGTTAATTGTTGCTAATATCCTACAATCTCAGTGAGAGGATACTACCAGAGCAAGATGAGTGCTATGGTAGCATTTCGTGCAGGTAAATATATTCGATCTACACGTTCTCACGATTATCAGAAAAGTACATCATTAACTTCTTTTCCTCAGGTTGCGCTGCTGGTTGTGTGTTAAAACTAGGCACGGGCTGGGATGTGTGATCAACGAGTTCTCTCGTTAATTCTGCTGTCTTGCAATGTTTAGCTTGTCGATCCAGCCAGCATGGTCATCAATTTGTGTCGTTCTGAAAGTTCATGCATGTGACAGTGAAAAGCTTCGTAATAAGGTGACATACGTACGTACGTATCATGAATCTGGACTCACAATTTCCTGGATTGTTGGATTTCCACCCTACGATGATTCGATGTTAATTTCATGGATGTTGTTCTTCTGGAGAACTTTTACCTGAATAATTATATTTGAGTTGGTAAAGTACTCCATTTCTTATCTTGTATTCCACTATCATGTCCCTTTCTTATTTGACAAGATAACAGTCAGTCAGTTGACAACTAGCAACGAAGTGCTTTAAAGAATCCCCCGTTCAGGACCAAGCTAGCTACTAACATAAATTGGCAACAACGATGAAATATCAACCATCCAACGAATAACTAAAAAATGACAACTTATTATTGAATAATAGTAATGGGACTATGGTCAAGGTTGACACATTTTGCCACGTAAGGCTTAAAAGGAAATAAATAAGTTCTTGCGCACTGGAATAAAAGATAACTCGTAATAGCCTTTCGACATGTCTATAGACAATCGATTGGAGAGTTCAATCTAGTTCCCAAAACCGTCATGGTACTCCTCCTTATAGAACTCTTGATTCACTGGTTCTTCATCAGCAACTGAGTAAAAATGTATATAGCAAGTATGAGTATATGGAGTACTAAGCAAGTCATATATAATAATATGCAATTATATGTATATGCAAGGTTTGAACAAAAGGTAGCCATATGGTTTTTTTTGTAGAAAGCAATAGTTGAAAAAAAAAATAGTAAATAGATTGAAAGCATGGAAAACATACATTAATAAAGTAGAGAGTTTTCTTGAAAAAAAGTGAACTACCTATTCACATCCCATCCAAATCACCAACCAAATGTTTTATAAAAGTCTAACATTTATGTGAAATCCCTAAGCACGTTCATGACCATGGACATGACTATTTGAATAGTTTTACACTCTGCAGAGGTTGTAAATTTTACCCACAAGATATACTCAACTCACCATGTCTCCATCTCAACCCAATTCCGCTCACAAACGTTTCACCGTCAAAGAGTTAGATCACCTAGTTGGAAGACCCCGCTTTTGTCGTGTGGGAATAATTGTCTAAACTGACACCCACACCACTAATGACGAAGCCAAAGTTGAGATGTTGTAAATTAATCAGCCGAGTTCAACCCATTTGGTCAGGTGGTTGCGCGATAATGTTCAGTTCATTGCAACACAAAGTTAAGTTCTTAATCAACTCTATTGATACAAGTATTGCATTACTAAATAATTTGCCAACCTAGGTTGACAATGGTTCATGGTATTGAAATAACAATAAGGGGTTTCCAACTATAAGTAGGTTGATAACTACTAGTAAACAATTTATATAAAACATAGAAATGAATAATAGTTTGAAATAATAAAGTAAATACTTTGAAATAATAGGTTCAATATGATTAAAAGTTACAACTTTCCTTGCTTGTAACTGCTGCTAGGTCTTGCTCTTCAAATCATTGGTTCGCTCCCTAGGGATCAATGTCTAATGAGAGAGAAGGTGAAAAATAAATAAATACCAAACAAAAACTCAAATAAACATCAAATCAATGAAAATAGTACTGGAATAAAGATCTTGATTTTAATAAATTTAGAAAAAAGAATAGACTAAATTGGCATTCGTATGAGTGAGACCGAGCTTTTGGAAGTTTGAACAGAGGGGAAATCGAGAAATTAACAAATGATAGAGAACAGAGAGGATGACTGGTTGAGTGCACGATTTTCTAGATTTTTTGAATTAAAATAAATAGAAAAAGGCTTGGCATAGGCTAACAGTGGGGCCATGCTCTATGGACCATGTCTACCGAGGATGGGTTCATCGTGAACTAAGTGCACTGAAGCTAGGGCTTATGATAATGTGGGGCCCATATGTCATTGGGAGAGTTTCGGATCTAGAGTTTGGGATTGAAGCTTGGCCATGCATGCGCACACGTGGCGAATGGGCAATGAGGTGGTGTTGAAACGGCGTTGGTATGGCGAAGTAGTGGTGATGATTCGGCTACACATCGGCGACGATGATGGTGTATGGGAACAAAGGGTTCACTGCGATGGAAAAGCAGCGCATTAGCAAGAGGAGGTGACCACAAACTCAATGACGTTGTTGTTTGGCACCAGCGATGACCATGGTGACCGGTGGCATAAATGTAGGCGGTGGAGCGATTCAGCTCACAACAGTGACAGCGAAGCAATGGCCTTCTAAGGACACCTATGCATAGTTTAGAATGTGAAGTGGCGAACCTAAGGACATCTAGCTTATAGGTGAAGGATTATATAAGCTAACTTATAATAAGTTAGTGGGAAATAAGCTGTCAGGTGTTTGGCAGCATGGATTATTAGAGTTATGGATTGTTGTATTCGAATGTTTAAAGACCACAATGCCCTTGAGAGAGAGGTACGGGAGTTGGGGGATGGTTGAATGGCAAAGGTGGGTAATATTCCTAAAGTTTTATGGTCATTAAGATAAAAGGTGGATCTATAAGTTGAAATAAGCTCCTTTTTTGAGCTTGTTAGATTACAATAATCTGGACTATTAGATTATAATAAGTTACCTTATAATCTGGGCTGTTTGTTTCCACTTATGATTATAAACTAGATTATAATAATCTTAAGTGGAAACAAACAGGGCCTAAATCAGGTAGGTCTCTTGCCCGTAGTTCAAAAAAACAAAAAACAAAACCATATATCTAACAACCCCGTACTTTTAAAACTAAATAAAAATGGTCTGAATTCAACCCAACGCTAGTTTTAGGGATGACGAGGCACTGAGTTGGAAAAAACAATGATTGAACATGCAAAATTGCTGACTCCATAGGTGGAGCCCACTTGTAAGAGAGAGGGAGAGAGAAAGAAGGGGTTTATCTTCTTCCACTCCCATCAGGTGGCATCCGCCAGGACTAGGCGCCGATGGGAAGATGGCGACAGGGCCCTAGGAATTGGCAAAATGGGATGAGGGTGACAATACGAACATGGTGGTGGTGGTTCAGGCATAGGCGTACCGAGGACACACCAACAACGACAGAGGTGGCATCAATGGTTAGGATGCACGAGACGATGGTGATGGGGCGGCTGGGGAAGAGATGTGACTATGTCAAAATGTATAACACGAGGAGGTCAATATTTGGTGTGAACTAAGTGGGTGGATACTTACTATCGGGCCTAGAAAATTAATTTCGAACTCTGTGTGCTTACCATGTTAATCCTATGATCAATAGCTAGCACACATATGTACAACATTGAATCACATCCATGCAGGAATGGATAAAATAGAGTAGCATATAGGGATAACCATGCGAACAAAGACTTATACAACCGAGGTTTCAACAAAAGGGGTTGATCGGCCAAATAGTTTGTGCAACAAAGAAATGGCAGTAGAATAAATGATAAACAAAGAGAAATTCCAGCAAGTATGCCTTAGCCCACCACAAGCAACTAACTAAAGTTAAATCTTAGTAAATGATGTCAGCTTCACCAAAACCCATGGTGCAAAAGTAACCGATCGAGAAATCTCCTTCTTGCTCTGATAGTGTTCAACAAGTAATTGTGAGTACAAAATTGTACTCTGTAAGACTTTATAACAAAGTTATATAGTATACAAGTAGAGACAAAGGTAGCTGTTTATTCTACTTTAATTTGCAGAAAACAAGTTTTCATTTGCAACAGAGAGTAATAGATTGCAATCGGAGGTTGTAAAAGCAACTAATATTTGATAAAAGGTAACAAGTAGATAATGACAAACATATACCACATATAGCTCTCCATGGCCATAAACAACATGGCATACTCACGACCAAGATTCACTGAGTAGATAACCTCCATTCCCAACCAAGTTTTAAAAACATAAGACTAGACTTAGTGACATCACTAAACTTTGCCCATAACTAGAGGTACAGCTATTCGGATAGATTATACACTCTGAGAGGTTGTACAACTTTATCCACAAGGTATGTTCATCTCATATTGCCAAGCTATTAATACACTTCCTTCGGTGTATGACTAAGCGAGTATGATAAGGCTTTTACATTACTCGACCCCAACCTTGTCCCATTGTAACATCCTGAAAAATGTAAATTTGAAAATGTGAAGCTTTTGAGTTATTTTTGCAATATATTTCATTTGAATTTGGATTTTATGAGGTTTTATTTGAAAATTTGGTGAAGGTTCCAAAAGATAAAAAGAATAAAAAAAGGAACAAACATATTTAATAACAGAGAATTACAAATTTAAAGGAAGAATCTGAAAAAATGATCCATAAAAGATAGGGAGAGAATTGGGTTTAAACATAAAATCTCATTTTTGAAAATAATGGTATGAATAGCAAGGAAGCAAACAAAATTGAGAATGTCAACATTTATGGATATATATATATACACACACACACACACACACACACACACATAACTATACATAATGAGAAATTGGCACCAATGAAATTAATGCTAAAAAATAATAAATGCAAAAATCTGGGAGAGCAAGAAAAAGAACAAATAAAACTTGAATTATATATACACACACTCAAATGCTTAAACCAAAAACAAAAGAAAAGGAAAAAGGAAGAGCCAGGCCGGCCATCACCCCGGCCCAGCTCCCCTCTCCTGCTCTCTCTTCACTGCGGCCGAACGGCCTAGCCTTCTCCCAGAGTGCGCCCCGTCGGCCCAGCCGCTCTCCCGCTTCCTCCCTCTGCCACGCGGGCCCCGCCTCCACCCGCCTCCTCTCTCTGGCCAGCGGGCCCGACCCCGCGCGCCTGCCTTCTCCCTCCTCCTTTTTCCTTCGCGTGCCTGGCCTCTTCTCCGCCGCTCAACGCCGGTCAAAAGCCGTGCGACCCGGGGGCGCCTGACACGGCCGACGTGCGGAGCTTCCCCGAATCCTGCTGCGTGCCCCGCCGCCTGCTGTCGCCGCTGCCGCTGCCGCCTGCCAACGCCACCCGACCGCACCACCTGTCCCCGACGTGCGCGTACGTCGTTGCCTTGGCAGCCGCACTCCGCTCGCCTATAAAGCCTGGCCACCCTTTCATTTGCTTCGCCACGCTTCACTCTATCTTCTGTAGAGAGTAATCGAGCCCAAATTTGCTCAAACGCCGGCGAGCTGTCTTTTTCCCCATCTCCGATCACCGGCATCCCCGCCTAATCCCGCCAACTCCCGCCATAAAAATCCAATTCCACCCGCTCAAACCATCCTCGGAGCGAGGCGAAGCACCTCCGACCCTCACCCGAAGCTCCCGCTGCCCGTACGTCGCCGGCACCGGAGAACCCCTATCGAATCGCTGCCACCGCACACCGCCGACCCCTCTCCGGCACTCCCCGTTCCCCGTCGACCCTACCGTTGGCATCCTCACCACCCCGGCAACGCATTTTGCCCACCATCTCCGACCCACCAACCACCATTCACCGGCGACACCACCGCCCTTCCCTGGCCTTGGAACTCGTCTGCTCGGCCCTCTCCACCATCTGGCTTAAGAGGTAAAATTACCCTATATGGGTAAGCAACACCCAAGCGCTCCCCTGGCTAGCAGCGCAAACTCTTATCTCTTCCCCCTAGCTCCCTCGGCCGCGCGCGTTCGAGCCCCCGGCTCCGCAGCGCTGAGGTTGAGCCTTTCTTTTAATTTTGCACGCTGACAGCCGGGCCCCACTCGTCAGCGGTTGCTAGTCTGAGAGACCTGCTGACATCCGGGTCCCACCTGTCAGTACTGACCACTGACGTGTGGGTCCAGAACCCGAAGGGTCCCGCCTATCAGTGGCCGACAGATGGCTACTGACAGAGGGGTCCCACTTGTCAGAGACCATGGGTAATGGGTCTCACTGACCCGAGGGCCCCACCTGTCAGGAATTTCATATTTTCTGGATTTAATCCAACTGAGAACTTTGAGTAAGCATAACTTATTCATTTTAACTCCAAATTGACTGAAACAAATTGCTAAATTCATCTAAATTTAAGATCTATCCAATGGAACTGAAACCATAATTTTTAGAGTTCATTTGAATTTCTGGTGATATTTTGTTTGATTTGCTACTTTTCTTTTTATATGAATTTCGGGCGATAAAATAGCGTACGAGGCTCAAGAGGAAGAGGCCGAGGCAGCAACCCTAGAAGCTCAAGACAACCAAGACCCCGACCACTGTGACCAAGGCGAGTTAACACTTTGACCATGTTGAACCCGTGATTATGCAAATTTAATTTCTCTTAAATTATTAACATGCATGCTGCTATTTTTATGTGGTAAATTATATTCATTTTTAAAAATGTTAGTTAAACACCTAATATTGTGCTTGTTAGTAATACTCCGTTGAAATTTTGGACATATAAACCTTATCGCCCTAGCAAAATTTAATGGTATAGCTTTTGCAAATAAGTCCATATAAATATTGCGTTGCTTAGTATGGCTAGATACTCGGGGGTACATAAATACTCCAAAATTATCACTTGCAATTATGAAATGATTTGGGCAGTCTTGGTGGGAAAGACTGGAGTATGTGAATAGGTTATTTTACATTCTTGAAAAACCCCAATATTGCTTTAATAACTGGGTGGATGGTTGGGGGCTGGTATGAGGTGCAATGGACGCACAAAATGTGAAAAGTGGTAGAACCATCCAGGTAACCCCTAAGGACTGAATCTTGTCATGTTAGCCTGTGTAAAACAGTACAACCACAAGTCTGTAAAGTACAACTGGGTTTAGTAGATTTACCGGACCCTGAAAGTCATCCTCACAGGAGGAGGTGGTGAGGTAGTGCAAGTGGCTGTCTGGGTGACGGCTTGAATGGGACACTCGCAAAGGGTGAAATTCTGCTGTGGCGAGCTAGCAGTGGGGGTAGCTAGCTGCTAGACGTTCAGAAGGAGAACATCCCGCACAACGTATGGGACCCACCGCAAGTGGGAGCGACCCATAGGGTGAAATGATGGAAGGGGCGAGGTAATTTGAACAGTCACTGTGATGGTCTACTCAACCACATGACCAACGAATCGTGTGGGGCAATGAGTTGGTTGTCTCTTGTGGTGAAAGTGTACAAACTCTGCAGAGTCAAAACTATTCGAATAGCCGTGCCCACAGTCAAGGGCAGACATGGGGACTTAACTAGATATAGTTCTATTTAAAAATTTATGGAAGGTGGGATTGGTAAAGTTGAGGGCAAAGAAAGGCCCTAGTTTGAGTTGTCCTGGGTGTCGTCCCAGTGGTAAGTTAAGTGGCTATAATGCTGAAAAATGCAATATGGCGCAGATGCCATGTAACGGTGGATGGAATCTGTGTTAATTATAAGATAGACTTACTTCACAAAATTAAGTCCTGAGTTCAAAATTGTTAGGTCTTAGAGATTTTAAGTAATTGTATTCAAAAGCACTCCTCGCAAAATAAAATAAATCCAAGCCTTCCTTTGATAAAGCTGAGCATGATAAATATTGTATTCTGTGTGTTGGCTCGCTGAGCATGGTGGATTTGTGCTCACACTCGCAATACCCAAAACAGAGACGCAGGATCACTACGCCCACGACGACATTCCAGCAACTGAAGGGAGGAGCAATGAAGGAAACTAGGCTGTAGCTTACGTTTTTCTTGGGCCTAGACAAGTTGATATAAGGCAATGTGTGCTCGTATATTGTCGGAGTCCCGGTAATATATCATGCACACATTACCCATCAGTCACTTGCCTGTTGTTGTGGTTTCACTTTTGCTGTCGTTCTCCGCTGCTTAATTATTGTAATGAATACATTGGCCTAGGTGGCCCTTTTGTAAACTCTCACCTGATGTGGTGTATTTTAATTCTGAAATATTATTAATGTTCATGCGATGTATGATGTGATTCAGCAATGTACCTGTGTGCACTATCTACTGATCCAGAGAATAGTGCAGCAAACACAGTAGATTCTGGATTGAAAAATCCGTGTCTGACACCCATCCAATGGATTTTTGCCCTCAGGAGTTAGCACATATTCAACCCCAAGGAATCCACTTTTAGCCCCATACATGAACACCTATGATGGGAACCCCCTCGACCACACATCTCTGATCTACAATGGGTACAAGACTAGACCCAAACAGCTTCTTATTCCAGGCCTTCCCATAAAGGCACTTGCGGTTGTATGAAAGGCTTAGATCAACAACACTAAAATTCACTATCCATAACCGACCTGGGTGACAATCTCCATCAACCTACAATCACATGCAAGTACCCTCGCGAAACAAGATATTCAAATATAACATAGAACCACATTTGAGTACCCCTCACAACACAAATATACACATATCTTGCCCAAGTCAAACCATAGTTTTTTAGTTTTATTTTCTAAGTAAAATATCAAAGGTGACCTCGCTAGTCCAGCAACCAACCATTTCTAATATTTGGGATTTAGCCCAACCTATCTTCTAGTATACCGACAATTCCTCGCATGGCTAAGCATCTATATCACATATAGGGTCAAAATTCCACAATTAAACATATGAGTTGTGGATAACATTTCTATGGCTACAACAGCAAGGATAACAAGTTCCAAGGTGTTTGTCATACAACAACTAGGTAAACCCAAATTAACCTTAAACTAATTCTAGTGATGTAACTAACTATCTGACAAGAGGGGTCCACCCGTTAGTGGCTCAAAGTAGAGTACACACGGCCGGCTACAGCCAAGCTTGCCGGTGGCAAGGCAGTGGTGGAGAGGCACGGGCAAGCCTAGGGATGGAAAGAGGAGGCCATGGCAATCCTTTTGGTGTCGACACTAGTGTCGGAGGCTTACCTGAACTGGGTTGGTAGTGATGAAGAGTGGTGTTGATGGCTCAGTTGTGACGGAGAACACAAATGGGGTGGGAACAAGTCTGGAAAGAGGCGCGCTGGCTTCATTGTGTCCTTGCAGAGCTGGAGACACTGGCACAGGAACCTATTGCTGACCACATAGGAAATGGAAGGGCGGTGATGGCACAAAAGGCCATGACTTGCAGAGGAAAGTGATGCATGGGGTCCAAGGGCTCACCAAGATCATGCCTGAGGGGTCGGAGATGACGAAGGTAGCCAGAGGTGACCTTATGATGGTGAACAGAAGTGGCGGTGATGAGCTTCACAATGATAGCCAATGTTAGAGGGAGATAGCTATAAGGGAGCACACAGTAGATTGAGGATGGGGAGGTGAAGCTAAAAACGACTATGGCATGGTTGGAGCCTCATCAGAGAAGAAACACGTGGGGACAACGGTGGCGGCTGGAGTTGGGGAAGAAGGCATGGATCCATTGCTACACTACACAAACCAAGAAATTAGTTGTGAGGTTTGAGAGTTAAACAAAATGGTGCATAGTGACGCATGCATTGAGGAAAAAACCACCAAAAATGGCATAGGCCATAGCACAGCATGACAACGAGGTTGCGTTAGAGCCGAAGATGACAATGGCATTCTGGGCAGCTCAATGGAGGAGATGACTTGATAATGGGCAAAGTGGAAGTGGTGTGGAGTGTTGAACAAGGTGACATGGAGGGGAAGACATTTATGGTGAGACAAGGGTGAGACACTCGATGAAAACTCATAGTCAAGCTTGAGAAATCGCGGATACTCATGTGGTGGTGGCCTTAGGCAGATGCCAAGCTTGGCTTGGAGGAGGGGCAATGTTGGGCTTCATTTAGAAGGCTCGAGGGAGACAATCGAGCAACTTCCTATGGTTGACAATGTAGAAAGACAATGGCTCTCTAGGTGGTCTCCAATGGTGGGTCCAAGTAACATCCCAATTTCTAGGAAGCCCAAAATTGAGAAGAATTTAAAACTTTTTTTGCTTGTGTAATCATTTCTTTGGTTTTTGATTGAAGTTCACTTGGAAAAATATTTGGAAAAGGATGTTCAATGGGTAACAATAAAAAAGAATTAAAAATTGAGTTTGAAAGAAATGATCTATAAAGTGGCATAAGGGAAACTATAGTAAAAACCATGTCAAAAACTGAAAAATAGATTCATAGGGCTGGAAATGAAATTTGAATATTATTAAGCATTTTTCTAAAATTCATCAAATCAAAATATTCCTTTTTAAATAAAATAGTGCAATTTTAGGAATTTTCAAGAAAAATCTATGACAGATGGAAACCTGGAAAAATTGCACAAGGTTCTATACTATTTCAGGAGCTCCCCCAAAAAATTTCATAATTGTTTTGGGTACATTTGCTAATTTTAAAAACTCAAACTTAAATTCTGCATTTAAATCAAAAAGGAAACCCCCATTTTTAATTCTCTCTCTCAAACCCAATTTCCACTTCCCGTCTCTCTCATGTGAAGGTGCATTCTGGCTAATACTCTTTCTCCTCTCTGTCACGTGGGCCTTTGTCCTACTTGCCAGTCTCCTCTCTCCCCTCTCTTCCCTTGCTCTGCGCTACTCTGCTCGTCGTGCCAGCTCACGATAGCCACGCTTGACACTGGCTACCGTAGCTCGCTCTATCACATCACGGGACTACCCCACCTCATGCCTCACACCACCTTGAAGCGCATGTTGGCCATCCCCTCCTCTCTGTGCCCACTCCTCTCTCTCCTCCGTTGCGGCACCACGCCGACTGCCAGGTGCTTGACACTGCGCAATCCTTGCTTCTGCCAGCTCTGGTCATCATGGCCACTCCTCATCCCATCTCATCCATGCTAGAAGCATTGCACGCCTCAAAGGCCAACTACCATGCCCTAGAATCCTATGACATGTAGACCAGCTCGTCATGACCCCATCGGTGTGCTTATCCTTGAGATGTCGCACCATCACCGCCAATGCACGTCCCTACCTCCCTGACCTCTCCATTCCATCATCACATCCAATGGCGCCTTTGATGTTGTGTGAAGACTATTGCTCTCCGCCAGCCTACCTGTGCCTATAAAAGCTCACCCAAGCCAAGTGCAAGCATTCCGCACCATCCCCTCCTCCTCTCTTCCCACACCCAAGTAGAAATTCAACCACGAACAACTCTTCTTCCTCAGCGCCGGCCACAAACAAGCTGAAGCCAATCTACCAAGACGGTGAGCCATTCTTTGATTCAATGCACCTGTGGCACCACCACACTACCTTAAACCCTTTCCCTTCCTCAATTTCAACTTCTTTTTATTGAAACACAGCCGCCACAAGAGCCCACCTTTGCTACTTCAAGTCACCGTTGACGAGTTATCTTGATGAGCCTCCAACCATTCCATCATCCAAAATGGACTCCCCTTGGTCCCTAGATGCTCATCCCTCTCTCAATTTTGCCTCCACACCACCTCTACTCAACCCTCGTTGTCCACCATGGGCACCACTGCCAGCCACCTCTGACCATGCCTAGCACGGCCAAACCTCTCGAGAGTTTCACCGTGCTCCCCTCAAGCTTTCCTACACCTCCCCTCCGTGGGCCTCATCGATGTTCGCCGCTGGCAGCCCTTGCCTGAGCCGCGCACCACTCTAGGTCACCAACAAGCGAGCCCTGCCTGTCACACAGCCAACACTCCCTTGTCTCACCAAAGTCACTAACTAGCCAATCCCACATGTTAGTTTTTCTTTTGAAAATTGTTTTTAACCAAATGAGCCTATGACATATGGCCCAACTCTTCAAAACTTTTTGAAGACCCAAAAATTTACAAATGCACCTTCAATTCACTGAGAGTGCACCGCCATTGGAAAGCATATTTTCAGGAGTATGCCTTCGACGTCACCCATGCATAGTAGCATTTTCCATTTTTCAGGATTTTTCAAACTAAACAAAGTTCATATGCATGTAACTTTTACATATGAACTCCAATTAAGGGATTTTTGTCTTTAAAATTTTCTAAAATCATGCTCTTTCATATTATGCAAAAATATTTGAATTTGATATCTATTTGAATTTATTTGGCTCTTATTTGGAATATTTGGTATTTGACGATTAGATACCAACATTTTTGAGAACTTCGCCAACAAGCCTGAGAAAGACCAAGAGTTTAACAAGCAAGGCAACAATCCTCTTTGATCACATTGATACCATATTTCAGTGTTATGCATATATTGTGTTTAAAACTATTATGCATGCGCGTAATTTTGGTAAAAACTGCTATATTTGTGTAGGTAGTAGTTATACCCAATTGTTACATTAAATCCCATCTTGATTAATTTGTTACCCTACTGTTGTCAACATTGCAATAATACCCACTTATTATAAATATGAAACTTAGCAACATAAAACGTAGTAGTTGATGCTTATCCATGCTCATAAAGGTACCAGATATGCTAGATTAAAAATGGATCACAATATTAAGAAATCGGAGATACTCAAGAATTGGTATAGAAAAATTTACCTCTAATATTTTGGTTAGAAAAGAAAATGAAAAACATGTTTTAGACTTGGAGGAGTAGTTGTGGAGACCGGTGCAGTTCGCATGAGAAAGTGGATTATGGATGTCTCACCTGGGTCACTAAGGACTGATTCATATTTTGCCATAGACCCAAGTATAGTTGTATAGTCATACATGTCTTTTATGGTAAGGCCTTAGCACAATAATTTACTAGAGCTGGCAACTTCACCGTAGGTTGTAGATTGCAAGGTGGATTTTGGGCTATGAGGACATGATGCAGACTCCATGTTCGGAGGGACCTTGCCCATTATGTGTGGTACTCAACACACCATATGTGTCTTGGGATGCTAGAGGGTACTCCCCGTATTGAGAACGTATCATAGCATAGTGGTTGTTAGTACTGGTAATGTAAAAGTTTCGTCATGAACTCTTAAATAGGTACCAATGGTATTGCATGACTGTATAACATGGTGTGGTTTTATGTCATATGGGTAAAGTGTACAACCTCTGTAGAGTATAAATCTATTCAAATAGCGGTGTCCTTAGTTATGGACAAAGCTTGCTAAAATCCCATATTAAGTACTTTTATGTTTTACAAAATGGTTATGGGAAGATATCGATGGAAATGCAAAGTTGGTTTGGCAAGGATTATGCTGCTATTTTGAGATTCTTGGGTAGCATGCCTCTTGTTTTAAATTATGCAATTTTTTCTTTACCGTTATTTACTTATTAAATTTAAATGCTTTTATAACTTCCGTTTGCAATCTACTACTCGTTATTTTAATTGAAAGTATATTTCGCAAATTAAACTAGACTAGACAGCTATCTTTGAGACAGCCTGCATACTATATATCGTTGCTTAAAAGTCTTGTGGAGTACAATTTTTTGTACTAAACCATTGCTTGTTGAATATATTCAAAGGATGTAGAAAAAGACACGTCTTGCGGATACTATTATGCCGTATGTTTTGGAGACGAAGAAGCCAATTTCTAGGGTTCTGCCTAGTCAGTTGCTTGTGATTTGGGATGAGGCATACTTGCTGGTTTTTGGTGCCTCATTATTATTTGTGTTTGCTAAACTCTATTACTGTGTGATTTATTTGGCCGGTCGGTCCTATTGTTGTAAACTCCACTGTATAGGTTTATTCGCTACTTAAATGCACTACTTATTCTAAATTTATTGTATATGGATGTGATATGAATTTTGTTGAATGTATGTGTTAGCCATTGATCATGGTACTAGTATAATAAATACATAGAGTTCGAAATACAAGTTTTGGGTCCCGATAGCGTGACACATGGAGGAAGCTGGCTAGTGAGTGGGCCCAGCTAGTAGTGAGAGAGGGGAGAAGAAGAGAGAGGTGGTGGGTTCGCAGGATGGCACCTTCGCTCAAGGAAAACTTAAAGGGGAGGCGGCTAGGCTAAGAATGGAGTGTGGGCCAGATTGAACTGGAAAAGAGATGGGCTGTGCTAATAATATGAATTTGGCCCAAGAGCAAGGTTTTGAATTTAAATTCTTTTTTCATTTAATTTACGTATAGAAATCAAGTTTGAATTTTTAAAATTTATGGGGAGGCTCCTTAGATTATTTAGAACTCCATTTTTAATTAATTACATAAATTCATTTTTTGCTGCTGAAAATTAAGAAAATATTTTCTTTAATGCAGAAAAGTTTTGAAAATTCAAGGAAATGCAAAAATGAAGATTTTTGAAATAAATTATATAGACTTTAAATTTTTGGGATGTTACACTTATAAACAGAGGCATGCGACGGCGATTATTCCGGTCAAAGTTAAAGGACAATAACCACAATTGCCGTCTAGTAGCAAGGTAACGAAATTGGATTGTGTGATGGGCCCGATGACATGCCTCTTTGTGTCATCCGCAATGTGGAGGCAGTGCAACAGAGCCACGATGCTAATGGCAAACAGCCTAACTGAGCTTCTCGATCGCTGGACCACTCGAGATCCCATTTCGTGCTCGCCAGTGCCTATGTGTTGGGGACGACCGGATCAGATGGTGGTGGGATCGGGGATATCCTGATCGGGACACGGCAGTGGGATTGGTAATGGCCAAATCGGGAGGAGGTGGTGTTGGGAATGGCGAGAACTGGCGGCTTAGATGATGCGGTCAATGTATGATCGCTGACCACGTCATGTGCCCTATCACGAGAGGGAGGTGGCTAATCGGTGGGCCTATGTTATTGAGGGAAGCCAACTCAGCTCACTTGCCACGTTGGAAGCCAACTCAGCACACAAACCAATCTGGTTTCTGGTTTGGACCTTGTTGTGGTTACAGACCAAACAGAGAGATGGGGTAGTGGAGAGTGAGGGAGATGGGTAATGGCTTGGGTCTTCCCCATGGCCTGTATTCCATATATATACATGGGGTGTTTTTACAATTATACCCTTACATTTGATCATTCCCTTCAGGGGCATTTATGTCATTACACATGGCCTATTTTGGGCCTTATAACCTCCTACCAGGCCTGCTGGGTTTAGGTGGGGGCCACCCCTACAACAGGAGCCTCTCATGGAGAAGGGCTTCACAGGGCCGAAGCCATGTTGCTGAGTCCTTTGGCCCTCCGTCCTCGCGGCTCGTGAACTTTTCCGAACTTGACCAGGTGCGCCGTGGCCGGTAGACGCGCGCGCGCCGTCCCCTACCCTTCAAACGGGTGGCGCGAGCCGGCGCCAGGCCAAAGTGACACACGCGCTCCGCCCCTACCCTTCGAACGGTGGCGCGAGCCGGCGCCTAGGTTGAAGTAGACGCGCGCTCTCGCCCCTACCCTCGAACGGGTGGCGCGAGCTGGTGCCTAGTCGGTGAGACGCGCGCGCGCTCCGCCCCTCCTTCGAACGGGTGGCGCGAGCCGCGCCAGGCGGCGAGACGCGCGCGCTCGCTCCCCTCGCCTTCGAACGGGTGGCGCGAGCCGGCGCCAATCGGTAGACGCGCGCGCGCGCTCCGCCCCTACCCTTCGAACGGGTGGCGCGAGCCGGCGCCAGGTTGAAGTAGACGCGCGCGCCGCCCCTACCTTCGAACGGTGGCGCGAGCCGGCGCCAGCCGGTAGACGCGCGCGCTCGCCCCTACCCTTTCTAACGGTGGCGGCGAGCCGGCGCCTGGTTTGAAGTAGACGCGCGCTCCGCCCCTACCTTCGAACGGGTGGCGGCGAGCCGGCGCCTGGTCGGCGTAGATGCGCGCGCTCCATCCCTACCCTTCAACGGGTGGCGCGAGCCGGCGCCAGCCGGCGACGCGCGCGCTCCGCCCCTACCATTCGAACGGGTGGCGGCGAGCCGCGCCAGGTTGAAGTAGACGCGCGCGCCGCCCCTACCCTTCGAACGGGTGGCAGCGAGCGGGCGCCTAGCCGGCGAGACGCGCGCGCGCTCCGTCCCCGCCCTCGAACGGGTGGCGGCGAGCCGGCGCCTGGTCGGCAGAGCGCGCGCGCTCCGCCCCTACCTTCGAACGGGTGGCGCGAGCCGGCGCCAGGCGGAGTAGACGCGCGCACGCCCGCCCCTCGCCTTCGAACGGGTGGCGCGAGCCGGCGCCTAGTCAGTAGACGACGCGCTCCGCCCCTACCCTTCGAACGGGTGGCGCGGAGCCGGCGCCAGGTTGAAGTAGACGCGCGCGCCCGCCCCTACCCTTCGAACGGGTGGCGCGAGCCGGCGCCAGCCGGTAGACGCGCGCCCGTCCCTACCCTTTCTAACGGTGGCGCGAGCGGCGCCTGGTTTGAAGTAGACACGCGCGCTCCGTCCCTACCCTTCGAACGGGTGGCGCGAGCCGGGCGCCTAGTCGGCGTAGATGCGCGCGCTCCATCCCTACCCTTCGAACGGTGGCGCGAGCCGCGCCAGCCAAAGTAGACGCGCGCGCTCGCCCCTACCTTCGAACGGGTGGCGCGGCCGCGCCTAGGTTGAAGTAGACGCGCGCGCTCGCCCCTACCCTTCGAACGGGTGGCGCGAGCCGGCGCCAGCCGGCAGACGTGGCGAGCGCCCGCCCCTCGCTCTTGAACGGGTGGCGCGAGCCGCGCCAGTCGGCAGACGCGCGCGCGCCGCTCGCTACCCTTCGAACGGGTGGCGCGAGCCGGCGCCAGGCGAGTAGACGCGCGCGCTCCGCCCCTCGCCTTCGAACGGTGGCGCGAGCCGGCGCCTAGTCAGTAGACGCGCGCGCGCCCGCCCCTACCCTTGAACGGGTGGCGCGAGCCGGCGCCAGGTTGAAGTAGACGCGCGCGCTCCGCCCCTACCCTTCGAACGGGTGGCGCGAGCCGGCGCCAGCGGGCAGACACGCGCGCTCCGCCCCTACCTTCAACGGGTGGCGCGAGCCGCGCCTGGTCGGCGAGACGCGCACGCGCTCCGCCTTCGCGCCTTCGAACGGGTGGCGCGAGCCGGCGCCAGTCAGTAGACACGCGCGCTCCGCCCCTACCGCTCGAACGGGTGGAAGCGGGCCGGCGCCTGGTCGGCGTAGACGCGCGCTCCGCCCCTACCCTTCGAACGGGTGGCGCGAGCCGGCGCCTGGTCGGCGTAGGCGCGCGTGCTCCGCCCCTACGCCAACGGTGGCGCGAGCCGGGCGCCTGTCGGCGAGACGCGCGCTCCGCCCCTACCTTTCGAACGGGTGGCGTGGGCCGCGCCAGTCGCAGCGGCGCGGGGCGCAGGCCGCGACAGTAAGCGTAGCGGCTCTGAGCCGCCGCATATGCCTTAAGTGACAAGGGACGTGCTACGACGCTCGTTCTTCTGGCCGTCCACGTGGTGAATTGTGCTTGGCGCGGTGCGGGCCTTGAGGCGTCGTGACCATTAATGTAACGACGGACTTCCGGCGGTTGGACTTCCGCCGGTTGGACTCCTGCCGATTGGACTTACGCGGGTTGACTCCCCTGCTGATGGGGTATATATACGGCGCTGGTGCGGTATTGTTCCTGCATGTATTTTGATAGAAGCTGCTCCCCTGAAATGGACCCCTTCCGTGCATCAACATTCCCTAGCGACACTGGGCGGCTTGGGAATGTTGATGTACAAATGGAAGTCCATTTTTCTTGGGAGCTTGGTCAGCGTCGGTTATCGGTAGCCAGTCGCGCTTCCTATCCTCGCGCTGCGTTTCTGCGCACGACGGCAAGGTTTGCCTTGTTCTCCTTATCAGACCTACCTTCAGTCAGTGTTCCTGATGGAGCCCGCCCGCATCACTTTGAAAAAATGGTGGTGCGTTGTAGGTGGCCTGTTAAGGAGAACAAGGCAGACTTTGCGGGACATGACTCTCGCCTTTGCCGTTCGCGTGCGTGGGTCCGTTTCTCAAAATGAAGGTCCAGGCCGAGGCCGCGGCCAGGCTGGTGTGGCGATCGAGAAGACGGCCTCCTGCGCGCGCGCCGCGCTCTCGCATGAGGATGGCAAGGTTTGACTTGTTCTCGTAGACAGATATGCTTGAGGTCATCTGCGTCCGCTGACTGTGCCAACTGGGACCATCGTCAAGGAACATTGATGTACCGAAGCTTATCTGTCTGCGAGAACCTGTCAAAACCTGCCGCACTCCAGCCGCTGCGCTCCCAAAACATGGAAAACCCAGAGGCCTGAATCCTCGATGGTTTAGGTCATGCGGAGGCTGCCGCCGAGGTTGCTTGGCCCGCGGCGGCTTGCCGTTATTCCTCGGCGCAGGGCCGAGGCGGTCGGCAAAGTACCTCAGCTAGAGCGGGGATCCGCCGATATCAAGCTGCCGACGTCGACGCAGCAGAAATGGCGCCAAGTCAGAGTAGACACGCGCGCGCTCCGTCCCCTACCCTTCGAACGGGTGGCGCGAGCCGGCGCCAGCCAGTAGACGCGCGCTCCCGCCCCCTCGCCCTTCGACCGGTGGCCGCGAGCCGGGCGCTAGCCGGCAGACGCGCGCGCTCCGCCCCTACCCTTGAACGGTGGCGCGAGCCGGCGCCTGCCGGCAGACGCGCGCTCTGTCTCCTACCCTTCGAACGGGTGGCAGCGGAGCTGGCGACCTCGCATCGCAAACACCGCCACGCATGCGGTGATTGAGATCTCACGATGCGGTCCTGCGCTGTAAAGGTTCCTGAAATCACACCGGCCCCCAGTCTGCCAGGGTTAGGTTGCCGTACCGTGCGACCCGGCTCGGCGCGCACAGGGCACGCGGCGGCTTATAACTGGTGCGCGGCGGGATGTGGACGGTTGCGTGCTCGCGGTTGCTCGCCTCTTCCCTAGGGAAGAGGGACACGGGGCGGGCGATGAATGGCGCAGCGTCGAAGCTGTTGTGATCCCACGACCCATTAGTGCGCCTTTAATGGCAGCTGGAGAGCGTCGTGCTGTGACGGCCCTTGGCGCTGTGGTCGTGGCCCTTCGTCTTTGGTTATGGGGGATTGTGCGGGACGGGCCTTTGTACGTCTCGCGTCGCGCCCGTCACGCGACCGTCGCGCGCGCCGGTATTGGGGCGAGGTGGCTTGAAGTAGCCCTCGTGACTGCGCTCCCACAGTTGTACGCCCCCTTCTTGCTTGCATCGCTTTCCATACCCCCGTAGTATTCTTTGCCGCTATTCTCCTCTTGCGGGAAGCAATGGCATCTGGCGACAAGCGTGACCGGGCGGCTAGTAGCTGCAGCATTCGTCGGCGATCTTCACTGCTAGAGGTGAAGTACACGCTCGAAGAGCGCGACCCAGTGGCGGCGGACAAGCGGTGGCTGGCGCATTCTTCGACAAGCTGGGCCCGTCGCTCGTGACCGAGAAGACGATTCAAGTGCTTCTGCGCGTGGGGAAGCTGTCCGAGCGCCCGCCGCCGATGAGACAGAACCGCACCCCGAGGGGTCGGAGGCGGTCGTATTCGTTGCCTTTTTTGACGCGGGGCTCCGCATCCCAGCGGCGGCGATCGTGGGCGACGTGCTGCGGACCTTCGGGATGGAGCTGGCGCAATTGACTCTGAACGCCGTGGCTCGGCTCGCGATGTACAGCTGGGCCTTGCGCTCGGGAGTGTGCTGGCCCAGCACCTCGTTGTTCGCGAACACATACTTCACAAGCAATACATTTATCAAATTCAAAGTGGATTCGCCCCCGGAAACGCTCTGATGTGATTGATTTTTCATAAGGGTAGTGAATAGTTTTAGGTAAACGATTTGTGTGGGATAAGGTAATTATGAAACTTTGACCAAGCAAATTCAAGGGCTAGGGTATGTCATTGTATTCAAAATGGAAATTGAATATTTCTATTAGTCTGGCACCTGTACAATGTTAATTTGTATTATATGCACGGCTCCATCCAGTGGCAGGCGTCGGAGATCGCCTAGGCCAGTCCAAGTATGCATTGAAGTACAGGCTAGGTACTGGCTTTTCTCAAAATCAACTAGGAATCGAGCCTGCACGAGGCACGGTGCCAGCCCAAGGATCGGAAGGACGGGACGCTGTCGAGATTCGGCAGCGTCACCTTCATTCTTCGTTCGACTTGCAAGAAGCTCTTCCCTGCGAACTCCACTCGCGGGAAGTGGGAGTCTCACTGGATGAAGCGGTGGTTCTACCACCGTGTGGAGAGCGGGAGCGGTCTTGAGTGCACGGGCCGACCGATCGCGTTCAAGCCCTCGCCCGGCCGGACGCTCGACGATGAGGACAAACGGAGGGCCCGGCGGCTCGTAGGCGTGGCCGCCCGCTTCAACACGCGTGACCTCGCCGAAGAGTACGTGATGTACGGCGTGGCGCCGCTTGCTCGCGACTGGCGTCTTGCCGCCGAGAAGCGTCGAGACGACAATGTTTCGCCGTCGATCTGCTTGCTGCCGGCGCCCTCCGATCTTCGTAAGCCTCGACCGTGCCTCTCCTTTGTTCACGCGAAATGCGTTATAGGTTGATCTTATCTCCTGCCTTGCTTTAGGGATTAGCTTGGAGGATGCAGAGCAGGCCGCGCGCGTGTTCCTGGGGCCGTATACCGGCAGGGAGCACAGGCAGCGCGCGTCTGCCACCGCCGAGGCGGGGCTGGGGCGAATAAACCGCGTATGCGAGGCCTTGGGCCTTGCCGTGCCGGACCGTGCTGCTCCGGACGACGGTGCAACGAGGAAGAAGGCGCCGTCTCGGAAGAGGGGCCGAAGTGGGGCGTCTGCCGTGCTTGGTGCGGCAGCTGCTACTGCTGCTGCTAGCGCTCCCGAGGGCGCGGCAGACGCGGAGTCGGACTCGGCGAAGTATGCCGATTCAGGCTTGGATGGCGCGGACGCCGGAGGCGAAGGATCTTCGGCGAGTGCCCTGGACGGCGGGCTTGCCGCGAGCAGCCGGGGAGGGGAAGTCTCACCACCCGCCGCTGAGGTGGAGCCTTCGACCGTGGCAGCTGTGGTGCCGGAGACGCCCTCCGTGGGGGCGCACGGAGCCGTGCTGCCTTCACCGGCAGCAGCAGCAGAAGTCGGGGTGCCCCCTGCAGAAACTGCCACAGCGGAACCTTCACCCCCGAGTGCTGCAGCCGTGGGGGCCTCTCTGGCAGCGACTGCTGGGGCGGTGTCATTGCTGCCTGCCTCGGCTAAGCGGCCGTGCCTGCGGTCGGAGCTTCACCAGACGAGGAGGGGATTCGTCGTGGCGACGGGCATCGGGTGCTTGTGGGACTCAGATGCGCCTTCCGAGGTCCCCGTGGTGCCCGTCCCCTCTGCTCCCCAGGCCACGCCGTCTGCCGTGCAGGAATGGTTGGCGCCGGCCCCGAACGCGGAGGCTTCCGTTCCTTGCGGGACCACGCCCTCCGTGGGGACTTGCGCCGTCGCCCCCTGCCTGAGACTAGGGGGCGAGCCCCCGAAGCCCTCCTTCCACTACCGAAGGTAAGGCGGCTTAGCTTACCCTGGTGTGTTCTTCGTTAAGGTGCTCACCTGCGTTCCTGCCTGCAGCGTCGCTCCTTCCAGAGGAGGAGCCCTTGATGGAACATGGGACCGCCGCGCGTGTGAGCCCCGCGGACCTCGTGCCTCCCCCGGAGATGCTGAGGGCGTGGCGCGGGATTGTGGATGACGCGGCTGCCAGCGTCGGCCAGCAAGCGCTGTAGGCCTACGGGGCAGGGCGCCTCGGGGATGCCTTTGAGGTGTCGGGGGTGAGGGTAAGTACTCATACGACAACGCCTGGGCCTGCTGAGCTTGCTAAGTCTTTCCGTTCTGCAGACACTTGTGCTGGGGCAGACCTTGCAAACGGCCTATACTCGTGCCCAAAGGGCGCTTGAGGATAGGCTGCGGGCCGCCGAGGAGGAACTACGCGAAGCCTCGAGCCCGTTTCGCCTGTGATGCCCGCATCCGCCGCCAGAAGCGAGTGCGCCGGCGGCGCACGCCGAGGGACTTGCTACGTCGGCGCGGGAGTCGGCCGCGGATGCTGCGCAGGAGTTTGCGGCAGAGCGGAATGACCTTTTGCACCAGGTCGCCTCGCTAGAGAAGGAAAAAGACGAACTCGCCCTGACTCTAGCGGAGCGTGATCGGACGCTTGGCGAGGCTTTGGTAGTTGCATGGGATGCCATGCAAGCGCTGGAAAACCACCTCGAAGGTCTCGTGGCCAAAGTACCGGACCACGCCTTTGGCCCGGAGGAGCTGTCGCGGACCCTTCGTTGGATCAAAGATGCCGCCGATGCTGCGCGTGGTGCCGCGATGAACTTCGGCGACCATTGCACCTATGCGGCGTCGTGTATGGTGTGCGCGCTCCTACGGCATCGTGGCTGCACGCACATCGCCGAGCTAGAGGACCCCCAGCTGGAGATGCCCGGCGGGGCTGGAGTAATGTCCGGCGCCATCCGCGCCGTTCGTCGCGCCGTAAAGCATTTCTACGAGCGGATCTGGGACTACACTGGAGTGGCCACCGCACAGGTCAAGCTCCGAAAGTCCCTTTACGGGGAGGGGAGCCTCGGCCAGTTTCTGGACGGGGTCCCCCGGCGCGACGAGGGTGGCGGTGGGACCTCCGAAGGCGCCGAGACTTCACAGGTGCGACGCCGGGGTGGCTAGGTGTGGGCGTGCGTTGTAATGTCCGACCCTTTTTGTGAATAAAATGCGCACTTGTTCTACGAACTGACCCTTTTGACTTGTGCCCCGAGCAGCTTCCTTGCTGGGTACGACTGCTTCCATCCGGTCTTGCAACCCGGCGACGCCTTCGACGCTGGCAAAGGGACGAGGAATCGCTGAACTTTTGGGCGGGCCGACCCTCTTCAGGCGAGGTCCCAGCCAAATAGTGGCTTAGAGCGGCAGATATGTTGGCCGGCCTTTGTACTTGTAAAAGTTTCCCGATGTATACATCTGGCAATTAGGATGTGCGCTGCGCGGTGTGCTTCGGGCTGTCGTGCCGCGCGCGGAGGCGGACCTCGACGCTATGACCTGTTTAGAGTCCGTAGACTAGCGCGTGCGAAGGCGGACCTCCGCACTACGACCTGTTTAGAGTCCGTGATCGGCGCGTGCGGCGACCTGCGCATCACGACTGTTTAGAGTCCGTAGATCGGCGCGTGCGCGGCGGCGACCTCCGCACTATGACCTGTTTAGAGTCCAGATCGGGCGCGCGCGGCGGACTCCGCACTACGCACTGTTTAGAGTCCGTGATCGGCGCGCGCGGCGGACCTCCGCACTACGACACTGCTTAGAGTCCGTGATCGGCGCGCGCGGCGCGACCTCCGCACTACGACCTGTTTAAAGTCCGTAGACTGGCGCGCGTGTGCGAAGGCGGACCTCCGTCCCCCCGCCCCGAGGTGGGGGCAGCCTCTGGTGTATCGCCTATTCCACGTGCGCGCCGACGCTGGGGCCAGCCTCTGGTGCGCAACGTCGGTACTCTGGAACTCCCGGAATTGGTTTCCATAGTACCCCCTGCGTACACCTCCCGTGATGTGCGAAGGCGAGTCTCAACGCGCTGAGGTGCGCGATTGGCAGCCGCGCAAGATTCGCGTGGGATCGGCGTCCACATCTGATTTATACTCCGGGGAGTACGCACAAGGACGAAGTCCCTGGCGTGCGCGGGGTTCGTGTCTTGTTTATACTCAGTAGAGTGCGCAGGGAGGACATCCGCGTCTTATTTATACTCCGTAGAGTGCGTGAGGTCGACGTCCACATCATTTTTATACTCCGGAGAGTACGCACAAGGACGAAGTCCCTGGCGTGCGCGGGGTTCGCGTCTTGTTTATACTCAGTAGAGTGCGTAGGGAGAACATCCACGTCTTATTTATACTCCGTAGAGTGCGTGGGGTCGACGTCCACGTCATTTTTATACTCCAGAGAGTACGCACAAGGACGAAGTCCCTGGCGTGCGCGGGGTTCGCGTCTTGTTTATACTCGGTGAGTGCGCAGGAGAACATCCGCGTCTTATTTATACTCAGAGTGCGTGGGTCGACGCCCACGCTATTTTTATACTCGAGAGTACGCACAAGGACGAAGTCCACTGGCGTGCGCGGGTTCGCGTCTTGTTTATACTCGAGAGTGCGCAGGAGAACATCCGCGTCTTATTTATACTCCGTAGAGTGCGTGCGGCGTCCCCACACGCCTTTGTTTATACTCATGCCCGTGTCTCGACGGAGAGTGCACACGCGAATGTGCGCTCTTCGCTTATACTCATGCCCGTGTCTTTGATTTAAGAGTGCACACGCGAACGTGCGTCTTTGGTTTATACTCATACCCGTACCCGTGGCTACGGAGAGTGCACACGCGAACGTGCGTCTTTGGTTTATACTCATGCCCGTGTCTTTGACGGAGAGTGCACACGCGAACGTGCGTCTTCGTTTATACTCATGCCCGTGTCTTTGACGGAGAGTGCACACGCGAACGTGCATCTTTGGTTTATACTCATACCCGTACCCGTGGCTACGGAGAGTGCACATGCGAACGTGCATCTTTGGTTTATACTGGGGGAGCACACGCGTAGGCGAGGCCTCCGTGTGTGCTCGCCGCGTATTTTTGCACAACGGTAATATGTTGGCAACAAACGGAACTTTATTACATTCCCGTTTGCGCGGGTAAGCGATTACATACGACCGGGGGGGGGGTACTAACCGTTTGTGCTTAGCACGG
This sequence comes from Dendrocalamus sinicus, assembly GCA_036346575.1. Classification (NCBI taxonomy): domain Eukaryota; kingdom Viridiplantae; phylum Streptophyta; class Magnoliopsida; order Poales; family Poaceae; genus Dendrocalamus; species Dendrocalamus sinicus. Next base: position 18,701,608 of record CM070664.1, read on the forward strand.
CCGGAGCCTCTAGTGGTTGCACTATCGGCAGGGCTTGCGGAGTCGCCCCCAGATGGCACCGTGGGCCTTCGCACGGCGGTGCCGATCCTAGGTGTGCCACTGCCCGCCGCGACGGGGACATCTGGTGCCGTGCTCGATGCACCGGGCCATGTCCTGGTCGCCCCGAACGGTGATGATGGCTCGCGGCCCCGGGAGCTTCATGCATAAATAGGCGTGATGCGGTACTGCCCCGAAGGAGTTGAGGACCGGACGCCCCAGTATGGCATTGTAAGGGTATGGGAGATCGACAACGCCGAATGTAGCGCCCTCGACCCTTTCATTGTCGCCTGACCAAAGAGACCGCAAGCATATTTGGCCGAGCGCCAGAGAGGCTCCGCCAAGCCTGCAGCGGGACTCCCGACGGCCGAGGCGGCCGGGGATCCCATCTGTCGAAGGCCGCCGCGAACAGGATGTTCGCGGAGCTGCCGCCATCAACTAGGGCACGTCTCACGTCGCATCCCGCTACGACGACCCGGACGACCAGGGGATCATGGTGAGGAAGCTCCAGTCCTTGGGCGTCGGCGGGGGTGAACGTAACCTCCTGCTGTGCCCAGTCCGGCAATGTCTGCGCTGGGTATGCCGCCACGTGGTGTAGCCTCCGCACGTAAGCCTTCCGCTGCTATGCCGAGGCGAACTCCACCGAGGAGCCTCCGGAGATAACATTGATAACCCAGCGGTGGGTGGCCTCCGGAGCCTGTAGCTGCAGAAAGCCCTCTTGAGGCTGCTGCACTTGGGCCTGGATTCGCAGAGGGCCCTCGTGGGCCTGCGTTCCTTGCGCCTGGATATGCACGGGGGCTTCGTATGGGTGCTGTACGTGGGCCACCACGGGCGGGCGTGCTTCCAGGTTCCTGTCCTTGGTGACGCTCTCGCGGAGCGCCGCGATAGAGGTGCATGTGCGCGTGTCGTGGTTGCCGCGACCGTGGACTACGCACCACAGCCCCTGGTGTTGGTCGTCGCAATCTCCCCGGCCTCTATCGTCGCGCCCCGCCCCGCCGCGTCCCGCCCTCGGCGCCCGATCGCCCGACCGCGGAGCATTTTCGTCGAGCGCCGATGTCGAGGACGTACCGGCCTCGCCACGACTTCTGCTGGCCACGCTTGGGCTTATCGGACGGCTCCTTGTGCGGGGTGTCCTTGCGATCGGCGCGCCCTGACAACTCTCACGTTTTCCTTCAAGAACCGCCCTTCGCGGATCTTCGCTTTGCCGAGGCACCGACCGGTTGGTGTCGGAATCGCCGCCTTGTCGCCGCCGTCGCCCTCTTCCGCCTCGGCGTATTCCTCCATTTTGTCAAAGAGCTTCACATCGCCTTGATTGGCTTCGCGCTATACTCGCCATCGGGCCGCGAATGCCCTCAGATAGCTGCGTTAACCACGGTGGTTTCGTTGACGTCTTTGACTTGACAACGATCTTCGCAAAACGCTTGAAGTAGTCCCGAGCTTCCGGGTTTCGCTTCACGGCGAAGAGCTGGTCCGCGTCGACCCGCCGACATAATTTTCTTGAAAGTTGTTGTGAAGGCGGTCGCGATCTGTTCCCACGCGTAGATGGAGTTCGGCTCTATGGTAAAAACCAGAGAGCGCCACTCGCAACGCGAGGGGAGCCCTTCGCCTTTGTGGTGTCGTCTCGCCGCGCCTCGATTGCGGTTTCGTACACGCCGCACGAACTCGCGGGGGTCCGTGTCGCCTTTGTAGGGCTCGATGACACTGGGGAACTTGAAGTCTTCGGGCCACGTCGCCTGCTGTAGCCCTGCCGAGAGCGGGGACTCTGGATCGATGCGCCGCAGCGGGACGCGGCTGGATGTGGGCGCGTCGCGGCTGTCCGCCCTTTCCGGCGTGGGCTCCGGCGCGACCACTGGTACGGCCTGCTGGCTCCGAGCCTCTTGTATGTCTCGGACAGCCCCGCGAAGATCCCCTAGCTCCTGCTGGAACGCTTTGAGTGCCACCAGCAGGGCGCTTGACATGCGTCATTTTTGCATATTTTTAGCCGTCATTTTACCCTTATATTTTTCGCATTTTGGGACCATTTATCATCATTTACACGTTTTTCTATGAATAATTGCTCAATTTGGATCATTTTACATTTTTTGTGCTTTTCCGCAGGCCGGCGCGATCGAGGCGCATATACGACAATTCTGGACTTTCGGGACTGCTCCGTACAGATGTGCGCGTCGTCACGAATGCGTAGGATCAAACCGCGATGAAATCGGACTCCCGGAGGGCCAGAATAGAAAAAATTAAATGGAAAAAGGACTTGATTGTAAACCCTAGATTATTCGAGGGCTAATCGGCAAAATGCCCAAAAACCCCCAACAAATCGCCGCCGCCGCCTGAGGGAAAAATTGAGCCCGGTTCTTCTTCATCTTTTTGGCCTCCCCTTTGCTTCATCTCCTCCCTCCTCCTCACATCTGGCTACCGACGAGCGCCGGGCCGTAGCTCGCCGTGCGCCGCCCGTTCCTCCATCTCCGCATCCACCGCTGTTCCTCCACCGGCCGCCCCTACTCCGCCGCTTCTCCTGTGCGCCGCCGCACCTCTCTCCGCCCGCTCCCCTTCTCCACCTTCTTCCACTGCCGCTCCTCCGTCTTTCGCCATCCCCCCACCAGTGCGCCGCCGCCTTAGCTCCTCCACCACTCGCTGCCCCTGTGCCCACCTCTTTCTCCACCCTGCTGCTTCTCCTCTCCTCCCTCCTTCTCTACATCCGAGCGCCGCCGCCCCATCTACTTCCTCCCGGCCGCCTCTTCTTCTCCACATCCGGCGTCCACCCCTCTACTCACCGCCACCAGCGCCTCCCGTCTTCACTTTGCCTCCCTTCACCGGCCACACCGCCGCCTTGCTCTCCACCGCCCCTCCTTCTCCATCCGAGCGCCGCCGCCTCACCGCATCCACCGCCGCTCGTCTCACTTCTTCCCACATCCGGCCGACCGCAGCGCCTCTTCACCGACATCGACGGCGTCGACATCTTCCCCGAGCCCATCTTCTTCCACCGGCCGCCCTGCACCGAGGCTTCTTCGACCCCATCGTCCTCGGCTCCACTTCACCGACGGCCTCCACCTCTGCTCTGCTTCTTCTACTCCCCTCGGTTTACTCCTCATTTCTCTTTGTTTTTCTCTGACTCTAAATGTTGCAATTGAATGGCATTGGATGGTTAATTGTGGATGCTAAATTGTTATATGCAGTCGGTTGATCTGCGATGTTTAGATTTAGTACTATCTATGATCTGTTGATTTGCGATGTTTAGGTTGAGTAGTATCTGTGATCTGTTCTTGGTGTGATAATCTGCTGTCTCATTATTTTGTTAGTTGTCTATATGAAAGTCTTTTAGCAGTAGCCTCTGTTAGCATTGCTAATTTTGATTAGGTGTTAATTTGTTAATTGTTCTGGTGCGAGTGGTTAGTGTTCGTGTCCTGTGCTTGTGTGGGTGTTAGTTTCTGTGATGTTTGTGCGCGTGGATTAGCTAGCCGGCGACCATTTCCCTTCCCCTTGCTATCTCAACCCACCTAGTGCTTCTCGACCTCCCTCTTTTCTTCTATCTCTCGGTTGGTCGTTAGTTAAGTCGTGCGTGTGTTCGTAGTTCTGTATTTAGTGTTGTTCCGCCGTCGTCGTCTAGTTAGCCGTCGACCGTCTTCTCCCTCGTTCTCTCTCGACTCCCTCCGTGCTTCTAGACTCCCCCTGTGCTTCTCGACTACCTCTTTCTGCCTTGCGGTCGGTAGTTAGTTAGATCATCGGACGGTAGTCGTGTCATCGTTCTTGTAGTCATTGTAGTTTGTGTGTGTGTTTGTGTAGTCAGTTGTCGTGTCGTTCGGTCGTACGACGTCCATTCGTACGGTCGTTCGTCCGTTGTCCTTGGTGCGTTCGTTTATTTAGTTCGTTCATCGTTTCGTCTGTGCGAGTTAAAGTTCGTTCATTAGTTTAGTTTTATCCCCCGTTTTGATTTGACCTAACTCTAGCTAAACACCGATAGCCTCAGTCTAGTCCCTGTGGAGAACACGACACTCGCCGCTATTTCAGTGGCAACCCGTGCACTTGCGGGTGTGCTATTTTTGCACGATCAAGCAGCGCTTTCACCGCTGCGCGGCGGGCGCCCGCCGCCCAGCGGACGGTCAAGACGGGACGATCGCCGCGCGCTCCCGAGCTGCCGGTCGCTCCATTGTGGATACCTTCAACTGCCCGGTCCGCGCTAGCGGCGAGCGTCGCGGCGAAGGCGGCGAGGTTGGTTGCTGTCGCGTTGGCGGGGTCGGTCGCCGCCATGCCGGGACATGGTTGGTCGTCGCAGCGCCGGTGACGGGGTTGGTCGTCGCAGCGCCGATGACGGGGTTGGTCATCACAGCGCCAGTGACGGGGTCGGTTGCCGCAGCGCCGGTGGCGGGGTCGGTTGCCGCAGCGCGAGCGTCAACGTCCTCGACCGCCGCGCCCGCGTCGTCACCCGCGCCCACGGCAGCCGATGCCGAAACCCTGGTACTCACGCGACGCTCCGCCCCAACCGTCTTCTTCCCCTTCGCCGCCGTCGACGAAGCCTTTTTCGGTGCCATCCTCCTTCGAACTTCAGGCTTGCTCCTGTCCTCCCCACGGACGGCGCCAACTGTTGTGGTTACAGACCAAACAAAGAGAGAGATGGTAGTGGAGAGTGAGGGAGATGGGTAATGGCTTGGGTCTTCCCCATGGCCTGTATTCTATATATATACATGGGGGGTGTTTTTACAATTATACCCTTACATTTGATCATCCCCTTCAGGGGCACTTATGTCATTACACATGGCCTATTCTGGGCCTTATAACCTCCTACCAGGCCTGCTGGGTTTAGGTGGGGGCCACCCCTACAACAGACCTGATTTGATCTAGTTTCACAAGTATAGGTGGTTAAATATCTGATTTCATACTACCTGGGCTGAATTGGATCAACTTGAAAGTACAGGTACCAAATATGGACTTTTCCTTTTAAGAATCTTGCAAACCATCTGTGTGATTAACTACTTCTACCATTGTTGACATGAGAGTTAAGCGTATTTTACCCCTAAAACCCGGCAAAGGCATGATAAAGTGATGACTTAAACCTTGATCATGCTCATTTATGCAAATTGTCGGTGTTTTAATACCGATCTTACGTATGATTTGTTTGGATTCGGGAAAACTCTTATCACTAAGATATGGTAATGCAGAAAAAAGACACGAAAATTTTTATACAGGTTCAGAAATTCTCTTGAGAGAATAATAACTCTACGTCTTGTGTTGCTATTGCTCAAAGAGGAAAATTACAAGGTGTGTAATCAGAAATGCTTTACACTATCCCTTGCTTAGATCTCTCCCCCCTCTGACGTAATTCTTTATATAGTTGACCAAATGACATTAGTTGTCTTCCGCCAAAAGTTGTCCCAACAGTTCAAATGATAACCGTCCATTGGAAATTATTGTTAGAGAGATACGAGGGTGGTTCGCAATACAACAGCTGTTATCAGAGAGAGATCATGTACAGTTATTAAAGATAGTGCACGTTCTAACCGTTTTGTCAGGCGACTCTATGAGGCACTAGATAGGCTATTCGTAGGAAAGTCTATGACCAGGTTGTAGGACATCTTACGAGCACATGGTTGTAGACAGACTTACGGCTATCAAGTAATCGATTATGTGGTCATAGATAGACTTACGACCATCGAGTAGTCGCGGTAGGACTTACGACTATGTGGTCGTAGACAAACTTATGACCATCGAGTAGTCGCAGTAGGACTTATGATTATGTGTTCATAGACAGACTTACGACTATCGAGTAGTCACAGTAGGACTTACGACTATGTGATCGTAGATAGACTTACGATAAAGGAGTAGTCGCAATAAGACTTACGACTATCCCGTGGAATCTCCCCTTTATCGATAAAGGGTATATTCGAATAATATAATGATGCAATAATTAGAGGATTATTATATCCTCATTATCAAGCCCCCTAATTTCAAGTGAAAATAACTTACTTGAAAAAAGAGAGGTTGTAAAAAAAATGGTCGAAAGCGAAGCCTTTTCGACCTTTATCAGCTAGTAATAGGCTTGGTCAATAAGGTAATTTTGCTTGAGTTGAGAAAAAAGACAAACATCAGACAAAGGATTTGCAATTGATTTCCACCGATCTGTCCATTGAATTGATTCTCAAGACAATCGTTTGGTTCCAAGATAACTGTTTGGTTCCCGACGCATAAGGTTATCAAAACTTACCAGTGGTAATTTGTATTTTCCTACTTTTCCCATCCGTTCCAATCTGCTCAAGCTTTACACCGTTGACCAATCCTTCCTTCCCCCAATCTCGCATGAATCTGTTCCAAACACCTAAGAGAATGATGAAACTTTTGTCTACCTGGGACGTGTCAAAGCTGGACAATGGGAAATTGAAGGCTTTGGAGGTTGCTAAGAGGATCCTACCATGACAATTCGTTAGATGGATTGAGGCCGCTAGGCGACATTGGTAGTTGGGCAGATAAAAGAAATTCTGATGTTTTAGGCCTACTGTGATTGTGGTCTTTGTCTCCCTGCTCATCCCTTCCTCACGGTCGTACTCGAGTATTTTAGGGTCAAATTGGTGAACTTGGTTCCTAATTTGATCACAATGCTCAGTGTCTTCGTGTATTTGTGTGAGGCGTATCTGGGCATCCTGCCAGATTTGGAGCTCTTTCGGTATTACTATGAAATGAGCCAGCAAACTGGGATATCGGGAGCAGTGGTCTGAAGCTCTACGATAGGAAGATGGAGCTTTACATCCCCATGTTCACTCGGTCCTCATGGCCGAGTTGGAAGAAGAAGTGGTTTTACTGGGAGACGACCAGTGAAGACAACCTTTCTTTCGTGGGGAAGGCCACAAAGAAGAACAACATTTAGAATTTGGCTCCCAAAGACCTTATGAGAATAGCCCCCTATATCTCAGCCATCAAAGAGCTGAGGGACAAAGGGCTCATGGACTTGCATGTAGTGAAAGACATCATCACACATCTCATTAGCCCCCTGAAGAGACGAGCACATCCTATGTGGATGTACTCGAGAATATCAGACCCAACCTGATACTCGAACTCGTGTTCAAAATAAAATTATTTTTGAAGTACTGTTTATCAATTATCATGTCTGAATGAGCAGATCTTGAGTTGGAAGAAATCAACTACCAAGATAAGTCCATGTGCAAGAAGGCTCCATTGCTTGAGGTAGAGGCCCCTCGTATTCTGGTGGCTGTATCCGCTAAAGAGAAAGAAGAGCGCCTAAAGGTAATCAAAGAACTGATTTTTTTCTTCACGCTTACAAGTTGTAGGCAGCGACTAAGTAGCATTTTTTTCTCTTTCACAGAGTATAGGCATGAATTACCATCAAGACAACCAAGGGGTCGAATTGATAGTGGTCGAAGAAGTAGAGAAAGCCAAGGCTCGTCTAGCAAAGAGACATTGACTGGTTAAGACAGTCGATAAGGACAGGGGAGCACAAGTGCTATTGTCTCCCTTGTCATTCTTCCCCCGGCTGCTCCAAACACTTCTATTCAATAGTTCATTACGGACATGAGTACCACAAGTGAAGTAGGGGCGGTCGAGCAGGAGCAACCAACTCCTAAGATCAAGGTACCCTTCTATTATGATACTGACACTCGTTCAATAAGCGCATCTCGAGGCTTGATCAAGCGACTTGAAATGGAAAATGGGAAGATTTCATATCTTTTGTGAAGGAGACTACTGCGATAGCTGATCCTATGATTGAAAAGGAGTTGCCCGGGTGGTAGAAACTGGCACCAACCATCAGGAGGGGCAAGTGGGAGAAAAAGCAACAGCTCTTGCTCTAGACCTTCAATTAGATGTGGTCGAAGGTGCTCTAGACTTGTTTGTATTAGAGCTAGCATCATTTGTCTATTGACTAGAATTGTGTAGGATTAATTGCTTTACATTCTTGCTATTGAAATTGTAGAGAATTAATTAAATAGACAAGAAAATTTTAAAAGCCTCCTATTCACCCCCCTCTAGTCGGTATCCTTGAACCTACAAAGTCAAAGAAACCACTCTCTAGAAGGGTTTCTTCTAAATTTACACTAAGGTTATGATGCCAAGGTATGAAAATACAAGTTTAAATATTGCATTTTACCTTTATGTCTCCTCGAATGCTGACTCACTTTTCACAATTCTAGCTCGGCCTCTCCACTGCCTAAGGAAGCTTCCGCCGAGAAGCCCCCCGTGGCTCTACCTACGATCGAAGATGCAGTGGAGAATGTGGTTGAGGGAATGACTACTGTAGCAATAGTGGTTGCTGATCGAGGGATTGAAAATTCTTTCTATCACCACGCTGAAGGGGAAGTCATTGAGGATGTTCCTCTTCATTTTCGAGAAGGTATGGCTGGAGAAGAACAACAACCTAACTTCTTCTTTGCATTTGTAGAGGGATCTTCTTCTGGTAAGCTATGATCCAAGTCCCACACCCCAAAGACCTTTCTGACAAAGGGAATATTTTTTATGACGAGCATTTCAAAAAGATATGGTGGAAAAGGGTCGAACAGCTCAATCAGCTTGAACATTCTCGATTGGTTCTCACTACATTTGCATATATGTGCATGAATGTAAGTATTGAGCACTTGAAAATTCACACTTGTTTCTTCTTGTTTCTCACTATCCTTCTTTATTTAGATAGCGCTAGAAGACATGGCTACTGCGGTTGAGTACCACAGACAGCTTACACTTCTTCGACAAGAGAATGTCGATCTCTCCAAGAAGGTAGCGGCATTGTAAGTTACTGGCTTATGTAGTTGAACTCTGTTTTGACCATTTGTCCAGCCTATCATGTCTACTTTTAATACTTGTAGGTCTAAGCTCGACGCAGAATTTTTGGCTGCTGCGCTCGACAACGAGAAAGCCGATTCTCTGAGGTTAAAGATGGAAAATACTAACTTATTAATAAACCTTGCGAAAGCTAACTCTGCAGTCAAGGCTTTATAGGAGAAAATAAATAGTAAGTACTAAAATTTAAAACTATTTATTTATAAATCTTTTTTGCTTTCCTTTAATCTTTTTCCCTTAGCATAAAAGGAGACTGAATCAAGTAAGTTTTGCATTGAGGTCGAAAGGAAGGCCAGAGTGATCATAGAACTTACTCGTGTCAACAAAGAGAAAGACGAGAGAATAAGGCTGCTTGATACTCAACTATCAGGTAGGAAAAACTTTACCACCTTTAACTCTTTTGCAAGAGAACCATTTCTTCAAACAAGTTTCTTGATGAGTACCATCTTGACCACCTTCGACTATTTTGCGGAGGCTATGGTCAAAATGATGCATCTTTCTAAAGCTATGACTCGTAGTTAAGAGGAGACCAAGTCAATGAAGGCAATCCTTTAAGACAATGGTGCACTTCTCAATGATCTACTCGGTGGGTTTGGTGCGCAGAAGATGAGTCCTTCTGAGGACACCATTATTGCCCATGTGAGTATGATCGAACTACAAGTTAAGGCTGTGAAGAAGCACCTATCAACTCTGAAGTCTGACCAGGCGGAGTCAATTCGAGATGTGGTCAGGGGTGCTATAAGTTATGTCTTGGAAAAACTCAAGGCATGCGATCGGAACCTCAACTTACACCCAATTGAGCATGACTTCACCTACTCTTTGGAAGAAGCAGCCTACCTGGTTGATGAACTAGAGCTAACTCGACGAAAGATTGTCGAAGAAATGCAACTTGGCTCTCCTTCATCAGAGTGATTTTGTAAATAGTAATTTGTAAAGACTTACTAAATGAAAAACTTACCTTTGGGAGATGAAAATACTTCTTTCTTTTCCTGCAATTCATTCGTAGAGCAATTAGTACTCATAAGATGAAAAACAAAATGAAAGAGAAGAATTTTCGAATAAGAAATAAAGTTATCCTGATAACTCTATCCTATCCCCCGACTAATTACTTAGTTTATATGTATAAACAAAGCAAACAGTACAGAGTGAAGTATGTAGAGAGCAGAGTGGTTCATCCGACCATCGTTATCAAATTCAATCACATGTACTGGCAGCAAAGAGGAAGAACAAGTCAATGCTAGGAATTTCCTTCTAGTGGGCAGGACAACGTGCAGATAGGAAAGGGTTCGACTAGGTGATGTTACTTCCCTTCAACCAGGTGAATGAAATCGAAGATAAACAATAAAAGGATAAACACTCAAATTTCCTTCTTGTATATTCATTCAATGTTTTCGTAGACAACACAATCATTTTATGCTGATAGCAAGAGTTAGGAATGATTTGACACTAGGAAGCTCGTTCTAGTGGGTTGGACCACATGCGGAGAGGAGAGACTTCGACTAGTGGTGTCCCCTTCTTTGACTAGTTAAACGAATTGGATGTGCTGGAAGTGGATGAACAAACATAAAAGAAGCTCTACTGATATACAACAATAAAGATTTGAAAAAACTAAAAAACTTTATTGAAAAAGATAGAAATGTTTACACATAGGATTTGTGTAACTTGTTTATAATAGAATCTGCCCATCTTCCATAGTAAGTCGTATAGAGCTAAAGCATGTGACTTCGACCACGGTGCAAGGACCTTTCCACTTAGGGGAAAGATTGTTCCGATTAGACTGTGATTGAGTTTTCCTCAATACCATGTCACCTACAGTAAGGTTGCGAGACTGGACCTTATGATCGTTGTACTTACGTATGGCTTGCTGACAAACTGCTGATTAGATTAAGGGTTGATTTCTCTTTTCTTCGAGCAGGTTGACATCACCCACTTGAAGCCACTTCTGGTTGGAGTCGTTGAAGTACTTTTCTGTGATGAGATAGCAAGAGTGAGTACAAACATGTACTCCGCAAATCACACGGGGAAATGCATCATAATGTAAAGGCAACAAAGGAAGGCATATAAAGTTATTTGAGCAAAAATAGCATTTAAAGAAATATGGTAACTAGATTGAAATTGCTGAATTTAATACCAAAAGTAAAAACAGTAGCTGTAAATGAAATTAATACTGTTAGTGCAGGCTCTGACCAAACACTAACCTAACCATGGGCATCCCACCCGAACCATCTTTTCCAAAAGATCTCATATGGATTCCATCCCGCCATACACTTTCAATCTCTTACGGATTCTATCCATCCATAAAATTTTCATAAGCCATTTTGAAAACCAAAGTCTAATTCGTGGAAAACTTTTACTCAGCTTGCCCACGACCGTGGGTACGGCTATCCAGGATAGATTACACACTCTGCAGAGATTGTACAGCTTTACTCACAAGACATGATCATCTTATATTGCCACGCGATTAACACACTTCCTTAGGTGTGCGGTGGAGAGAATCATGCCAAGGCCTTTGCAATGCAAAGCCTTCAACCTGGCCAAGCCAACACTAAGATTTCACCCCAGTAAGGAATCCACCAGACCAGGACCCCCTCTTGAGCCGAGTGAGACTTTCATGGCCTACGCCACGCTCACTTTCAACCTACGACATGACTCAGGTTGGGACCCACAAATTAGTCAGCCAGGACTGTCCCATACCAGCCTTATGGTAGTATGATAGGGCTTTGCAATAGTAGCTCACAGACCGGTCCTTAAATGACTTATGCTCAACTACATACCCCCTGTGCCCGATAGTCAACACTGTGTCTCCGAACAACAGAGTATGCCTGCACCCACCACCTAACCATTAACCTAAGTCTAAACTAGGTTTTATATTTTATTTCAAAATATTTTGTAATCCTTCTCGACTCACCGAAGTCAAGAATACATTTAAAAAGCTCATCATTTTATGTGAAAAAGTTATCTCAAAATAAAGATTATGTCTAAGCAGGTCAAAGCATTTGATATAAGACTCTCTAGACAATACTAGTGTACTAACTAGAGTTTCATTCTAGGGTGACAAGGTATAAGGATTTGTAATGTCAAAAGAGGTAATAACAAATAGGTATTAACAAAATTTAAAACTGAATTGAAATACATTGAATAAAAATATGCATGTAGAATAATTTAAGACAACATAATTTTATTTTGAAATCTGGGATCAACATTATCAAGGTATGTGACTTGCCTTGCTCTACAGTCTGGTGTGAATCGTCGTCGTAGAATTCCTCGGAATCGTTGCAGTTTACACGCGAAAATACCATAGCAAATTCAAATAAATTAAAATAAACTCCAAATAAATAAAATAAGGGCAGAAATGGATAAATTGGAATTTTTGATGAATTTAAGAATTTGAATGGGCTAAATCGGAGTTAGGATGAAGGAGAACGAGCTCTCGGAAGTTTAAAATCAGAGAAAAAGAATAAATCAGATTTTCTATAATTATTTTTCTACTGGAAAAGGGATTTATGACGTCAGCACTGGATTATTTTTTTGGCTAAATTATTTTTATAGAGGAAAATCAGGTTTATGACATCACCATGACGTCAACATTGATTTGGTTTTTCGGACCAAAGGCTAATGGTGGACCTAGTCTACCATGGACCACAGGGAGGCTGAGGTGGCAGGGAGGGTGACATGGCGCTGAGGTGTCAGCTGACTAGGATATTTTGCTGATGTGGCAGCTAGGTGGCGCTAACGTGTCTGCCACGTGGCTTGGGAGGGCTTTGGTGCTAACGTGGCGTCCACGTGTCACTGATGTCGCAGCCACGTGGGTCGGGTGTGCCGAGGTGGCATCATGCGTGCCTTCCACAAGGGCCAAAAGGGGGAGGTGGCTGCTGGTTGCTGGTGTGGCACTACGTGACTCTTGGGAGCTGAGGTGGGGAGCCATGTGGCGCAAGGTGGCCGCCGCGTTGGCGCTTGCGCCATGACGTGGCATGGTAGCCGGCGGGGTGCACTGGGGCCACGGCTCGCCGACGCTCCGGCACACAACGGTGGTCTGTGAGGGGTGGAGAAGGGAGAGGAGATCATGGTGGTCTTGGCAATACCTCGTACGGGGCTCGGGCGTTGATGACGAGGGTCGACGGCGAGACCTGGCGGCGGTTAGGGCTGTAAAAAAAGCTCGAGGCTCGCGAGCTATTTGAGTTTGGCTCGTTGTAGGATCGATTCGAGCTCGGTTCGAGCTGTTAACGAGCCGAATTCGAGCTTCGGGAAAAGCTCGCGAGCCTGAACGAATCGAACTCGAATAGTTCGTGTAAGTTCGAACTGTCGCCACCCCGCGTCAAAAGTCAAGACTCACCGCACCGCACCGCAATCCGCCAAGCCAATCCCTAACCCTAAATCCTCTCCCCCCCGGGCCCCCGCTCGGGTGCTCCCCGCGAGCCGCGACCCCGCCTCCCAGGTTCCCCCCAGGCCCCCACCCCGCCTCCGCCTCCGCCTAGAATCGGCCGGCCCTGCTGTCCCCCGGCGCGGCCGCCCGCCTCCTCTCTCCCACCCGCCGCCGCCTCCGCCAGATCCGCCGCTGCAGCCTCCTCGCACTCCCGACGCGCCGCCGCCCGCCTCCTCTCTCCCATCGGCCGCCGCTCGCCCCAGATCCGCCTCTCTCTCCTCCCACGGCGTCGCCGACCGCCTCGCCAGATCCGCGCGCGCGCCCCTCGTCTTCCCGGTGCGGCCGCCTCGCCCCTCCTCTCTCCCACGGCCGGCCGCTCCGCCCGAATCCGCCTCTCTCTCCTCCCACCGGCGTCCGCCGACCGCCTCCGCCCAGATCCGCCGCTCGCCGCCCCTCGTCGTCCCCCCCCCTGGTGCCGGCCGCCTCCGCCCCTCCTCTCCTCCCACCGGCCGGTCGCCTCCGCCCAGATCCGCCGACGCCGTGCCCGTGTTCCTTCTCTGCAAGGTTTGATTCTTGTCTCCGTTCACATTGCTAGACAGAACAATCGATGTAGATGTCTTTCGCTTCTGCGTGATTGCTAGACAGAACAATCAGAACAATCAGATGTGGTTGTGGTAGTAGACTGCTTTCTGCTTGTTTGAACACGTTGTGTATATGTTGTGGTTGTGGTAGTACTTAGTAGACTGCTTTCTGCTTGTTCGAACACGTTGTGTATATGTTGTGGTAGTAGACTGCTTTCTGCTAACTATACTGTATATGTTGTGTATATGTTGTGGTAGTAGACTGCTGACTGCTGCTACTGCTGTGTGTTTTATGCTTAACGAGCCTCGACGAGCTTTGTCGAGCCGAGCTCGAGCTTCGTTCGAGCCGAGCTCGAGCCCAGCTCAAAGCTTGACAGAAATCTTGGGCTCGTTCGAGCTCGGCTCGAGCTTCTATCGAGCTCGAGCCTGACAGGCTGGGCTCGCTCGAGCTCGGCCCGTTTACAGCCCTAGCGGCGGTGCAGCTCGGGCAGTGATGGCGAGGGGGTTCCAATGGCGAGAAGGCCTGACCGAGGGGTGGGAAAGCTCGGTGACGCTGTGGTGAGGCCAGAGGAGTTAGCGGCGAGACACGAGGATGACTGAGGCAGCCCTAATTACTCGCTGGAGTTGCTCTACCACCCACGGGGGAGTAGCGAGCCATGAGGAGGCCTCAGGACCCGAGAGGAGGAGAGGAGGCAAGGTGGAGGTTGGTGTGAGGATGGGGTGCTCAGGGGGCCTATTTATAGCCTCGGTGGTGAGCTCATCCGCAGCAATTGCTCACCGGATTTTCGGCCAGCGTTGATTCGGTTTGGGAAGAGAAGGAAAGGAGGAGGGTGCGAAAGGAAAGGGGGCGCGAGATTGAGGGGATTTGATCCTGTGCGGTATGCGGTTTCTGAAATCAAGGAGAGGCAGAGAAGGAAGGTAGCTAATAAGAACATGTACCCTATGGATACAACCATATTTGCTATACTTGTTGTTCCAATTACAAGAGCTCCTACGCATCACTTAGATTATGAGGTGAGCTCGTTTCAAAGAGATTTTACTTTATTTGATAAAGAACTTATGATATTACATAATGACAGTTTGTTGCGTTTGTTATCATGTACCAAGATTTATGATCAAGATCATGCAATATGTGACGCTACACATATGTTAAAACCGATGATGGTTTTCTGTCAAGAAGGGGAGGATGATGTGACCACGCCATCAACACATACGACCATAGCGGCCAATATCAAGATTGAACTAAAGGTGAATTCGTTTCTTCAACTTCAACACATTTTAAACGAAAATATGATGCTACCTAATGATGAATATATATATATATATATATATATATATATATATATATATATATATATTTGTAGCACCACATCACTTTGGAACCAATTGAAGCAAGAGTTCAAGTTAGACAGGTTTTGGAATCCAATTCGGCCTCCAGATCAATTCGGATTCAGCTTGACAGGCCAACTTCAAATGTGCATAACGTTTTATCCCGAAGGCTTCTCGGGGCCCATGAGTACTCGTTGGAAAGCTCTTGGAGTCTACTTGCAGATGGATCTGGTCTCACCTCCAAACTCCATCCGAACCGATCAGAAACTGTGAAACAAGTCACGTCACTTTTCCAGTCCGAGTCAAAGTGGGCCGAGGGCATTGTAACTTAGGCTATTTGGACCGGTAATGTTCACATGAACAGTACCATGACTGCATGAACAGTAACCATGAATAGTACCGCATCCCTTTTCATTAGATAAGTGCGGCTTCCCCCTCTCCTATTTAAGGTGGCACCCCTTTAGTTTTCCTTGGGTTTTCTTAAGAGATTATTCTGCTTAGCAGTTTTGCCGCACGTTCAATTGAGAAACCCCAACTTGTGAACTTAATCTTTATTCGTAATACAATTTCAGATTGCATCTTGAACTCTCTTGCTTGTGTTCTCGATTCGCTTGTAGGAGATAGCCTTCTTGGTGAGGTCAACCGCGTTCGGCACGGTTGATAACCAACGGAGCAGTGGTGTAGTCATTGCGAGGGGTTCGATCTATTTTGGTCGGAGCCTTTGGATCATCAACGTCGAGTTCTCCACAATCGACTTATCAGTACCTTTCGGAAGATCGGGCCTTCGTCACATTAGTTGGTATCAGAACCAGGTTGCCTGTAAAGTAATTCTTGTATCCCTAGTTAGTAGATTGGTTTTTATTTTCTATAGTCCAGAAAAAAATTTCCCCACAAAAAGAGTTAATTTCCACTGTCCAAACCCCATTGTGCCTTTCAATTTGTTAGTTTCGGTTTGCTAAATTGAATTTGTGTCCGTCATAGCATTGTCTAGTTGCTGGTCATATCTTTGTTCCATTAACAATCCAAACAAAAAATTCCCCACCCCAAACCCTAATTCCAATTCAGCTAATTTTTCCTTTCTCTGCAGCCGCCACCAAAAACGCCATAACTTTTGATTCCGAGATTACTTTTGCGTGAGACCACCGCCATTAGATTCAAAAATTCATTACCATATATCTGTAAAATTTCACATCATTCCAGCAAGGCAGTTAAGAGATATATGCGGTGAAAGTTGATCCAATTATCTGTTTTGAATCTGCAACAGTCAGTAGTTGTGATTTTTGTATGAATTTCTGTGTCGGGTTTCGGAAGTTGGTCCCAAAAGAAAATCTGTAGAAAAAGCCGTCAGAAAACAGGGAAAAAAAGAATCAGTGAAAAAGAGGCATCTGACAAAATGTTACTGGCAAAATACCGATGTGCTGTCCAGTGGACAGAAATCTTCAGTTTCCAGTTTGGGTCAATCCTTGTGTTCTTCAATTCCAGATTGCATTGGATTGAATTATCTTGTATTTACCACTCTTACACATTGCCATACACTTTTTTTAGCCTTCTTCCATTCTTGGTTGATCAGCAACATAGGCTAAAAGCTAGATACGAACTATAATTCAATTCTATACAATTTCTGAAATTAACTTATTGTTCTCCATTGCTACATATTGTGCCTTACAAGCTCCACATACTCTTGATCAGAACAGGTTCCCTCTTGCAATCATACCCACGCTCAACATGGTATCACGAACCTGCCACCGGTTGTACCACCTGCTGTATTGGTAAGAACACTTGTAAGAGTGTGGTAAGACGCTTGAGAATGTGTGATTCCACCTTCCATCACCTAGTAGTTGATAGGGATAATATCTTTGTGTTGTCTTTTGTTTTCTACTAACCATGACAGGTGGGTCGTGTTTTATAAAGGGAGAGCTCATGACGCTCTTGGATGAACAACGCATCGATAGGAAGCTGGACACATTGCAGCGTTCCATCAATGAGAGTCTTGCAGCACTCACTGAACGTCTTGAAAGAATGGTGAATCATCCGCCAAATAATGGACGCGAGTATGATCACAATGCAGGCCAAGATCTTGAGGAGGGAGATGATACTGAGAGACAAAATCGCGACGTCGGCGCTGTTTTTGCTACCCAAGATGCACGCCAACGACACCGCCTACATCAAAACCGTCACGGTATGGGAGGTAATAATTTTCAACACTACAATGCTCGTGCTAATGATGACCCATTTGCTAAAGTCAAGTTACCATACCATCTTTTGCCGGTGTTTATGATGCTGAAACTTACCTAGATTGGGAGATAACAGTTGAACAAAAATGTAATGCCCATCTAGTTCCTGAAGTGCATAGAGTCAGACAAGCTACTAGTGAATTTAAAGATTTTGCTATCATTTGGTGGACTCATGTAGTTAATTCTGGTTTAGCACCAGATACATGGGATAGATTGAAGGTAGCTATGCGTGCTAGATTTGTTCCTCCTGCTTTTAAACGTGATATGCGTAAGAAATTGCAGCGCTTAGACCAAGGTAATAGATCTGTAAGGGAATATTATCATGAATTCAAAACTCATTTATTGCATTGTGGCTTAAAGGAACATGCTGAAGCTACAGAGAATAGATTCTTATGAGGGCTTAATAAAGAAATTCAGAACCTTCTTATTCACGAAGAATATTGTTGTGGGGGTGGCCCAACCCCGTGATTGGGCCTTGTAACTGGCCTAATATGTAATAGGCTCGATAGTGTAGAGGATTATACCAATGTAAATATACCAATGTACCCTCGTCCTTTGTAAGTACTAAGGGGTAGAATGGGGATTTCCCATTCTACCCCACTCATGTATATAAACCCCCAGGAGGGGCAGGAGGAGGGGCATCCTCTTATTCTTACCCACTCTCCCACAGATCTGGTTCTCCTCTTCCTCTTCTACTAGTCCCCTTCTTCACTGTTTGGTCAGTAGCCACAACAGATGGCGCCGTCCGTGGGGACTGGGCAAGAAGCTGCACAAAAGAAGAGTCACCACCGTGAGAAAGGTTTGCTCCATGGCGGGGCTGGAGAACAAAAAATGCAGCCAAAGGTAAGAAAAGGTAGAGCATCTCTGAATAGTTCAACTCGCTCATCTGGCTTTGTTGCATGTAAATCCCTATGGGGATCTGATAGATCCATCAATCCTGCATGCAAGTCTCCCTATGGATCTGATAGATCCATCAATTCTGCATGCAAGTCTCCATGCAGATCTGATAGATCCATCAATCCACCATCGTAAGTGCTACTCGAAGACCCATGTTGCAGGATAACTTCTCCACATCGTAGCATCTGAGCGCGATCCCTCGCCGCCGAGCGCGATCGAAGAAGTCTAGAAGCCCTTGGCCTGACTGTAGCGAAGTCGCATCTCGCGTCTACCTCGTCAGAGCCTCCACGCCAAGTCTCCGCCCGACGTCGAGCCTCCGCGCCGAGCCTTCGCATGACCCCTCCATGCATGCGTCTCCGCTCGGCGCCCCGCATCTGGCTCTGATCGTCGCACGTCCTCGCAGCGAGGCCTGCTGTACTCGGTGAAGTGAGCAGGCGGAGCGGTATGAGGGGACGGTGGAGTTTGTGGAGCGCCTCACGCGCGCGGTCGGCGCCGGCGACGAGCTCTCTATCACCAGGCACGACCCCCGCATCCAGGACCTCGCTCCGGATCCTAGCCGAAGATGCATGCACCTAGGAAACCAAAGCGAAGCATCCATCCGTGCATGCACGTGAAGCACTCATCTATGATCTATGCATGCATGTGAAGCATCCATCCATGCATGCATGGCCCTACGTATGCATGCATGGGATTTCCATCTATGCATGTATGACCCTGCATAGTGTCCGTGTTATAGTTATCCATCCATGCTTGCATGGTGCGAGCTGACGTGGGAGCTAGCATGCACAAAGCATCTCCGTCGCATGCATGCACAAAACATCCATCCTTGTATCCATTCATGCATGCAGCCAATACACCCACCTAGGTATCCATTGTAACATCCTAAAATTTCAAGTATTCAAAAATGCGGAGCTTTTAAAATTTTTTTTGCATTTTGCCAGCACTCGAATTTCTTTTGAGTATTTATTTGAAATCCTTTTGAGTTTTGTGCCATACAAATTAATAATCAAGAGTACTCCCAAATGCAAATAATAACCTTGTAAATTATAAAAAATGAAAAAATGTCATTACAGATCATGAATTCAAAATACCAACGTCTTGAATTCAAATTCAGGACAATAAAATATTAGAATATACCCATAAAAATCTAAACCAAAAATCTCTTCCTTTAATTCAATTAGTAAACCAAAAATCCAAGGTTGAATATTCAAAATTTATACGTGTATATATATATATATATATATATATATATATATATATATATATATATATATATATATATATATATATATATATATATATATATATATATATATATATATATATATATATATATATATGTATATATATATATGTATATATATATATGTATATATATATATGTATATATATATACACACACACACACACAATTCATAACCAAATAATGTCAAAATTGAAATCCGAGGGCAAACTGAATAAAATAGAAAATAGAGAAATAATAGATTTTGTAGCTAGATATTTGAACCAAGATTTGAATTTAAAGTTCAAAAATTGAAACCAATAATCTTAAGCCTAAAATAGAAATTTAAATTAAAGAATCAAATTTTAGAATCGTGCGAAAATCAAAATCAATAAATACTAATGTAAGATAAAAATCTAAATTAAAAATCCAAATTGCAAAATTTGCCTTGAGCATTTCTTTCCTCTTTTTCTTTCCTTTTCTCTTATTTTTCTCTCCCTCCCTTGTGGGGCCCTTTTCTTCCTCCCCTTTTTTCTTTCTCTGCTGCTGGCTTCTCCCAACCGGTCTCTGCGCATGGGCCCGAGCACTACTCTCTCTCTTTCCCCCGTTCTTTTTCCCTGTGTCCCTGTCACTGGCTCATCTTCTTCTTCTCCCTTTCGTCCTCCTTGCGTCACCCGCCCCAGCTCTCTGTCACCCCGCGTCAGCCGCCACCTGCCTGGTCGCCATCGCCACACGGCGCGCCACTGCACCCGCACACCACACCCATCCCCTACTCTGCCGCGCCCACGCCGTGCCAATCCGCGTCCGCCTCATCCCGCGAATCCCGGCCAACCGTCCCCGCCTGCGTCCCACGTCGTCTCACCGTCACCCCCCTCCGCTGCTATAAATGAAAGCCCGGCCATCTCCCTTGCTTAGCCCTCACCCCCCCACAGCGCCTTTCTCCTTCCTCTCCCCAATTCCGGCCGAAACCGCCGCCGTCGCCATCGCCAGTGCCATTTCGTCTCCAGCGCCCCTCGGCCCGATTCCACCAGGGGAGAGCATCTCCACATTGCCCCAAATCTTCCCCCACCGCCGCCAAGCTTTCCTATCGGCCCCAGCTCGTCGGCACCGCAAGACTGCCCGCGCTCCTCACGTCCTCCGCCGCCGGCCCGCCTCGAACCCCGGCTGGCCCGGACCATCGCGTGGTAAGTGTCCCCACGACCCCCTCTTGCTCCTACGCCCGCCGATTCCTCCTTCCCTCCATCACGGTGCTGCCCCGTAGCCACCTCGCCGTCGGCCACTTCGGGCTGCCGCCCGCTCCCCTCACCGCCACTCTGGCCAATTACTCTGCTGCCGCCCCGCTCCCCTCACCCAGCTACCATCCGACCACCGCTCGCCGCCAGCAAGACTGCTCCCCACCGGCGCCGATTACTCTGTTTTGAGCCAGCCACCACCCAGCATAAGTGATTGAGCGCGCAACCTCTGTCGGTCCTGGGCCTCTGCCCAGACGGTCACCAGCGCCGGCTACATACCTGTTTACCCGTGAGGTCTTGATTTCGATCCCCCACTCGGCACATTTCTTCGTTTCTTTTTATTCTATTTTTAGTAACCATTTCCGTTAAGGAAAAATTTAGAAAATCCATAGAAGCTAATAAATTTATTTAGGATATAAAATAAGGTTAATTAAGATTTAATATCTAAATATTTACCATATGAGCAACTAATATAGCTTAAATATTTAATTAAGGTCTAATTATCAATTAAAGGCATTAGTAAAATATGGTTTGCTTAAAGTCCAAAGTTAATAAAAATTGTAATTAAAAATACATTCAAGATGAAGATTAAGGAAAATGAATAATATGTTTAACTATAAAAGCAAGGTTTTAAATTAAAAAGGATTACCCTGAATTAAAATTAAATATAGGCCCTAATAAAATCCTCGCCATTAGCACATCACCGATAAATAAATCTCAACGATGAATTTAGTGCAATAAAAATTGGGTATAGCAAGCTTGGTCCTATGTAAATAGAAGTTTAGTTAAAATATGCCAGATGCTAATGCAAAGGATAAAATAAGCGTGACAGCTGGTCCTCAGAATATCTTCAAACCAAAAGTCATGTTAGTGTATAAATGCTAAATTATAGTAGCCCCAGGTCATCGGGCGTTAAGATAATCTCACTAATAAACAATCCAAAGAAACATGTAATATAATGACCAACAGCTGTAGATGAGTAGCAAATAAGAATACATTAAAAAACTTCTAAACATCACGGAGATAATTAAATACTCTCATGCGACATTAAATTATTAAATTAATCATTAGGAGTATATCTTGAATAGTTGGTAAATAGAACCCCATAAAATACCATAACCTAAGTTGCGAGGAGTACATACCCTAAAAAGAAATTTAATGCACTAAACGCTTACACTGGTCTATAGGTCGAACCAAGACTCAGGGAAATTCCGAGAGAAATATGAAAATAATAAAAGAAATTATTAAATAAAAGGGTCGATCCATAGCATTCTAAAATCGGCCATGCCTAGCCATCCTCGAGTCCTAAGCAAAATATTCCCGTGAATAATCCTTCGTTATAAACCTTCCTTGGATCTCCCTTAACCATTTGTCGCTTCGCTCCAACCCCTTTGACCCCGTCAAATACTCCGTGCCCAACCAACCTCAAATCACCCGTTTAACCGTAATGAAAAGCTAGATTAAATTATTTGGATTTATTTGGACCTTTTGAGTTATTTGCATTTATTTGGATTCAGTTGCTTAGCACGTAATTAGAAATCGGAAGTCCTGAAGATTCCACGGATTAGGCATGATCAGAGCAAAGTGAAGATAAAGAATAGAACCTCAAGAGAAAGCATCGTGTGAGCTCAAGTCCGTGGTAAACCGCGCCAGGCGAGTCAATACTTTGATCATGTTGAACCTACATTTTCTGCAAATTACTTTTGTTTAAATTATCAAATTGCATGCTGTTATTTTATATAAATACATGTTTAATTTAAGATTCTAGTTATATGCCCATTATTTAACTTGATTAATATTACACCTCCCTTGGAATATTTGATTATGTGAACCTTGTCACCCTAGTAAAACTATAATGGTAACTTTTCGAAAATAAATCCGTAATTATACGACATGCTTAGTACTGCTTAGATACTCGGGGCGCTGAAATGCCCCAAGCATCATTATCATTTTTAATCATGAGAAACTGGTTTGGGAAGTCATGGTGGTAATGACTGGTGTATTTGGATATGATTATTTTATGCTCCCAAAAACCCCAACTTGCTTAAATATCTGGGCGGATGGTATGGGAGCTGGTGTGTGATGCAGTGGAAGCACAAAAATGGTTAGTGGTAGAACCGCCCAGATACCCCTAAGGACCGAATCTTGTCATGACCTCCTATGTAAAACAGTGCAACCACAAGTCTGCAAAGTGCAACTTGGCTAAGTAAATTTATTGAAACCCCTAGACTCATCTCATCGGTAGTGGATAGGAGTGGATATGCAAGGGCAAGGGGAGGCCTAAAGGGACAACGAGAGGAGGGTGAAGTTTTTCAGTCGTGCTAGCGTTGCGGGGAGTGGAGCCCGACTGCGCTAGTATCCGTGGCGAACATCCCGTGCAACGTATGAGACCCACCGCAAGTGGGAGCGGCCCATAGGGTGAGATGAAAAAAGGGGCTAGATACTTTAAAAAGTCACTGTGATGGTCTACTCAACCACGTGACTAAGGAATCATGTGGGGCAACGAGCGGATTGTCTCTTGTGGTGGAAGTGTACAAACTCTGCAGAGTCAAAACTATTCGAATAGTCGTGCCCACGGTCATGGGCGGACATGGGAACTTAACCAGATATAGTTCTATTTCAAAAACTTTGTGGGTGGGAATGGAAAAGTGGAGGGCAGTGGAAAGCCCAGATTTGTGTTGCCCTGGGTGTCATCCCAGTGATAATGTAAGCGGCTATGACGCTGAAGGTCTAGCATATGGTGCAAAGACCATGTAATGGTGGATAGAATCTGGATCGATATTATTATTGTATTCTCTTACACATTATGTTTTTGTTCAAAACTACTAGGTCTCAGGAAATTTTTGTGTATTATATTTTTAAATAATAATACTTCTCACAAAATAAAATGTCAGGAAGAGTAAATAGAGTCGCAAGAAAAGAAGATGGTTGTTTATGGTAAACACATAAAGATGTTGGTGGATTCATGTCGATCATAAAAAGGAAACGATAGTGATGATTCTGGGAGAAATAAATTGGTGGAGCCTAAATGAATAGATAGGCTAGATAGGTGATATAAATGATTTTTGGAGAATTAGGGAGTGCAAAGGTAATTGCTGGATTACAACACTAATATCTAATATGAATTCTTGGGAAATGTTGGCGATAATGGGATTAATAAGATTTGATCAAATACTATATGGATGGATTGAATATATGGGAATTTGGAGATATGATAATTGGAGTATAAATTTGATCAATAATATTCCTGGTGGAGGCATACTAGTGAATTAGTTAGAGATGGGTAATAGAAAATAAGGTTGATTGTTGGAAGAGCAAATAATGATTTTGGATCAATAACAAAAATGATTGAATTGTTAGAGAGTCCTGATATAAATGATATGGGTGGATCTAAAATAAATGATGTCACTCGCTGTTTGGAGTTTTAGGCAGCAATCAATATAGAAAGTGTATGATCAGTAGATTATTTAAATGATTTCACTCGCTGTTTGGAGTTTTAGACAGCAATCAGTATAGCAAGAGTATGATCGGTGGATTAATTAAATGATGTCAATCGCTGTTTGGAGTTTTAGACAGCACTCAATATAGAAAGTGTGTGTTTGATGGATTAAGTAAATGATGATACTCGCTGTTTGGAGTCTAGACAACAATCATAAAGAAGGTGTATCTTCGGTGGATCAAGTCAATTATGGCAATCGCTGTGTGGAGTTTTAGGCAGCAACAATAACACTGTGATTAAATAATAATAATGCTACTAAAAGCGATTTATGGCAAATAAAATAACCCGAGCCTCTCCTTTGATAAGCCATGCATACTATTTATTTGCATTTTGTGTATTGGCTCGCGAAGCACGGTGGTTTGTGCTCACACTCGCTTTCACAACAAATCCAGAATCAGGAATCAGATCACTACGCTTCAGCAACGCTATTTGGTCATGGTGGTAAAGAAGATGAAGTTGTCGAGGGCTAGGTCGCGAACCTCCAGTTGGCTGCCTGTGGGCATATCCTGAGGGTCCCACCTGTGTGCTTCGTTTCCGCTGCTGCATTTTATGGATTTCGGCCTAATCGGCCCATGTGTAAGTCTACTATTAAATTTACGCTTCTGCATGATATGTACTTTGATGTTCAGAACTGTAACCTATGAGCACTATCTACTGATCCAGGGAATAGTGCGGTGGAATCACAGGGGATGCCGGATGCTAAAATCTGGGTCCTACATCCATCCATGCACGCACAGGCATATACGAGCTGCACTCTCCATCCTCTTCCTCTGCCACTGTGGCTCGGCGACGGCGTCTTCGCCCCGGTGCTCCGCCGCGAGGTACGCTCTCCATCCTCTTCCACGGCTTGTAGACCACCGTCGGCCCCCACTCCCGCATGAACTGCAGCCACTATGGCTCGATGACGACGTCTTCGCCTAGGTACCCCGCCACGACGACCCTGTACTTGACGCTGGAGTCCGCGGACCTGAGCGCCGTCGAGCCCTGCAGGTACACGCCGGGGTACATGTAGCTCGCGTGCCGCGGCCACCAAATTGTCGTTGCTGTGCTGAAAGACGAAGACAGCCATGAGCTCACCGGTGAAACTGCTGGCGCCGAGTGTGAAGTGCTCCCAGTCATCCACGTGCTGCCCGGCCTTCCCGAGCTCCTGGCCGGGTCGTTGAACGGGCGGAGCACCCACATGGTGACGTCGGTGCACGTCCCGCGTATCGCCGGTCCGGCGTGCGCGTACAGCTCCGCGCTATCTCCATCCCCACTCTTACTGTCTGGCAAGCCTATCCTCCGTGTCGCCTCCGGCTTCGTGTCGCCTCCACGAGCTGGACTTCGCACTGCAGCCGACGACATGAGGTCAGGGTCGGACTCCGCGTGGTCGCAACTACTTCCGCTCTCCGTCGAGCCTCTGACTCTGCGTAGCCTCCGCGCAGGACGTCGCCTCCGCGAGCTGGACTTCGCACGTGTAGCCGACGACATGAGCTCGGGGTCGGCCTCCACATTGTCACGACTGCTTCCGCTCTTCGTCGAGCCTTCGGCTCCGTGTCGCCTCCGCGAGCTGAACTTCGCACGTGTCTCCGCGCTGAGCCTCTGCTCTCCGTCGAGCCTCCGGCTTTGCGTCGCCTCCATGAGCTAGACTTTGCACGCATCTCCGCACCAGGCCAACGTCGAGCCTCCGCTCTCCGTCGAGCCTCCGTGCGGTAGTCTGAGCTACAGCTTACGCTGAGACTTCACTCTCTGTCGAGCCTCCGCACAGCAGTCTGAGCTACAGCCTACACCGAGACTTTGCTCTCTGTCAAGCCTCCGCGCAGCGAGCTCGACGAAACCCAAGTCGCCATGCTTCCTGGCAATACATGGCGACTGCGAATGCTCGAGGCGGCCGAACCACCGCACCAGCATCCGCGCTATCAAAAAGCCCATGGTGTAACCATGCATCCCAGGGATACTGACGTGAACTCACAGCACATGCATGCATTGGATGAATGAACACTAGTTAACCCAGCATGCATGCGTAGCCAGCTCCGTGATCCCTCTGAAGTCTCCGCCGAGTCCCTGAGGTCTCCGCCAATGTCTTCACAGCCACCGCCGCGATCACAGTAGTCTTGGACAAATGCTCTGAATTCTCTGCCGAGTCCCCCGGGGTCTCTGTCAAGGTCTACGAAGTCTCTTAGTGCAGGAAGGATCGTAAGTGTAGGTGCAAAGCATTCATTTTTGACATGTGCTGCATGTAGGAAAGAAGCGACTCTGGCTCCTCGCGTCAGCGCCGAGCAAGTCGTCGACACTCCTGGTGCTCGCGGAGCCATCCTCCAGTCTTCGCTCAAAGGCGGTGACACCCTGGCAGCTCGCTCCTGCACGCAGATGCACCGCCCGCCGCGTGGGTTGCCCTTGTCATTCGCCGTGGGCGAAGGAGTGGCCCCCGTACTGGACGCCGTCGGACGTCGAGGGCGAGGGCTTCGACAATGATTGGGCGCCGGTGCCAGCCTAGCTGATAGAAGAATCCGACATCGGCTTTTTTGGATCAGGACGCCAGCCATGATGACCTCCGCACCAGGCCTCCGAGCCGAGTAGCTCCAGCCGCCGAGGGAGTCACCGAGCTTCACTAAATTCAGACTCCACGCACTCCGCATGCATGCACGTCAACCATGTGCATGGCCCATGCACGCCTCATGTTTCTGTGCACTTCACTCGGTTCTCTACATCGGCATCTACGCCTAGCTTCGCCTCCGGCTGCGGCCGCAGTGCTCGGCTTCGCACGCACCATGGGCTCCATGGCGACGTACCAGTCTGAGTCTTCTCGCCGGCGACTCTCCGCCTTGGCTCTAGGCAGTCTTCATCGACCAAGGCTCAGTCTCGCGACGGTTTTGCCGACCATCGACTCGGCTTCAGGACGACTGCGCTGCCCTTCGCTTGGCTCCGCGACGACTTCGCTGGCCTTCTCCTCGGCCTGCCAGCCTCACCTCACCTTGGCTCTGAGAGGTCCTTCACCGAGCTGTTCGGAGTCTGCATCGACCCTACCGGAGTCTCCGCCAACACCGCGCCACCGAGCTTTCCATGGTCGTCAAACCTCACCGCGACCACGCCTCTGCGACGATGCTTTCGGCCTCCGCCTCCGCGCGCACTCTACGGAGTATAAATAAGACGCAGCGTCAAGGTCCGCCTCCGCACGAACTTTACGAAGTATAAATAAGAAGTAGCATCGAGGTCTACCTCCGCGCGCACTCTACGGAGTACAAATAAGACGTAGCATCGAGGTCCGCCTCCGCACGCACTCTATGGAGTATAAATAAGACGTAGCGTCGAGGTCCGCCTCCGCACACACTCTACAGAGTATAAATAAGACGTAGCGTCGAGGTACGCCTCCGCACGCACTCTACGGAATATAAATAAGACACACGAGGGGACGCCCCTGCGCACTCTATGGAGTATAAATAAGACGCAGCGTCGAGGTCCGCCTCCGCGCGCACTCTACGGAGTATAAATAAGACGCGGATGTTGTCCCTACGCACTCTACAAAGTATAAACAAGACGCGGATGTTCCCACGCACGTGTGGATGTTGTCCCTACGTGTACTCTCCGGAGTATAAATAAGACGTGGATGATGTTCCCACGCACTCTACGGAGTATAAATAAGACGCGCGGATATTGTCCCCGCGTGCACTCTACGGAGTATAAGAATCGCACGATGGCCGAGACACACGGGAGTGCCTCGCTTTTGCGACGCACTACTCGGATATCGAGCCTTCGCGCGGGTTGCACCAGGGAGTGCGCCGATTTAGCATCGCACCACTTGGATATCGCGCCTCTCCGCGCACCCCACCAAGGCGTGCATCGCTGCAGCGGCGCACCTCCTAGATAACCTACCTTTGTGTGCGTAGCACCCTCCGCGGGCACGAGTTTTTGAAGGTAGGGGAACGGCATCCCCGCCTCCCTACCTCGACGCGCGTAGCGCCCTCGACCTACGCCGCTTGCACCCTCTACAGGCGCGAGTTTTTGAAGGTAGGGGAACAGTGTCCCCGCCTCCCTGCCTCGGCGCACGTAGCGCCCTCGGCCTACGCCGCTTGCACCCACCCTCCGTGGGCATGAGTTTTCGATGGTAGGGGAACGGCGGCTCCGCCTCCCTTCCTCCACGCGCGTAGCGCCCGCGACCTACGCCGCTCGCGCTCGTCCTCCGCGGCCGCGAGTTTTTGAAGGTAGGGGAACGGCGGCTCCACCTCCCTTCCTCCGCGAGTGTAGCGCCCTCGGCCTAGCCAGCTCGCGCCCATCCTCCGCGGGCACGAGTTTTTGAAGGTAGGGGAACGGCGGCTCCGCCTCTCTTCCTCCGCGCACGTAGCGCCCTCGGCCTACGCAGCTCACGCCCGTCCTCCGTCGACGCGAGTTTTTGAAGATAGGGGAATGGCGTCCCCGCCTCCCTACCTCAGCGCGCGTAGCGCCGTTGGCCTACGCCGCCCGCACCCGTCCTCCGCGGGCACGAGTTTTTGAAGGTAGGGGAACGGCGGCTCCGCCTCTCTTCCTCTGCGTGCGTAGCACCCTCGGCCTACGCCGCTCATGCCCGTCCTCCGCGGACGCGAGTTTTTAAAGGAAGGAGAACGGCGGCTCCGCCTCCCTTCCTCCGTGCGCTTAGCGCCCCCGGCCTACACAGCTCACGCCCGTCCTCCGCGGGCGCGAGTTTTTGAATGTAGGGGAATGGCGTCCCTGCCTCCCTGCCTCGGCGCGCGTAGTGCCCTCGGCCTACGCCGCCCGCACCCACCCTCCGTGGGCACGACTTTTTTGAATGTAGGGGAACGGCGTCCCCACCTCCCTGCCTTGGCGTGCGTAGCTCCCTTGGCCTACGCATCTCGCGCCAGCTCTCCACGAGACGACATCTCGCGCCTGCTCTCCACAAGGCAACATCTCGCGCCCGCTCTCCGCGAGGCGACCCAGCTCTAGCGCAGGACTTCGCCGTCCGCCTTGTAGGCATCCCCTCGGCGGGACGGCACGTCTTCGGCACTCGACTCCGTCGTCCGCCTTGTAGGCATCTCCTCGGTGGGACGGCACGTCTTCAGCGCCCGACTCCGCCGTCCGCCTCGTAGGCATCGCATTGGTGAGACGGCAGGTCCTCGACGCTCGACTCCGCCGTCCGCCTTGTAGGCATCACCTCGGCGGGACGGCACGGCTCTGACGCAGGACTTCACCGTCGCCTTATAGGCATCGCCTCGACGGGACGGCATGTCTTCAATGCCCGACTTTGTCGTTCGCCTCATAGGCATCGCCTCGGTGAGATGGCACGTCCTCGACGCTCGACTCCGCCGTCCGCCTCGGCGGGACGGCACAGCTCCAACGCAGGACTTCGCCGTCTGACTTGTAGGCATCGCCTCGGCGGGACGGCACGTCTTCAGCGCTCGACTCCGCCGTCCGCCATGCAGGCATTGCCTTGGCAGGACGGCACGTCTTCGACGCTCAACTCCGCCGTCCGCCTGGTAGGCATCGCCTCGGCGGGAGGGCACGCCTTCAGCGCTCGACTCCGCTGTCCGCCTCGTTGGCATCGCGTCGGCGGGACAGCACGTCGTCAATGCTCGACTCCGCCGTCTGCCTCGTAGGCATCGCCTCGGCGGGACGGCCGTCCTCAGCGCTCGACTCCGCCGTCCGCCTCGTAGGCATCGCATCGGCGGGACGGCACGTCTTCGGCGCTCGACTCCGCCGTCCGCGTTGTAGGGATCGCCTCGGCGGGACGGCACTTCCTCGACGCTCGACTCCGCTATCCGCCTTGTAGGCCTCGCCTCGGCGGGACGACATGGCTCGGCGTAGGACTTCGCCATTCGCCTTGTAGGCATCACCTCAATGGGACAGCTCTGGCTTCAGTGTAGGAGTTCACTAATCTCTTTGTAGGCATTGCCTTTGGGGTCTGCATGCTACCAGTTGCATCGGCTCACCACTCGGCACCCTCGCGCTTGCTGTTGGGGAACGGGGGGCTGGGGTAGTTGATCACGTCAGCTCGCCCATCGGGACCTCTGCGCTTGCTGTCGAGGGAGTACTGTTGTGAGGGTGGCCCAACCCTCCGTAACTGGGCCTTGCAACTGGCCTAATATGTAATAGGCCCGATAGTGTAGAGGAATATACCAATGTAAATATACCAATGTACCCTCGTCTTTTGTAAGTACTAAGGGGTAGAATGGGGATTTCCCATTCTACCCCACTCATATATATAAACCCCAGGAGGGGCAGGAGGAGGGGCATCCTCTCATTCTTACCCACTCTTCCATAGATCTGGCTCTCCTCTTCTTCTTCTACTAGTCCCCTTCTTCACTGTTTGGCCAGTAGCCACAACAAATATAATTCTCTCTCTCATTTGTTTATACTTGCTTGTAAGATTGAAAGTCAGATTAAGGAGAAATTGAGAGTGCTTGATGATAAGAAACATGAGAACAAACCTGTGTTTGTGCCTTTTTCTATGACTAATAACTTGCAGGTAGTTGAGAACCATGCTGAAGAGGAGCATGAGCTGATTGAATCACTGACCCCATTGGTTAAGAATGAAGATAAGGAGATGGATGCACTTACATCATCTGAGGAGAGCCAAAAAGGTAAAGAACATGGTGCTATCATCGCTCACGGTACTGATTTGGTGCTACAACAAGACATAGAGCAACCTTGTGAGTATATACCTACTATAGTTCAATATTTTGATATTCCTTGTGTTGACTTAAATAAACCATGTGCTGATCTAAATTTTTATAATTTTGCACAGGTCGAATTAATAACACATAAAGAAGTTTTAACTAGAATTTCTCCTGCTAATTCATTGTGTTACATCATATTGGATCTACCTATGAAATTGTCACATGCTATGGAGAAAGTTTCTGAACTTGCATGTTCGAAATTTTTGTTTAGTGCCTACACATCTGGATATAAGTTTAATTTGATTGGAAATTATGGTGTGGAAAATCAGTTTCTTGTATATCGAATATGCATAACTTGTGATCACGTGCATGAATTGAAACTTGCTATTTAGGACAACAATTCTTGTATGCTAAATCATGTTCAATGCGAGAGGGAAGTAAAATTTACTACTCATCCAATGCCTATGTGTTCGTCTCTTTTTGCACCATCTAGTATGGACAATCTGAATAAAGATGATGAATTATGGCGGAACGTACAAATCTCTTCACCCTTGTTAGATGAATTTGCTATTGTTCGATTGAGATATGATTATATGGATGAACTTTGCTTGATTCCAAAGTTGTAGTTTTGCCCATATGTGCCACCACTACAAGTTTACAACGTCAAAGATTTAAATTGCATAAATGCTTCACTTACATTTGCAAAACAAGTTGCAATAATTACTGTGTGAGAAATTTTGAATTGCTCATTAACATATATGATTACTCTTGGGTTAATAATACAATGAGTTTTATGATCGCTGCTGCTTTATAACATTAATTGTGCAACAACAAAGAACTCTTAAAACGGATGACATATACATATACCATGCATACACCTTGGCTTCTTTGTTACTATATTTTCAGCTTATCAAAAGCCGAGGACGGCTTTGTTTGCAAGAAGGGGAGGATGATAAGAACATATACCCTATGGATACAACCATATTTGCTATACTTGTTGTTCCAATTACAAGAGCTCCTATGCATCACTTGAATTATGAGGTGAGCTCGTTTCAAAGAGATTTTACTTTATTTTATGATATTACGTAATGAGAGTTTGTTGCGTTTGTTATCATGTACCAAGATTTATGAACATGATCATGCAATATGTGACGCTACACATATGTTAAAACCGATGACGGTTTTCTGTCAAGAAGGGGAGGATGATGTGACCACGCCACCAACACATACGACCATAGCGGCCAATATCAAGATTGAACTAAAGGTGAATTCGTTTCTTCAACTTCAACATATTTTAAATGAGAATATGATGCAACCTAATGATGAAAATATATATATTTGTAGCACCACATCACTTTTGAACCAATATAAGCAAGGGTTCAAGTTGGACAGGTTTTGGAATCCAATTCGGCCTCCAGATCAATTCGGATTTAGCCTGACATGCCAACTTCAAATGTGCATAGATTTTTATCCAGAAGTCTTCTCAGGGCCTGTGAGTACTCGTTGGAAAGATCTTGGGGTGAACTTTCATATGGATCTAGCCTCACCTCCAAACTCCATCCGAGCCGATCAGAAACTGCGAAACAAATCATGTCACTTTTCTAGTCCGAGTCAAAGTGGGCCGAGGGCCTACCACACCCCTTTTCATTAGATAAGTGCGGCTTCCCCCTCCCCTATTTAAGGAGGTCGCACCCCTTTAGTTTTTCTTGGATTTTTCTTAAGAGATTATTCTGCTTAACAGTTTCGCCGCATGTTCGGTTGAGAAACCCCAACTTGTGAACTTAATCTTTATTCGCAATACAATTTCAGATTGCATCTTGAACTCTCTTGCTTGTGTTCTCGATTCGCTTGCAGGAGATAGCCTTATTGGTGAGGTCAACCATGTTCGACACGGTTGATAACCAACGGAGCAGTGGTGTAGTGATTGCAAGGGGTTCAATCTGTTTTGGTCGGAGCCTTTGGATCATCAACGTCGAGTTCTCCACAATCGACTTATCAATACCTTTCGGAAGAGCAGGCCATCATCACATTAGTAGCAGCGGTGAGGATTCAGTCGGCTGGCGATGGAAAAGGAAAGAGGGGGAAAACGAAGGAAGAAGGGGAAAAAGATGACAGGTGGGGCCCGCGCTCAATGAGAGAAGGGAAGGAGAGGGGCTAGCGGCGGGGATTTTGGCCAGCGTGGGGTAGAGGTGATCTAGGCCGGCCACTTGTCAGCCCACGAGGGAGAGAGGGAGTTTTAAATTTTAGATTTTAGATTTTTATTTTCAGAAAACCTGAGAAAAGCAAATAAAGCTCAGAAAAATATCAAATAAATTCCAAAAAATTCCAGAAAAATTCACAGAAGTTCCTGGAGATACTTTGGACTTAGAGAAAATATTTATAACTTACTATGTTATTAATTATTTTATTTCAAATACTTTTTAATTTTAAAATAGCTTTTAAATTCTAGAAAATTTTGGGATGGTAACTAATCAATATGAGGAAGCGAAAAATTGTATTTTGGACAAGATTTATTCAAGTCAGTATAGTCTATACATATACGCCACTTACTCTTAGACTTCTTAACCATTACAGGGTTAGCCAACCACTTTGAGTGTTCAACCTTTCTTATAAAGCCTACTTGTAATAACATGTCCAATTCTGATCTAATGCTTCTCGCCGATCTGGTGCAAATCTCTGTAATTTCTATTTTACAGGATTCTTATCAGGCCGTAGAGCTAGCCTGCGCTCGATCACCTCCCTAGGGACGTCGGGCATGTCAGATGGTTGCGACGCAAACACATCTATGTTAACCCAGAGGAAGGTGACGAGGGCCTCTTCCTATGCGGGGTTGGAAATAACCCTGATGTGAATTGTCTTCGAAGGCTCCGCTGGGTCCAGAGAAACTTCTTTGATTTCTTCGTTCAGCTTCAACGTGGCTTTAGGCTTTGAGTGCTTGCTCGAAGGCTGCGTCTTGGTAACTCTCGAGTTGGTAACTGATCGACCATCTTGAGGGACTTGTGATCGCACATCAATGCCATTTTCTTATCATAGTGAATTGTGATGACTCTCTTGGGACTTGACAACTTAAGACATTAATATACATAATGAGTAATTATCAGAATATGTGCCAGGGTTGGTCATCCGAGTATAGCATTATACACCATGTCAAAGTCAACCACATTAAAGGAGACTTCCTCTGTCCTGAAGTTGCTCAGTGAACCAAACGTAACAGACAGAGAAACTTGGCCAATGCGTTTGGCCAATGAACCCAGTACGATTCCATGAAATCAATATTGTACAAGCTTTATTCTGGTATGAGGAACTTGCATGACGTCGAGAGCACTAACAAATAAAATATTTAAAGAACTACCATCATCAATCAATACACGATTCACTCAATAGTTGTTGATGGTGGGCTTGACCACGATCGGAAACAAACCAGGTCAAGTCAAAGGGATCAGATAGTCACTCTTCTCAAAAGAGATAGTGACCTCTAACCACTTAGGTAAATTATTGACAAGGGTAGGGTCGATAGAGTTTACCTCACGTTCGACAGCTTTATACTATTGCTTTGACTCGTACGCGGATGATCAACCGTATATATGCTCAATGGTGTGCTTCAAATTCTAGAACGGCATGTCCTCGTTCTCGGCAGAGTGCTTTCAACTACTCGACTGTCCTACCTCCTTGAGTGTCAGAAGATGTCCCTTGCTCGAATAATAATCCTTGAGTTTTTGCTAGAAAACATAGCAATTCTGAAGATCGTACCCCTTTTTCTTGTGAAGTGAGCACCATCTAGGCTTGTTATCCTTCCGCATGGGTGCTTTGCCTTTGCCCCGGTCGGACTATTACTTGGAGTTGCGTGGCTCTTTATCACTCACGACCAAGACTTCCTTCGGATTTTTGGCGTGAGACTTCTGACCAGTAGTCCCATTCTTTGATTTCTTGGCCTTCTCCTTCCTTCCACTACCTTCACCTTGTTCTTTAGAACCTCGGCTGACCTGGTCAATATACTTAGTCCATTCAACTACTTCAGCAGCAGTTGCATAATGGTCTGCCATCTCAAAGAGCTTGGTGATGGTGGTCAGAGGATTCAAGGCAATGTCCTCTATGAACCTCCTATTACGTATGCCCTGCTTAAATGCCTTGATGACAAAAGTATTAGAGACCTTCGGAATTGAGTTACGAACCTAACTAAAGCATTGAATGATCAGTCGTAAGGTCTCGTCGTTGCCTTGGCACATTCGATGCAGGTCGTCCTCCTTCCCATGGTGGTTGTATGTACCTTGGAAGTTGGTCATCAGGAGGTCGTAGAGGTGTTGCCACGTGTAGATCGACTCGAATGGCTGGTTAAGCAAGCAAGACCAAGCAAATTATTCGAGCACCGTTGGAAGATAGTTTACCATGACGTGCTCCCTTCCTCCTACTACCCGAACCGCAGTCATGTAAATCTGGCGGAACTCAATGGGATTCTAGAACCCATCAAATTTCTCCATATTCACAAGTCAAAAATGCGATGGCCAGCGCACTGCTCAGAGTTCAAGCACGAATGCCCATCATCCGGTAATGATTTCTTGACATCTCCTTTACGAGAAAAGGTAGATGATATTGCCAGGTGATCATACTTGGTGATGCTCGACGGTCGGTGGACCTGACCTATAATAGGCCTCATTCATATGAGGGTAGCACTCCTCATACTCCATCTGCTGCTACAGGTTCTTTGTTGAAGTAATGACCAAGCATCAATTTGCCGATCTGGAGCCATTCGAGGTATCCTCCTTTGACTAGTATTGCAATCGGGGTCCGACGTGCCTTGTCATCATGCCGAACCCAACTAGATGAGTTTCGTGATCGACTAGATATAGTCATACCTTGCCGATTCTCATAGTTACGTTGGCGAGGGTGCTCGAGTCTGGCCATTAGATCATGGAGTCTTTTCTCAATTC
This sequence comes from Dendrocalamus sinicus, assembly GCA_036346575.1. Classification (NCBI taxonomy): domain Eukaryota; kingdom Viridiplantae; phylum Streptophyta; class Magnoliopsida; order Poales; family Poaceae; genus Dendrocalamus; species Dendrocalamus sinicus. The sequence continues at coordinate 18,737,288 of CM070664.1, forward strand.
CTTCAGCGAAGTGGTCGTAGCCCAGTGCCCGAGCAAATCATTGATCCGTTGAAACTCTCGAGCCTCTTTGGACTGGTACTGGACACGCTCAGGCAAAGACCTCTGGGCAGCCAGTCACCTTCTTTAAGCAGTCTTGGGATCCTTGATCCCTAGTGCTAGCTAGGGTTGCCTCACAGGAGAGCAATTATTTCTAGAATTTCTCCCAAGCTCATCAGAGTACTAATCGGGCTCATCACTGAAGGTCTCCTCACCATCCTCACAAGGGGTGGGAGTGTGTGATCGGTGGGGAGCATCCTCAGGCCTTCCTCTGAGAGGGTGATGAGGATCTGTAGGTAGGGCAAAGACCTCCTGTCTAGAATCTCCACTTCTAGGGGAGGCCTGGAGTAAACCCTACCAGGTAGGGGGATTCTGGGTTATAACTGTCCCCAACATGATCTGTTCCCTACCAAAATACAGGCAAACACGAAGAGTGTCCACCCATTCTCTTTGCAGGATCGATCGGAGAGTCACCACCACCAGTTGGCGATGGATTCCTAGATTGGCTAATTCTAGGGCTCGCCAAAACTGCTTGGGGTGTCACTGTGGGACTCGAACGCTTAGGGGCGAGCCCATTGTCGCGTTGCGAGTCCTCATCATGCTTGAGTTGACCCTTTCCACTTGGGGGAAGTGAGTCCTCTGTTGGGTATACTACTGTGGGGGATTTGGATCCCTCATCAACCTTTCCTATAGTGGGATCTCCAAGGTTTCGTGACGGATTTCCATGGTGACTCTCACCATCAAGGGATTGCATTGTCTGCTCGAAGTTGTAGCAGGCCTCCATGTAGAGGTCAGCATATTCGGCCAAGTCAAACTATTTCTCCTCATTTCACTCCCCTGCCATGAGGACATTAGGAGAAAGAGAACTGGTAGGCCAGCCAATTACCAGGATCTTGGAAGAAATCTTTCCCATGAACGGCGCCAAATATCGGTGTTTTAATACCGATCTTACATATGATTTGTTTGGATTTAGGAAAAACTCTTATCGCTAAGATCTAGTAACGTAGAAAGAAGACATGAGAATTTTTATACAGAATCGAGCCTTCTCTTGAGAGAATAATAACCCTACATCCTATGTTGTTATTGCTCAGAGAGGAAAATTACAAAGTGTGTAATCAGAAATGCCTTGCACTATCCCTTGCTTGGATCTCTCCCCCCTCTGACGTAATCCTTTATATAGTTGACCAAATGACGGTATTTGTCTTGCACCAAAAGATGTCCCAATGGTTCAGATGATAATTGTCCATTGGAAGTTATTGTCAGAGAGATATGACAATAGTTCGCCATACAATGGTTGTTGTTAGAGAGAGATCATGTATGGTTATTAAAGATAAGCGCACGTTCTAACCATTTTGTTAGATGACTCTACGAGGCACTAGATAGGCTATTCGTAGAAAGTCTATGATCAGGTTGTAGGACATCTTATGAGTACATGGTCATAGAAAGGCTTACAACCAAGGAGTAGTCGCAGTAAAACTTACCATTATGTGGTTGTAGACAGACTTATGACCATCGAGTAGTCACAGTAGGACTTACGACTATGTAGTCATAGACATACGTACGACCATCGAGTAATCACAGTAGGACTTACAACTATGTGTTGTAGACAGACTTACGACAATCGAGTAATCGTAGTAAGAGTTATGACTATCCTGGAATCTCCCCTTTATCGATAAAGGGTATATTCAAATAATATAATGACATAATAATTAGAGGATTATTATATTCTTGTCACTAATATTTTCATATATTTTGCAAATCAATGCACTTTATAGGAAAATACATGAGTAAAAACACCAGAAATTGCTAAAAAAGAGAATGGAACCCCACTAGTGGGTTGGCCGGCCCAACCCTAGGCTGGCTGGCCAACTAACTAGTAAAACCCTAGGATGGCTTGCCAGTTGGCTAGCCTACTTGGTCGGTTGGCCAAGACTCTATTGGTCGCCCAAGTCCACTAGGCCGGTCGGCCTAGTTCTCTACCGCCTCCGACCCAAGCCACCAACCACCTTAGTTGAGCCAAGGAGATTTGGCCACCCAGCTACATCGGCTCCCTAGGGTGGTGCACGTGTGTGGACTTAGCTTCGTGCCAAAAGGGAGAGATCCAGTCCATCCAGTCCTGGCTGGCTGGCCCATCAACGCTCCCTGCTTGGCCATGTGTCAGCTCTCCACTGACCTTCGGCCGTAGTTGCGCATGATGACACCTGATCGACTGGCCCAACGAACCCTAGCCAGCCGACCAAGGGTATAAATAGGGGTACCACCTCCTATTTAAGAAGACCATCAAGAAGAACAAGCACTCAACCACATCACATCACTCCACACTAGAATAAGTCCTATGGTAGTATAGCGATGCTAGTGTCACTAGTAGCCTAGTAGGGAAGTAGAAGAAGAGTCGGCGAACAATTCCGGAGTCATCCTCTTCGGTATGCTGATATGTGTCGAGCTCCGTGTACCTACTTTACCTTATAAGAACAAATTATGATTTCAATAAAGAGGTCATTATATAGTATCTTGTTATCTTTATCATGTATTAACATAGGACCTGATTAGTAGTACTGATATATCCTGTAGTGGAAGGGTCAAGCTACCCTTGGGCCCAAGGCATAGTGCCTTTGTTGTATAGTTGCTTACCAATCTTAGCGCTGGAGGCTATACACACTTCAGGATTTGCTGCTAGCACTTAATCCTAATTCGCCACTTTTAATCATATATGTGCGGAGTTTATACTCTTATAATAGTGCATGACTATATCGGGTTATCCAAAGATCCTCCGGGATTAGTCCAGCCACATCCCTGAGAGTTAGGCTAAGTTAGTGATAGCACTTAGTTTGGCTTTCATAAAAATGGTTATTAGTATGTTGTATTATGCCTCCACAAATAGATATCATTTTACTCTTCTTAGAAAAGATCAAGACCACTATTCAGGAACCACTCGCTCTTACCTCTACAAGCTGCAAATTCCTGGCTAGCTATCTACCGGCAGAACTTATCTAGAGTTATTACTTAGCGTTTACCGATGTCTTGCCTAGAAGGTCAGAAGATAATTAGTCAAATAGCCAAGTTGATATCTCTTAGACATAAAGCTTACTGTGGACAAATACGATACTCTAGAATACTCCAAGGTGAAATGCTACATGATAATTTCTGTACACTTACGAATAACGATTTGTAAGGTATAATAATCGTCAATAGCCATCAACGCGAAAGAACAAGCTGATAAGGCGATGTGGTCCCGATCTTTCAATGAGAAGGATATTTCGATTGGCGATGATCAACTCTCATGATCCAGGCTACGAACGCATCACATACGAACCAAGCAATCGCTGAACTAATCACCAAGTCGTTATCAACCGTGCCAAAAGCGCGGTTGACCTGACCACGAAGGTCTATTCCTGCATGCAACCGAAGAACACGCAAGAACAAGATCAAAAGCAATCTGAAATTGCAAATATATAAATTGAGTTCACAAAGGTGGGATTCCGCTGAGGTTCTTTACGGTTGGTCTAGTCAACACAAGCGAAGAACAAGAGTTTTCACAATGAAAAAACTAAGCAAACGAAATCCCAGCAAACTAGAAAGGTGCAGCCTCCTTAAATAGGCCAGGGAGAGCCGCACAAAACTAAGACAAATGAGGTGGTACTATTCATAGTACTGTTCATGTGAACAGTAATCCGTGAACAGTATGGGCCTGGCGGGGGGTGACTCTCCTTTGGGCCCAAGAATTACAAGATCCGAGTTGGCCCAAACAGGTGACGCAGCACTTTCTTTAAGTGATTGTGACGTGCACAGGAGGAAATTGGAGCTGAGGCTAGATCCATTGGAAAGAGGACGAGAAAAGCTTTCCATCGAGTACTCATGGGCCTCAAACGGACTCCGTATGTGAAAGTTATGCATATTTGAAGTTGGTGCTGTCATCGGAGGCCGAACTGAATCGCTCATGTGTGTCTTCATGATCAGCTCCCAAGTTCCTAAGTAAAAGAACATCACATGTATTAGGTAGTAGCATATTCTCATGAGAAATAAGACATGCCCCTAGAAACGAAGTTACCTAATAGTTCAATTGTTGTGCACGAGCTCGTGTGATTGGACCTTGCAAGTGTATAGGTTCAGATCTATTGGTTGTATGCATGGAAGTGATGTCCTCATCATCCTCCCCTTCTTGCATGTGAGTCGTCCTCGACTCAAGTTCATCTTCTTCTCCCAAATATGGCTTCAAGTCTGCAATATTAAATGTGGGGCTAACCCCGAATTCTGCAGGCAGATCAAGCTTATATGCATTATCATTAATCTTAGCTAACACCTTGAATGGACCATCAGCTCTAGGCATCAACTTAGACTTTCGCAAATCAGGAAATCTATCTTTGCGCAAATGCAGCCATACTATATCACCAGGTTCAAAAGTTAAACTCTTTCTACCCTGACTACCAGCAATCTTATACTTAGCATTCATGCGCTCTATGTTTTCTTTAGTTGTTTCATGCAATTTAAGGATAAATTCAGCACGCTTCTTAGCATCTAAATTCACTTTTTCAGAAATGGGGATAGGCAATAAATCAATAGGAGCACGAGGATTAAAGCCATATACTACCTGAAAAGGGCTCATCTTTGTGGTAGAGTGCAGCGATCTATTGTAAGCAAACTCTACATGAGGTAGACATTCTTCCCACATCTTTAAGTTTTTCTTCAAGATAGCCCTCAACATAGTTGATAGCGTGCGGTTGACAACTTCAGTTTGTCCATCCGTTTTGGGGTGACAAGTGGTAGAAAACAGCAGCTTGGTACCCAATTTCGCCCACAATGTGCACCAAAAGTGACTCAAAAACTTCGCATCTCGATCTGAAACAATGGTATGGGCACTCCATGTAGTCGAACAATCTCTCTGAAAAACAAATCAACAACATTTGTAGTATCATCGCTCTTATGACAAGGTATAAAATGTGCCATTTTAGAAAATCTATCCACCACAACAAAAACACTATCTCTCCCCTTCTTTGTTCGAGGTAATCCTAAAACAAAGTCCATTGAAATATCCTCCCAAGGAACGCTAGGTACAGGAAGAGACATATATAAACCATGTGGATTAAGTCGGGACTTAGCTTTATTGCAGGTAGTGCAGCGAGATACATAGCGCTCAACGTCGCGCCTCATCCTTGGCCAATAGAAGTGTTCAGTGAGGATGTCCTCCGTCTTTTTGACGCCAAAATGACCCATTAGTCCTCCCCAATGTGCCTCCTGTAATAACAAAAGACGAACAGAGCTAGTTGGAACGCATAGTTTGTTAGCTCTAAATAAAAATCCATTATTGAAAACAAATTTATTCCAGCATCTACCATTTTTGCAATTGGACAGGGCATCTTTAAACTCATCATCAGAAGTGTATAGTTCTTTTATTGTCTCCAAGCCAAAAATTCTACAATCAAGTTGCGACAACATTGTATACCGTCTAGACAAAGCATCAGCAATCACATTTTCCTTCCCTTTCTTATGTTTTATGACATAAGGAAAAGATTCAATGAATTCAACCCAACGAGCATGTCTACGGTTCAGTTTAGTTTGACTTCTAATATGTTTCAATGATTCATGATCAGAATGGATGACAAATTCTTTGGGCCATAAATAATGTTGCCATGTTTCTAAAGTTCGAACGAGAGCAAGTAATTCCTTATCATAAGTAGAATAGTTCAAACTAGACCCACTCAATTTTTCACTAAAATAAGCAACAGGTTTACCTTCTTGTATCAACACCACCAATTCCAATTCCGCTAGCATCACACTCAAGTTCAAAAGTCTTACCAAAGTCAGGAAGTTGGAGCAATGGTGCATTTGTGAGCTTTTCTTTGAGAATGTTGAAAGCTTCCTCTTGCGCTTCTCCCCATTTAAATGGAACACATTTCTTTGTCAATTCATTAAGTGGTGCAGCAATGGTGCTGAAATCCTTCACAAAGCGGCGATAGAATCCCGCAAGTCCATGAAAACTCCGCACTTGTGTGACCGTCTGTGGTGTTGGCCAACTCTTTATAGCTTCAATCTTGGATTCATCTACCTCAATTCCCTGCGGAGTAACAACATAGCCAAGAAAACAAACTCGATCGGTGCAAAAGGTGCACTTTTCGAGGTTACTAAACAAACGTGCATCTCTCAAAGTAATAAAAACAGCATGTAAGTGTTCAAGATGTTCATCCAGTGACTTGCTGTAAATCAATATATCATCAAAGTAAACTACCACAAATTTACCAATGAAAGCACGTAAAACGTCGTTCATTAATCTCATGAAAGTGCTAGGGGCATTAGTTAAACCAAAAGGCATCACTAGCCACTCATATAACCCAAACTTAGTTTTAAATGCCGTCTTCCATTCATCTCCAAGTTTCATTCGAATTTGGTGGTACCCACTACGCAAGTCAACTTTAGAAAACATTGTAGAGCCACTTAATTCATCAAGCATGTCGTCTAACCTAGGAATAGGATGACGGTATCTAATGGTAATATTATTGATAGCTCTACAATCAACACACATACGCCATTATCCATCTTTCTTTGGAACCAAAAGTACAGGAACAGCACATGGACTAAGGCTCTCACGTACGTACCCTTTGTCAAGCAAGTCTCGCACTTGACGCTCAATCTCCTTAGTCTCCTCCGGGTTGGTTCGGTATGGCGCGCGGTTGGGTAGGGAAGCTCCTGGGATCAAATCAATTTGATGTTCAATACCCCTAATTGGTGGCAGCCCTGGGGGTATCTCAGCAGGAAACACATCCTCAAACTCCTGCAAAAGGTTAGTGACAGCAGGGGGCAAAGACATAGGAAGAATCTCAAGTGAAAACAAAGCATCCTTGCACAAAAGAGCATAGCAAAAAGAATTATTCACTTCCAACTCATTCAAATCAGATTTGGTAGCTAATAGAACAGTCCCTTTCAATTTAATCTCATTATTCTTAGCACTTGTTCCTTTTATATCTTTCTTTTTGGATGGAAAGCATTCTTTAGCTACAATCTGATTTTAACTCTTTTCTTTCTCCTTATTTACTCGTTCAGCACGTTCAAGTTCATCTTTTAAAATAGCTTCAGGAGACATTGGAAGTAACACAATTTTCTTACCCTTATGCATGAGAGTATATTGATTAGTCCTACCATGATGTATAGCATCTTTATCATATTGCCATGGTCTACCTAACAATAGAAAACATGCTTGCATAGGTACGACATCACAATCAGCATAGTCTTGGTATGAACCAATAGCAAAATGAACTCTCACAATGCGAGTTACCTTCAGCTTACCGCATGAATTAAACCATTGAATATAGTAAGGACGAGGGTGCTGTTGTGTGGTCAAGGAAAGCTTCTCAACCATATCAATGCTAGCCAAATTGTTGCAACTTCCTCCATCAATAATCACGCGACAAGAACGCTCATTGATCACAAACTTTGTTTGAAACAGATTGTGGCGTTGATTCTGTTCAGCACGCTCCACTTGAGCGCTAAGGACACGCTTCACGATTATGCTCAAAAACTTATCACTTGCTTCAGCTCCAAGTCGTTCTTCATCATGTTCAGATTCATCTTGCTCACCTGCAGGGTCAGTTTCAAGTAAGACATGCTCTTCATCAATATCACTAGCTGAAGTATACTCACCATCTTCTCTAACAAGAAGTGCTCGCTGATTTGGGCAATCTCTCATCATGTGTCAAAAACCTTTACAGCGGTGGCATTGTATGTCTCTTGTCCTCCCAATGGAAGCAACCGAAGTAGAACTCTTAGCTTGCTGGCTTGAAGTGGATTTGCTTGCGTCAGAGGCTCGGGATGTAGGCATGGTGCTCGCAGGTCACCCACGGATGGAGGGTTGTGGGGGATGACTAGGAGTGGCAGGGGCAGCATGGGATGATGTCCTGCCCGAGGACCGCGCCTGATTCTGTTTACTTGCAAAAGAAACTCCAAAAGAGCCTCAGGAGCGAAGTTGTCTTCCCTGCACTTCACGTTCAGCTTTGCACGCAATATGGAACAAACGGGTAATAGAATTGTACTCCTTATAATCTAAAATATCCTGAATGTCCCTGTTAAGCCCTCCAAAAAATCTAGCCATTTTAGCCTCCTCAGTTTCTTCTAACCCACAACGTAGACAACCGATTTGCAGTTCTTGATAATACTCTTCTACGGTGTTTCTACCTTGTTTTAAACATTGTAATTTATTCAGCAAATCACGAGAGTAGTAGGAAGGTACAAATCTACGTCTCATAGTTCTCTTCAAGGCATCCCATGTTCTAGGTATGTGTTGTTCATTGCGGCACAATTCATTCCACCAAATAGATGCAAAATCAGTGAACTCACTAGTAGCAGCCCTAACCCTTTTATTTTCTGGAAATTCATGGCATGAAAATTTTTGGTCTAAAGCTAACTCCCATGTGAGATAAGCATCAGGATCATATTTACCAGCAAAAGGAGGTATGGTGAACTTAATTTTACCAAGTGCATCATCATGATTTCGTACCTCACGTGGTGGATCTCTTCTCATACCTTGGCGATTGAAGCGTCGTTGCAGATTTTCACGGACGTCGTCGAAATTGACTCCATCCTCAACCTCCATATCAACAACATATGGGCTCTCTTTATCTCTTACCTCATCAGCCCAAGAGCGAACAACAGATGGCTCACGGCGTGGTCGTGTAACGCCGACGGCAGCGGGGGCGGCAACAGGGAGGTGGAGCTCTCTCGAGCTGCTCCACTCGAGCAGCGATCGCTGCAAGATCGTTGTTGGTGCGATCTAAAACCATCTCAAGACGCTCCGAATGTTGACTCAACAAGCGGGAAAATCTCTGCATGAGGTCTCCGAGAAATGCATCTTCCTCAACGTTGGGCTGGCTATTCTCCCCTTGTGATTTTGAACCTGCCATCGATAGTAGAAAACAAAGAACAAAACACAATGTATATGTCCCTATTAACTACTAGGTTCTGGAGGCTCAAACGTCACTCACACTCAAGCTTATACCAAGTTTTTATGAGCTCTTTACCTATGCAGCAAGGAAGTGGCACAACCGGTGGCTGGTTCGTGATACTCTCACTTGATGAATAGCCCAACGATTGCGAGGAAATAATACCTGCTGAGTTAGTAGGAAGTGGAGCTTGGAAGGCTTCAATATGGTAGCAAGGAATAGCAACAATCAAATCAATAATTGCAAGTTGAATAACTGTTCAACGTACTAGTCGATGTTGCTGATTAAGCCTAGATGAGCAGAAACAATAGCTATTCTCAAAGACAGGCAGGACAAAGTTTCATATAGCTTATATATACTCGTTTGAAAGGTTTCGACGAGATCTACAACTTTCCAGTTGAAGCAAAACCCAAATTCCAAAGGGAAGGCCAAGAAAAAGGGCAAAAACAGAACCCAAAAACTTGCGATGCGATTTTGGGGCTAAAGATGGCCGATTTTGAGGGTCTTAGAGGGCGACAGGTGCTTCGCGTGTTAGATTTTCAGATGCGCGTCGTCGTTAGCTTTCCAACGAGTACAAGAACATCGAAAACGGACACCGTATGGAAAAGTTATGCCCATTTTACTGAAGGTGTCTCGGAATTGGATTCCTACTCGGAGTAGAAACCAACTCGGGTTTAACTTGAAATTGCCATATCTTTTAAAGCCATGGACCAAGCTTGATGAATTTTTTTGTGGAAGCTTTTGGCCATACAAAGAAGGTTTGCACCAATTTTCGCCAGTTTTGGAGCAAATTTGACGTGCTCGTCAATTTTTGGAAAGGAGGCGCTCTCTTTTTTTCTGTCTCTTTTTTTCTCTGTTTTTTTTCTCTTTTTTTAGCAACCGAAACCGATTGATTAGGGTTTCCCCTTTTGATGCCTGTTCCTTTCCAAAACGTCAATACAGTGGCGGAAAACGGCTTGACGCGTTGGTGTCGCGGCACAAGAGGCAATGGCGGCAGCGATCAGTGGCAGCCACGGCAAGGGAGTAGCAATGGCAGGGGGAACTTGGGCTGCCACATCAAGGAAGATCGAGCGGCGGCAGCAATTTTTTTTTGGCGGCCACGACAGAGCAGGGATTGGCAGCGGCGACAGCAGGATTTCAAGATGCAAACTAGATAAAAACTAGAACTAGAAATCAGCAACTAGACACGACGATGCAACCAAAAATTGTAAGGCACAGATTGGTTTTGGACAGGATGAACAAACCCTAATTTTTTTATGGCTTTTTGTGGACTGTAGGTAAAGAAAATTCTCATCGATCAACCTTGAGCTCTGATACCAATTGATGAGGCGATGTGGTCCCGATCTTTCAATGAGAAGGATAATTTCGATTGGCGATGATCAACTCTCATGATCCAGGCTACGAACGCATCACGTACGAACCAAGCAATCGCTGAACTAATCACCAAGTCGTTATCAACCGTGTCAAAAGCGCGGTTGACCTGACCACGAAGGTCTATTCCTGCATGCAACTGAAGAACACGCAAGAACAAGATCAAAAGCAATCTGAAATTGCAAATATATAAATTGAGTTCACAAAGGTGGGATTCCGCTGAGGTTCTTTATGGTTGGTCTAGTCGACACAAGCGAAGAACAAGAGTTTTCACAATGGAAAAACTAAACAAACGAAATCCCAGCAAACTAGAAAGGTGCAGCCTCCTTAAATAGGCGGGGGAGAGCTGCACAAAACTAAGACAAATGAGGTGGTACTGTCCACGTGAACAGTAATCCGTGAACAGTATGGGCCTAGCTGGGGGGCGCCTCTCCTTTGGGCCCAAGAATTACAAGACCCGAGTTGGCCCAAACAGGTGACGCAGCACCTTCTTTAAGTGATTGTGACATGCACAGGAGGAATTTGTAGATGAGGCCAGATCCATTGGAAAGAGGACGAGAAAAGCTTTCCATCGAGAACTCATGGGCCTCAAACGGACTCCGTATGTGAAAGTTATGCACGTTTAAAGTTGATGCTGTCATCGGAAACCGAACTGAATCGCTCATATGTGTCTTCATGATCAGCTCCCAAGTTCCTAAGTAAAAGAACATCACATGCATTAGGTAGTAGCATATTCTCATGACAAATAAAACATGCCCCTAGAAACGAAGTTACCTGATAGTTCAATTGTTGTGCGCGAACTCGTGTGATTGGACCTTGTAAGTGTATAGGTTCAGATCTATTGGTTGTATGCATGAAAGTGATGTCCTCATCACAAGCAGATGGACGTCATCCTTTGAAAATTTACACAAAAATTTGGCACCCTCAGCTGGTAGGTTAGATCGTGTTTTCTACTATCATACGTTCAATGTTCTTTGAACTACGTAATACGTACGGCGGCCTTCATCTAAAATTGTTTTAATAGAAGACTTCTGCCGTAAGAATGATAAAAAATGGTCGTGTTGTTCACATGATTATTTCAAGGTTTGTACGCACATGGGCTAACTTTAAGCATCTAGCGCTGGCGTAGCCGTGCAGGATGGTGGGTGGGTTTTTTTAAGCTGTAACTTATGATTTATAATTTAAAATTTTAAATTCTGATAATTTATGAGAGATAGTGTATAAAAAAAAATAGTTGTATATTATTTTAGCTAGTATAGTTGAATTCAGTATATTTGTTCCTATAATCTTCCTATTAATCTCGTCTTGAAAAAACGTATTATTTAAAAACTAATTACTGTAATATAAATTATAATTATAAGTTATAAGTCATAAATAAAAAAATCCCTTAATTCAATGGTCTGAAATGGACAGATTAAGCTACTAATAGAACACATCATTATCAGGGTTTCTTCTGCTTTTCTACTCCCCCCCCCCCCCTGATTGCAAGTTCAACCTTGTATGCTTCTCAGGATATTTATTTTTGACCGGCATTTGTGGATTCGGGCTAGCTGTTTATTTTTCTCTCTGTCTACTACATGCACGTCTAGAAATTTCAATTGCTGGAGCAGGACTTTTTGTATAGATTATGCTGTGTACTCCACAATTAATGAGTCCAAGCTCTTTACTACAGTTCAACAGTTTGTCTGCACTTGACTTCAATTGAGCATCTAGTGCCGGTCCAGCCGTGTAGGGTCTGAATTTCATTGTCTGAAATGGACAGATTAAACTTACCAGTTTTTTTAGATAATGAAATTAAGCTACTAAAAGAACACATCATTATCAGGTTTCATCTGCTGGCCGATTTCATTAATTTATACACCCCCTGACTGGAAGTTTAATTTTGTATGGTTCTTAAGATTTACTTTTGAACGGCATTTGTGGATTCGTGCTGTTTCATGTGCTTTCAGTCTACTACTGCACGTCTACAATATTCAATTGCTGGAACGGGACTTTATGTATAAATTATGCTGTGCATTCCAAAATTATTAGTACTCTCCCTCGTTTTGGGTAGAACTTGTCATTGCTTATTAATATCTGACGTTGAAGTATTAGTATATTGTGTATTTTTTTCTTAACAGCTTAAATTTTAAGACGAACTGGTTAGTAAAACTCAATATGATATCAGAGTCAGGATATTGTAAATTTAAAACCTAGCCAATGCCTATCTTTCCATAGCATTTTAAACTTTTAGATAAATTATCTAGTGTGTAAAACTCTCTATATATAACTCCATTTGATCTAAGAGTCGACTGCTGTTCGGATGGGCCAATCGATGCTCGTTTTGTTCCTTCAGATAGCCTAGTCATTCGATTCGTCCGTAGAACCAAATATGCAAAAATTCAACGGTCTTTTTGTACTAGAGATGATTTTGTTGGGATACGGATAGACTATACTAGCGTAGATTAAATTTTCTCTCACGTAAACAAGGAATCCATGCGAGAAAGAGATCATAGATTGTTATCACTAGACGCGCAGTGTAGCGGAAGTAGAGTTGAAGTAACTGATTCAACGAAGAGCGCGTCGATGTAGTGGTAGTAGTCGATTGTCCTTTGACCAACCGTTTCTTTCTCGCGATCATCCCGTTTAGCACCGTAGTCTCAGCAGCATCTCTACCGAGGTCCACACATTCAGAGATGGAACACCGTGCGTCAGCGTGCTAGTACCAGCGCACATGGCAGGGGTTATGAGAGGTGGCTACTAGGGTTTCGACGGGCGTGTTTCGGGATACCTTTCTCAGCCCCTGCACTTCTCCTTATATAACCTTCAATTGAATCCTTATCGATACAAGTAGAGATCGTATCCCACTCGGAGATTATCATTCGAACTCTTATCGTTCCAGCCCATTAAGTGTGTGACCCGCAGGTTCACGTATATTTGGCCATGGGTCAAAAACTTTTTTCCAGTCCATAAGTCAATAGCGGCCCCTAATAGGACATAACAACTCCCAAACATACATAAAGATCATATCGGACAAAGTTATATAGTGCTTATGTATTGATCTCTTTACCTTATAATACCAGATCAAATTTAAGATGAGAAGTGTGCCATCCTATGATACCTCGATCCTTCACTCGAAACTGTAGTAGATTACTCAGTTGTGATTGACTCCTCAACCACATTTGGCATGGCCATACACTTCTTTAATCTAACCACATCGAGGGAGTCTAGAGATATCTCTTTTGTTATATATGAGGAGCAAATTTTACTTTGATCGCTCATATTCCTCCGCATGTTTCATAGTAAACCCAAAAGCCATCTTTATGACCACCCAGTCACGGAGTAGTGTTTGGGAACCTCTAAGTAAACTATTACACATGTAAGAAATAATGACGATCTTAGGTCTAAGGATCCTATATACACTATGTATGAGACCAACTGATGACACTTAAGAATACAACAATTCCTGTAGTGTCTCATGGTGGGTCAATCTAACATCATGTTCTCTAACATATGTCTACATTGTTAATTTCATATCCCATATCTATGATCCGTAAAATATGATCATCAATTAATACAAGTACTGATCTGTAAATCATAAGTGTCTCACATAATGATATAAGATCAGAGATAATTTAGAATAACATCAAAATATAAATAAAGAGTTCCACCAATAAGTCACATACTTGTTAATCAATACGAAAGACATTTAGTTAAGGGACAAAATAACATATTATTCAAAAAATTATAAATATAAAAGTTATACAGTCATCTACATGATTGCCCTGTAAAGCGTATCACTAACAGAATTAATAATACAACCGATTTTTGATCTCCTAGAATCATACGAGTAACTTAATAAATAGCGGTTAAACAAACGGTGGCATACTTGTCTCGTCGATGGTATACGCTTACAGACACGCCAGTTAACAGTACTTTTTTTTCCTAATTTGATCCTTTTTATTTCATTTCAAAAACATGGTCCCATGTCAAACTATTTCTACCAATGGTCATTTTCTCAACGTCAGCACCAACGGCGCTGAACGTCAACGTGTAATAGCTGGCGTTGAGTGTTGGTGCTATGTCAGCCAACAAGTCCTAGTAGGCAATTGGCTGTCATGTCATCACATCTTAGCTCCAGCAAGTTTGGCGCTGACATGTTTACTTTATCCACTTCATTTTTTTTAGCACATATAAGACCTTAACCACTTAGACCAACGTCGCTGTTTCACATACTGCCACTTTTTTGTATTGAAAAATTTATCAAAATGCCCGTATATTGTTTTCCACAAAGCTTCCCGCTTTCTTTTCCATGAAGGATCGCCCATGCTTAGCCCCAATGACTTGCCACCATGCCTCTCACACATCTGGATCCCACTGAAACATTCTCGCTTGCAAACGACCTAAGTCACTTGGCACACCACATGCTTCTCCTTGCACATGACGGCACCCAATTTTCTAGACCGCACAGGACCTCGGCTTCTCCCTCAGCCTAGTCCCGGTCCACCTTATTGTTACTCGTCATATCCACCATTGATAGCTCCCACTCTGATTCCTCGTCGTCCTAGCTTGCAACCATCCCGTAAGCCTCGGTCATTTTTGGCATCTCCCTAACTGTTCTAGACCTCAGCACCACCTGTACCTAGTCCCAGTCCTCCTACGCCTCACCATGATCTAGCTTCAAAGTTCTGCAACCAACAACAACAAGCAAACCATCACGTAGCACCGCACAATACACAAAGTTATCAATTAACACAATTAATTCATACATGCACCATGTAAAATGTACGCAACTAAAATACTGATCCTAAACCTAGAACCAAATAATAAACCAAGTGCACACAACAATGGCACCCATATTGTGCCCACACTCAGATAACTTACTCAAACAAACGCACATTCAAACAACTTCTCAGCCGATCAAATCACCAACCAAAAGCCGGTCTGACCGCCACCTCCTACAGCCAGTTTGACCGCCAACCCTAGGCCAATCAGACTACGGCAACACAAATCAACTGAAAAATTGCAAACTCTTAAAAACCAAACTCAAACTTTGCAAACTCTATTTACTAAAAGTCAATTACTCATCACAACAATTAGGTGACCTCCATATGGTCTCACAGTTGAAGCGTAGTACATAGTAGTTATTCATGATAGCTCGAATGGGACATTCATTTACACAATAAGCAAGACATAGATGTTAGCTCAAGTAATACTTGGTGATAATTCATGAATGAAGTAGGGAGTTACATGGCACGTAGGGTGAGGCAGGGTGCATCTCTTGCCTAGCAAGAACTACAATACATATGGCAAGAAGCATTAGCCATTGAACCGAACTGCAACTTCGGTACATGTGCGACATGTGGAAAATAAAATACATGGTGGATGTAGAACAAATTGGGCTTGTGGTCACAAATCCCTAAGACGAAAAGGGAACACTGTAGGGCACCCACATAAAGTAGTGGTTGTTGTGGGTGGTGTGGGCACGACTGGTTGTCATGGTAGTATACACATGGATAGCTGGGGTCAACGCAACAGTCATTGCTAACGTTGACTATCTCTTCGTTGTACCTGTCCTGTGGGCCTTTCTCCGCAGAGCTCATTGTTATTGTCTTTCTCGGTTTGGAGTTGAGCCTCCAACTCCTAGATCCACAGTTCTAGGTGGGCCATGTATTCCTTGGTAGGTATTGGATTCTCGGGATCCACATATGAGATGTTGTGGTAATCATGGGGGTTTATCAGAATGAGTAGGTAAGTATGGTCACTAGAACAAAGTTGATACGGGGAGGGTCCCGATCTTCTCAGTGAGGAACCGTGGATAGTTGATGCGAAGTAGACGATATCGCTAGTTGAACACTCGTGCCAATGCACGAACCCTCAACTCTTCAGAATACGCCCAAAACACACCGGATAGTTGTTCATCGCGAGACCACAAACGACGAACGCCAAGTCCCCAATTCCCAATGGAACGACGGCTTGACCTTGAATTGCAGAACGAACAATGGATCGCCTAGTTCTCTCTCAAAGTCCTCGCATGAACTCTGGTGTTGAAAGAACAAGCAATAGCTATGTTTCAATCTTATGCATAAAATTGGTCTCCCTCTAAAGGCTACCAATACAAGGCTTATATAGCCTCTTGGGACGTCCATATGGTCCCCAAACCAATTACAACTCAACCCTATATGGTTTTGGATACGAACTCTCACAAAAAGAAAACTATATTTTTCACCCGTCATCTTGTTTCGGTCATAACTTCTTATCCGTGACGAATTTGAAGGTGGGACCAGATCCATTGCGTAGCCCTTGAAATGATATTTCCAACGAGTACAAGAACACCTGAATTGGACTCCGTTTATGAAAGTTATGACCTTTTTAGTAACTGCCCGTCAGGCTGTCCTGAACCGAAGCCGAATTGAATTCTGAGTTGAATCCGAGTTTGAATTGGGTTGAGCACATGGGAAGTCCGAATTTGACTTGAAAATCTTATCCAAAACTTGTAGTTTAAGTCCTTGGCCTTCTCCCATTTTGCTCTCCCACTGCATGGGCTTCTTTTCTCCTTGATCAGCTGCATGGGTTGCTTGGCTTTCTTCTTTCCATTCCCATGGGCTTTGAGCTTTTTGTTCTTGGTAGCAAATATGATTAACCTCCTTGTGCTTCTCCATTGCTTTGGCCCTGGAATCATCATAATATTCAAACCTAATAATAAACAAGAATTTGGCATAAGGTAGTATATCGTTCCCACGAATAGAAGGAATTCATTAAGAAACAAATTCACCTGACAATATTTAATGCGGCTCAATACTTCTTTCCAGTGAAATAATGTTTTTGATTGAAAAGTACTAATCATGTGCGTATCCGCATCAAAAGTACTTGCCCTGAATCGAGGGCAGTGGAAGAATCGACGTCTTGGGTTCCCCCAGCCGTCACAACAAACTCCTCGAACCAGAACAACCCACGTATCTTGTTGTCTCCATGCTAGTTTTTCATGGGTAATCATAGATAGGGTTGTTGGTGCCATAATCCACCCTAGATTTGATAGGCAGATTGGAGTGTGGGGGACGAGGGTTTCATGGACTGTAGTAGACCATTCTCTCAAACGGGTCAGAGCCTCGTCCCCTCCGTCGCTGACCCCTACCTCTACTCGCCATGGTCTAGTTGGAGGAGTTTGTTGACCTTCAAGATACGTGGGATGTTCTGGTTAGAGGAGTGTGTTTCTCTTGATATTTAGTGTGATGTTTCATTTGGATGATTTATAGGCTTTCTCGGATCTGAGCGATGGACTTGAACCATGTTCATCGGCCACGAATTTCACCATGACTTGAGCCATGGCACCAACACTCAACGCCAACTATTATGGCCCTGACATGTTGATCTTCAGCACTGTTGGTGCTAGTGTTGAGATAAGAGGCCATTTGTAGAAATAGTTTTCTAGGGCATTTTTGGAAATAGAATAAAAAGGGCTAAAAGAGGCAAAATACAGTTAATACTAGAATGCAACCAAGATTCAGTCGTAGGCAAAATTATTCATCCCACAGAGTGTGAGTGAGATGAAATCTACTTGAAAATTTAGATCAACTGCCTCCAATGGTAATTAGTCTAGAAAAGCCAAAACAACAAGAGACTAAGCTAGAAGCTAGCACGTGGCTAAATGGCTAGGCGTGCGGCCGTGCGGGTGTACACCCAGTCTATAACTCAAGTCCTAAATTTGGTGCTAGTGTCCACTGATTTCATGATCAGTGGAAAAACACGAGCCTACGCTCTATATGGCCTTGAGTACTTCCGATAAATTTTTAACATGTGTAGAGAATATGTATACGTGTGTACATGAGGATATGAGTGTCGTGTATATTGAATGTATGCGCATGGCTTGTACTCTTAAAAAACAAGAGACTGAGATATGGTTCCACCCATATGGGGATGCTTTGTTGTTTCCCGAGTATTAGTTTTTGCATGACCTGGGAGGTCTCCACACTCGACTCTCCGGTGGGAAACCAACCGAACATTGAGGTACTGCAGGGTACTCAGGTACTACTGTCCAGCACGTGCCATTGACTAGGAGCAAGCCTTGAGCCATTCTCTCTGATCAGCGATGGGCCAAAAGTAGCTTGATAGCTTTGGCTCCGAATCTTGCATCAGCCTTTTGACTTTTAAGGCGTGTCGAGCAAACAGGGGATGCAGAAAGAGGTTGAAACACTGAAACCGTGAAAGGGATGACAGGAGAAAAATTGGTGGCTTACTACTGCCTTGTGCGGCCTAAAATTAGTTAGACCTCCATCCAATGGCTGAGAGTAGCTGACAATATTGTCACTCCGGTGTTGCATTCACATTCTCTTGGCATCTCAATTAATCCACACGTTCCAAAGAACGTGGGTTACGGCGAGATTTAGATCTGCCCAAATTAATTAAATTCTCTGAAGTGTGAACTCCAATTCAGGCACAGATAGCTCATTAGCCCATGCTGAATAGACTTAACGTGGATTCGTTATCGATCTTATGTCCATCGATCCTATATATTGACTTGCTTGAAACGTCCGGCATTTTTTATCGTATCGTATCATCGGCGTGCCAGGTCGAGTCGATCACACGCCCCCATTGAATCCATAATCCACGGTTAGAACACGCTAGTTGCAGACCAGCTGCAAAACACAAGGCAGATCAAAGCCGCGGCCGCTTATATATTAGTTTAGTAATCAGTACTCGTCTCGCGTGACAGATATAGGTTTATTTCCTTATCAACTTAACTTTTGAATGGATTACTTAGTGAATATAATTCAATATAGTATTAGAGTCAAGAGATTATAGGTTTAAATTCTATCTAACACAATATTAAAAAGAATAATTACAGTCTAATTTAAATTCACAAGTAGATCTGACAGAGACTACACATGAGAAAAATATTAAAGTATTCTAAACTGTAACTGGTCATATATACAACTCTATAGTCTTGATACATAACTGAATCTAAGCCAAGGCCAAATCACCATTAGAACACAATAAGTAGGTATGCAAAAACACGAACGTCGCAGCCCGGAGACACAGATGCCAGCCGCCCTGCGTGCCTCTGTGCGGTAGTTGTGCGTAGTCGGCCGGGTCAAAGTCTCACGTTTCGAAAGAAAAATGAGCAAAATGTAGGCCCGTCCGCAATCATTTCGCCTCCTGTTGGACAGAGCGACTCGCGGTGCCGGCAGTGCCGCGCAGGGTGGTACTGAAGGTGTCACTGTCGTGATATGATTGTTTTTTTTGTGTGTGATAGAATCGGATCGTAGATCAGATAGTAGAATTATGGTTTTATCAAAATTTTAAATATATATATATTTTATAAAAAATTAAATTATATTTCTAAATATACAAGTCTATAGTAGATTCTTTGAATTTAATTTTGCAATTTGAGTACACTTATTCATGTTATATTGAATTAAGGTTGATATTTGAAACTTATTTAATTATTTTTAATAAACTAATAATCTAAAAACATAATATATCAAAGATAATACTTTTTTACCTTACAACAACATATAAACAACAAAACAAAGCAAATTAAACTAGTGCAACTTAAACTAGTAATAGGTAATATTAAATTTTATATACGAATATAGTTTATTGTCAGGATCACGATTCCGCTGTGATACTATCTGATTCTGATCTATATTATGATTTATATCATCTACTTTGATAAATATGTAGTATTGTACAATACGTGTCACGGTAAAGATCTAATCTTCACTCTGCGGTCTGCACGGAGATCGTGGAGCTAATTTGGTTGGCAGAGGAACTGACCCTACCTCAGTTGGCTGCGAACGTGGATATACAAATGGGAAAATTCATCATATACCCTCCTCATAGTTCAGAATCTAGAATATACCCTCCTACACATCCAAATTCATAATATACCCTCCTCCAATCTATTTACTTTACAAAACACCCTTTTTATACCCTCCAATGTATTATACTGTATTTTGGCCGGGAGGTCGACGGAGCAGCCGAGGAGTGCGGCGCTGGTCACCGGAGGCGCTAGGGGAAGAGAAGGGAAGGAGGCGCCAGGGGAAGAGGAGGAAGGGTAGACGATCTCACCATGACCATCACACCGCCGCTTGAATCCGCCGCGCCGCCGCTTGAATCGCCGCGCGCCGCTCGAAAGCCGCGCGCCGCCGCCTCAAGCCCACGCGCCGCCTCACTCGGCCGACGGGCCGCCTCGCCTCGATGCCGCGACGCGCGCCCAGAGCCGCCGCCTTGAGGCCGCGCGCCGGGAGCCGCCGCCACTCGAACCGCCGAGTAAATCCGCCGCGCCGCGCTGAAGCCGCGCCTGCGCCTCGATGCCGCGCGACGCTCGACTCAGAGCCGCCGCGCGCCGCTTGAGGCCGCCGCGCGGCCGGAGCCGCTTCGCTGCCTCGAACCGCCGGGGTAACCCTAGCCACCCTAGCCCGATGGGAATGGGGTAACGGGGAAGGTTCAAGGGACCCCTGGCGCCTCCCTTCCCCTTCTCTTCCCCTGGCGCCTCCGGCTGACCCCGGCGTCGCACTCCTCGCTGGCTCCGTCGACCTCCCCGGCCAAAATACAGTATAATACATTGGAGGGTATAAAAAGGGTGTTTTGTAAAGTAAATAGATTGGAGGAGGGTATATTATGAATTTGGATGTGTAGGAGGGTATATTCTAGATTCTGAACTATGAGGATGGTATATGATGAATTTTCCCTATACAAATACAACCCACCGTTCAAATTCGAGTAATTCTGTGGTTTAAATTCAGATGCATTTTTTTTCTCCAACGTGCGTTTTATTATTGTTTTTAATTTGGTTGCCGGGACAACTGAGGCTCTGCAACGGAATCGCGACTGGGACCGCGCGCGATTCCAACCTGCTTAGCCATGGATGGCAGTTTCTGCGTACGTTTCCACTGGCTAGTCGGCACCTAGCTAGCTACCCACCTGTACCGCTTACGTGCGGCATCTTTCGTCGTATCTATCTGTCGTTGATGTTTTATCGAAAAAATTCACCCACTTGCTCACATGATAATGAACGTTGCATTATTGCCATGCAGTTCACCTAGCTACTCCCAGTAGATTTCCACAACATTTGCTAATACAAATCTGCACGTTAGCTCAGTTCACATTCTTCAATCGGGCAACGTAAAGAAGTAATAAAAGAGACAGCTCACTGGTGGCGTACGTGCACGGATGGGGACGTACGGCTCATGTGTGGATCGCTCATTCGCTCCGCTTCCCCGAGGTTTGACGAATCGGACGATCCATCAGTCCTTCCATTACCGAATCTGCCAACTAGTCTTCGGTTGGACCAACAATAAAATGAACCGAGAAGTGATAGGAGCATCAAATTATGGTGAAAAGTAGTTATTTTTTAAAACCCCCGTTCCATTTTCATTAAAACGAAACCATCCAACATTCAGCTTTCAACAAGTTTAGCACACACCCCCTTACATCCCTTTTCCTAACCTTACGCTTTACATAACTAAAAGCATCACTCCTTCCTAATTCATTTTCCAAAAGCTTTAGCTCCACACACCAATACATCAGCAACCATTTCAAATCCGGTTATCCATTGTAAAAGTCTATAGAAGTGGTATGACAACAGAGAGGATAAATAATACATTCAAAATTTCCTCCTAAATATTCAACAATCCTTCACTCCAGTAATTATTGAGCTACGAAGATTAGAATTAGAAGCCAAAACTTAAGCGATCAACTCAAAAACCAAAGATCTGAAACCCTACACCTACACGGTCTAACTAGCTACCAAGCGGCAGCCTGACCAGTGGCTACAAGGCGGTCTGATCGGCCTCCGTTATTACCGAGCCTGAGAGTGGTATGACTGCTCCCCTATTCCCATAACATAAAATCAACCCGAATCTAAACTACTTTCGGTGCAACTCTAAAAATACTTGGCCAAATGAGATGAGATTTTCGCACACCTTACTTAAGATATCAGGAACCTATTTCATCTAAAAATTTCTTGAATCTTTATCGAAGTTCAGACATTTATCAAGAAAAAGCAAACTTGCTCTAAAACCGGGCAAAAACCAAAAAATCATAATAGGACTTGTTCATGGGTGGAGGATGGTCAAAATAGCTCTAAGAACTCACAAAGATTCAAGGCAAAACCCTTGGATCAAGAATACTCACGATAAGGTCATATCCAAACAAAAACGGACAATTTCAAAATTTTGCAAGACCTAATGCCTAGATATTTAGGGATTGATCTCCATGAGTCATCTACTTACACGTTTTTGGCATACAGCAAGATCAAGAAAGGGAGAGAATCGATCAAAACCAACAAGAACAAAGACAAATCAACCAAATCAAGTAGACTTTATGAGTGAAGAACAAAGTTGATTTCTTACTACTTGAGAATAAAGGTTTTTCAGCCACTCCACATGGAGGACAAGATAACACATCACATCACTCACACTTTTTAAATCTTAACTCTAGAATACTTAACTAGAATGTTGTATGGTTGGCTTGCAAGCTTCTATTCTAACCCCATTAAATAGATAAGCCAACCAACCCACATCTAATCCTAATGGATATTATCCACTAGTACATATGGGAGAAACCCATTAAACCCATACAACATGGGTTTTACTCACATAATTAACTCATACACGCTTTTCAAACCACATAAGCTCCAAATTGCTAAGTCATCATCCTTTGATCCACTTGATCATCTCAGCTTCTCCTTAACCTAAACCGCTTTCTCAAGCGTCACTCAAGCATCGTGGTTTTTATCCAACACAATTTTTGGCACTTGGCAAATTTACCAAAATACCCTTCATTGATCTGGTCTTCATCTTCCTTTAGAAGCAATTGACAATATTGCCATGTGTAGGTACACCACTGGCTTGCTATGCGTTGGAAAATCTTTTTTTTGTTTCGATTGCAATAGACAATGTCTCACTTGGACCGACCAAGTCACTTAGTGTAACCCGTCCCTTGAAACTTCCTTTCAATATTTGACGTCTTCCTTGTGCCACGGTTGAGCTCAGCCATCTCACCTAGCATCATTGATCGTTCTATGTCTCCGCTCTTCCATGAGCGTAGGCCCGATCCTCGTCGTTGACCATGGTTGATTCCAAGTCTCCCTGTATATCCAAAGACTAAGAAATCATTTTTGGGCATAAGTTCTTCACAACTTATCCCACGTTAGTCAAAATATGATTCATGTAATACATACACTTACCTAGGCAAAAACAAACCAAATAAAGACAAAAATTCCCAAAATACCAATTTTCTGCTGAAGCAACACATTTGATGGTCAGACCGCTGACATCCGTTGGTCTAACCACTGGCGTCACTAGTCTGATCGCCTCCTACGCCGGTCTAACCACCAGGTCTGAAGTAAATTCTGAAAACTATAAATTTTGCAACATTCAAAATTCAACTCCACAGAAAATGTCAATGGTTCATCACAGAGCAATCTGGGCCCTCTTAGATGGTCTCTCAATCTACCTCTTGATGAATCCATTAGTAATTCCTCAAACATACAATAGGAGGTGGTTTTTAAAATTTTAGAGAGAATTTTGCAAAGAGAAGCTCAAAAGGGTCACGAAGGATTGAAACAAGTAAAAATGACCACATGAGCCAAAAATGAAGTGAAGCCACTGAAAAGAACAAGTTTTCCATAAAAAGCTTCAACTCCACCAAAAAGAATTTGGAAATCTCACTTTAAGTTTATATTAAAAAATAATTATTTTATTTGACCTTAATCATGGTGAAAAGAGATCAAAAGATCAAGAGAATCTCAACAAGACATAAGAGGTCCAATCTTAGCAAGAATTTACACAAAAACTCTAAATCATGCTCTAGATATATATTTTTATCAATCTTTCTCCTCTTTAATAATGGAGTTATCAAGATGTATAGAAGAAGATAGAGCATGAATGAGATGAAATGACTGCATTTTATTCATTTTTAGCTTAAGAAGCCATAAAAATTATCCAAAGTAACTTCATAACAAACTATATATAACAAATTTAAGCCAATTTTAGCAAGATCGGAAATTAAATGGATTGGTTAGCATGTCAAATTATTCAAAGTCATAGTTTAGCCAAAGATATCCCAAAATGAGCTAAGTCATATCAATAAACTAAATGGAACTAAGAAGTTACAATTTACTCAATTTAGAGTGCTACAAGTTCAAAATTAAATCATTTTGTACAAGCACTTGGATTTAAGCACAATTAGCGCAAATGACAATTTTTTAATTACATTTTTGTGTTATCGTATTAAAGCAAGTCCTAAATTAGGAGCCATCCATAACTGTCTCCTAAGTTTCAATTATTTTTCTTAATTTTGCTTTTCTTAGCCATGTGTTAGATCTCAAGGCTTATACCAACCATTCCAAGTAAGAAGCATAAGAGAGTGGTCATGGTCATCCAAAATTCCCCCTGAGTTTATGCACAGTGCAATAGCAAGCCATCTCATGATAAATGATTGGTGAGATCAGTTTTTCATACATAAAAGAGATCATTTTTTATTTATTTTTCTTAATTCAAGAAGAATGAGCTATTTTTGAGTCTGTAAGCTATGCCCAACCTGAACCACAAAAGCCTAGTAGAAGTACACTTATGCTTTAACAAAGAACTAGCATAGCTCAATTTAGATTCTAGACTCAACTTAGCCTATTTGACATGATATGAATCGTAAGAACATCACTAGAGCAAAACTAGTTATAAGATCCAACAAGACATGTTTTAGTTCCATATTTTCATATTTAAGCAAGCTATAATGGCAAAAGCTAATCTACATATGGAAAGATGTGATTAGTCTAACAACTTAGCACAAGACATGGCAAGTTGTAAAGAAAAATATTATGTTACACAAGAATATTAGTCAAAGCTCCATGTATATTGTATATTATGTTACAATAGATGCAAAAAATTCATATTCTTCCTAACAATAGGCCAAAAGGACTCATAACCGCCAACTCTCCCCGTAAAAAAGCAAAACAAGAAGAATCGAGAGTCTTTGTGAAAATGTCTGCAACCTGGTGCTCTGACTCCACAAAGTGAAGCACAACATCACCTTTCTTTATATGGTCTCTAAGAAAATGGTATATAATATCAATGTGATTGGCTCTAGAGTGTTCCACTGAGTTTTTGGCAATATTTATGGTACTAGCTTATCACAGAAGAGGGAATGCTATCTAAATCCAACCCATAGTCTAGTAGAGTAGATAAAATCCAGAGAACTTGAGAACAACTACTATCAGTAGCTATGTACTCCGCTTTTTGCGGTGAACTGTGCAATAAAGAACTACTTCCGAGATGACCAAGAGATAAGAGATATGCCTAAGAAATGACAAGTGTTAGAGGTACTCTTTGTATCTATTCTACACCCCACAAAACCAGCATTAGAAAAAACACAAAGAGAGTGAGCAGAATGAGAAGAATACCAAAATTGAAAGTCAAGAGTGTCATGAAGGTGCCAAAGATGTGGCACAATACTTGATGATGTGAGGCACGAGTTGAAGTATGAATCGAGTGACAAGGACACCTTCCTATGCAGGGTCAAAAGTAACTCCGATGCGAATGGTCTTCGAAGGTTCCACTGGATCCAACGGAACTTCCTTGACTTGCTCATTCAGCTTTGGTGCAAATTGAGTGCTCTTGAGTCTCGATGCAAGATTGCATACGAGCCTTTTAATTAGAGAAATCAACTCCATAAAAAAGGGTGACTTGGATGAATACTTGTCTGATGTTATAGCTCCTAAAACTGGTTAAGATCTATGATAAGAGCTAACCGAGCTCTGATACCACTTGTAGGACTGGTCTAGCAACATTGCCGGGGGGGATAAATGGTGCCTTTAAATTTTCCCAAGTATTCACCAATCATTCACTCTAGTAGCTACTAAGCCATGAAGATTAAGATTGGAAGCCAAAGCCTAAGCAATCAACTCGAAAACCATAGAACCAAAACCCTGAACATGGATTGTTTGACCGGCTACCAAGCACCGCTCTAACTGGCGCTCAAGCAGTCTGATAGGTGGCTACAAGGCGGTTTGACTGGTGGCTACCTGGCAGTCTGACCAGAGATCACTAGTGGTCTAACTGGCTACAATGGCAGTTTGACTAGCCTCCGGTAGGACTGGGCCTGAGAGTGCTATGACTGCTACCTTGTTCCCATAATAGAAAATTAGCCTGAACCCAAACCACTTACGGTGCAGCTCCAAAAATCGATGGCCAAATGAGATGAGATTTTGCACACACCTTAAGGTCTGAAGAACCCATTCCAAGAAGAATCACTTGAATCCTTGTCAAAGTTCAGACCTTTCTCAGAAATAAGCAAAGGTACACTAAAACCGAGCAAAAACCAAAAACTCAAAATATGACATGCTTATGGGTAGAGGATGGCCACGATAGGTCTAGATGT
Organism: Dendrocalamus sinicus; assembly: GCA_036346575.1. NCBI lineage: Eukaryota > Viridiplantae > Streptophyta > Magnoliopsida > Poales > Poaceae > Dendrocalamus > Dendrocalamus sinicus. The sequence goes on from CM070664.1 coordinate 18,763,984, forward strand.
ATTCTCTTGTCATAGAAAATTAGAACTCACAAATATATGAGGCAAAATACCTTGGATCAAGAAAACTCACGATGAGGTCAAATATAAGCAAAAATGGGCAACTTCAAAAACTTACAAGACCTGATACCAAGATGGATGGGGATTGATCTTCATGAGTTATTTCTATCACTTACACATCTTTGTAATACAACAAGATCAAGAAGATCTAAACCAAGCAGAACATATGGGGAAAACCCATTAAACCCTCACAACATAAGTTTTACTCACATACTTGACTCATACATGCTTTTGAAAGCACATGGTCCCGGATTTGCTAAGTCATCATCATTTGATCTACTTGAGCATCTAAGCTTCTCCTTAAGCTAAACTGCTTTACCAAGCGTCACTCAAGCACCACAGTTTGGTCGAATGTAGTTTTCGGTATTTTACAAACTTACCAAAATACCCTTCCTTGATCTGATCATATTTATTTGCAAGCAATCATCATGTTTGCTACATATAGGTGCACCACTGGCTTACCATACATTGGCAAGTCTCTCCTGTTTCGGTTCTATTGGACAAAGCCTCACTTGGACCTACTAAGCACTTGGTGCAAACCCTCCCTTGAATATTCCCTTCAATATTTTCTATCTTCTTTATGGTATGCTTGAGCTCAGCCACCTCACTGGCATCTTTGCTTGAAACATGCTTCATGCAACACATATGCACTGACCTAGCTCAAAACAAACCAAACCAAGACAAAATTTTTCCAAAATACCAATTTTCAGTCGAAGCAATGGCTGGTCAGACCGTTGGTGCTGGCCGGTGTGACCAATAGCTAGCCTGACCGCCTCCCAGGCTAGTCACACAACTAGGTCTGAAGTAAAATTTGAAACTATAAATTTTGCAAAATTCAAAATCTAACTCCACACAAATGTCAATGGTTCATCACAGAGCAACCTAGACCCTCTTCATGGTGTCTCAAAGTCGCTTGCAGCTCCTGATGAAATACACTAAAACTCCCTTAGGCCTAAGTGGACCAAGCTGAAGCTTTGCTGAAACATGAAATGGGGGTGAAACATCCATGAACCACCTGAGTTCCCAATGATATACCATGTGCTTAGGGTGTGTCAATGGATTAAATACGAATCGAATAGTGGTTTTACTATATTTGTATTCATATTTGGTCAAACAGAAATACAAATTTGAATATACTTGAATATGAATATGAATCGAATATTATAATGAATACGAATACAAATACGAATCGAATATCTACTCAATTTGGTCAGATGCGAATATCCTATGGCACAATGAAGTTTAGCAAATTAACATATGTTTTAAAGTAATATTTATGCCTATTTTCCTCTAGTTCGTCACATAATCATTGATTATTGGTGCCATTTTGCTACTAATCCTAACTAATTTTAGATATATTGCAAATAAATCGGTTATAAACATATTGAATTTGGTTAAAAAGAGCATATAAAAAGCTTTATGGGAGATATGCCAAAATAAAAAAAATACCAAATTAGAGTCCACCATGATGACGGGCTTATCGAGATGATCGAAACACATATGTAATATGTTCAATTTGGAGATGAAATACAAAAGATACGTCAAGTATTCTATGTACCACATTCGAATCCGGATAATAATTTCACATATCACAGTCGAATTCGTATTCAGAAAAAAAATCGGATACTAATATTCATTTTACGCTTTCCATATTCGCTACCAACCGAACACCCTACATGTGCTAGTAGCTCTCCTTTTGTAATCGTGCTGGTTCATGACATAAAACTTCTGATTTTTTTTTAAAAAAAGACGGGATAGCTACACAACGGTGTGTCATGTGTGTGTCTATGTGTAACGACAGGAGCAGCCACATCACCAATGACTAGGATGTGGGCCCACGCTCACACATACTTTTCCAGTTCCTTTTTTTTTCACCCCTACCTTAATGAACTCAGCCCGGCAAATCGTTTTGCCGGCCCCCCGGAAAGTTCTTTTTTGTACTGCTTGGGGTGGAGCCGGAGATGGTAAGATCCTCCTACGTTCTTCCCTTGTCTCTATATATATGCGACCCGTGCAGTGCAACACTTCACTGCCTCCCAGCTACATAAAAGCGAGCTCTTGAGCGCCAGTTTACCAAAGCCATCCATAGCGTTCCATCTGCGCCATCTCAAGCAAGGAACACAGAGGCGTCAACCATGGCTTCCGCCGCCCTCCCAGAGGCCGTCGAGCCCAAGAGGAAGGAGGGCAACATCAAGTTCGCCTCCGCCTGCGCCCTTCTCGCGTCGATGACCTCCACCCTCCTCGGCTATGGTACATACATCCTCTCTAGGAGCAGATTCCCTGACAGACAGACTACTTGTCGAGATCGCAAATAGGGTGTCATTCATTTATCTTGTCCTCTCTTTTCTATATTTATTTTTCGTATATCTTTAATATTGGGCACATGAGGTCTATATTTATACTGACGCTGTTGTAGAGAGAGTTTTGGTGGCGACATTTCGAGGTTGTTCTGATCACTCCATCTGCAACGATTAGAGATGCTATAATTGGAAGAGTTAAGAGACGATTAAGAGTTGACAAGGGGAGAATTTTGTCGGGTGGTGTTGTGAGGTGCATATTCTTCTTTGGATATGTTTGGAATATCCGGAAGAGTGTATTCCGCACATATCGATATTTGGCACGTATCGCTATTCCGCTATGCCGCATTGATTTATTGAGACATTCCCATCAGGGAAAACTCTATTGCCAAAATTTTGTCATTAATCGATGGTTATCAGTTTTATCGTGGGTGCCGGCAAAATTCTAAACTGGGAAAAAAGTTTGGATAAAATTTTCGTACGAAAAATCCGTCAACCAATGGTTACCGGTCCTATCACTGCCATTCGATAAAATTTTTAAACTGACACATTTTCCCCTTACTCTGACCCGCGTTTGAGGTGATTACGACTTACAAATATATGCGGAATGTCATCACTACATCCACACGTGTAGTGAACTCCCTTTTGCTTTGCTTTGCACGGGCTCATCATATACACTGTTCGACTTGCAGACATTGGGGTGATGAGCGGGGCGGCACTGTACATCAAGAAGGACCTGAAAATCACGGACGTGCAGGTGGAGGTCCTGATGGGCATCATGAGCGTCTACGCGCTCATTGGATCCTTCGCGGCGGGGCGGACGTCCGACTGGATCGGCCGCCGGTTAACAATCGTGTTCGCGGCCGTCATCTTCTTCGCGGGCGCCCTCCTAATGGGCTTCGCTGTCAACTACGCCATGCTCATGTTCGGCCGCTTCGTGGCTGGCATCGGTGTTGGCTACGCGCTCATGATCGCCCCAGTGTACACGGCCGAGGTGTCGCCGGCGTCAGCGCGTGGCTTCTTGACTTCCTTCCCGGAGGTTACTATCAACTTCGGCATCCTCCTCGGATATGTCTCCAACTATGCCTTCTCCCGGCTTCCGCTCCACCTCGGCTGGCGTGTCATGCTCGGCATAGGAGCGGCCCCGTCCGTCCTGCTCGCGCTCATGGTGTTCGGCATGCCTGAGTCGCCCCGGTGGCTCGTCATGAAGGGCCGCCTCGCGGACGCCAAAGTCGTTCTGGAGAAGACATCTGACACGCCAAAGGAGGCCGCGGAGCGCCTTGCGGACATCAAGGCTGCCGCAGGCATTCCTGAGGACCTCGATGGCGACGTGGTAACCGTGCCCAAGAAAGGAATCGGCGAGGAAAAGCGGGTGTGGAAGGAGCTCGTCCTGTCCCCGACCCCGGCCATGCGGCGCATCCTGCTCTCGGGAGTCGGCATCCACTTCTTCCAGCAATCGACGGGCATCGACTCCGTCGTTCTCTACAGCCCTCGCGTGTTCAAAACCGCGGGGATAACCAACGATAACCGCCTCCTGGGCACCACCTGCGCCGTGGGGGCCACCAAGACGCTTTTCATCCTGGTGGCCACCTTCCTCCTCGACCGCATCGGCCGACGCCCGCTGCTGCTGAGCAGCGTGGGAGGCATGATTTTCTGCCTTGTCGGCATAGCAACGGGCCTCACCGTCATTGGCCACCACCCGGAGGCCAAGATCCCGTGGGCCGTTGGCATGTGCATCACGTCCGTCCTTGCCTACGTCGCCTTCTTCTCCATCGGCCTCGGCCCCATCACGTGGGTGTACAGCTCGGAGATCTTCCCGCTGCAGGTGCGCGCGCTGGGCTGTGCGCTCGGTGTGGCGTCCAACCGCGTGACCAGCGGCGTCATCGCTATGACCTTCCTGTCGCTGTCCAAGGCCATCACCATCGGGGGCAGCTTCTTCCTCTATGCCGGCATCGCCACGCTCGCCTGGGTGTTCTTCTACACCTACCTCCCGGAGACCCGAGGCCGGACGCTGGAGGAGATGAGCAAGCTGTTCGGCGCCACAGACGCTTGCACGGAATCAGACGACACCGCGAAAGAGAAGAAAGTGGAAATGGCCGCCAATAACTAACCGCAAATTATCAAATCAGCAAGGTGTTCTTGCTAAAACTTGTGCTGTGTTTGGTTAGCTGCAAACGTGCCATAGGAGTTGAAGTAACGTGGGAGATTCGCTGATCCGGTGCTGCTGGAGAGCGACGGCAAGCTCCAGCTCGAGACTTTCAGAGCTTCTTAAAATCTCTAGTACATGAATTTTGTTTTGCGCTTTGGTTTGTCCGTAAAGTTTGTGAGCTAAGTAGCTAACCGGGCTGGGGCTAAGTGTGTACTGTGTAGAGGTGTCAGTCACGTCTGGTTCGAAAACTGGTGGTGGTTCGAGGACTCCGCCGAACGAATGAAGCTAGCCACGGAAAAAGGTGTAAGGAACAAAAACTATCTGTACCTTTATCTATATAAACAGACTGGTGTTGAGATATGAGATAAAGAAATTCTCATGTTAATTGGAAAAAGATCTAGCCGTTCATCTAGTGGACCAGAGTTATAATGGCTTAGATTAAAACAAAGAATCCATGTTAAGTATAAAATTAGCAATTTCATTTTCATACAAATTACCAAGTAAAATCTCCAAATTACTAAAATTCGGAATGATAATTAAATGAAAATTAGGAACTTAAAAGAATGAGTTCATGTCAAGTACAATCCAAATTAACTGAAATCCAGAATAAAACATGAAGGAAAATTAACAATTTGATTTTGATACAAATTCTAAAGTAAAATCACTAAATACCTAAAATTCATAATAATATTTAAATGAAAATCAGCAACTTCAAAGAATGAGCCCATGTTAAGTACCACCTCACCGCCGCCACTAACCATCACCATCTGACCACCACTATCCTCCTTCGCCACTTTGGGCCTCATTGGTAAGCTCGTGGTACCATTCAGGTGCAATCCAACTAGATAATTTAACTCAGTGTAGTGTCTTATGCCACTGCCGCCATAAAACATGGTCACTAGCGTTGCTCTAGTGACCATTGGTCCCCGAGCCACCCGCTCTCGTGTCACAAACACTCCCTCTATCTCTCTCCTAGCTCGATTCCCTTAGAAGCTCTCCCTAGCACCGACGTTGTCGCATGACCGAGATGACCTCACCATTTAGCACAACCGCACGGCCACCTTAGTCCACCTCTATAGCCTCTACCACCACCATTAGATTCCCCATGATGTTGTTGTTCTATTTTTTGCTAGCTCTGATCCCCACCATTAGCGAGCTCGCATGTCTCAAGGTAATGCAAGGAAGTAGAGCAGGCAGAGAAAGGAGTAGAAGGGGAGGCTGACGAGTGGGTTTTAGCCACATTGGCGCTCTTGTGGCATGCCCAGGTGGCACCCGTAAGAGTATTTTGTGCTACGTGTGTGAGGGTGGGCCCGACTTGTCAAATCTACAATAATGTAATGGGGTTGTAGTTTTGTGATAATTTTCACCCACTACTACAGAAAGCCTAATACTAGACGCCAAATCACAGACGGTTTTGTGAAATCGTCTGTGATGTACACTATTACAGACGGTTTTAATTTGGAGGCCGTCTGTGGTATATGTGGCGGGAAAAAGGAGTATCTGGAATATCACAGACGGTTTTTATTATAAAATCGTCTGTGATACTGGAATATCACAGGCGATTTTATAATAAAAACCGTCTGTGATACATTTCCCGCCTTGCAATCCCTCAAAATTTCATATTTTCCCGCTGAAGTCCGAGGATGATTCAGTTTTGAGACACCTTTAGTAAAACGGGCATAACTTTTGCATACGGTGTCCGTTTTCGACGTTCTTGTACTCGTTGGAAAGCTAACGACGAGTCCGATCCAAAAAAAATGACCAGCATCCCTCCAAGACCCGCAAAATCGGCCATCTTTGCACCTAAATCTGCATCGCAAGTTTTTGGTTTTTGTTTGTGCCCTTTTTCTTGGTCTTCCTTTCGGAATTTGGATTTTGCTTCAACTGAAAAGTTGTAGATCTCGTCGAAAATTTTCAAATGAGTATATATAAGCCATATAAAACTTTGCTATTCTATCTTTTCAGACTAGTTGTTTATATTGCATCAGTATATAAAAATTTTTACTCTAATTCACAGACGGTTCTATATATAGAACCGTCTGTGATATTCATTCATCACAGACGGTTCTATATATAGAACCGTCTATGATAATCTGACCGCTGGGCCCGTCGATCCTCCTCAACCCAATCATAGCCAATAGAAATCCACCAATCCTCACCCCACGGATCGTAGCTCCGCCTCTCCGTTCCCGCGCCAAAAAATTTCGAACTCCCGCCTCTCCCTCACTCTCCCTCCCCTATAAATATAATCAAAACCCAGCCTCCTTGCTGGTCTCCTCTTCCTTACTGTCCTCCTCCTCCTCCTTGTTGTTCTCCTCCTTTATGTCCTCCTCCTTGCTGTTCTCCTCCTCCTTGATGTCCCCCTCCTTGCAGATGACGCACAAGTCTACGGGAGGCAAGACACCGTAGAAGCAACTAGCTCGTGCCAACCGTGCAGACGCTCAATCAACACCGACGATGGTGGGCATGAAAGACATCCAGCTCATGCGTTGCATCAGGGGTGAGAAGGCATAGAGGATCTTTGCTTTTTCTCTGTTCTTGTTGTGTAACCTACTAGTTGTTTTGGGATATTGTAATGGTAGGTTCTAATCTTAATAAAAATGGATGTTTTATGTTTGTGAAATGATATGAGATTGAATTGGATGTATATATGTACATGTTGATGTAACACCCCAGGACCCACATTACCCTGGGATGCCACTAAAACCACTCCACAACTAGCCAATTTACAAGATAAATTAAATTGACAACAATTACTACACAAGATAGTATAAGCAGAAGCATAAACAACTAAGGAATAACAGGTAGTGATAACAATTCAATGTTTAAAACATCCTCCAACATTTTAATCTAAAACATAGTTCACAAATTTAACATTATTAATTAATGTAAACAACGCTATGCAAAGGTCTAGAATCCTTTCAACTTTATTACAGCATAAAAATATGATTCACGTGCATCAGTGTGGTGCCGCTCTACCCTTCCCATGCATGCTCAAAGTCCACCTGTAGGGAGGGGGAAACAAGGGTGAGATAAAATCTCAGCAAACAAACTGTTTAACAGGCTAATTAAACTACAATAGTTTAATCATCAACATTTAATCTTCCACAAATAACAATGTTTATATCCTCAACCTCAAATCACATCAACGACGGTAAAGCATTAGCAAATAAATCTTATTTGACTACTTTAAAATCTCAACCACTACCACTACCAAAGACAATAAAGCATATGTATGTTTTACTTCAATACTTTATTATTTCTCACATCCACAATTGCTATCAACAATTACTACAAGAGAAAAGAATCTCATGCCACAATCACAACCCTTTCCATACACAAGGGACGAACCTCATTCCACGACCACATTCACAATCCTCATACCACAAATAACTCACATGAGCCAATTCCACATCACAACTATGAAGTTGTATATTCCACATTACAACTATGAAGTTGAATATTCCACAAAGTAACTTCACCACAATATATTGCATATGTATGCAAATGATCTTTCCACAATGCAATGCATATGAATGCTTTCATGCTATGCTCCGCATCACTCTTTCCTAGCGGGATAAGAAGTGCATCGTATTACGGCAATATACGATGTTGTACTGGTACGGTCGCGGCTAGGTGCGGCGACATCTACATATGCAAATGTCATGTTATGATATGAATGATATGATAATCATAAACCACATGAATTCCACCTCAAAGGAGTATCAACATGCTCACAACATATCCACAACCACATATCCACCACATATTTGTTTTCATATTCCGCAATAGCACACTAAACAAATTTCCACATGATTACGAGCAAATTATCCAAACATATCAATTGATCAATAATTGCTACCATCACAACCACAAGTATTCACTAAGAATACTACCACTTAGACCACAATATATTCGTAAAGGTTTCTACCCCACAACTATATAGATTCACCAAAACAATCCCGCATATCCACAATTAATCCATCAAGATCATAAGCAATTGAATTCATAAAAATACTACCATCTGGACCACGTTAAGAAAACATGTAACAAAGACATAACATCACCAATTAATAGAATTAATTAATGCGAAGGTAGAATAATTAACGAGTTAAACAGTAGCACATCTGCTACGTTTACTTGCCTCAACCGTTGAAGCGAAGCAAATCAAGAGCGCTCAGGGACAAAACCACCTGTCCAAAAGGCATCTCTCAGCACAAAGTTACAGCATACAAACACAACTTAATAATTAAAACGTCGCTAGAACCCCGAACCCGCGCAAACTCCTCTCCGCTCCACAATTCAACAAACTACCCACTGCAGCAGCGCTGCTTAACATTTTCGTATCTTTAACAATACTAAGCCAATTACAGCAAATGATATATCTCTGGTTTCATTACTTGAATTCCTACATTTTTCATGTAGATCACACATTTTTATTTTGATCATAGCTCGGTGTAATTTAATGCACTAAACAGAGGAAATTCTCTGTTCTGTCAGAATGGACAGCAAGATTCAAATGTGTGCCAACCACAGTACAATGATCTAAAAAATATGATTTTTATACAGCAGTTAGATTACTGAATTCCCTACAACTTTATAAAATGCGGCCATGATCATAAAAATCATTTACTACCACTAAATCACAGTTTAATAACAGTCTGTCCTAATCTGTCCCCCTGACAGACAGCGGTATTCCCGACCCTGTTACTCCCAGATCCTACGGCCAAATATTCTGCAACAAATACAAGAGATAGGTCTGGAAGTCCTCTACAAATTTTCTTTTGGGAATATCTGCAGGAAAAATCGTTTCATGGGTCGAAACTGTGCAAACAGACGCGCTGCGCGAATCAATCTACTCCGCGATTAATTTAAAGCTGATGCCGAAACGACGTTCAGGGTATTACAGTTGATCTGCTTGTTTCAGAGGGCATGGCTAGCATTTCCTGAGGCTAGCCAATAAACAAAAATAGGTTTAGGAGTAGAAGGGAATATCATAGATGGTTTTTAACTAAAAACCGTATGTGATAGTTATAATCACAGACGGTTTTTAGTTAAAAACCGTCTGTGATTTATAAATATCACAGACAGTTTTTAGTTTAGAACCGTCTGTGATTCCAAAACAAGCAAACACAAAATTAAAATTAAAGGATGGTTACAAATTTTATTTGCATGCATCAGGTAGACCATCTCATAGACTCGCGTTATAATGCCTTAGACTAAAAAAAGAGCCCATGTAAAGTACAATCCAAATTAACAAAAATTTGGAATAAAAATAAAAGAAAATTAGTAATTTGATTTGCATATGAATTCCAAAATAAAATCCATAAATAAATAATAGAAAATCATTACTATTATAAAAGAATGAGATGGTGGTTGTAGGTTCATTCTCCTCTAACCGCTTTATTCCCTCAACTTCTCACCATTATTCACTTTCTAACCGATCAGAGCAACTCTCTTCTATAGCACAATTTTCTATACATTTAATGAGTTTTGTTGCAACATTGTGTTAAGCAAAATCCAAAAATATGCAAATTTGGAACAAAAATAAACAGATAATAAGAGATTTGATATGTATATGAATTCCAAAGTAAAATACAAATAGGAAGTTCTAACTAAATGACAATTAGAAATTTTGTTTTTTAGATGTAGTTTTCCACAAATACGCAAATTCAAAATACAAATTATAATAAGATTACAAATTAGATTTGTAGAAATTCATGCTAGGAACAAAAAATTAGACTAAAAGAATGAATGCTAGAAATAAAAAATTAGACTAAAAGAAAGTTCTACATCAAGTACAACTAAAAATTCGAATAGCATATAAATTAAAAGAATATCAGGAAAATATTAAATTAAGAGTAAGACTCTATGTCAAGAACACTTGCAAAATCGTGATTAAAAATAAAAGAAAACTCACAATTTAATTTTATACAATTCCAAGGTAAAATCACAAAATATCTAACATTACACATAAAAACTAAATAAAAATAAAATTTTTAATTGTATACGTTAAAATTAAATGAAAATTATGAATTTGATTTCTGTACATATAAATTAGGAATTAGAATTCCAAAGTAGGTAAAATCTAAATAAATGCCAAAAATGGGGTTTTAGGGAAAATCCGAATAAATGCCGAAAATGGGTGTTTAGGCCATTAATTGGTTTGGGCCTTCTTTAGCTGATGGGTTTTTCCCCTCTTTTAACACTTCTTGTTTGAAGGTCAGATGTTGTATGAAGGCCGTATGTTTTTCTTTGTTGTAATGTCAATTCATACTGTATGCACCACCTAATTTTTATGTTACTTTGCAGAAAAATTAAAACATCTAACCATAGATATGATAATTATAAATATGTGGAGTAATTTAATTATGTTTAGATATTACTATGTTGACTATTTGTATGCCACATTGAACCACTAACTTTGTTTTTCTTAATTAGCCATGCAAGCAAAGTAGCTAACTTTTGTACTGTATCTCTCAATGATTCTTTGATTTCTTCCTGACTGCATCAACACAAGTATTATTGACACAATGCAAATCAATTCGTCAATTAGGGAGCACTTTTGTTCTTTGTAGAACTTGGATGCATTATCAATCATTGGAGCTTAAAGTTAAAATTGAATTTACATTGTACTATAATCTACTAAACATAAATTTTATATTAAGTACTATTTTCATAATCTAAAACTATCGATTTAATTATTTTATCTTTTGAATGGGGACAAAGTACTTTATCAATGTAGCCAGCCCATAAGAATGCACGCATTGTCGACCAGTATAATTAATTGTGTGGGCACTTCCCTAAACTAGGTTGTTACTGGTTAAGGCCCGTAAAGGCCCATGATGCATGCATGCCTATCTAGTTTAGTCACATATTGTTTATTCTATTCATGAGGGAGACTCCTTCCGCCTATATGTAAGGGTGGTAGGGGCTCTCATTGTACACATCTACAGATCTCGCATCCGCCCAAGCAATAAAGAGAGAAATACTATTCGAGACTAATTTTTTGTGATGAGGTTAGAGACCTGCACCTGGTCAAGCAAGACCAATCATTGGTCCCAACCAGCTAAGACCACAAGGATCCCGTCATTGGTCTCTGGCCTCTTAGAGACTAGCATGCCCTACGTAGATGATGCCACCACAATACCCTTGGTCTATTACTGTGGACCAAGAAGGGTGCACATGCCACCTCACATGCCACCTTCTCCATGCATGCAAGATGATGTACCCACATGTGGAGGCAGCAGCTGTGCACCTCATGTACAATCCGGGAGCATGACCATGTTTACGCAGGAGACGGAGATGCATCTACCCATGATCAAGGACAACTGCCACCAAGACTGAGACTACAAAAGAATTTGGACACCCATGGCTTCGTAGTGGATTAAAGCACAAGTAGTTTACACAGACCCACGATGATTCCACATCACCATTGTTGAGTAGCTTTCCAACTAGTACTCACACGTCCACAATAGACTCTGTTTGTGAAAGTTATAGACTTTTTAATACGGCGTCCTACTAAGTGTGACAAACCAAATCTAAATTGAATCCAATTCTTCTTATCTTCAATTTCCTTGTTTGAAATGACTTGAATCCATGAGAGACATGTAAAAGTAAGTCCTTTAAACCTTTGGAAAGTCTTAGGATAGTAGGATATCACCCATAGCTGCCCCACAAGCCATGGACTCCCATCATTTCGCAACCTCATGTGACACTCTCACAGTTTGTGCAGCCTCCAATGAACTTGCTATAACTTTGTGTAGAAAGCTCCAAATCATATGTCGTTTGATCTGTTAGAAAGTAGACTTAGTAAGGTTTCCAGATATTTGCATTGTACATGTTGGATCCTTCTGAGTTGCCACATATATCATTGTGAACTTCTTTGACAATACTGCACCCACACCTCACATGGGCCGCATACTATGTTTGAGAGTATCAAAAGACACAAAGAAGCTTCACATTCTTGATCTTTCTGTGAATCTTCTCCTTCAAACCTAAAAACAATCAATGACCCACTATTAGGTAGTATAAAACTCATTAAAATTAAATGGAAATTCATTGACAAGCAGATTCACATGTTCAACAAGTTTCTTGGCTCATGCATGTGTTATTAGTCCTTTGTGCACTTGTTCTTTTCATCATGGATTGAACTTATGGTTTGAATTGGTGTACTAGGAATACTAGGATCAGCACCCTGCGAAGGAGAAAACATAATAGTGTTTGGGATGTTCTCATCATCTTTCCCCACTTGAAAAGGAGTCATTCTCAACTCTGATTCTTTTAGTCCAAAGAATGGTGATAAATTAGCAACATTGAATGTAGTACTCACTACATAATCATCACCTGGAAGCTCTATCTTGGAATAATTGTCCTTGATATTCTCTAACACTTTGAATAGAACATCACCACGAGTCATCAATTTGGACTTATACTTCTCCAGAAAGTATTATTTGCGAAGATGAACCCAAAGGAAGTCACCTGACTTGAATATCATCTTCTTTCTTGTCTTGTTCACCTTTTCTTCATAGTAGTGCACCTTCTTTTCAATTTCTACAGTCTTGGCATGAATTTTCTTCACAAAATCAACACAATTTGATGCTTCCATATTTGCATTCTTTTGAAGTGGAAGTGGTGGAAAATCCAGTGGTGTGATTGGTTTAAACTCATACACCACCTTGAATAGGCACAATTAAGTAGTAAAGTGTACCATCCTGTTATAACAAAACTATATGTACGGTAAACAATATTCCCACTCTTTATGTTCTTCTTAATCATCATTCGCAATAGCATTTAAAGTGTACGATTCACTATCTACGTTTGTCTATTGGTGAGTAGGTGATAAGTTGATGGGAATAACAACTTAATCTTGAGCTTGGCTCACAAAGTTTTTCAGAAATAGCTCATAAACTTGATGTCGCGATCTAAAATGATAGTTCTTGGCACATCATGCAATCTCACAATCTCCCAAAAACAAATAAGCTACATATGACACATCGTCGCTTTTGTGATAGGGTATAAAATATGCCATCTTAGAGAACATATCCACAGTGAAAAATATGGAATTCCTCCATGACAATATGGAATTCCTCCCTCTCTAGTTCTGGGTAATTCTAAAACAAAATTCATACTAATATCCTCCTGAGGTACACTAGAAACAGAAAGTGGGGTATATAAACCATTCAAATTAAGCTTATATTTTGTTCGTGGCATGTTACACAACATTATACAAACTGTTCAACATCAAACCTCATCTAAGGTAAGTCGGACTGTCAGGGGCAGCGAAGTGGTCGGAGATGATGGTGATGATGGTGCTGGCAAGCTTCTATGGACTATACCCAAATCGGGTTAGGGAGGATGATGAGGGAGGCAAGGTGAAGAGGTGGATGCTATCAAGGAAGGGCGGAGCACATGAGAGTGATGGGGTGATGAGATGGCCGCGGTAGAGCACGGCGGTGGCGACGATGAGCTCGATTCAGGCTAGCTATGGTCAAGAGTGGGTGGGAAGGAATTGAGGTGGAGATGGGGACGCAATGGAAGGCTTGCGCAACTTAAATAGCTGGGCGGAGGGGAGCTTGCGCGAGTCACGGTGCAACAGCCGATAGGAAGGCATGACGCTAGTGCAAGCGTGTGTGTGGGATGACACAGGAGTAGTTGTGGCATGGTCAGTGAGGTGCTAGCATGATGTGATGGGGCATGGGCGCACACGACGAGGCGGCAAGATAAGGCTAGCAGGTGCGGCAGCGCATGCTGGGAGGAGCTGGCGTGGTGAGGGCGACATTGGCATCAGTGCTTCTGTTCGACGATGTGATGGGTGCACGTGGGTACAATCGGTGATGCATGGTGACAACGAGGCATAGGCATGATGTGGGCCATAGTGGTGGTGATGCAATGAGGGCAGGTGTGGGCGCTGTTGGGAAAGGCCTAGCATGGATCGGGGTGTGAGCGCGCGGGTGCACGACTGATCGTGTAGCGTGGCGTGCCAGGCTTGGGAGTGAGAGCACGTGCGGCTGTTGCAGTAAGGTAGTACGTAGCATGGCTGGTTCAGGATCATGGCCAAAGCAAGGCGAGCAAGAGAAGGAAAAGGGGGAACGGCTAGGCTGATTTGGCATCGGGACGGGAGGGAGAAAGAGGGAGACTGGGAATGGGCCGGTGGGCTAAATGGCTATGGATGCGGAGGAGAAGAGAAGAAGGAAAAAGAAAATGGGCTGGCCCAAAACGATTTTCATATTCTATTTTTACTTTTTGGATTTGAATTTGGATTTTGAATTCATATTTGATTTTTATTTTAGGCTTGATTTGAATTTGAGTTGCAGTATGAATACCAAATTTGATTTTTTTGCCAGAATTTGAATTGTGCACAAAATCAATTTTATTCCCCAAATTTCAATTCTACATAAAATGGGGTGTTAGAAATTTACATGAAATGGGGTTTGCAAAAACAGAAGCACTGGCCCCATTTGCACCAAGCCATAAATGTATTAAGAGGGCTACATGAGAACTCAATAGGTGAGTTAGGGAATAAGTAGTTTTGCTCTTCTGTTATATAGTGCCATGCTAAATAATTAAAAGGTTGAGGTCTTTATCTATTGTAATAGTAATTGTCTTCTTTTGTTACTATCTCAGAGATGGTCCTATTGTTGTACTCTCTAATTGTCAATGGCAAGATGGCTACTCTATAAAATTGCAGTCACACTTTAACCACTAGCTAACACTATGGTATAATGCTTAGTTGTTATTTCATTTCATCACTATATTAAGTAATTTGGAAGAAAGAGTAATCTACGTCATAGTATAGTTTTTTTTCTTAATTGTCATAGTAGTAGTATAAGAGAGCTTGTTATTTCCAATGGTTGGTATCATATATAGTGACTAGTTATTAAAATGTATTTTTTAAAACTATAAATAGGGTTAATTCATTATAGTCATTATAATTGTTTATCTAATAATATTTCATTTTAATTGTGAGAGATATGTTCAATCATCTCAAGCTCAAGTGGAACTATGGAATTGTTTTATTCTAATTATATTTAAATCTACAAATATTTTTAGAGGAAAGAAAAACTTAATACAAATATAAAATATTCTAGCTCTCTTGATAATAAAATGGTATGCTAAGGGGTTGTTTGTCCTAGCTCCTACTCCTAGCTTGTTGTTTGGAGCAGGTGGAACCATGCCAAATAGGGTAGCTCTAGAAAAAGGATCCTTGGAGCAACGTGGATCCAGAGCACTGTTTATACTACAAGAAATGTGCCCTTTTATGACGTATATAGCATGACATTAGGTGAAAATGTCACGAAATCATCTAGTTTATGACGTTTTTAGGAGACATTTTTCGTTAATGACAAAAAAATGGACTTGTGTCACTAAAAACGTCATAAAACGAGTGTGATTCTATTTTGTGACGTTTTTGCTTTGTCATACAGCCTGATTTACAAATGTCATAATTCTATGACAATGTTTGTATGTCATAAAATTATTTATATAATTTTTAAAACTATGGGCCCACGTGTCAAGATGGCCCCACTAGTCCCTTGTGATTTTTTTACCCCTGTATTATCGAATTCGTCCATTAATCTAGGCTGGGCTGGGCTGCCTTGCATAAATAAGTCATTGCGCAAAATTAATATATCAACAAAAAAATCATTGTGCAAAATTAATATATATAAATAAAATAGCCTCATTTTACCATGATGGGGGTTGAACACACAGTATGTTGAATAAATTCTAGAGCACTAACCACTAAGATACCAGTTGATTGTTGAATATTATGGCATCATACATTATTTATACTGTATATGCTTTCTATACTTGGGCGCCTACATGGCAGTAAACCCCACCTGTAATTGTAGGCCCTAACTGTCAGTACAAGCTCTAGAAAAATGAAAAACAAAAACAAAACATACACGGATGCTTGAACTTGCGATCTAGTGTTTAGGGACATGTTAACACTGAACTACAGAACCAATTTTGATAGTGTTTGCACTTCACTAGTATAAATGCATAGCGGTGACGGCAGCCCAACAGTTTTTCTAGGGGAAATGAAAAAAAAAGAAGAAAAAACACAGTCCGAGCCGGTTTCGATCCGTGGTCGTTGATAATGAAGCAAACAGACCTCACCACCAGGCTACTCTGAATGTTGGAATCTGTGTTACACATAAATTTATTTGTAGTATAAAAGGAGCTGAAAAGTCATGCGCCCCGTGTTCATTGGAGGAAAAACGAACTTCATCAAAATAGCAGTTTTCACCTTTTAATCCATGATTTAAATTTCGAACTTGTTTATCTCACTCATATGAACTCCAAATTGGACTATTCTTTTTCTAGTGTTCATATAAAATCATTCTCTACTGTTTCGTGCACTTATATTTTAGAGTTATTATTTTTGTCTTAAAATATGACTTGCATTCGTGTGTTTGAGAAAAAAATGAGTGCTTATGGGAACAAAATATGTTACCATGCCAAGTTTATAGAATTTTCTAACTAAATTTTGATATTATTATAACTAGTTCCTGTAATTATCATAGAATAATTGTAATAGTATCTAAAATTAATCAGAAAACTATGTGAGAGATGTATATATTTGTGAACAATGAATAGTATCACTTTATTAAAATCTATTTATTTTTTATGAAAAACTTATGGATCCAAAATATATTACCATGTCAGTTTTTAGAATTTTCTAACTAAATTTATATATTATTATAATTATTTTGGGGAATTACCATACAATAATTGTACTAATATCTATACTTGGTTAAAAAATTCTAAAAACTTGCATGACACCATGTTTTTGGTGTATAATAATTCTATAAAAAATTCAAATGATTTTAACGAAGCGGCACTATACATTATTCACAAATGGATACATCCATCACATAGTTACATGAAACTATGCCACAGATGTATCTGTTTGTGAACAATGTATAGTATCACTTTATTAAAATCCATTGAAATTTTTATAGTGAGCTTATGGACCAAAAATATGTTACCATGTCAGTTTGTAGAATTTTCTACCTAAATTTAGATATTATTATAATTATTTTATGGACTTAACATAGAATAATTGTAACAATATCTAAACTTGGTAAGGAAATTCTACAAACTTGCATGACAACATGATTTTGGTGTATAATCATTGCATAAAAATTTCAAATGATTTTAATAAAGTGACACTATACATTGTTTACAAATGCATACATCCCTCACATTGTTACATGAAACTATGATACAGATGGACCTATTTGTGAACAATGTATAGTCTCACTTTAATAGAATCTATTGATTTTTTTTTATAAAAACTGATGGACTCAAAATATGTTACCATGCTAATATTTAGAATTTCCTAGCTAAATTTAGATATTATTATAATTATT
This sequence comes from Dendrocalamus sinicus, assembly GCA_036346575.1. NCBI lineage: Eukaryota > Viridiplantae > Streptophyta > Magnoliopsida > Poales > Poaceae > Dendrocalamus > Dendrocalamus sinicus. The sequence continues at coordinate 18,781,863 of CM070664.1, forward strand.
TTAAGAAATTACCATACAACAATTATAATAACATTTTGATATTTTAGAGGTGGGCCTTTTAAAAGCCCGCCTAAGCCCAATATCGACCCACTAGACAAAAGTCTCTTGCCAGCGAAACCCTAGCCTAACGCACCCACTCTCCCACTCGTCCACAGCCTTAGCCGCATTTCCCTCTCTCCTCTCCCTCCGCTCCCTTATGGCGGCGGCGCGCGGCTTCGCCATCTTCCGACGGCCGCTCCCCTCCCGACAGCGCTCCGCGTCCCCGTTCTCTCCCCTCCCAACGGCGGCGCGGGCCCTGGTCGTCGCGGACCCGTTTGGCCTCAGTCTGCCGGCCGGGGTCGACTACCGGCCGGTGATGCACGAGCTCGCGCCGTACGGGGAGGTCATGGGCAGCTCCACAGCTGGCCCAGAGACAACGCCAGCCGGCTCAGGCGCGGCAGGCTGGAGTTCGTCGGTGAGGTATTCGGGCCGGAGTCCATCGAGTTCGACCGCGAGGACCGCGGGCCGTACGCCGACCTCGCCGACGGCCGCGTCGTGCGGTGGACCTCGTCACCTGAGTGTCAGAACCGGAGATAATTTTGCGATTCCAGATTTTTTTGTGTTTTCCACCTTCGATTCGGATCTTCCTCCCAGGGATCTGACACTGAGGTCCGTACATCTCTTCCCCCCCTCGATCTACCTGCTGCTTCTCTCCCTAAATTAGTTTTGGTTTAGTTGATGATCCTGCTTGCTATTCCAGATTTCAGTCAGGCCGTAACATGTTGGTTTGCTTTTTTACAGCGCATGCCCCTTCCTGGATGGATTCTATGACTGTTTTAAGATTCCAATGTTCATGTTGTTTTACCAACTTCCGCTTATTTGCTTTGAAAATGACGATTTTACTGCTGTCATAGAAAAACCGTGGGTGTTTTTGAATGCCGAGAATGTGTCCTGACTTCGGATTTACCATTGTCGATTTGTCATGATTCACATCCGGAAGATTAATGGCATAATGCCCTGCATGAATTACCGCATGCTTCCTTACTTATGCGCTAACAACACATCCTAATGAGCGATCAAGTAACGTATATAACTGAATGGCACTGCTCGCTCATGTAGCCAAATTTGAGTCGCTAGCTGATATTGTCACATATATACTTCATTCTATTTACAGTGGCTAGTCTCAATCCCGATGCATTCCTTATGCAATCGCTCGATCTGTCACTTTTACTGATATATCAACTTCCATCAGCTCAAGATTGCCTACAGGTAGCCTTCGAGATTTCCACCATGCTGTGAACAATTTGCCTCTTGATGGCTTTATTCCAGAGCGAAATGGATCTGTACCTACTGGAGGTAATAACCATTGTATGGGTCGGATGATCTTCATGTTCAATGTATGATGGTTCCCAAGATCAAAACAAACTCAGCAGCATAAACATATTCAATTTATGTGATTTTTAATAGGAGTATGCTCTTCAGATAGAAAGTTTGTAATGTGGGAAACAGAAGCTGCATTCATGTATGATGTTGTTTCTGAAAATTCCAATGGTTTAATAAATGGAATTTGTAATCTTTAAAACCGTGTTGTACGGAGATACAGTCCTGGTAAGGAAGCCTGATGGCTATAGCAATCATTTATTACTTTTGGTATTCCTCTTTTGAATCTTCAGATAAGATGATGATCTTTCTTGATCAATTTGCAAATTATAACATGATCGTGTAACTTAAACCGTGATATTTACTTTTCCTGTATCCTGAAATTAGATTGAGATCCCAGAGTTTTAACTGCCATATAAAGAGTTCTTTACACCGAGAAGTTAATCTTTATCACTACTGCAATGTAATCCTAAGGTCCCTAACGCCATAAATGTTTGGAAATGCAGAGACCCAAGTTTTGCATGGACTAGTCAAGAGGTGGTTAGAAGAGCTAAAGGATGACAAGGAAGAGACACTGCAAGTCTGTATTTGTGTTCGAGTTCCCATAATTAATTCATTAACCAAATATCTTGCAATATATATGCTTCAAAGAAATCAGATCATTGATGGTTTTCCATCTTGTCGTGATAGAGAAATTATTATGCCACTTATCGTATTTAATTCTAAACATGCAATGGCATAAAAAAGATTGAATGTGATGCTTTCTGACTGCTTCATTTTCATCCTGTGCATGCGAATTTCGTGATTTTGTCACTGTCTGTTTCAGATTTGTCACTGTCTGTTCAGCTTTTCATTTACTTCACATTATAACTATCATGGCTCTATACTTCCTTTCGTCAATTCTGTAGCCTCTTGTCCTCTTCAAGGGTTATGTTAATGCAGAATACACTGAACAGATATGCAGGTGCCATGGTCATCCATAGACCTTGTTACCACAAATAAGGCAAAATGGTTGTGCCCAATAACTAGCCGACATCTTGCAGCTTCTGATGTAGCCATGAGTATTGGTTTCACATTTTATATAAAACCAAGAGGCTGTTGTAACTTTGTAAGCTTTTGGAACTAAAGTATAAGCTTTTGGAACTATAATCATCCGTATTATCCGCCTATATTATCCGTTTCCGAGCCGAATCCGTTACATATCCGTCCCGACGGTACCGTATTCGAAACTCCGAATATTCCGAATTCGTATTCGTATCCGGTCTTACTGTATTCGACTCCGAATCTGGAGAAAAAATGTGGGTTAGGATACGGTTTAAGCAATATCCGTCCGAATTCGATCTGTTTTCACCCCTAGGCTTGTGGCTTTTGTGACGTTTAGTTTATGACGTTTTTTCATGCGCCACCTCAGCGCCACGTCAGTCTCTTATGACGTTTTTGATCCTACGTGGCATGGTCTAAGAAATTATGACGAAAAATAAACGTCATTAAACTTAATGACGTTTACCGTAATGTCATAAAATTGTGACGCAAATTACGCAAATGTCACCGATTGTGGTTAGAGACGCATGATTGGTGACACAGGTGTTTTCATCACACGCACGTCATAAACGATGACCTGTGACATAAATCCCAGAAATTATGACGGAAATGCAACGTCAAAGAACGACACATCTCTTGTACTGTTAATTCTCTCTCTTTTTTCTTTTTTTTTAGTAGGCAGGAGATCACTCCCCACGCGGAGCCAGCACCCTACTTTCAAACTGTCCTAGGAGTTGGGTGAATTATCAGCAAAATGCCATTGGGCAAAAAGAGGCCAACCCTACTCCTCACCTCCTCAATCCATTCCTCACCACGCAGCTCGACAACTCCACTCTCACGACTGTAGGCGACCAAACCATAGGCTCATCGCCACGCCACTATAGCTCCTCACCGCACAGCCATTCTAGAGATACTCACCACCGCCAAGATGGCCTCTCCAGAGGTAACATAAACTCATTGCCGCCCCCACAGAGTTCCTTGTTGTCCTTGGAACAAGTGGCCAATTGTTTATATGTTGTAGTAGTCAGGTTTGGCCAATTGAAATCGTATCAGGTTGTGCTACGCATGCCAAATGATCTACCATTGTAGTAGACAAGTTTGGCAAATGAATCTTTGTTGTATTGATGTGTGTGCTGAACATGATGACTGTGTTCAATGAAAAATGCTGATTTCGTATCTTGTAATGTACCGAACATATTGGGCTCAATGAAACCCCTTTAAATTAATTATGAGGTAATGTTATGAACACTTGTGTTGTGAACCTCATGTTATGAACATGCACTCTATTGATAACCTGTTGAATTGGAACCTTATGTTATGATTGTTGTATTTTTCATGTGCATACCATGGTAAATTTGTAATATTTTTGGCTGAAAGGTAAACAAACTAATGTCCAAAAAACCAAATACAAAAGAACCACTTAAAATAAGCTAGTAATATGTAAAAAAGAATATATATAAGTGCTAAAATCAAGGGTAATCTTTACTTTTTGCATAGAGATCCTCTCATTCTTGGATCCGGATCTAACCTCCTGACCAAACACTTCCTTCAATATCTCTAGATTCTTAATAGAGTGGATCTAATGTTGGGATACGGATAGGCTACACTAGTGCAGATTAAATTTTTCTATCATGTAAACCAGGAAGCCAATGCAATTTGGCATGTCCTTTAAGATACTTCAAAGCTTTATGATCAGAATATTTAATGAATTCTTTAGGCCATAAATAGTATTGCCATTTCTCCAATACATGTACAAGAGCATACAATTCTTTATCATAAATAGGATAATTCAACCAAGTATCACTAAAGTATGCTACGAGTTTTCCTTTTTATAATAAAACACAACCAATATCTATTCCGCAAGCATCACACTCAATCTCAAAAGTCTTAGTGTAATCAGTAAAAAAGCAATGGTGCTTCGATTAAACATTGTTTCAACTCATTAAAAGCTTTCTCTTGCGCCCCTAGCAATATTACTAAAATCTTTCACAAAATTGACGATAAAAACAGCAATACCGTGAAAACTTCTAACTTGACTCATATTGATAGGAGTAGGCCATTTCTTAATAGATTGAACCTTAGAATCATCAACTTCTACTCCATGTCCAGAAATGACATATCCCTAGAACGCAACTTTATCTTTGCAAAAAGAGCAATTCTCTAAGTTTGCAAACATTTTTTTAGCTCTAAGTACTTCCAGCACTTGTCTAATATGATTAACATGTTCTTTTACGGTACGACTATAGATCATAATATTATCAAAGTAAACAACCACAATGAAAGCCATCAAAATATGATTCATTAACCTCATGAATTTATTAGGTGCATTAGTTAATCTAAATGACATCACTAACCATTCAAACAATATAAATGTTGTTTTCTAATGATCACCCTCTTTCATTATAATTTGATGGTACCTACTATGCGAATTGAGTCATGGATATAGTAAGAGTGATGGAGTGGCTAACATAACTAGCTTATTCTCTCCATCACTCTTACTATATCCACAAATATGTGTTGCTAGGATCGATAGCAACATATGTGATAAGTGATGTTATAGGGGTGTTGCCAAGGTAGGTGTACTGCAACACAAACTATGTGATGTCATACGAGAGTTAAGGTGTTGCAAAGTAGCAACATGTTTATTTATGTATAACAACACATGTTGTAGCAACACCTATTAACAATACATAATTGATCGATTGCAACACAAGTATGCATGTAAATTATGGTTTTTTGGTACATATATACATATATATACACAAAATATAATTGTCATGAATAATTTTTACTTGCTAATTAAGCATGTCATATTGCAGGATGTATAATATAATTCAACATGGGCAGTAATCAAAAGGTAAATTGCATTTCCTTAATTAATGAAATATACATAGGTATTGTACATCATTGCACATACAAAGGAAAAACAATTTTGTTGCGAACACAGGAGCTGAGAACAAGAGTAAATTGAGTCCTAAAATATGAAATATGACTACTACTCATAGTGGGGGTGGTGGTATTACCGTTACTACTATCTTTTTTTTATGAAATTCCTTGCTGGGGGTGGTGGTATTACCATTACTACTATCTTTTTTTTTTTATGAAATTCCTTGCTTCTTGATCCCTTGATGAGGTAAACAACCAAATATAGTAATTCAACCATTGATCTTTTCAACCTGCAGGAATTAAAAAATTTACACATGAAAATATAATGGATATGTGTAACGTAGTAAAAATGAATCATGCTAAAATTAACATACTCAAATTGAAGGCCAAGCAATCGATTTTTCTTTGCATTGGCTGATTGTCTTGTAGTTCTACAATGGCCTTACCAACACTTCATGTTCTTCAATAGGGTAATTAACGCACACTTTCCAAAATTGGTTACCTAACTTAAAACCACCAACTTTTGCATCTGGATCACTACTCAAGAAAGTAGAAAATGCCATAGGCTCTTTGTTTGAATATCTGTTGGCAGACTTGAGTAGTACAGTGGTACCAAACTATATAGGAATTTAATAGTAATTAGAAGAGAAACATGAATTACATACATCATAATTTAGAAGGAAAACTTTTATGATTCTTAGGTACCACCATTGCTGAAGGACATGTCTTCTTTTGAGTCTATTGGTTCCGTCTCTTCTTTATAGTGTTTTGTTGCTGCTTTTGCTTCTTATTATGCTATAGTTGGGACAAAATAGATGCTGTTACACCCATCTATAATTAAGGATATAAATTCATGTGTCATCTTTCCAAACCAACTAAAAATATAATACTCATAATATTGCCTAGACTGCCATCATTTTTGTACACTCAATATACTTTCTTCAATGCTTACCAAACTGAAAATGAGGAGATAAGATTAGCTAGATCATGCAGTGAAAAGAAATTGGAACTAATATATTTTATAAGAAGGAAAGGTGATATTAATTGATATGTAACATGATCAGCTTAAATCCTACTAGAATTCACTACTTGCGGATAGTTTTATATTGACTAGAGATCTCTAAATGATCCTCAAGTGGCCTAAACATACACAGACTATTTTGTTTCTTTTCATGAGCATGAATGCACACCACACGAATCATGTACAATTTAAAATATGAATCCCTTCATAGAAATGGAAAACCATGTACCTTTATTAATTTAAATTACATGATACAATGGAGTTTGAGAGAGTAATTTTGTTCAATAATTTTACTACCTTGAAGAGATTCAACACAAAAGAATTACTTGTTCATGTGGACAACCACGAACAGAACATGATGACGATGCTTCTTGATGTATTTCTTCCTTGCTATTAGAATCCTCATGTTGCTAGCTAGTTGCATCATATAGACTTGAATAACAATGCTATACTAACTTGTTTGGTAGAAATTATATTATTTTTCTCTCACGTGTTATCTCTGTCTGCATGATTGTTTTTGTTCTATGATTAAATGGACACACATTAGTTATTATTTATATACAGAATGTTGTAGTTACTATAGAATGTACAATGGAAATAACTATATTAGAAAGAAATTTACCCTTAATGTACCTTGTTCACTCAACGAGACGTCTAGATCTGCTACATTGCACTCAACTCTTTGCACATTTAAATAGTGATGAAATAGAATAGTAAAGGCTTATCATTTGATCAACATTTTGAGAATACCTTTCTTTTGGAATGTATAGGATGTGGTTGAAAATTATCATAGTAATTTGTTTGGAAATTCACCTACAACAAAGATACAATGGTTGAATAACATTTCAATACAAAGGACAAAAAAGATTTTTTTTACCTTTGTTGGTTCTCTGTTCCCATAGCATGTGTGCTTGTTTAGCAATTCTTCAATCAATCAATCTTGCTTTTTGACATGCTCTCGTATCTTTTACACTTCTTGCATAACATGTGTCTCTACATCAGATGATGAGCCATCTAATGTAGTAATCTCTATGTTCGTGAGACGATGTGGCATCCGATCATAAACTTATTTAGGGATTGGAAGCAATTCCACGCCATGCACTTGTCCTAATTTTTCTTCGTTTAATACTTTGTGTAATGCTTCCCATGCAACTCTTCCCTGATCATTTTCTACCGTCTCTAGTTGATCATCCATGACATTTTCTAACTCAGCCTATAAGTGAGGAATACATGCATATTGTACTAGTGAGATCATACTAGAACTCGATATTTTTTGAAGTGTTGTCTATATATAGCATACCACATGCTCATGTCCATGTTTGCTCTTCTCTTTGTGTGTCGCTAGGTAGACTTTCACTCTATGTGGCTACTTCTTTTCAGGATCATTTCGCCTCTAAAAACAATAGGAGGTACAACAATATAAAAAAAACATAGAGAAGAGTATATAATGAAACAAGATTACTCTTCAAGCATACAAAATTTAGCACATCATTTGCTGAGTTACTAATTGAACAAATACAAAATGAAATAAAATTTACTGGTGGCTATTTCCATAGTAGGTCGAGGAAATTAACAGGGGGCACAAAGTCTGTATCGATGAGATGTAAGTAAGACAACACCACCAGCAGTAGTGATCAAGGCACAAGCATGACACAATGATCACATACCCACACGCGGCTAAAGAACAAATTAATTGGATTGTCATGTATTGGAATAAACAAATACCAATTTATTTAGATTATCAATAAAATTGATAATAGGGCATGAGAAGAATGGGGAATGCAAAGACAAATTACCAAACAATAGATCAGATCTAAAGGGGAAACAAACCATATTGTGTTGTCCCACAGCCAGTAGTGTCGAGTCAAGCAATCTGGGTCACCAAGCACGTAGCAGTTGTGAGCAACTGCATAGATTGGAGGAACACCTTGAGTTTGCTGATCCCTTGAGCGGCAAGGAATAGGGATTCAGGGGCGTGACCTACATGATGTGGGAAGGCGTTTCCTGGCTGTGGATAAGCCTACGAGGAATGATTTGGGAGGTAGTAGTGAAGAAGATTAGTATAAGCTACCCATCATGGTGTTCAGGAATTGAAGGAGGCCATGGGTCAAGATATGCATGAGGTGAGGGGAGGTTGAGTGAGAGAGGGTAGCTATTAGATATTTTGTTGTTAAATTAATGGTTAAAAGGTAATATCCCTAGTACTTCATAAGGTAGCAGTAGCTCGGTTGGTTGTGGGCCTATTTATCAAAGGCTAGGTCTTGAGTTCAATTGTTGCTCCCGCAATATAAATTTTCTATTTTTCTTTTCATTATTACACCATTACAAAGTATTTGGGTTTGAGGTCTTGAGTTCAATTGTTGCTCCCGCAGTATAAATTTTCTACTCTTCTTTTTTATTTTTACAACATTACAGAGTATATGATAGTGTTTAATGGATCACGACTTGTTAAGGTTCACCTACCAACACATTTGTCATGTGTAGCAACATGACCTTGTAGGGTGATTAGACAAACTATGTTTCCATGTATTGAGCCGAGGCTTCTACACAAGGGTGCTAGCAATGTGTATTATGTGTTGTAGTCCAGCATTCCTACAACACAAGCTACATGTGTTGCAAAGTGTGTGTAACAATAGATTGGTCCTATTGTAGTGGCAAAACATGGCCATCATACTCAATCGACGCAATGAGCAGCTTTTTTTCTTTAGAATAGTTATGCATGTAGAATATCTTATCAACTTTTAATTCCCAAGTGAGATAAACCTTAGGATTAGTACCTCGATCGAATTTGGGCATGGAGAACTTAAGCTTACCCAAACCATCTTCATCGTTGTAGTGTTGCTGATGATAGTTGTCATCTTAGTGCAATTGATAATAAGCACCAAGGTCTTGATCAATCTTAGCATATGCACCACCATTGCCACGGCCATCACCTCGACCATGGCATCCATTGCCACCATCACGTCCTCCCGGTGTTGGTGGACGAATTGCATTGGCAGCAACATGGTTGCGACGTGCTTGTGCTTCCCGTTGCTCATAGGCAGCAGCTTTAGCATTAGTCTCATCACAAAGTTATTGGCGCACACTTGTTTCTCCCCTTCTATTGGGGACTTCAATAGGGTAGCAATATCATCTTGCAAATGTTGTGTGTTTTGCTCAGCTTATAACACCAACTGTTGCATATCCTTGCTAAGTGTTTCAACTAGATTGTCATGCTTCTCATGGAGTATAGTCATGTTAGGACCAAATTTCCTAATTTGAACCCTCTGCATATTACTGCACTAGTCTCAGATCAAAGCTAGTGCACACATTCAAACAGTGATGATTACATAACTAACAACACTTTATTACAATAAAAGAGAGTACAGGCCTTATGGCCACTTTATTACAACTGAGGTTATAAGACCTCTCAAACTTACAAAACACAGCGGAAGTAGAATCAAACTCTAACGATTACCCATCAATATGCCACAAGCAATTAACTGGGGAAGCACAACCTAGTACTCCGGGAAGCCTTCGTTGAACCCACACGTGAAGTAGTCATAATCTCCTTCTTGAGCTTCATAACCCTTTAAGATTTGTTTTGAGTGTAGCATCTTAATACATATAGTACTGTAACATCCCAAAATTTTTATTTGCCTTTTATTTGATTTTCTGGAGTTTATTTGGTTTTATCTGGATTTTATTTCAAAGTCTTAAGCAAGAAAATGTATTTAAAATATTTTATAAAAGCCAAAAAGAGTTATTTTATTTTCCCTAGCCTTCCCTAAAATTTTAGTTAATTTTTGAGAATTTTCTGGAATTAAAAATCAATTTTAAAGGTTAAAAAGTTTTTTATAAAATTATTAAATGCCAATCTGAAATTAAAAATATTTTTACTAAGTCTAAAATGCCTCCAAGAATTTTTAGGAATTTTCCTAGAATTTTTGGGCTTTAAATAGTAATTTTTAAGTGTTTATAAAGTTATCTAGCATTTCTGGAAATTAAAAACGAAAATTAAAACCCAAAAACCCCTCGGGCTGACACGTGGCGCACCCAGATCGCATCCGCCCACCGGCCGATCTAATCCGGGCCGATTCCCTTTGTGCACACGTGGCACAAATCCGGCCGTCCGCCTCTCTCCCCTCACCTCTCTCTCTACCGCCGACATGCGGGGCCCGCCCGTCAGCTCCTTCCCCCACCTCCCTTTCTTCCTCCTCCCGCCGGCCTCCATTAACGCCCCACCCGAGCTTTAAAAGCTTCGGTTACTCCTCCCCTTGACCGGCTATTGATGCCATTAGTGGCCCTTAAGCCTCCGCGCTGGTAACCGCCCCACTTCCGCCCGTTTCCCCCTCCTTTAAGCCACTTTACGCCGCCGTTTCAAGCTGCCTCCGCCTGCCTTAACTCCGGCGAGCCGTTACCTCCTCCCCGCGCCTATAAAACCCCTTCCCGAGCCGCCCTTCCTCCCTTTCTCCCGTGCGCCACCGCCTCTTTTCCCCTCCATCCAGAGCCGATCGGCCCGAACCGTCCGCCGCCGTGCGAGCTCCGGCGAGAATCGCCGTCGCTCGGTCCCTCCCGCCTCGCCGTCGGCGCCGCGACCCCGTGCGCCGGCGACCATCTTCCCCACCTCCACCGAGCGACGCCGCCACCGGAGCCCCGTCGACGCCGAAGACCCGTGCGCCGCCGCCGCCAACCTCGCCGCCGACCCCTTTCCCGCGCCTCTCGGACCTCGTGCGCGGTGAGCCCGAACCCCGCCTCCCCTCGCGCGTTGCGCATCACCGCCGCCGCCGAAGCGCGCGAGCGCGGCGAGCTGCTGCGCCCGTCGCGCCGCCGGCCGCCGCCGCCCGGCCAGCAGCGCCAGCGTGGCGAGCCGCGTGGCCGCCCGTCGATGCTCGCCGCCACCTCCTCCTCGTGCCCACGTCGTGCGTGGGCGAGTCCACGATGGACCAAGCCGACCGTGAACCAGTCCACCGCACACCCGCCCCACTTGTCATAGAGATGCAGCCTTTTTCAATGCAAAAATAATTCGGCCTAAAATTAAAATAGATGCTGACATCATAAATGGAATTTTTAGTATAAAAATAATTCAGAAAACTAGTCTTTTTCTTTTTTCTTTGGATTTAAACTTCCAAAGGCCATAACTTCTTCATTTTAACTCCGATTTAACTCGTTCAAATTTCTAAATTTTTATAAAATCCTAAACTTTCCATTTCTGAACTCTTTTTGAATTTTTGAGTTTTATTTGAATTTTGTTTGAATTTTCTTTTGGTTCTTCGCGTGTAGATTACGACGAATCCGGAGAATTTTTCTTCGACGAATCGCAGCAAGACTTCGAGCAAGGCAAGTTACACCTTTGACCATGTTGATCCCAGTAATTTAAATTATTTATGTTGTTTTTAAATTATTATGCATGCGTACTTTTATTCAAACTAGTTCAAAATGTGATTTAAACTTTAGTTATGCCGAATTCCTTTGTGTATGGCCAATCTTGAAATTGAATAAACATACCTTGTCACCATAGATGAAAACCTAGTTGGTACAATAGTATTGACTAGAACATTTTATAGAATTGCTTAGCCATGCTTAGATTAATCTAGGTGGGAAGAATGGTTTCACACAAAATGTTGGTTTATAAAATTTATTCTTGACTTTGGTGAGCCAAGAAGGTCTATGAAATTTTGATTAAATAAAATGTACAAATTTGTTTTAGACTTAGGCATTGGTATGGTGGTGGGTGCTTGCTGGCATGCGTCGTAGTTTGTTGACTCGATGTTGACTGCCAGGCACAAGGGGTAAGCGGGTAGGCCTAAGTCAAGTTAAGGACCGGTCTGTGAACTACTAGTACAAAGTCACACCGTACTACCACAAGTCTGGTATGGGACAGACCTGGCTAAGTAATTTGTGAAGTTCCATTTTAGTTTCGCTATAGGCTGAATGTGAGCGTGGCGTAGGCCATGAGAAGCCTCACATGGCACAAGAGGGGGCTCCAACATGTGGATTCATGTTGTGGTGAAACCTTAGTGGCGGCGTAGCTAATTTGGTAATGGAACATTGGAACAGCCTTGTCATGATCTCCTCGGCCGCACACCTAAGGAAGTGTGTTAATCCGGTGGCAAAACGGGAGACATGTCTTGTGGGTAAAGTTGTACACCTCTGCAGAGTAACAAACTATCCTGGATAGCCGTGTCCACGGTCAAGGACATGCTTAGTATGGTTTTTCACGGATTAGACTTTGGTTTTAATAAAATTTGGTTTATGGAAACTTGTGAATCTTTTGGAAAGATGGTCCGGGTGGGATACCCGTGGTTAGGTTGGTGTTAGGTTGTTGCCTGCACTAACGTTATTATTTTGTTAAATCTTGTTTTTATGTTCTGTATCAACTTCAGCTTTTGCACTTACGTTATTGTATTTGTTTCAATAATGCTGTTTATGCAAAACAACCATATTATGCCTTCCTTTGTAATCCCTTATGCATGCATCAAATCTGTTATATCTCCTGGTGTAACTTGTGGAGTACTTTATGTACTCACCTTGCTATAAACAATGTTGCCAGAGGACGACGACGTCGACTACGTTGAGGATTGCGACGAATAGGCCACGTCTTACAGTCAATTCGCCTTGTGGGAAGGCAGGATGGGCTGCTCCTTTTTAATTATCTTCCGCTGTTTATTTTCATGTTTGGCCATGAAGCCACCTTATTGTAACTTGGCCATAAGGCCCGTACTTTTGCTTTATAATAAAGTTTGGTTTTCATGCATGATATGTATCACTGTTCAGTCTGTGTGCACTAGCTTTTCCTGGGATAGTGCGAATAACACAGAGGGTTCTAGAGTTGTTGCTCCGGGTCCCGACATAGATGGTATCAGAGCAGGTTGACCCTAAGACGTGACCGTAGGTAGAATAGAATGGATGACCTTAAGGATTTATTTTCTAAAAATGTATATATAATAAGAACCTTTAAAAAAAATCCTTCTACCTCTTATCTCCTTCATTCTTTCACTTTCTATTTCTTTTCAAAATATAAATATGCATAATTGATGACTAACTCCTTTTCTTTTTCAAAATTGTAGATGGCTGAACGTCCTACCACAGCCAGCCATGGAATCCTAGCTGGACACCTAGCTGACTGCCTTTGGGAGCTTCTTCAAGAGTTGGGTGTTACGCACGCCCGTGTACCAAGGATATCCGGGAACCTATGGAGATCAAGAACGTTGGAGAGTGGAAGTGCTGATCTACGCCAACGTGGGAGATGAAGAAGCATGTCACACTTTGATGCTCCTATACCCGGGACACCTTCTTCAACGAGTCCAAGACGCACTCGTGAAGCAATTCGGCGGATGAGGACATCTACGCCCAAGAGCTTCAACGCACCACATTCGATACTTCCCGGCAAGTACCCCCGCCACTCCAGCAGCGTCTTCTCCTCGGCGAATTTGAGAGTAACCTCGGCTCGTTCAGCAGTGCATACACCAAGTCCTTGGACTATGTGTACCAAGACACCTTGAAGGAGTTGAGTCTCATGGCGCAGCGACTCCATGAAGAAGAAGAATTAGCCAAGTATCGTGTAGAAGATGAGGTTCTTCATTCACAGGACCACCCCAAAGAAGCTTAAAATCCAGCCTTCTACTAGTAGTAGCACCACCCATAGAAACCATAGTTTAAAGTTTAAAGTTATAGAACGATACTTGTGAGCTGTTATTCCTTTGTCAACAGCCTCAAGGTTATATGCAATAAAATAATATGTTTGGTTGCTCCTTGAATTTTTGTTGAGTTTCTTGTTTCGTGTTGGGAATGTTACATAGACCTTCTCCTAGTTCTCTCTCGTTCTTTCCTCTAAATCTAGAAGAATCTGGCAGATGGTGAACACAAGGAGGAATGTCAACGACAACGCCAACAACACCGGAGCGCAAGGAAGTCGATCTGTCCCCATCCCTCCTCCTCCTCCTGCCAAATTTGGACCCGACCGGGCTCAAATGATGGCAAACCAAAATCGATTGATTCAACTGTTAGCTCAAGCTATCAACAACCACCTTTCAAAGAAGCTCCTCGACCACCACTCAAGCTCCTCAAAACCGGATGTCAGAATTTTTGAGGATAAGGCCTCCAACCTTCTCAAGCAGTGCCGAGCCAATGGATGCTGATGATTGGCTCCGTGCGATTGGCAAGAAGTTGGATATTCTGCAATGCACTGATCGAGAAAGGGTCTTATTTGCCTCTCACCAGCTTAATGGACCTGCATCCGAGTGGTGGGATACCTTGATTGCTTCTCATGCCAACCCTCAGGCCATCGCATGGGATGAGTTTGTTCAAAGTTTCCGCAAGGCTCATATCCCAACTGGCACCATTACCCTGAAGAAGAAGGAATTCAGAGCTCTGCGCCAAGGAAGCCGCTCAGTGAATGAGTACCTGCAAAAGTTCAATCAACTGGCGCGCTATGCACCAGAAGATGTGGCTACCGATGAAGCCAAGCAAGAAAGATTTTTGGAGGGCCTGAATGACAATATTTCCGTCCAACTGTTATCAAGTGACTATGCAGATTTTCATCAGTTGGTTAGCAAAGCCATTCGCCAGGAGGGCAAGTTTGTAGAGATGGAAAACCGGAAGAGAAGGATGGCCACGCAAAAGGCTAACCCTGGAGGTTTTCCCAAGCCCCGTAGTAACCCACCTCAGGTTGGGCAGTTCAAGCCGCACTCCAGCAACTTCAAGCCTCAATCAAGCAGCTTCAAGCCAGCAGCTAACCGGCTAACTTTCCAAGTCAACCGTCCCAAACATCAGGCAGCTTCCGTTCCTCTTACCGGTGGTCAAGCTCAGAAGAGTACTACTGCATCTGATGGAGTGACCTGTTTCTATTGCAAGGAAACAGGGCATTATGCCAAGTCTTGCCCTAAGAAGCTTCAAGCTGCAGCTAATGCAAATGCTTCGGGAGGTCAGAATCAAGGTCAGCAGTTCAAGAAGCCAGAAAACTATGTTAAGGGACGTGTGAACCACATCACCGCTGAAGGAGCTCAGGCTGCACCAGATGTCGTACTGGGTATGTTCCTTGTAAACTCAGTACCAGCTTCAGTTCTTTTTGATTCCGGAGCTTCCCATTCTTTTATTTCCTTGGATTTTGTGGTTAAGAATGGGTTGGGTATGGTTTCTCTTAGTACACCCATGATAGTTCTCTCCCCTGGAGCGGAAATGAAAACAAGGACCTTGTGTCCGAGAATAGAGTTAATCATAAATGGATTTCTGTTCCTAGCGGACTTAATAGTATTGGAATCTCAGGGATTGGATGTAATTCTTGGGATGAACTGGTTAGCCAAGAACAATGGTCAGATTTACTGTGCTACCCGATCCATAAACCTCACCAATGATCAAGGGATAGAAGTAACTTTTTCCCTGAAAACCCTGTAGAAGGAGAATGTGTTCTCACTCATCTCCAAGTACAAGAAGAAATACCTGTAGTACGGGAATACCCAGATGTATTTCCGGAGGATTTACCAGGGATGCCACCGGATAGGGAAATCGAGTTTGTGATTGACCTAGTCCCCGGCACCGCCCCAATTTCCAAGAGACCTTACCGTATGCCAGCTAATGAGTTAGCTGAGTTGAAGAAACAGATTCAAGAATTGGAGGATAAAGGGTATATTCGTCCAAGTTCTTCCCCTTGGGGTGCACCTGTTTTATTTGTCAAGAAAAAGGATGGAAGCATGAGAATGTGTGTGGATTACAGAGCGCTTAATGAGGTTACTATCAAGAACAAGTACCCGTTGCCCAGGATCGATGATCTGTTCGATCAGCTGAAGGGAGCCAGTGTCTTCTCCAAGATCGATTTGAGATTAGGATATCACCAGTTGAAGATCCGTGCAGAGGATATCCCTAAGACTGCATTCTCTACCCGTTATGGACATTATGAGTTCACTGTCATGTCCTTTGGACTAACAAATGCGCCTGCTTACTTCATGAGCATGATGCATAGTGTATTCATGGAGTATTTAGATAAGTTTGTTGTAATCTTCATAGATGACATTCTTATCTATTCCAAGGATGAAGAAGAGCATGAGAATCATCTTCGGATAACCCTGGGAAAGCTTAGAGAGCATCAGCTTTATGCCAAATTCAGTAAATGCGAATTTTGGCTAAAGGAGGTTGCTTTTCTTGGTCATATTGTGACAGCCGAAGGAATTGCAGTGGATCCCTCCAAGGTGCAAGCCGTAATGGAATGGCAGCCACCCAAGTCAGTAACAGAAGTCAGAAGTTTCCTTGGACTTGCTGGTTACTATCGCCGCTTCATAGCAGGATTTTCAGAATTAGCCAAGCCCATGACTCGACACGAAGAAAGAAAAGAAATTTGAATGGACAAAAGCCTGTGAGCAGAGTTTCCAGACTCTTAAAAATAAGCTAGTTTCAGCCCCAGTGCTTATCCTTCCGGATGTGCATAAGGATTTTGAAGTTTTCTGTGACGCCTCCCGTCAAGGCTTGGGATGTGTTCTTATGCAAGAAGGCAGAGTGGTAGCCTATGCATCACGCCAGCTAAGACCACATGAGTGTAATTATCCTACTCATGATTTGGAACTAGCAGCCGTAGTGCATGCTTTGAAGATCTGGCGTCATTACCTCATCGGTAATCGTTGTGATGTATACACGGATCATAAGAGTTTGAAATACATTTTCACTCAAGCAGAACTCAACCTAAGGCAGCGCAGATGGTTAGAGTTGATCAAGGATTATAATATTGGAATTCATTATCACCCCGGCAAAGCAAATGTCGTGGCTGATGCGCTAAGCAGAAGGTCTTATGCAAGCAAGATGTGTTATCAAAAGAAGATCGATCCGACTTCAGGAAAGAATCTCCCGTTTAAGTATAAACCCGGTGAATCAAGGTTTTCTCTCAACCCTAGAGATTCAACCTACTTTACCTGATCAAATCAAGGAAGCCCAAATGGTGGATGAAGATATCCAGGAAATCAGGAAGAATATGAGAAGAGGCAAAGCACCAGGATTCAGTGAAGATGAGAATGGAACTGTCTGGTTTGAAAACCGTATATGTGTGCCCAATAATCAAGAGATCAAGAAAGCGATTTTGCAAGAAGCCCATGAAACTCCATATTCAATTCACCCAGGTCGTACCAAGATGTACCAGGACCTTAGGGAAAGATACTGGTGGGTTAGTATGAAAAGGGAAATTGCAGAGTTTGTTGAAGCTTGTGATACCTGCCAAAAAGTCAAGGCAGAGCATCAGAAACCTGCAGGACTTTTGCAACCCTTGCCAATACCAGATTGGAAATGGGAAGAGATTGGTATGGATTTCATAACCGGACTCCCTAGAACTCAATCCGGCTATGACTCAATTTGGGTGGTAATTGACAGGTTGACCAAAGTAGTTCATTTCATACCAATCAAGACTACTTACTCTGGAAGTAAGTTAGCTGAGATTTACATGGCTAGAATTGTGTGTTTGCATGGAGTTCCGAAAAAGATAGTATCGGACAGAGGTAGTCAGTTCACATCCAAGTTCTGGCAGAAACTTCATGAAGAATTAGGGAGTAAACTTAATTTCAGTACGGCTTATCACCCCCAAACAGATGGCCAGACAGAGCGAGTAAATCAAGTGCTAGAGGATATGTTGAGAGCATGTGCTCTGGATTTTGGAAATAGTTGGGATCGCTCATTGCCCTATGCTGAGTTCTCTTACAACAACAGTTATCAGGCCAGTTTGCAAATGGCACCTTTTGAAGCACTGTATGGCAGGAAGTGCAGAACACCCTTGAATTGGGAACAGTCTGGAGAGTCCCAAGATGCGGGACCAACTTTACTTCAAGATGCTGAAGATCAAGTGAGGAAGATCAAAGACAGATTAAAGATAGCTCAATCCAGGCAGAAAAGTTATGCCGATAATCGTCGTCGAGACCTGACTTTCGAAGTTGGGGACTATGTGTATCTCAGAGTATCTCCGCTCAGAGGAGTCAGAAGATTCCAAGTCAGGGGAAAGCTTGACCAAGATTTGTTGGGCCATTCAAGATCTCAAGCCGCAAAGGAGAAGTTGCATACCAGTTGGAATTGCCGCCAAGCATGTCAGGTGTGCACAACGTCTTTCATGTCTCTCAGTTGAAGAAATGTCTCAGAGTGCCCGCAGAACAAGCAGACCTAGAAGCCCTTGATCTTCAAGAGGATCTCACCTATCAAGAGCAACCGATCAAGATTCTTGAGACAGCCGAGCGCCAGACCAGAAGAAAGACTATCAGATTCTGCAGAGTTCCATGGAGCAATCACACCGAAGACGAAGCAACTTGGGAGCGAGAAGAAGATCTGAAAGCCAACCATCCCCATCTCTTTGCTAGCTAATTCAAATCTCGAGGGCGAGATTTCTTTAAGGGGGGTAGGTTTGTAACATCCCAAAATTTTTATTTGCCTTTTATTTGATTTTCTGGAGTTTATTTGGTTTTATCTGGATTTTATTTCAAAGTCTTAAGCAAGAAAATGTATTTAAAATATTTTATAAAAGCCAAAAAGAGTTATTTTATTTTCCCTAGCCTTCCCTAAATTTTTAGTTAATTTTTGAGAATTTTCTGGAATTAAAAATCAATTTTAAAGGTTAAAAAGTTTTTTATAAAATTATTAAATGCCAATCTGAAATTAAAAATATTTTTACTAAGTCTAAAATGCCTCCAAGAATTTTTAGGAATTTTCCTAGAATTTTTGGGCTTTAAATAGTAATTTTTAAGTGTTTATAAAGTTATCTAGCATTTCTGGAAATTAAAAACGAAAATTAAAACCCAAAAACCCCTCGGGCTGACACGTGGCGCACCCAGATCGCATCCGCCCACCGGCCGATCTAATCCGGGCCGTCCCCATCCACTTACCCCTTCGGGTTGGATCCAACGGGCCGATTCCCTTTGTGCACACGTGGCACAAATCCGGCCGTCCGCCTCTCTCCCCTCACCTCTCTCTCTACCGCCGACATGCGGGGCCCGCCCGTCAGCTCCTTCCCCCACCTCCCCTTCTTCCTCCTCCCGCCGGCCTCCATTAACGCCCCACCCGAGCTTTAAAAGCTTCGGTTACTCCTCCCCTTGACCGGCTATTGATGCCATTAGTGGCCCTTAAGCCTCCGCGCTGGTAACCGCCCCACTTCCGCCCGTTTCCCCCTCCTTTAAGCCACTTTACGCCGCCGTTTCAAGCCGCCTCCGCCCGCCTTAACTCCGGCGAGCCGTTACCTCCTCCCCGCGCCTATAAAACCCCTTCCCCCGAGCCGCCCTTCCCTCCCTTTCCTCCCCCGTGCGCCACCGCCTCTTTTCCCCTCCATCCCGAGCCGAATCGGCCCCGAACCGTCCGCCGCCCGTGCGAGCTCCGGCGAGGAATCGCCGTCGCTCCGGTCCCTCCCGCGCCTCGCCGTCGACGCCTTCGCGACCCCCGTGCGCCGGCGACCATCTTCCCCACCTCCACCGAGCGACGCCGCCACCGGAGCCCCGTCGACGCCGAAGACCGTGCGCGCCGCCGCCAACCTCGCCGCCCGACCCCTTTCGCGCCTCTCGGACCTCGTGCGCGGTGAGCGAACCCCGCCTCCCCTCTCGCGTTGCGCATCACCGCCGCCGCCGCCGCGCCGAGCGCCGCGAGCCGCCCGCCAGTCGCCGCCGGCGGCGCCGCCCGCGTCGGCCAACGCCAGCGTGGCGCCGCGTGGCCGCCGTCGATGCTGGCCGGCACCTCCTCCTCTGTGCCACGTCGGCCGTGGGCCGAGTCCACGGTGGACCAAGCCGACCCGTGAACCCAGTCCACCGCACACCCGGCCCCACTTGTCATAGAGATGCAGCCTTTTTCAATGCAAAAATAATTCGGCCTGAAATTAAAATAGATGCTGACGTCATAAATGGAATTTTTAGTATAAAAATAATTCAGAAAACTAGTCTTTTTCTTTTTTCTTTGGATTTAAACTTCCAAAGGCCATAACTTCTTCATTTTAACTCCGATTTAACTCGTTCAAATTTCTAAATTTTTATAAAATCCTAAACTTTCCATTTCTGAACTCTTTTTGAATTTTTGAGTTTTATTTGAATTTTGTTTGAATTTTCTTTTGGTTCTTCGCGTGTAGATTACGACGAATCCGGAGAATTTTTCTTCGACGAATCGCAGCAAGACTTCGAGCAAGGCAAGTTACACCTTTGACCATGTTGATCCCAGTAATTTAAATTATTTATGTTGTTTTTAAATTATTATGCATGCGTACTTTTATTCAAACTAGTTCAAAATGTGATTTAAACTTTAGTTATGCCGAATTCCTTTGTGTATGGCCAATCTTGAAATTGAATAAACATACCTTGTCACCATAGATGAAAACCTAGTTGGTACAATAGTATTGACTAGAACATTTTATAGAATTGCTTAGCCATGCTTAGATTAATCTAGGTGGGAAGAATGGTTTCACACAAAATGTTGGTTTATAAAATTTATTCTTGACTTTGGTGAGCCAAGAAGGTCTATGAAATTTTGATTAAATAAAATGTACAAATTTGTTTTAGACTTAGGCATTGGTATGGTGGTGGGTGCTTGCTGGCATGCATCGTAGTTTGTTGACTCGATGTTGACTACCAGGCACAAGGGGTAAGCGGGTAGGCCTAAGTCAAGTTAAGGACCGGTCTCAGAACTACTAGTACAAAGTCACACCGTACTACCACAAGTCCGGTATGGGACAGACTGGCTAAGTAATTTGTGAAGTTCCATTTTAGTTTCGCTATAGGCTGAATGTGGCGTGGCGTGAGGCCATGAGAAGCCTCACATGGCACAAGAGGGGGCTCCAACATGTGGATTCATGTTGTGGTGAAACCTTAGTGGCGGCGTAGCTAATTTGGTAATGGAACATTGGAACAGCCTTGTCATGATCTCCTCGGCCGCACACCTAAGGAAGTGTGTTAATCCGGTGGCAAAACGGGAGACATGTCTTGTGGGTAAAGTTGTACACCTCTGCAGAATAACAAACTATCCTGGATAGCCGTGTCCACGGTCAAGGACATGCTTAGTATGGTTTTTCACGGATTAGACTTTGGTTTTAATAAAATTTGGTTTATGGAAACTTGTGAATCTTTTGGAAAGATGGTCCGGGTGGGACACCCGTGGTTAGGTTGGTGTTAGGTTGTTGCCTGCACTAACGTTATTATTTTGTTAAATCTTGTTTTTATGTTCTGTATCAACTTCAGCTTTTGCACTTACGTTATTGTATTTGTTTCAATAATGTTGTTTATGCAAAACAACCATATTATGCCTTCCTTTGTAATCCCTTATGCATGCATCAAATCTGTTATATCTCCTGGTGTAACTTGTGGAGTACTTTATGTACTCACCTTGCTATAAACAATGTTGCGGAGGGCGGCGGCGTCGACTACGTTGAGGATTGCGGCGAATAGGCCACGTCTTACATACCAATTCGCCTTGTGGGAAGGCAGGATGGGCTGCTCCTTTTTAATTATCTTCCGCTGTTTATTTTCATGTTTGGCCATGAAGCCACCTTATTGTAACTTGGCCATAAGGCCCGTACTTTTGCTTTATAATAAAGTTTGGTTTTCATGCATGATATGTATCACTGTTCAGTCTGTGTGCACTAGCTTTTCCTGGGATAGTGCGAATAACACAGAGGGTTCTGGAGTTGTTGCTCCGGGTCCCGACAAGTACTCCGCAAGTCTTGGAAAAAATGCAGTATATGTAGGGCTTAACAAAGGAAGAATAATATGGTTTTTTTATACAAAGTAGCATTTTATTTCAAATACCATTATATGTTTTCAAAAGCATCAATTTAACAAAGTAGTTGCAATAATTGAAACTAGATAAATTTTCTAGTGAAGGTTCCAACCACCAACACTAGTAGACAACCTCTAACTGCCAAGGTTTAAGGCTATGGGTTCTATCTGCCCACATTGGCTCCATCTGCCAGGATACACTCCCAAGAGTTTCATCCACTTTCGAGTTCCCAAAACTTTTACATTAAAATCAAAACCAAGCATCTACCATATGAAAACACACATAGCCCACCCTTGACCGTGGGCATAGCTATTCGAATAATTTAACAATTTGCAGAGGTGTACAACTTTATCCACAAGAGATAAGTCATCTTAATAGCCAACATGATTCCTTAGGCATGAGACTTAGATAATTTATCACAAAGCCTTTACCTCACACCGATTTAGCAGACACCACCCACTGAGGTTTCACTGTTGAAGGGTTAAATCCACCACAGTCAGAAGCTCCCTCTTGTGCCATATGAGTATAGTAAATCCTTGTGCCTCACTGTGGGTAACTCCAGTAACCCTGGCACTCACTTACCATTGGTGATATCTAAACTAAACCTTTATGAGTTATTCGGCTAGGTTGTACTCATTTAGACTTGTGATTGTACGGTAGTACTCAGTTTGGACAATTACAACGTCAGTCCTTAATTGACTAGGGCGGTACATTCACAATATAAGTTCTCATGCTAAATCTACACCAACACAATCTTACCATCTGATCAAGTCTAAAACCAATTTTTACTATTTTATTTTATTTTATAAGCCAATGGCATCACTTATTGCCAAACATTTGATAAACACAATTGCTTAGAGATTTGATAGCATTATTTCCACCTGTAGAGTTATAATGATTGAATAGCTTGTCTAAGCGACCATTCTAAAGTTATCAAATAACATTATAATCTTAATACTAATACAAGGGAAGCCTAGGGCAACAATGTTACATAGATATCAACATCAAGTGAGGGTATAACAAATATTAGATTAACTAATAACCTTATGATAGAAATTAACATTTTATGTAACATAGCAATGCAATTAAATTTGAAATATTAAAATAATTTTGGTAAACATAGGTACAAAATGATTAAAGGAGACTTGCCTTCTTGCACGTTGATTGAATCTTCTTGCTGCGCATTGGAAAATTTTTTAATGACATCGGGTTTTACGCATGAAATGGCAAATACAACTTAATAAATAAATACAAATAAAATCACAAAATACAAAATATATACTAGAAGGAAGTTTATGATTTGACATGAATTTATAAATCTGAATCATTAGATTCGGAGTTCGAACAACGGAGAACGGGCTTTTGGAAGACCAAATGGAATAGAAATTCTAGAAAATGCAAAACAGGGGAATATTCCTAGAACCTTATTTTTGGCTGGGATTTTGTTTTTGATTGAGTGTATCACTCGTGGGGCCCGATTGTCATTGGCTTTAGAAAAGAAACAAAACTAAAAGGCTAACCGTGGAACCCAAATGGCTTTCTCGGGATTTGAACACACAACCGGATGGTTGCATGCCAAAGCCTCTACCCCTGAATTGTGTTATCACATGCGGTTACCACTCAGTACAAATTAGACAAATGAAGCACAAGTGGCTAGGACCAGCTCGCGTGGCTAGGCCGTAGCCATGCAGCTGCGAGCAGAGGGCTAGGGGGCTTGGGGAATGGTTAAACAGGTCCGCAGGGGCCTAAGGAGAGGATGGACGAAGGTGGCATCAGCCGGCGCAGCTCACAGAGGCTGCAGCAGATTTGGAAGCGACGACCAAAATGGTGGCGAGGTGACTGCGAGCTTTCGATAAAGGCCAGCGATGGATAGCATAAGCATGGGTAGCACCTCAGTATGTGGATTATGCTGGATGAGTTGATTTGGCTAAAGGATGGTCGAGGATGGCCCACGACGGTGAGGACATTTGGCATGGTGGTGATGCACAGTGGTGGAGTCCGGCATGGTGGTGGAGCTCCTCGTCCAACCATTGGGTGAGCTGAACTATGGTTTATGATAAGGGGATGGAGGTGATGCTCTCGGTATATGGAATTGGGGAAGCGCTCATCGAGGACGATGAATCGATGGCGAAACTTGAAAACGGCTGATTTTGTGAAAAAGCTCAATTCTCGTGGATTGGTTGTGTGAAAAATCAAATAAAAATGGTGAATAAGTTGCTTGGATGCTGGAATAGGAAATGATGTTGTGTGCAAAAAATTGAAAATCTTCATTGGAGACAAAGCTTTACGAAGGCAGCTAGGTGACGTACACAGATGGCGCACGACACGACTTCAGCTTGTGGCTTCACTGAGGCTTTGCGTGGTGAGATGGGATGACCAAAGGCTTGCAATGAAATAGAACGTGAGGTGGAGCTCCTAATTATAGGGCAAAAACGAGAGAACTAGATTGGAAACGGCTAGATTAAAGCAATGTCGGTTTTCAAGTTTTAATGCCTAGAAACTAAAAAGCGGATGATTAAATGGCTAAGAAACGGATATGAATTGATTGCATGAGTAATGAAGACTGTTTTTCATTTTAGCATGGAGAGAAAATGGATTTTAATGGAGGGTTTGCTTGGATGAAGAAAATAGAGGAGAGAGAAGCAGTCGGTCTCATTGAAGAAGAAGATGAATAACGCTCAGCCCTAAGGAATAAAAGCAAGGAAGTGGGAAGAATAAACAAGAAAGAACAAAGGCATACCTGGTAGCTGGCTTCGGTTGAAACATTGACGTTAAGTGTGTTGGGCTCAATACTAGGATGGGTGACCCTTCGAAACCCCCTTTTTAAAATTTTTTTAATTCTTTGAAAAAAGAAGAAGTGCTATGAAAAATGGTTTGGACCCAGAAAAATAGAACGAATATTTTTCTAGATATTTAGATTTTTTTGTAGGTTTGAATTCGAATTCCTGGAATTGTAATTTGAATTTGGAATTCCGGGTTGGAATTAGAGATTTGGAATTTGAGCGGAGAATTGGAAATTGGAATTGGAATTTTGATATTTCTTCTAATATTACACAAATAATTCAAATAAAATTCAAAATTTTTAAATAATTAATTTAAAATTAAATTTTAAGGAAAGCGAATTTTTGGGATATTAGAAGTCAGCCCATTGTTTAGCTTACGATGAAAGTAATCACGCAATACTATGTATTGGTTTTGCTTAACTTGAGCTTCAAGATTAGCCACCGGTTGATTCACATCAAAACCCTCTCATCCCCCTAAATGGTTTGTGTCACATGCTTACCAAGTAAAGTTATTACTGTTTTCAAGTGAATTAAGGTCAAAACTCGCACTTGGCAGTGAAGACAGATAAAAGGTGATGATTAAGCGAATTGAAGAGCGAGTCCGTGCAAAACAGTGGATGTTTAATGGAGCTTGGTATGATTAGTGTTTACCTATTCAACCTAAGATTCTAGATATTGCAAAGCTAGGTAGCAATTCAAACTAGAAATCAATAACTAATTGCTGATATCAAGATATAAGTAGCGAACAAAGCAACTCACACACAAAGGTGATGCAACTCAATGCAATCAAAGGAATAAGCTAAACAAAATATAAGTGAACAACACCAAATAGGTTGTATTGCATAAGTTATAGAGAAATGCTAGCTAATTGCTCAAATAGTGAATTAGGGCATAAAATTGCTCAAAGAAAACTAATGCATAATCTGATCTTTAATGATAACTAGGGTATACTCACAACGATTGTTAGGCAAACAAACTTCTCTTTTGTCTCTTTTTTACTGTTTTCTTTTTCTTTTCTCTCGTTTTTTGTACTTGGCCAACAAGGTGTGATTATGATAAGCACAAACACCCTTTTCTCGATTCAACAAGAACACTTCAAAAGATCATGTACAAAATGAAATATGAGCAGCCCTAGAGCAATATCAAATAGCTAGTCTCAATAAGATCAAAGTATTCACAAAGGATGAATGGTTTTCAAAGGATTTAAGTGAAGCACATAATGTTTAGTGCGTAAATCAAGATATAAGTAAAGCTCTACTTCAGATTTGCACAACAACACAAATGCTTGTCTCGATGAAGCACAAGTGGCTAGGGCTTTCATTTTTTGTTTTTGATATAAGACATAGCACATACCGAACTAAGAAACTGGAAACAAGACTCACAAATTTTGGATCGAACTAAAACGAAAAAAGAACAACTCACAATCGATCGACACAAGTGTTGAAACTTGTTTGGCCGAAAACACCTAAAAGGAAGCTGAATTTGGACACAGCAGTTGCAGCAACACTGCAAAACAGACAGATAGGTCTCATTGTAAGCTTTCCAATTATTCCAAGAATGCCTAATTCGGAATTTGGATGGAAAAGTTATGTCAGAATTACTGAACGGTGTACAAATTAAATGAACAAAATTAAAGCGACACAGAGGAACTCGACCAATAACTAAAACAAAGTTTCTATGTAACAAAAACCTAACCAAACCCACTAAAATAATAGATTGAACTATGGGCTAAAGAAATTTTTAGGGTTTGTAAGAGTGGGGCATGTGGAGGGCCCTTTATAACTAGCAAGCTATAATGAATCATCCCTCTTCATCGCAATATATCAAGTTCTTCTAATCTTTATACTCTTATCTCGATTTGTTTGTGTTCTTGATCTTGCTTATGGTGATTTGGTTCTTTTCATGCTCCTCTTGATCTTGCTGTGTATCAGACCCATATTTGTCAATCCAGAATCTCCTGTGAACCCACAGCACTATTTCCTGGATCAGTAGATAGTGCTCACAGGTACAATGCTGCATCATTTCATACATCGCATCAATCATAACAACTCATAATTATATTACATAACTGGGTTTGAATTATGCCACATCGGGCGATAGTTTTACATAAGGGCCGATCAGGCCAAATGTTCACATTACAAAAGCATAACAGCAGAAGCAAAAGCAAGGTAAGGCCTTTAGACCACATGCAGCGACTGGGGGGTAAATATGTGCCATATGATTATTACCTAAGCTTAAGCAATAATTATAGGCACACAACACCTTAGTCTAAGTGCCCAGGACCCAAAAGCGCAGGAGTCGCCCTAGTTCTCGGCGTTGTTCCCTTCACCTGTAGCTGGGGCATCTTCATATGCATAATGGTCTTGGGCCCCTGAATCTGATTTTGGTAATGCGAGTGTGAGCACAAACCACTGTGCTCAGCGAGCCAACACACATGATGCAATAGGTAATATACATGGCTTATCAAAGGGAGGCTTAGGTTATTTTATTTGCAGAAATGCTTTTGAATACAATACTTAACAATTGCCTATGACTTAGCATTTTGATCTAAAACATGTTTGTATAAAAAGTATGCTTTACCATTAATGATCCATAGACCATCCACCATTACATGGTCTCTGCTCTGTATGCTATACTTCAGCGTTATAGTCGCTTACAATATCACTGGGATGACACCCAGGACAACACAAATCAGGGCCTTTCTTCGCCCTCAACTTTACCAATTCCACCACCATGTTTTTGAAATAGAACTATATCTAGTCAAGTTCCCATGTCCGCCCTTGATCGTGTCCACTGTTATTCGAATAGTTTCCACTCTGCAAAGTTTGTACACTTTACCCACAGGAGATAGATCTGCTCATTGCCCTGCATGATTCCTTAGCCATGTGGTTGAGTAGACTATCACAGGGTCTTTACGATGCATAGTTCTACTGTGGCTACGCCCGCTAAGGTCTATCTTTCGTAGGATGCGCATCCCTCGGGAAGGGTCCCTTGTGAGCCATCACGGGCAAAGGCGGGGATGAGACCATCCATCCCATTGCCGGTGTTCACACCTTCACGTAACCACCTTAGAGCCATACAAATTAGTTAGCCCTGCGTACACTTTGTCAGCTTGTGGTTGTACTGTTGTACACTGGGAGGTCATCACGAGATTCAGTCCTTAGGGCTATCTGGGCGGTTCTACCACTATCCACTTTGTGCCTCCACTACACCACACACACACCCTCGAACCATCCGTCCAGATAATTAAGCAACTTGAGGTTTTTGGGAGCACAAAATATCCATAACCAAATATACTAGTCATTTCCACCATGACTACCCAAACCAATTTTTCATGATTCAAAGTGATGCTTTGGGCATTTTTGGTGCCCCCGATTAACTAAGCAGTACTAAGCATGGCGTATAGTTATGGACTTATTTTCGAAAGGTTACCATTATAATTTTGCTAGGGTGACAAGGCTCAGATATTCAAATATTTCAAAGGAGGTATAATACTAGCAAGTCGAATAATGGGTATGTATCTAGAATCTTCAAACAAACATATATTTGCATATGAAATAACAGCATGCAATTTGATAATTTAAACAAAAGTAGATTTGCAGAAAATGAAGGTTCAACATGATCAAACTATTGACTCGCCTGGGTCACAGTGGGAGGGGTCTTGGTTGTCTTGAGCTTCTAAAGCTGCTGCCTCGGCTTCTTCTTCCTGAGCCTCGTACGTTATTTTTAACGTGCGCAAAAATTTGGATAAAAAAGCAATCAGCAAACCAATTAAACATTCACCAGAAAATCCAAATAACTCCAATATCAGATTTTAGTTTCATTGGGTAGACATGGGATTTAGATAAATTTAGAGATTTGTTTCATTTGCTTTGGTGCTAGAATAATCCCACTATAATTATTGAAAGTTTAATCATAGTCATTTTTGTGCAATATAATATTTTATTTGATGGGTTATCATTTCTCATGGGAATTTACCCTAATTATATTCCTACTAACTCTTTTTAATTGCTAAGGATCTAAAAAGGGTTATTCATTATATATACACATATATACATATACATATATATATATATATAGACACACACACACAATTTTCTGGCTCATGATAACTAACCATAGTGAAAGGGGTTAATAAGTACCCCTAATCATATTTGAGGTTCATAGCCTAAGATTAAAGACAATAGTTTATGATGTAAATTCGCATTTGTTAATCTCTACATCACTGACCTACTCATTATTTCATGAGAGCATGTGTATATATATATATATATATATATATATATATATATATATATATATATATATATATATATATATATATATATATATATATATATATATATATATATATATATATATATATATATATATATATATATATATATATATATATATATATATACAATTTTCTGGCACATGATAACTAACCATGGTGAAAGGGTTAATAAGTACCCCTAATCATATTTGAGGTTCATAGCCTAAGATTAAAGACAATAGTTTATGATGTAAATTCGCATTTGTTAATCTCTACATCACTGACCTACTCATTATTTCATGAGAGCATGTGCCTTTGCAACACTATTAAACCCTCTCTTACATTGTCTTTGTTTTGTATTTAATGATTTCTAACATAAGATTTAAAATACCTTAACTGCTAACATACAACAATTAATTAATTCAGGAATAAATGTTGTTGGGCTCATTTATAATCTAATTATTTGTTAGCACTTTTATGGACTAAGTTATTTCCTTTGTGTGGCTTCTCGGGTCACTGTTTTTGCAAAACAAACTAAAACTCTATTCCTATACGCGTGCAGGGGGATCGAACGCTGCTGGCCTCAGTGGATGCGCACCGCTCTAGCCAGCAGAAACTCAGCTGTTACCTGACAGTAGTGGAATGGAGTGGTAATTAAACCGAGCGGCAGCAGGGACCGAAACAGAGGACCTCCGGTGGTGTACGGGCGACGGGCTCGTCGGCGAAGGAGGACCGGGGAGGGGCTAGCGAACGGGCAAAACGGATTCCTTGCGTCAGCGTGAAGACAATGGAAGTGTCGGCGGCGTGCGGCAACGGCGGCTTGGGGAAGGGAGCGATGCCGACGGCATACAAGCTTCGCGGAGCTCGGAGGAGGGTGCGGGCAGCTTCGTGGCACCCCGAGGAAGCTCCGGGACAACGGAATTGCGCTGCCTCGCTAGGAATCGGCGGCGCACCCAACGGCCGGAGTTGGGGAAGAATGGGGACGCCGACGAGAGAGGAGCGAGAGGGAGGCCAATTAGATTCTAGGGGAGGAAGATGGGGCTCAGGCGGTGAGCATGGCAGCCGCGGACAGGCTTTATAGGTGGTGGGTTGCGTAGGAGTCGAGGAGGGCTTGCAGCGGCCGTGCGAGCGACGTGCGGCAGATCGTCCGGTGGTGAGGCGCTACAGGGGCCGGGCGTGGGGTGCGGGCGTGCGCGAGCGGGGTCGTAGCACAGCGACCACTGTTGGTGACACAGCTGCGTGGCTTCGCCCAGCTGTAGTGGCGACGTGCGCGGGTAGGACGGCTGGACGTGACGGCCTTGCATGGGCAACGTGCACAGGCGAGACGGCCGAACGCGATGGGGACTCGGCGGTGATGCGAGGACGGGACGGCGGTGGGCCCGGCGACGTGCTCCCGGAGTGGCGCCGGTGACCTCTGGTCCGAGGCGTGCGCCGAAAAAGTGCGGGTTGCGGCAACGGCCCGGGAGGAAGAAGAGAGGGGCATTCGGCCTAAGCTGGGCTGAGAAAGGGGAACGAGGGAGGAGAAAGGAGGTGGGCTGGCCCGGGGCTGGGCTAGGTCGGCCAGGCCGAAGGCCTCTTCTCCTCTTTTTTTGATTTATTCTTTTTGTTAGCTCCCCTCCATCACACTTCCCATTCTTTTATCCTTTGTTGCTATACTTGATCTTTGTGTATTTACATATTTTAAAAAGTTCCTAATTATGTGTGTAAATATATAGTTATATATATGCCTGCATGCGTTTACTTATTTCTTCCACTTAATTTCATTTAATTCCTTTATTAATACCAACCCTTAAAATAGAAGTTTTATATTTTTCTTATGCCTATTATTTCTGACATTCTCATACATTTTGTTTTATTTTTATTTTTACCGTTGAGACCTTAAACCGAAATCCAAGAAAATTTCAACAGAACTCAAATACCAAAGCAAATACATTCCAAAATAGCTCAGAGCTTACATAACTTCTAAATTCCAATTTCCAGGGTGTTACAAACCTACCCCCCTTAAAAGAATCTCGACCCCGAGATTTAGCCTAAGCGGCGAACAAGTGCGGGTAATCTCTCCTCAGTTGATCTTCACGCTCCCAGGTGGCCTCTTTCTTGGTGTGATGGCTCCACTGAACTCGGCATAAGCGGATAGTCCGATTTCTGGTCTTCTTTTCTACCGTATCTAGAATTTTGATAGGCCGCTCCTTGTAAGTCAGGTCATTCTCGAGCTCAATTGCTTCCATCGGGGTTTGATCTTTCGGTACCCGGAGGCATTTCTTGAGTTGGGACACATGGAAAACATCGTGTACATCTGCTAGATTTGCGGGCAACTCTAATTGGTAGGCTACTTCTCCTTTCTTGGCCACAATTGGGAATGGCCCAACACAGCGTGGGGCGAGCTTGCTTTTGACTTTAAATCTTCTAACTCCTCGCAAGGGGGACACCTTCAGGTAGACATAATCCCCAACTTCAAAACTTAGCGGTCTACGTCTCTTGTAGGCGTAACTCTTCTGTCTTGACTGAGCTGCTTGCAATCTGTCTCTAATTAGTCGGACTTTTTCTTTAGCCTATTTAAGAGTGTCTGGCCCAAAGACATAGCCTTCTCCCACCTCTGACCAGTGGAGAGGACTTCGACATTTCCTCCCATATAGAGCTTCAAACAGAGACATCCGCAGGCTGGCTTGGTAGCTGTTGTTGTAAGCGAATTCAGCATATGGCAGACTCTTATCCCAGTCTTTGGAGAAATCCAGGGCACAAGCTCGAAGCATGTCTTCTAGTATTTGGTTCACCCTTTCTGTTTGACCATCCGTATGTGGATGATAAGCAGTGTTGAAATCTAGGTGGGTGCCAAGGGCTTCATGGAGGCTAGCCCAAAAGTGCGAGGTGAACTGAGAACCTCGATCTGAAACTATCCTTTTGGGTACACCGTGCAAACTCACGATGCGGGACATGTACAGTTCTGCCAATTTGTCTCCTTTGTAGGTGGTGTTGACAGGGATGAAATGCGCAACCTTGGCAGTCTATCTATTACCACCCATATAGAATCGTACCCAGATTTGGTCCGGGGAAGTCCAGTGATAAAATCCATTCCGACTTCTTCCCATTTCCATTGGGGTACTTGCAATAGTTGTAGTAACCATGCGGGCCTCTGGTGTTTTGCCTTCACTCTCTGACACACATCATAACAGGCTACATGTTCAACGATGTCACTTTTCATACGGGGCCACCAGTAGCACTGCTTCATGTCCTGATACATCTTGGTGCTCCCGGGGTGGAGGGAGTATGCAGAGCTGTGAGCTTCTTTTAGTATCAGTTCCTTAAAATCTTTTTGATGTGGCACAAAGATACGTGCCCTGTACCGTAGAACACCTTCATGATCCACTATTATCTTGGGAGCCTTTCCTGCTTCCATCAATCTTTTTAGTCTCAAAGCAGTTGGATCCTCTTGCTGTGCGGCTATAATCCGCTCTTCTGTACTGGGTTGAATTTCCATAGCTACCAGGGCACCTTGATCCACTATCTCCACATTTAGTGCCATTATCTCCTTGTACAACTCTGGCTGCCGTTCCAAAACCATGAGGTTATTGCAATATGCCTTACGACTCAAGGCGTCAGCTACCACATTAGCCTTGCCAGGGTGATAGTGAACACTTAAATCGTAGTCCTTGATTAGCGCTAACCAACTTTTTTGCCTCAAGTTGAGGTGAGACTGAGTGAAGAAGTACTTGAGGCTCTTGTGATCAGTGTATATATCACAATGGTTTCCTATCAGGTAATGCCTCCAAATCTTTAGTGCATGCACTACTGATGCCAATTCTAAATCATGGGTTGGGTAATTTAATTCATGAGGGCGAAGCTGTCTTGATGCATATGCCACAACCTTGCCTCCTTGCATGAGTACACATCCCAGGCCTTGATGTGAGGCGTCACAGTACACTTCAAAATCCTTGCGTACATCTGGCAAGACTAACACAGGAGTGGAGGTTAATCTCTTCTTTAGTTCTTGAAAACTTTCCTGACAGGCCCTTGTCCACTCACATTTTAGCTCTTTCTTGAGTAGCTATGTCAAAGGTCTGGCAACCTGAGAAAATCCCTCTATGAACCTTCGGTAGTATCATACCAATCCGAGGAAACTACGTACTTCTGTGACATTAGTGGGCTGTTGCCATTCCATCACAGCTGCAATTTTAGCTGGGTCTACGGATACTCCCCCAGCAGTCACTATATGACCTAGAAAGCTGATATCTGACAGCCAAAACTCACACTTGCTGAACTTGGCATAAAGCTGGTGCTCCTTCAGCTTCTCTAGCACTAAGCGTAAATGCTCAGCATGTTCTTCTGCAGTCTTGGAGTAGATAAGAATATCGTCGATGAATACCACCACAAACTTATCCAGATATTCCATGAAGACCTTATTCATGAGATTCATGAAATAGGCTGGGGCATTGGTCAAGCCAAAAGACATGACTGTAAACTCATACAACCCATATCTCGTGGTGAAAGCAGTTTTTGGAATATCCTCGGGCCTGATCTTCAACTGATGGTAACCCGACCTCAAGTCAATTTTGGAGAATACAGTGGCTCCTCCAAGTTGGTCAAATAGGTCATTAATTCTGGGCAGAGGGTACTTGTTTTTGATGGTCACTTCATTTAAGGCCCGATAGTCTACACACATCCGGGCGGTGCCATCCTTTCTCTTCCCAAAGATTACCGGGGATCCCCAAGGTGAGGAACTCGGCCTAATAAATCCCTTGTCCTGCAGCTCATGTAGTTGCTTCTTCAATTCTTCTAACTCATCCACTGTCATCCGGTATGGCCTCTTAGAGATGGGTGCAGCACCGGGCTTTAGGTTGATGACAGATTCCAAATCTCTGTCGAGTGGCATGCCTGGTAGCTCTTCGGGAAATACTTCAGGGTAATCTTGTACCACCATCATTCCTTCCAACGGTACATCTTTACAATAATAGATTGCCCGACCCCAACGATACGGGTGGTCCACCTTCACTTCTATGGTTAACCCAGGACACTTGGTTAGCTTGACTTTCCTAATGGCACAGCTTATGATCCCTTGATGTCTCGCGAGCCAATCCATCCCTAGTATGATGTCCAGGGTCTGGGAGGGCAAAACTATTAAATCTGCTAGGAAGTCACATCTTTCCATGGTAACCACTACCCAAGGGCACACTAAGGTGGCATTAACAATTCCCGCGGGGGAGCTAAGTGCCAATAGTTTCTTTAAAGGGTAAGTGGGCAACTCTAGCTTATCCACAAATCTCCTTGCTATAAATGAGTGCGAAGCCCCAGAATCAAAAAGAACTTGTGCTGGTATGGACTTGACAGAGAACGTACCCAGCAGAACTCTGACAGCCTCCTTAGCCTCTTCCACGGTGATATGATTGACTCGACCGCGGTTGGGGGTTGAGGCCGACTTGTTGGCTTGAGGGGTTTGGTTTCCTTTGCTGGGTGCTGATGTTTGACCTTTGGCAGGTGTGGACCCTAAATTGAACTTCACTAAAGAATTTTGCTGTTGCGGGTAGCGATAGGCAAAGTGGCCCTTTTCTCCGTAGCTATAGCAGTTGAGGGAGGCAGCAGGGTTTGTTCCAGTGGGCTGGCCCACAGGACGTGGAGTTTGGAAGGAGTTGCTGCTTGGACGGGGAGCTGGAACGGGACTCTGGGACTGGGTGGATCCTGAGAAGGAGGGATTGTTGAAGAGCTTCTGGATAAACCTCCCTTGGGGCCGCTGGGCCACTTGCTTTCGCTTGCGGCTGGCCTCTAGGGTTCTTCTCTCATTCTCCAGGATCAAGGTCTTATTCACCAGCTAATGGAAACTGGTGAAGTCTTGTACAATTAGCTGCACTCGCAGCTCCTCATTCATCCCTACAAAAGAACCTGTTAATCTTCTCCTCCTCCTCCGCTACATCCTTTGGGGCGTAGCGGGCTAGCTGATTGAACTTGGTGAGGTATTCACCAACTGACATACTCCCTTGTTTCAATGTGCGAAACTCATTCTTTTTCATCCGCATTACACCGGCCGGGATAAAGTTGGCCTTGAAAGCTGCCTTAAACTCGGCCCATGAAATAATCTCTGTGCCAGTGCCAGTGGGGGTGTCCTCGTATCCTTTAGCTGCCAGATAATTCTCCCACCAGGCAGCTACAGCGCCCTGGAGCTGGTGGGTAGCAAAGATCACTTGGTCATTCTCAGCAGACTTGGCCAAGCGGAGCTTCCTTGCTGTGTCTCGCAGCCAATCTTCCGCCTCTAGGGGTTCATCTGCACCGGCGAAAGTAAGGGTGCGAGTCCTTAAGAAGTCGCCAAGGTTAGAGCTGTGAGTGCTGGCGCCGAGTTGCTGGCCTGCATAGATGGCTTGCAGGAGTTGCGTTTGTTGCGCCATTACTTGTGCCTTAGATGGGTCGGTCGGTGGGGGTGGAAGGTTTACCCCTTGACTTGGGCCTCTTCCCCGACCTACATGCTGCGTCTCTTGGCTGGCTTCGACCTTAGCTTGCATGTCAGGGTTCGCACCAGCCTGGGCACGAGTAATCCTTTGACTGGCCATCTGCAGGTATAGCTTTATAATTTAGAGGCTAGTACTAGCTATGTGGGAAAACATCAACCCGAAGTAGTTACATAAAAAAAACCAGATCGAATAAGATAAACGACAAAACAGCTTTCAAACACAAGGCCATTTATTAAACACCAACAATACATCACATAGCCAGCTTTTATAGTCCTTAGACCACGCTGGACATCACGGTTACATCTAAACGCTTAAGGTTCATAATAGTTGCTACTACAGGACTGAGGAGCTACTCACAACACTTACGTGAGTATCTTTGTCAAATAACAATGAAAGGTGGACATTTTTACATAACTGGGTTTAAATTATGCCACATCGGGCGACCGTTTTACATAAGGGTTGATCAGCCCAAATGTTCACATTACAAAAGCATAACAGCGGAAGTAAAAGCAAGGTAAGGCCTTTAGACCACAGGCAGCGACTGGGGGTAAATATGTGCCATATGATTATTACCTATGCTTAAGCAATAATTATAGGCACACAACACCTTAGTCTAAGTGCCTAGGACCCAAAAGCGCAGGAGTCGCCCTAGTTCTCGGCGTTGTTCCCTTCACCTGTAGCTGGGGCATCTTCATATGCATAATGGTCTTGGGCCCCTGAATCTGATTTTGGTAATGCGAGTGTGAGCACAAACCACCGTGCTCAGCGAGCCAACACACAGGATGCAATAGGTAATATGCATGACTTATCAAAGGGAGGCTCAGGTTATTTTATTTGCCAGAAATGCTTTTAAATACAATACTTAACAATTGCCTATGACCTAGCATTTTGAACTGAAACATGTTTGTGTAAAAAGCATGCTTTACCATTAATGATCCAGAGACCATCCACCATTACATGGTCTCTGCTCTGTATGCTATACTTCAGTGTTATAGCCGCTTACATTACCACTGGGACGACACCCAGGATAACACAAATCAGGGCCTTTCTTCGCCCACAACTTTACCAATTCCACCCACCATGCTTTTGAAATAGAACTATATCTAGTCAAGTTCCCATGTCCGCCCTTGACCGTTGGCACGGCTATTCGAATAGTTTCCGCTCTGCAAAGTTTGTACACTTTACCCACAAGAGATAATCTGCTCATTGCCCCGCATGATTCCTTAGCTATGTGGTTGAGTAGACTATCACAGGGCCTTTACGATGCATAGTCCTACTGTGGTTACACCCGCTAATGTCTATCTTCCGTAGGATGCGCATCCCTCGGGAAGGGTCCCTCGTGAGCCATCACGGGCAAAGGCGGGGATGAGATCATCCATCCCTTTGCTCGTGTTCACACCTTCATGTAACCACCTTAGAGCCATACAAATTAGTTAGCCCTGCGTACACTTTGCTAGCTTGTGGTTGTACTGTTGTACACTGGGAGGTCATCGCGAGATTCAGTCCTTTGGGCTATCTGGGCGGTTCTACCACTATCCACTTTGTGCTTCCACTGCACCACACACACACACCCTCGAACCATCCGTCCAGACAATTAAGCAACTTGTGGTTTTTGGGAGCACAAAATAGCCATAACCAAATATACTAGTCATTTTCACCATGACTGCCCAAACCAATTTCTCATGATTCAAAGTGATGCTTTGGGGCATTTTTGGTGGCCCCGATTAACTAAGCAGTACTAAGCATGGCGTATAGTTATGGACTTATTTTCAAAAGGTTACCATTATAATTTTGCTAGGGTGACAAAGCACAGATATTCAAATATTTCAAAGGAGGTATAATACTAGCAAGTTGAATAATGGGTATGTATCTAGAATCTTCACACAAACATATATTTGCATATGAAATAACAGCATGCAATTTGATAATTTAAACAAAAGTAGATTTGCAGAAAATGAAGGTTCAACATGATCAAAGTATTGACTCGTCTGGGTCTCAGTGGGAGGGGTCTTGGTTGTCTTGAGCTTCTAAAGCTGCTGCCTCGGCTTCTTCTTCTTGAGCCTCGTACGCTATTTTTAACGTGCGCAAAAATTTGGATAAAAGGCAATCAGCAAACCAATTAAACATTCACCAGAAAATCCAAATAACTCCAATATCAGATTTTAGTTTCATTGGGTAGACATGGGATTTAGATAAATTTAGAGATTTGTTTCATTTGCTTTGGTGCTAGAATAATCCCACTATAATTATTGAAAGTTTAATCATAGTCATTTTTGTGCAATATAATCTTTTATTTGATGGGTTATCATTTCTCATGGGAATTTACTCTAATTATATTCCTACTAACTCTTTTTAATTGCTAAGGATTTAAAAAGGGTTATTCATTATATATACACATATATACATATATATACATGTGTGTGTGTATATATATATATATATATATATATATATATATATATATATATATATATATATATATATATATATAATTTTCTGCTTTGATAACTAACCATGGTGAAAGGGTTAATAAGTACCCCTAATCATATTTGAGGTTCATAGCCTAAGATTAAAGACAATAGTTTATGATGTAAATTCACATTTGTTAATCCCTACATCACTGACCTACTCATTATTTCATGAGAGCATGTGCCTTTGCAACACTATTAAACCCTCTCTTACATTGTCTTTGTCTTGTATTTAATGATTTCTAACATAAGATTTAAAATACCTTAACTGCTAACATACAACAATTAATTAATTCAGGAATAAATGTTGTTGGGCTCATTTATAATCTAATTATTTGTTAGCACTTTTATGGACTAAGTTATTTCCTCTGTGTGGCTTCTCGGGTCACTGTTTTTGCAAAACAAACTAAAACTCTATTCCTAAACCGCGCGGGCAGGGGGATCGAACGCTGGTCGCCTCAGTGGATGCGCACCGCTCTAGCCAGCAGAGACTCAGCTGTTACTTGACAGTAATGGAATGGAGTGGTAATTAAACCGAGCGGCAGCAGGGACCGAAACAGACGACCTCCGGTGGTGTACGGGCGACGGGCTCGTCGGCGAAGGAGGACCGGGGAGGGGCTAGCGAACGGGCAAAACAGATTCCTTGCGTCAGCGTGAAGACAATGGAAGTGTCGGTGGCGGCCAGGGGTCACCGGAGTAGGGCCGACGGTGTGCGGCAGCGGCGGCTTGGGGAAGGGAGCGACGCCGATGGCGTACAAGCTTCGCGGAGCTCGGAGGAGGGTGCGGGCAGCTTCGTGGCACCCCGAGGAAGCTCCGGGACAACGGAATTGCGCTGCCTCGCTAGGAATCGGCAGCGCACCCAACGGCCGGAGTTGGGGAAGAATGGGGACGCCGGCGAGAGAGGAGGGAGAGGGAGGCCAATTAGATTCTAGGGGAGGAAGATGGGGCTCGGGCGGTGAGCATGGCAGCCGCGGGCAGGCTTTACAGGTGGTGGGTTGCGCGGGCGTCGAGGAGGGCCTGCAGCGGCTGTGCGAGCGACGTGCGGCAGGTCGTCCGGCGGTG
Organism: Dendrocalamus sinicus; assembly: GCA_036346575.1. Lineage (NCBI taxonomy): Eukaryota > Viridiplantae > Streptophyta > Magnoliopsida > Poales > Poaceae > Dendrocalamus > Dendrocalamus sinicus. The sequence goes on from CM070664.1 coordinate 18,820,865, forward strand.
AGGCGCTACAGGGGCCGGGCGTGGGGTGCGGGTGTGTGCGAGCGGGGTCGTAGCACAGCGACCACTGTTGGTGACACAGCTGCGTGGCTTCGCCCAGCTGTAGTGGTGACGTGCGCGGGTAGGACGGCTGGACGTGACGGCCTTGCATGGGCAACGTGCACAGGCGGGACGGCCGAACGCGATGGGGACTCGGCGGTGATGCGAGGACGGGACGGCGGTGGGCCCGGCGACGTGCTCCCGGAGTGGCGCCGGTGACCTCTGGTCCGAGGCGTGCGCCGGGAAAGTGCGGGCTGCGGCAACGGCCCGGGAGGAAGAAGAGAGGGGCATTCGGCCTAAGCTGGGCTGAGAAAGGGGAACGAGGGAGGAGAAAGGAGGTGGGCTGGCCTGGGGCTGGGCTAGGTCGGCCAGGCCGAAGGCTTCTTCTCCTCTTTTTTTGATTTATTCTTTTTGTTAGCTCCCCTCCATCACACTTCTCATTCTTTTGTCCTTTGTTGCTATACTTGATCTTTGTGTATTTATATATTTAAAAAAGTTCCTAATTATGTGTGTAAATATATAGTTATATATATGCCTACATGCGTTTACTTATTTCTTCCACTTAATTTCATTTAATTCCTTTATTAATACCAACCCTTAAAATAGAAGTTTTATATTTTTCTTATGCCTATTATTTCTTTATTTCTGACATTCTCATACATTTTGTTTTATTTTTATTTTTACCATTGAGACCTTAAACCGAAATCCAAGAAAATTTCAACAAAACTCAAATACCAAAGCAAATACATTCCAAAATAGCTCAGAGCTTACATAACTTCTAAATTCCATTTTCCAGGGTGTTACACTGTGATCCATAATGTGTAAGTGGCACTAGTAGATCCTTGGGATCTTTGCCCCATCTAGATCACTCATATGGCAAAAAATTAAGATCTTGCTCGGTTCTTACTTTTCTTGATCAAGATTTATGATTATGTGATTGTGGCCTTTCCAGCCTAAACACATACTTGGATTACCTTGCTAGGATATGTGAGAGATAATCTGGAAGTTCTCGTTACTTAGATCCTCACGAGTAAGAAGTAATTTGAGTTTTAGGGGGTTTGTTATGTTCTTGTGACCTAAAACGAGATTTCTTCAGTTGGATGGAATCAAACCAAAGAACCTTGTGTTTCTTTATTTGATTTGTTATTGACATCCTTACAAAGGTCCATACCAATTCTGGTAATATTTTGAACAAGGTTTGATCAAGATCCATAAATTTGGGTTTTCGTCACGAGGGATTCATGCCTCGAAACAGGGGAGCAGTCATATTGGCCTCCCTTTGGTGGTCACACCGGTTGCACAGTGGTCAGACCTCCCCTAGAGCAGTTAGACCGGCCCCATGATAGCAGTTTGATCGGTCTAGTAGCAAAACCATGTTGTTGCATCTTTTGGTCCCAGATCTTTATAAGTTTTTTTTGTAAGAGGTGTAATCTGAACTTGATGAATCTCATAGTCATTTGAGTTAAGATTTTGAATACTTGGGAAAAAGAGAAGGCTTTCACAATCATTCACCCCCTCTGATTGCTGGCATCACTCCAACACTGGTATATATAGATTCATTAACCAAGACGTAGGGCATCACCTAGCTGAAGACATTATCTACGAATGTGGTCTTGTCTAATAGAAGAACTTCCTAGTGTCGATCCTACTCAACAGTCCTTGATGTTGGTTAGCAAAAACTATGACAAGTGATATGAAGATGAAACTAACTTGATAAAGCACACTAGAATATGATCCTAAACAAAGAATACACAAAAGATAGATGGTCTCTGCTGGATTTTGCATGAAGAACACATTAGATCTCTTTCGGGGACACAAAGAAGAAGCAAGATAGATTAAGGACAAAGGAAATGATGACGGGATTTGGCCCAATCTTCTGATGAGAACGATAACTATAATTGATTGATATGATGTTGACGACAAGACAACTTGACCAAAATGACCAAGTCTATCCTGCAATTGCTACACCACACCCTTGTTACCAACTGTGCTAAGAACGTGGTTGACTTGAACACGAGGTTCAATTCCTGTGAGCAATTGAAGAACAAGATAATGAGCAATCTGAATATTATAAATATCAATTAGGAACACAAAAGAGTTGAGGCCTGCAATCACAGTCGTTGGTCTAGACAACACGAGAATACATGACAAAGATTCATGGTGGAAAACTAATCTAAACAAGCCTAAAGAGTTCAAAGGGGGTGACGACTGAATATATAAGATGGAGAAGGAAGAGGAATAGCCAAGGGTTGTCCTAGGATTGGACATGCACCCCAAGGATGTTACATGCCCCATGGGCCAAGTAGAGGTGGTGAAGCACCTTTGAACTCGGATTCAGAATCAGCCCCAACTTATTTTGGTGACTACAGCACCCTCAAAAGAAATTGGAGATGGGGCTAAATCCATTGGAAAGAGGACAAGATAAGCTTTCCATGTTGTACTCATACACCTCAAACAGATTCCGTATGTAATTCTATGTATGTACATTTGAAGTTAGTGCTATCTCTGAAAGCCGAATTTGACTTAGAAACCTTGACGAAGAGTTGGGGAAGGTGTTGACTTGGTCTTGATGTGCTGGTTAGCTTCCCTTTAGGTGGACCCCAACCATAAGTGTATAGTGTTGATGCAATCCTCCTTATATATCTACACAAATACACATTTTCATCATTAGATAGCATCGTATTCTCATTTAAAATATATTTAACCTGAAGAAACGAATTCACCTTTTGTTCAATCTTGAAGCTATGGTCGTATGCATTTGTGGCATGGCCACATCATGTCTCCCTTTCATGACACAAAACCTCAGTTTTAATGGATGTGTAGCCTCATGCATTGCATAATCTTAATCATAAATCTTGGTACATGACAAAGCACGCAACAAACTCTCATTATGTAATATCATAAGTTCTTTATTAAACAAAATAATACCTCTTACAAACAAGCGTACCTGATTGAAAGTATTCTCACCAGATTGTGTTGGTACTATGGATGTATGTGTCTTGTCCGGCTCCCATTCTTTAGAAAATAGTGTATTGGATTGACCTATTCACATGAGAACAAGTGTAGGGCAGTGCTACAGATCTTTCAATGCAAACATGAGACATATAAAATTCATTCTCATCATATTCTTGAAGCAAATTGACTTTGTATTCGTCATGCTTTCTTTTAAACAACAATTTGAAAGGGAGCCACAAAAAATTGACTTTGTATTCGCCATGCTTTCTTTTAAACAACAATTTGAAAGGATCTTCAACAATAATACTTTGCTAGATAGTAGATAAATTTATAGGTGTAGCAAATCTGTTTGAGTAGATAACTGAATTAAAAGAAATTTTAGAGAAGTCTTCCTTGATATTGATGATCTCAATAAGACACAATTCTTTTCCGACGCAAATGGAGCAATAGTTGTGGTGTATGGAAGCAGCCCACAATGCTCCCCTTCTTGAAAGCTTTTCTGTAGCTCACAAATAACACTAGATGAATTAGAAATATTAAGTTTAGTTCCATTAGTTTCCTCTACATAACAGAGTTCTTTCTCGAAAATAAAACCTTCCAGTTCTGAAGTTATGCAAATTCTATGAACTATGTAATTTCCCTTTTTATTATACACACCTATTACGTAAAATTTATAATGAAACAATGAAAGCAATTGGGAATCTCAAATAACTTCTTCTCTAAATGACTCAGTTTACAAGGATAATTAATCTTAATATAACCTAAAGTGTTCGGTAAAGAAATTTCATTCAACTCATTTCTAGCATAGATCAATTGCACATTAGCAGAATCAAAAGCATTTATTTTAGCACATGGATTTGGAATTAAAACAAGAGAATTACGTTTAATTTTTAGTTGTGTCAAAGATTTATGTAAGGAATTAACACACAACTCATTCTCAACACTCAAATCAACGCGGTCTGAATTATCTACTTGAAACATGTGCATATCAGAATTGTTTTCCACTAATTTTTGATCTAAAGCAGCATGAATAGTGGACAATTATCGTTCTTCACAAGCATACTCACTTTAAGTGATGATAGCACCATTATTTTTACCTTTTGGCTCTCCTCAGATGATGTTGATGCATCCATCTCCTCATCTTTTTTCTCAAGCAAAGCAGTCAGTGGCTCAATCAGCTCATTCTCCTCTTCAGTATGGTTGTCAACTTCCTACAAGTTGTACAAACACAAGTTTGTTCTCATGTTTCCTATCATTAAGTATTCTCAATTCTCCTCAATCCCACTTTCAACCTTACAAGCAACTATAAACAAATAAGTGAGAGAATTATATTCTTTGTGAACAAGAAGGTCTTGAATTTCTTGATTAATCTCACTTAAGAATCTTACAGTTCTCCTACCTTGTTTAAATGTTACAATTTAGCTAGCAAATAATTAGCATGACATTTAGAAACTAAGTCATCTCTCAAAAGTTTCTTCAATGCATTTCAAGTATGAGGCATTCTACCATGTTTACCAAGATACTTCTACCAATATATTGCATCATCAATAAAAACTCTAGTGGTAGCTCTAATCTTTTGCCTTTTAGACGAATCATAGTATTCAAAATTCTTTGTCTAATGCTATCTCCCAATCGACATAGGCATCAGGATCAAATTTACCAGCAAAGGATGAAAATGCATACTTAAATTTACCTCATTCAGACATAGAAATGTGTCAACGGTGTTGTTGGTTTCACAAAACTTCCTCATATGTGATCTTGAACCTGTAATGGTTAGTAGAAAATAAGAAGATACACAAGAATTATATAAATCTTTATCAACTACTAGGAGGTGGAGCTTGTCAAGTCACACATCTCACAAGTTATTACCAAGCTTTTACGATTTCTTACCAATGTAAAACAAGTGGTGCAACTAGTAGCTAGTTCATGATAACTTGACTCAAGTGATGAGTATAGCGATTCCCGGTACATTAAGACACGTGTCAGTTAGTAGTAGGTGTAGTTTGGAAGGCTTTAGATATGTAGCAATGGAGATTAAACAATTCATTTTTAGAAATTGCATAGAATTGAATTATAATTTGTTTCTAGCACTTAGTCTATGTTGCTGATCAAACAAGGATAGATGAAGGATAAATCAAATGTATAACAATGTATATGAGTGGTAGACATAATATAATTTAATAGAATGAAATTTGGAGTGAATAGCACAAGGATTGACCCAAATCTAAAAACTAAATATTTCTGACCATTGGACAGTACGTCGGTATTTTGGCCGTAACTTTTTTCAGATACCTAGTTTCCAATGATTATTTTTCTTTGTTTCCTAACAACTTTTTGTGCATTTTTTATTTTGGGGCCACATTCTAAAACCGACCAAAAAACTCGCACAAAAATCACAATTGCTAACTATTGCAAATTCAAACTAGAAATTTGGGCCAACTTTCACCGTAGATATCTTTTAACTATCATATTGGAATGGAGTAAAATTTTATAGGCATATGGATAATGAAGTTATGAATCTAATGGAGGTGGTTGCACACAGAAAGAATCATGGAAACAAAAGTTATGATATTTTTGGTGGTAGTGGCCGAAAGGGGAGTTTTCTGGCCGAAAATTGTAAATTAGGGTTTGATGTGTTCTAGATGGCTTTGGTTGTGGGATATTTTTTGTTTGGATTTTTTAGGAGCAAAGATATTATCAGCAACTAGACAATGCTAAGACAGATGCAAATTTAATTTAGCAAACCAAAACTAACAAATTAAACGACATAAATAGGGTTGGACATCGAAAGTTAACTATTTTTGTAGGGCAATTTTCTGGTTGTAGGTATAAAAAACAAATCTAAAATTAAAATCTCACTGGGCAGTGTGTGCTCTGATATAACTAATGAGAGGATTTAGCCTGATCTTCTGATAAGAACAAGAACTACGATTAATTGATATGACGTTGACGATGAGTCTACTTGACCAAAATGACCAAGACCATTCTGCAATCGCTACACCACTCTTGTTGTTACCAACCTTGCCAAGGACGCTATTGACCTGAACACGAGGTTCAATTCCTGTGAGCAATTGAAGAACAAGTAAGAACAAGATAAAGAGCAATCTGAATATTGCGAATATGAATTAGGAATATGAAAGAGTTGATGCATGCAATTGTAGTTGTTGGTCTAGTCGATACAAGAACACAGAACAATGATTCACAGTGAAACACTAATCTAAACAAGCCTAAAAAGTCCAAAGGGGGTGGTGACTAAATATATATAAGATGGAGAAGGGAGAGGGGTCTCATGGGCCTAAGTGGAGGTGGCACAGCACCTTTGGACTCAGATTCAGAATTAGCCCCTACTTGTTTGGGTGATTATGACAAGCTTAGAAGGAATTTGGAGGTAGGGCTAGATCCACTGGAAAAAGAAGGAGATAAGCTTTTTATGCTATACTCATACACCTCAATGGAGTCCATACGCGAATTCTATGCACATTTGAAGTCAGTGTTGTCTCTAGAGGCTGAATTGAATTCCAGAACATGTCTAAGTTGAACTCTTGCTTGACTTGTAACCAAAGTGACATGGAAACCTTGAGGAAGAGTTGGAGAAGGTATCGACTTGGTCTTTATGTGTTGGTCATCTTCCCTTTAGGTGAACCCTAACTATGAGCATGTAGTGTTGATACAATCCTCCTTATATATCTACACAAATACACATTTTTATCATTAGAGTTGGAGAAAAGAACACATAATTATCATACAACCTCAACTTTTATCTTAATCATGATATCATAGGCATGTGAACAATATAAAGCAAACCTTATCAAAGGAATATGGTAGGCAAGTAATGATTCAACCATAACTTTTTAAGCACTCGAATACCATTCTACAATCACTTGACTTTCACATTACTCATGACACCCGGGATGGTTGGAAGTTGTAGGACCGGACAGGCAACAGAGGGGGGTGAATGGTGCCTTCAAAATCTCCCCAAGGATTCACTTAACACTTTTTCTCCAATAGCTACTGAGCTATGAAGACAAGGGTTGAAAGCTCACTGGAAACCGAGAACACAGACCGAACAAAGCAAGGAAAACTGAGCTGGTCGGAATCTGACAGCATGGTCTAAACTTACCAATGGTCATAAGTCTCAACAACATGGTTGATGGCTGATCGAGAGATGGCTATCCAACTACTTGACAAAAGTACAACATGGTCGGTAGTCGATGATACCCGAGACCAGAACAACAGAGAAAAGGGCACCAGAGAATAGACCGTGGTCGGAGACCAGCACTATGGTCAAAATGCGACAACATGGTTGTAAACATGACAACATGGTCGAAAAGAGAGCTCGTGGTCGTAAGCTCGACTATGTGATCGATACCTGACACCGTGGTCATAAATCGCCCAAGTCAACAACCACCGAGACCAGAACCAACGTGGTCGTAAGCCAACAAGTGGTCAAACAACTAATGTGGTCGAAACTAGTCTGCAACTCAATAGAACAACGTGGTCGAAATCAGTGCGGTGTGGTCTGGAACTTGATCTTGGTCGAAACCAACGAACTCGTAAATCCAATCGATGTTCCAAACCAAGACTTGCACCGACTAAGACTACCTCAGTTCAGATTCAACACAAGAAGACAAGGAAGCAACAGAACTGAACGTGGTTGCAATGCTCTCAGGAAAACAGAGGAAATGCAAGGAGGCACACGACCGCAAGATTCAGATTTCGAATAACTTTTGATTCATGGTTCATCTAGTCATGAGCCATAGAACATAGCAAGAATAAGACCTCAAGAGACTGCTCTGAACTTTAATTGAAAACTTATCAAGAAAATAGATATCTTCACAAGATTTCACCGAGAGCGCTCACGACCGAGTCTGAGAGGATGAAAATCAGACCTTGCTCATGGGACTATATAGCCAAGATGGCTTTCAGTATGATTCCCCAACACACAACAAGTCAGATCATGAACAAATCGAACAAGAACATTCTCTCAGAATAGAAAGGGGAAGAAATGACCAAAGAACAGAGAATAAACAAGAAGAACAGAGAGATAAAAAGCGCAATAACCTAAGCCAACTCAACACTAAACACACAATAATACACAAATAGAAGATGGATGTATTACTCTGAGATTGGTTTCACAGCCACTCCGTTTGGAAGGACCAAGCTCTAACCCTAGAGCCACCACACACTCTCTAACCTAACAACCATGGAGGGAGGAAGAGCTACCTACCACCAAATCTACTCACGGTGTGCCTCAAGCCTCAACTAACTCTTGCCTCCTCTCTCCTTTTTATAGCCTCACAAATGAACCCTAGACCTAATGGATCCAACCATTATCCAAACCGGGGATAACCCGTTAACCCCATCTAACACCGGGTTTTACTCATGCACACTTCTCAAAGTAGCTTCCATGTGGCCCCAATGACTTGTCGTAAAGCCTCTCACGCATCCGGATCCCACCGAACCGTCCTCACTTGCAAACGACCTAAGTCACTTGGTGCACCACGTCCTTTTCCTCGTGTCTGACGGCACCCAGCATCCTTGACCGTCTGAACCTCGACTCCTCCCTGAGCCTAGTCCCGGTCCACCTAACTGTTGCCTGTCATGTCCATCTCCGGTAGCTCCTACTACAATTCCTCGTCATCCCAGCTTGCAACCACCTCACCGGCCTCGATCATCTTCGGTGTCTCCCTGACCGTTCTGGATCTCAACACCTCCCTGTGTCTAGTCCCGGTCCTCCTACGCCTCACCATGATCTAGTTCCGAAGTCCTACAACCAACACCAACAAGCAAACCATCACATAGCACCGCACAATACACAAGAATCATCCATTTGCACAATCAGAATGTATCCACGTGAACAATCTCAGCAAACACTGATCTAAAACAACTTACGAGTACTCTGAAGCATAATACTGAAGTACTCGTAGCCGATGATTTCCTACCAGAGGTAATACGACCACTCAGCAAGTCGTTACGACCATCACACTAGTCGCTACGACCACTAAACAGGTGCTACGACCATCGCTCACAGTAGCTATGACTTTAACAGACCTGGCGCTATGACTTACGATCACACAGGAGAACGCTACGACCATCGAGTGCACAGGCACACAGAATGCTACGACTGTCGCTCACAATCAGGCAGATCTACGACCATGCATCAGTCGCTACGACTTACTAGTATCGAACACAAGCAGCTAGTTGCTACGACTTACGATCACACAGACAGAGCGCTTCGACCATTACTCATAGCTAGTAGAGTCTACGACCACCGACCACGACTAGTAGAATCTACGACCATCAACCACGGCCAGTCAGATCTACGACAATCGACCACAGCCGGTCGGATCTATGACTATCGACCATGGCCAGCAAAGGCTGCGACTATCAAGTCATAGGAGCACTTGTCGACCACCAAGTCATAAAATCGACTACCGGCTACCAAGTCGTAAAGACTACTGCCGACCACCAAGTCATAAAATTAACTGCTGACTACCAAGTCGTAAAAATGACTACTGACCATAAAGTTGTAAAATCGACTGACGGCCACAAAGTCGTAAAATCGACAGACGACCACGAAGTCGTAAAATCAACACACGACCATAAAGTCATAAAGCCTACTACCAACCATATGGTCGTAAATGCTGCTGTTGATCACAGAGACACACAACGTGGTCGTAAAGAGTAAGTCGTAAAAGCACTTACGACCACCAAGTCGTATCAGCATCTACGACCACCAAGTCGTAACGGCATTTGCGACCACCCAGTCGTAACAGCGCCTACGACCACCAAGTCGTAACAGTGCCTACAACCACCAAGTCATAACAGCTCCTACGACCACCAAGTCGTAGGGGTGACTGCCGATCACAGAGACGAACATATAGGCCGTAAAACCAGCAAACTTCTGCACAGACTTCAAAAACCAAACTCAGCCTTTGCAAAAACTCTAGAGCAAAGTCAATTACTCCTCACAACCATGGGGTGACCTCCACATGGTCTCACAGAAGTTGACATCACTCTTGAAGATGCACCCCCTACATTGAGTTATTTTCTCTCAATACAAGCCAAAGCATTAAAAATGCTATTAAACGACAATGCCCCTACATGCTCCCAAAATGACAACCATTCCCTCTCTTTACCAGAAAATCCTTTTGCTGTTGCAGTACTAAAAATGTCACAACTTTTAATTCCCTCATTGAGAAACAGAAAACCATACCATCACTGAGATCTACGCAAAATTACCCACATTTTCTTAGTTGGTACCATCCTCAGATTAATTCATTTAAATCCCCAATTTTAGCGCGGAAGACAGGACTGTCATCCTCCAGATAACAAACTTGTTAATTTCATAACTTTTATTTTACAAAGTAAACATAGTAAATTATAAGATTTTTGAAATCTACAGGAAATTTTCCACCACTTCCTAGTTATCACAAATTTTTAGTTTTGGCATTTCACTAATAAAATTTACCAATTTCCCACGACTGGATAGCAGAACTAAAAATTTCATAACTTCTAATCCATCCATCTGAAATTTTTGTTCTTAGACTCTCTAGAAATTTTAAGAAAATCCCTACAATGTTCATTGTGATCATACTTCCAGATTAAGTCATCTCCTATTTGTAATCTTTCATTGACTACTAATTATTGAAATCCCGACATACAGATTGAGTAGTGGTAAGGAAAAATTCATATCTCCTAAACTATTCATTAAAATGGCATGAATAAATACTCTATGGAAAGCTACCGAAATCCTCTACGACTCTTTATGGGACAACTTTCTCTGATTTCATGCATAAGGAACCCTAAATCGCTAATCACAGTAGACTGCATAGATCGAAGGAAATACCGAAATCTAACACGAACATGAAATCGATAAAGAATTAAACAAAGGAAATGGAATTGTCACCCTTGTAGAACTCAAAGAACACCTCTGAACTCCAACAAAACTCCTCCCTTCTTCTTCCTTCCTCCTCTCCTTCGTCCTTTTCCCTCCCATCCTTCTATTCCTCCTCTTTCTCCCCTCTTTCTTCTCCTCTTTTGCTCGGTTGCCAAAGGAATTGAGGTGCTACAGGTTGGGGGAGGGGATGCAAGGAAGGAGGAGTTGGAGAGGTGGGGAGGCAAGGGGGTGCCTTTGGGGGGAAGAAAGGGCTACTAGGGTTTATGGGGAAAAAGTGTGGCCGGTGGGCCCCTCATGGGCTAGACTACCATGGTCGATGGCCCAAGTGCCAGAACTCCTCCAAAAATCTAGGATTTAAATCATCTTTTCATTCTCAAAAATTTAGAATTCGTTTCCCTTTTGATAACTCCAAAAATTACTTCCTTAATTCTCTTCAGTTCCTCGCCTTTATTCACCGATACTACGAACACCGTTCGGGATATTACATTCTACCCCCTAAATAGAATTCGATCTTGAATTCTACGCTCCACGAGCCTACATGGAATATAGAACTAGACTGAAAATTAACATTTGCTACCATGTACTTGACATGAGCAACCCTAGATATTACTTGTACAAGCGAGGCTCCAACTCCCAAGTCATCCCTCTCTCAGGCTGACATGACCACAACACAAGACACATATCAACATGTTGTGCCTCAACACTCACTCTTATCTGTTCAGAATACGCATCGAATGGAACTTGATGGTACAATGTTACTCGTTTGTCAAAGGCTCTATCAAAATCTCAAACTTTGGATATCTCAGGTGCTCCCCCAGCATCGGTACATACAAGACAATGTGTACCCCACCGCGCGTGGACCCAAGATGGTCCTAGTGATACACCAACCTTCAAATTCCTCTAATTACCAGAAACTGTCAAAATATATCTTGGGTTATCATTCCCTTTGGTACCAAACCACAACCTGTACATAACACATGAAACTCTTATTCCATCTCTCAATCGATCAATTCACTTTAACAAGGAGCATTTCCTTTAACCAGGGATGCACAAACAACTCACCTTAACCAACCCTCTTACAAAAGAATCCAGCTAAAACAAAAACATGAAGGATTCCCATAGCTACCACATGTTACCAACTCTCCACCGAAAGAGTCAAATCTAAAATCGAAGTTTCATGACGAAAAATTTTCCACTTTCCCAGTAGGCAATTTGCAAACGAAGACCATGAAAGCCAAAGGACCAATCACTCAAATACCCAAATCAATCATTCCTTTATCGTTTGTGAACCGAAAAGAACTGCACAAGCCAACATAAAGCTAACTCGGATTGCAAATAGACTCTGTCATAAACACACAACATCTAGATAACCAAAATGACATTTCTTGTAAATATTAAACATAAATTTCAGCAACCTGTAACAACACTATTCCACAATAACAAGGAACAATTGGCATTAATAGGAAGCAATAATAAATTTAACCAAGTAAGGATAGCACCTAGAGATAATAATCAACAACCAATTACTAAAGAGAGTCATTATTTAACTATGTCTGTGATGAGAGTATAATTTATTTCTAATTTTAAATGAGAGTCCACTTCGTGAAACAAGCAAGACTAATTATGTGCAACAACCACATGTGCTACTTTTTCCCACTCATGCATGTCGCCTTCACCATTCACCTAATACAACAACAAAGCAATGGTGAGTCCACGACTCAGCAAGTACAAAGTGGAATAATAAGCAAGGCATCATCACATTAATAATTCATATCCATTTCACATTAGCTCAATTCTCCACATTCTCATTATCAATATTTTCTATTCACATGTCTCATCTAGTTTTTGCTTATACCAGTATAGGGGAGTGTAACACCTATCAGTGCTTACTCTTGCCCACTCTCTGTAGTGTGGGAACCAATTGCTCATCCTTTTTTTTATGCAGGGACCTCATTACCCATATCTTACATATAGAGACCTCATTGCCCATAGCTTACATATGGGAGACCTCATTGCCCACTCCTGTGGGTCACATGATTCATAATGAATGCACATCATGCAATGCAATGAATATTATCTTTTACATTAGAAATGGGTACGCTCATCATTCTTCTATGGTCATCAAAATTATCATCAATTTATCAATAGCATGAACCAATCTAAAGTAGAAAAGAACACGTAATTATCATACTATCTCAACTTTCATCTTCATCATCATATCATAGGCACACGAACAATATAAAGCAAACCTTATCAAAGGAATATGGTAGGCAAGTAATCATTCAACCGCAACTTTTTAAGCGCTCAAGTACCATTCTATAATGCATTTGCCTTTCACTTTACTCGTGACGGTCGGGAAAGTTGGAAGTTGACCTCACTCCCGAAGAAACTTCTACAATAGGTTATTCTCTCTCAATACATGCCAAAGCATTAAAAATGTTATTAAATGATAACGCCCCAACAAGCTCCCAAAACCACAACCCTTCCCTCTCTTTACCAGATAGTCTACCTCGGTACTGAAAATACCACAACTTTCAATTCCCTCATCGAGAAATAGCAAATCATACCATCACTGAAATCTATACAAAATTACCCACATTTCCACAGTTGGCATGATTCTAATATTAATTCATTTAGATCCCCAATTTTAACACGGAAGAAAAAACTGTCATCCTCTAAACAGCAGACTTGTTAATTTCATAACTTTTATTTTACAAAGGCAAATGATGACATTTTTGAAATCTACAGAAAATTTCCTATCACTTCCTAGTTATCACAAATTTTTAGCTCTTGCATTTCACTAATCAAGTTTACCAATTTCCCACGATTGGTCTGGCAGCCACCTAGCGCTGGATAGCAGCACTAAAAATTTTATAACTTCTAATCTATCCATCTAAAATTCATGTTCTTAGACTCTCTGAAAAGCTTAAGAAAATGCCTACAATGTTCATTGTGATCATACTTTCAGATTAAGTAATCTCCTATTCTTAATCTTTCATTGACTACTAATTGCTAAAATACTGACAAATAGATTGAACAGCGGTAATGAAAAATTCCTATCTCCTAAACTATTCATCGAAATGATGTGAATAAATATCTATGGAAAGCTACTAAAGTCCTCTAAGGAACCCTAAATCACATATCACAACAGACTGCACAAATCAAATGAAATACCGAGATGTAACTCAAACAAAAAATCAATGAGAATTAAATGAAGGGAAAGGAATCATCACCCTTAAAGAACTCAAAGAACACCTCTGAACTCTAGCAAAACTCCTCCCTTCTTCTTCCTTCCTCCTCTCCCTCTTTTTCCCTCCCTTCCTTCTCTTCCTCCCCTCTTTCTTCTCCTCTTTTGATCTGTTGCCAAAGGAATTGACGTCCTGCAGGTTGGGGGAGGGGATGCAGGGCAGGAGGAGGTGTGGGGGAGGTGTAATATCCCAAAAATTCATTTTCTGTAAAATTTAATCTCAAATTAATTATTTTAAAGTATTTGAACTTTATTTGGATTTATCTAAATTTTATTTCAAAATCTAAAGCAAGAAAATGTGTTTTAAAATATTTTATTACAGCCAAAAAGTGTTCATTTTATTTTTCCCAACCTTCCCTGAATTTTATAGAATTTTGAGAATTTTCCGGAATTAAAAATCAATTTTAAAAGTCAAAAAGGTATTTTATAAAATTATTAAAGGCAAATTTGAATTTAAAAATATATTTCCTAAGTCTAAAATAGCTCTAGGAATATTCTATGAATTTTCTGGAATTTTTAGACACTATTTACTATTTTCTAAGCAATTAAAAGTTTTCTAGTATTTTCTAAAAAACTATTCCGAAAATTAAAGTCAATTTAATCTCAAGCCGACACGTGTCCGGCCTGGATTCAATCTATCCTTTCCCTTGATCTAATCTGAGCCTTTCATCCTCACTTAAACCCCAACGGCCGAGATTGCGCCACGTGTCACCCATCCAGCCGCATACCCTTTAACCTCCTCTCCTCTCTCACCGACGAGTGCGCCCCACCTGTCATAACCTTTTTCTTTCTCCCTATCTTCTTCCTCAAGCTCTCTCTCTCCACTCCACCATTGAAGCCGCACCAAGCTTTTAAAACCGGCCGTTTCTTCCCCATTAACTCCCAAATGAGTGTGCCTTTGAATGCCCCCATCACTCTCCACTAACCGCCAGCCGTTTCCCTCTTTTAATCCTCTCTAAACCGCCGGCTGCAATTACTCCGACGAGCCCCAAACCACTGGCCGTTCCCCTCCCTTCCCCGCCTATAAATCCCTCTCCTCGCCGCTCTCTTTCCCTCCATTAGCCTCTCCTCTCCCCGCCGCCCTCCTTTCCCCATTTGGCCGAACGCCGGAGCCGCCGCGCCAAGCTCCCACCGCCGCCCTCTCTCTCTCCTCCGTGCGCCACCGTTTTTCTCGCCGCCGCTGCCTCCCTCCGGCCATCTCTCGAGCCGGCGCCGGTAAGGCCGAGACCGCCGCCGCCTCCCCTTCCTTCGCCGCCTCCTGCCGCGCCGCGTCGGCGCCTGCTGCCGGCGAGTCGCCGCCATCGCGCCGCCCCGTGCCCGCCCACGTCGGTGGCCAGCGCCGCGTGGCATCCGTGTGGCCTCCGTGTGGGCGCCACGTGGAGCCCGGTTGGCTGGAGTGCCACCTCGGCAAGGCCCGCGGTCCGTGGACCCGGGCCCACATGTCTGAAAATTCGAAATTCAAAATCTCGTTGACGTCATAAATACTCTTTTTCAGTATAAAAATAAATCTAAAAATATGTCTTTTTCTTTTTCTTCTAATTAAACTTCCGGAGGCCCTAACTTTCTCATTTTAACTCCAAATTGAGCCATTCAAATTTCTAAATTTTTCTAAAATTCTAAACTACTCAAATATACACTCTTTTTGAATTTTTGAATTTTATTTGAATTTATGTGTATTTATTTATTTGTTTGTTCTGTCTTTTCTCGCGTAGGACCCGTCGTCGCCGAAGAATTTTTCGATCCGCAGCAAGAAGGTCCAGACAGCGCACAAGAAGGCAAGTCTCCTTCGAACATTTTGCACCTATGTTTGAGAAATGCTTTCTATTCATTTAAATTTATTTGCATTGCTATTTACATAGAACACTAGTTTCTGTTTTAATGTATTAGTTAATCCAATTATTGTTATGCCCTCGATTGAAGTTGAATGTCATGTACCTTTGTATCTTTAGGACTTCCTTTGTCTCAATAATGAGAGTATTATAATTCTTTGCTAAATATTAGAACGATAGTAAAATGCTTAGTCACGCTATACAACTTTTTAAACCTTGGAATGGGGAATTATATTTCATTGTCTAGTCTTTTTATTCAGAAATTAGTGGCGATTGATGTTGCCACTTTTCTTTAAAAATAAAACAAAATGTGAAAATTGTTCTAGACCAGGGCGGATGGTTAGATTGGATTGGTGCAGTTTTAGCACGAGATTTTGTAAAGTGTATGTTCCGCCCTAGTCGATTAAGGACCGACTTTTGTGAGTGCTAGTTTAGGTATCACCAGTGGAAAGTGAGTGCTAGGGATTTATTGGTTTATTCATAGTGAGGGACAGGGTTTTACTGTACTCATATGGCACAAATGGTGGCTTCTGACTGGGTGAATTTAACCCTTCAGCGACGAAACCTCAACGGGTGATGTCTAGCTAGACTAGAGTGAGGCAAAAGCTTTATGATATTTTATCTGGGTCTCATGCCAAAGGAAGCATGGTGACTATTAGGATAATTTATCTCTTGGGGATAAAGTTGTACATCCTCTGCAAAGTGTTAATCTATTTGAATAGACGTGCCTACGGTCAAGGGCGGGCAAGGGGTGCATTCACATGGTAGATCTTTGGTTTTGGTTTTTAACTACCAAGCTTTGGTATCTCGAGAGTGGAGGGAACTCTTGGGAAGGGTATCCTAATGGATGGAACCGTAGTCTTGAACCTTGGTGTATAGAGCTGGTTAACTCGTGTTGGTGGATAGAACCTTCACTATAGAAATTCTTAATAGTTTCAGTTAAAACAAATACTTTGTTAAATTAATGCCTTTGAAAATATTTAATAGTATTTGAAATAAAATATTGCTTTGTGCAAAAGAACCATATGACCCTCCTTTGTTAAGCCTTGCATCTACTGCATTTTTCCCAAAACTTGCGGAGTACTTTATGTACTAACATGCTGCACCTAAAAATCAACTCAAAGGAATATGAAGCTCAAGATGGAGATTACGACTACTTCGTGTGTGGATTCGACGAAGGTTTCCCGGAGTACTAGGCTGCGCTTCCCCAGTCAATTGCCTGTGGCATATTGATGGGTCTTCACTGGATTTACGTTGCTTCCACTGTGTTTTGTGTGTTGTGAGGTCTTGATATTGGATCGAGATTCTTGGTCGATGGAGGTATTCCTGTATGCACAGGAAGGGGAATTCGACTCCCACAAATACCCGATCAAGCATCCTCGGACCCACTGCTCTGACGCTATCCAGTACGTAGCCCGCTTGGCCATAGCTGACTTGTGCCAGATTCACAAGGATACCCTATGACAGTCGCCTTTCTGCTTCTTCCTAACCACTCGGGCAGGACAGAACTACCCGGAGCCCTTCGAGATCGCAGTGGATGACCCTCGACTGACGCACCAGGTGCAGCTCACTCAGGCGATGGCAGCTACCTATGCCAGCGCATTGGAGGAGATTGGATAGCTTCGGATGCTTCTTACTTCCAGTTACTAGCACTCCGACACCCTTCGTGCTCAGCTTCTCCAGAGTCAGGCAGCAGAGTTCGAGCTGGGGCGTCTCAGAGCCGCAGCTGACTACACGCCATCTTCACCTGCGACAGCCGTCGTCCCCAACAATCAGGTGCCGACTCGATGCGTGGGACCCCGCATCAGGCTCACAGCACGCAAGAGCGTGCGGCGCCCTAGTCCACTACCCGTCATCAACATCGGAGATTCCAGCAGAAGACGCAGTCTTTCTCGTTCCTGCTCCTGCTCTCGGTCGACTGCCTCCAGTCGTAACCGTTTTCGTTCTCGCGCACCAGGCAACCACGCCACACATGGTTGTGGGCAGCACCACGTGGGCGAGTCTGAGGAGGACCCAGAGGAGGATCCTGAGGAGTGCATCATCTTGGAGGATTAGTAGTTTGTTGAGTCAGTAGTATCCAAATAAATGTCTACGTCCTTAGAACGTTTTATGTTATATTTTGGTGTGCTAGATGGATTGTACCAAGCCTTGTGCACTTGTGGTACAGCCATTCTTAAAGCTATTTTGATTTCAAGTTAAGTTTCCTCTAAGTTGTTGCTTGTTTCTCTTTTATGTGTCGGTTGGGATGTTGTTTAGTTTCCCCTTAATCTCTTACTTGTGCTAGTTCCCTCTTATCTTTTGCTAACCCCGGATACCACTCTAGATAGTGAACACAAGGAACAACCCAGGCAGTAGTCGTGGCGCCAGTGCCCAACCTGAAAGCAATGATCTAATTCCACCACCTCCTGCTCAAGCCCCTAATTTGGAACAAATGATGGCTATGCAACTGCAAATTCTTCAAACCCTTGCTCAAAATCAAGTCCATCAAGTTCCGCAGGCACCCATTCAAGCACAACAGTCCAAGCTAGGAGAATTTATGAGGACCAGACCGCCTACCTCCTTTGCCAGTTCAGTAGATCCGTTAGAGGCTGACGATTGGATCAAGGATGTGGAGAAGAAATTGATTTTGGCTCAGTGCAATGACCATGAGAAGGTGTTGTATGCTATCCATCAGCTAAAAGGAATCGCTGCTAATTGGTGGGAAAATTACTATTCTGCTCATCAAGATGTGCATGCCATCACATGGGCTGAATTTGTTGAAGCTTTTCGCACTACATATATTCCTATGGGAATAATGGAGATGAAGAAAAGGGAGTTTCACAAACTGCAGCAGGGAAACCTTAGTGTTTCTGAATACCTGAATATGTTCACTCAACTATCCAGGTATGCACCAGAAGATGTTGCAACAGAGGCAACAAAGATTTGGCGGTTCATGTAGGGACTTGATCCCAACCTCAAGGTGCAGTTGGTGTCCAATGATTATCCAACATTTTAGCACATGGTGAATAAGGCCCTTATACAAGAAGATGCTCAACGTCAATTGTATGAGACTCGGAAGAGGAAGTTTCAAGCTCAACCTGAATATGTTCCCTCAGAGCCAAGTGTGCCAAGGACACCATTTGCTGGACCCCGCTCAATTCCGCAAGCTCCTCGAGCAAGTAATGGTGGCCAACTTCAGTAGAAAAAGACTTCAGCAGCAGGAGTGCAGTGTTTCAATTGCAAGAACATGGGACATTATGCCAACAATTTTCCTCAGAAGCGCCCAGCTGTGACCCCTGTTCGTTTCAACTTGGGGACTACACCAGCGCGAGCTCCAACTGCAGGTCAGGGCCGTGGGACACCTCAAACTCCAAGGACTCCATAGGCAATGAGCAGAGGACATGTTAATCATGTTACTGCAGAAGCGGCTCAGGATGCACCTGACGTAGTTCTGGGTAAGTTTCTTGTCAACTCAGTACCTGCATCAGCATTATTTGATTCTGGAGCTTCGCATTCTTTTGTGTCAAAAGATTTTGTTGAAAGATATAATTGGGATGTACGTTTGCTAAAGAACCCTATGCTAGTCCAATCACCTGGAAAGGAAATGAGGACTAACACGGTTTGCCCTAGAGCAACCGTAGATATAAACGGAGTAAAATTCCTAGCGAATCTTATTATAATAGACTCCAAGAGCCTAGATGTAATACTTGGTATAGATTGGTTAACCAAGTATAAAGGGCAGATAGATTGTGCCAATCGTGCCATTACTCTTACCAACTCTGAAGGAATTCAAGTAAAGTATAAGTCAAACACATCTTCTCAAAATAGATCTGGGTTGAACAGCTTGAAGGGAATAACTCTGGAAAAGGTGCCCATAGTAAGCGAATATCCAGATGTATTTCATGAAGATTTGCCAGGAATGCCGCCGGATAGAGAAATTGAATTTGTTATTAACCTAGTACCTGGTACAGCTCCAATTTCCAAGAGACCCTATCGTATGTCCGCAAATGACCTGGCTGAAGTTAAGAAGCAAATTTAGGAGCTGCAAGAGAAAGGTTTTGTTAGACCAAGTTCTTTGCCTTGGGGAGCACCAGTACTTCTAGTGAAGAAGAAAGATGGCAGTCTTCGCATGTGTGTGGACTACAGATCCTTGAATGATGTGACAATTAAGAACAAATACTCTTTGCCCCGGATAGATGATTTATTTGATCAGTTAAAAGGATCATGTGTTTTCTCCAAGATTGATCTCCGATTAGGTTACCATCAATTGAAGATTAGACCAGAAGATATACCAAAAACAGCATTTGCTACTCATTATGGACTGTATGAGTTTACAGTGATGTCTTTTGGCCTGACTAATGCGCCCGCATATTTTATGAATCTGATGAATAAGGTGTTCACGGAATATCTGGATAAGTTTGTTGTTGTATTCATTGATGACATTTTCATATACTCCTAGAATGAGGAAGAACATGCAGAACATCTGAGGATAGTTTTAGAAAAGCTCAGAGAACACCGGTTGTATGCCAAGTTTAGCAAGTATGAGTTCTGGTTGAAGGAAGTAGTTTTCTTGGGTCATGTGATTTCTGCAAGGGGAGTGTCCGTAGATCCCGAAAAAGTAAAAGATGTGCTCAATTGGACACAACCCAAATCAGTACCAGAGATCAGGAGTTTTCTGGGTTTAGCAGGTTATTATCGTCGCTTCATTGAAGGATTTTCCAAGCTTGCAAGACCTCTTACTCAGTTGCTAAAGAAGGAAAAGAAGTTTGAATGGAGTAAATCTTGTGAGGACAGTTTTCAAGAACTGAAAAAGAGGTTAACCTCTGCACCAATGTTAACACTTCCAGACATAAGAAAGGATTTTGAAGTTTTCTGTGATGCATCAAGACAAGGATTGGGCTGTGTTCTGATGTAAGAAAGAAGGGTAGTAGCCTATGCTTCAAGGCAATTGCGTCCCCATGAGGAGAATTATCCAACCCATGATTTAGAGCTAGCTGCCGTCGTGCATGCTCTAAAAATATGGAGGCATTATTTGATCGGTAATCGTTGTGATATTTACACGGACCACAAAAGTTTGAAGTATATATTTACCCAACCCGATCTCAATCTGAGACAAAGAAGGTGGCTTGAGTTAATAAAAGATTATGATGTTGGAATACATTATCATCCAGGGAAGGCTAATGTAGTAGCTGATGCCTTGAGCAGAAAAAGTTACTGCAATAATCTGATAAATAAAGACAGTCAACCTGCACTTCATGAAGAATTTCAGCAGCTCAATTTAGAAGTAGTAGAGGAAGGATTTCTAACTACTTTGGAGGTTCAACCAACTCTAGAGGACCAGATCAAGGCAGCTCAAAAAGAGGATAAATATGTCAAGGAAATCAAAGATAATATGAAGAAAGTTAAAGCACCAGGATTTTCAGAAGATGAAGAAGGTATCATCTGGTTTGGAAAAAGAATTCTTGTACCCGAGCAGAAAGAAATAAAGGAGTTAATTCTGAAGAAAGCTCATGAATCTGGATATTCAGGGTGTGTTTGGTTGAGCTGTGGCTTCAAAAAAGCATTGTGGTCGTGGGGTGTGGAAAAGCCGCTATGAGTCAGGAAATGTAGAAAAGCTGTAAGTTGTTTGGTTCAAACAAGTATAAAACTTACCTCCTATCTCTATTTTCCTTGAAACAACTGTGAAACAGCTCTCTATTTTCACCATTTCAAAAGCGAAAGCCAAAAGCCAAAAGGGTCCAAGGTGCTTTCAAATCAGTACTACCCAAAAGTAGCCGCTTCAAAAGCGACTGTTTCCACCCCTTTGGTTGGCTTTTGGCTTTTTGGAAGCAAAAGCAGCTCCCAAAAGCTCAACCAAAGGCACCCTCAATTCACCCTGGAAGTACAAAGATGTACCAAGATCTCAAAGAAAGGTATTGGTGGTCAAGTATGAAAAGAGAGATTGTAGAGTATGTAGCTTTGTGTGACATGTGCCAACGGGTTAAAGCTGAACATCAGAGGCCTGCTGGATTTTTGCAACCTTTGCAGATACCTGAGTGGAAATGGAAAGAAATTGGTATGGATTTTATAACTGGTTTGCCGAGAACAAGGTCAGGGTATGATTCAATTTGGGTTATTGTAGATCGTTTGATAAAAGTCGCATATTTCATTCCAGTAAAGACCACATATTCTGGAGATAGACTCGCAGAGCTATATATGTCAAGAATCGTATGTTTGCATGGAGTTCCAAAAAAGATTGTGTCAGATCGAGGATTCCAATTCACCTCAAGATTTTGGCAGAAGCTGCATGGACTTTTGGGCACAAATCTAAATTTCAGCACAGCATATCATCCACAGACAGATGATCAAACAGAAAGAGTAAATCAAATATTGGAAGACATGTTGAGAGCTTGTGTCTTGGCAAATAAAACTAATTGGGATCAAAGCTTACCCTATGCCGAATTCTCCTATAATAATAGTTATCAATCCAGCTTGCAAATATCTTCGTTTGAAGCTTTGTATGGCAGAAATGCAGGACACCGTTGTATTGGAAAGAAACCGGAGAAGGGCGAGTGTTGGACCAGATGTGTTGAAGCAAACAGAAGAGCAAGTTCGCCTGATCTAGGACAGATTAAAAACAGCACAAGCAAGACAAAAAAGCTATGCAGACAATCGTCGAAGAGCATTGGAATTTGTACCTGGAGATCATGTGTATCTGAAAGTTTCGCCTCTCAAGGGGATGCGTCGTTTCAGAGTCAGTGGGAAGCTTGCTCCTAGATTCATTGGACCATTTCCTGTTCTAGCCAAAAGGGGAGAAGTTGCTTACCAATTGAAGCTTCCACCTCAGTTGTCAAAGGTGCACAACGTTTTCCATGTGTCCTAGTTAAGAAAGTGTCTCAGAGTGCCAGAAGAGCAGATGCCCCTAGATGAAGTGAACTTGAAGGAGGACTTAACATATCCAGAGTATCTAGTCAAAATTTTGGATGAAGCAGAGCGTCGTACAAGAAACAAGATCATCAAATTCTGTAAAGTGCAATGGAGCAACCATTCTGAATCAGAAGTAACTTGGGAGCGAGAGGAAGATCTAAGAGTAGAGTTCCATAGCCTTTTCCCAGTCCGTCCGAATCACGGGGGCGAGATTCTTTCCAAGGGGTTAGGTTTGTAACATCCCAAAAATTCGTTTTCTGTAAAATTTAATTTCAAATTAATTATTTTAAAGTATTTGAACTTTATTTGGATTTATCTGAATTTTATTTCAAAAATCTAAAGCAAGAAAATGTATTTTAAAATATTTTATTAAAGCCAAAAAAAGAGTTCATTTTATTTTTCCCAACCTTCCCTGAATTTTATAGAATTTGAGAATTTTTCAGAATTAAAAATCAATTTTAAAAGTCAAAAAGGTATTTTATAAAATTATTAAAGGCAAATTTGAATTTAAAAATACTTTCTTAAGTCTAAAATAGCTCCAGGAATATTCTATGAATTTTCTAGAATTTTTAGACACTATTTACTATTTTCTAAGCAATTAAAAGTTTTCTAGTATTTTCTGAAAAACTATTTCGAAAATTAAAGTCAATTTAATCTCAGGCCAACACGTGTCCGGCCTGGATTCAATCTATCCTTTCCCTTGATCTAATCTGAGCCTTTCATCCTCACTTAAACTCCAACGGCCGAGATTGCGCCACGTGTCACCCATCCGGCCGCATACCCCTTCACCTCCTCCTCTCCTCTCCTCTCTCACCGACGAGTGGGCCCCATCTGTCATAACCTTCTTCTTCCTCCCTTTCTTTTTCCTCAAGCTCTCTCTCTCCTCTCCACCATTGAAGCCACACCAAGCTTTTAAAATCAGCCGTTTCTTCCCCATTAACTCCAGAATGAGTGTGCGTTTGAATGCCCCCATCACTCTCCACTAACCGCCGGCCGTTTTCCCTCTTTTAATCCTCTAAACCGCCGACCGTAATTACTCCAGCGAGCCCCAAACCGCCGGCCGTTCCCCTCCCTTCCCCGCCTATAAATCCCCCTCCTCGCCGCTCTCTTCCCCTCCTTTAGCCTCTCCTCTCCCCACCGCCCTCCTTTCCCCATTCGGCCGAACACCGGAACCGCCGCGCCAAGCTCCCACCGCCGCCCTCTCTCTCCTCCGTGCGCCGCCGTTTTTCTCGCCGCCACCGCCTCCCTCCTGCCATCTCTCGAGCCAACGCCGGTAAGGCCGAGACTGCCGCCGCCTCCCCTTCCTCCGCCGCCTCCCGTCGGCCGCCGCCGGGCGTCCTTGACCGGCGAAGCGCGCCTCGTGCCCAACCATCACCACCGCGCCCGCATGGCATCCGCATGGCCTCTGTGTGGGCGCTGCGTGGAGCCCGATTGGCTGGAGTGCCACCTCGGCAAGGCCCGCGGTCCCTGGACCCGGTCCACGGTAGATCGGGCCCACATGTCCGAAAATTCGAAATTCAAAATCTCGCTGACATCATAAATACTTATTTTCAGTATAAAAATAAATCGGAAAATCTGTCTTTTTCTTTTTCTTCTAATTAAACTTCTGGAGGCTCTAACTTTCTCATTTTAACTCCAATTGAGCCGTTCAAATTTCTAAATTTTTCTAAAATTCTAAACTACTCAAATATACACTCTTTTTGAATTTTTGAATTTTATTTGAATTTATGTGTATTTATTTATTTGTTTGTTCTGTCTTTTCTCGCGTAGGACCCGTCGTCGCCGAAGAATTTTTCGATCCATGACAAGAAGGTCAGACAACGCACAAGAAGGCAAGTCTCCTTCAACATTTTGCACCTATGTTTGAGAAATGCTTTCTATTCATTTAAATTTATTTGCATTGCTATTTACATAGAACACTAGTTTCTGTTTTAATGTATTAGTTAATCCAATTATTGTTATGCCCTCGATTGAAGTTGAATGTCATGTACCTTTGTATCTTTAGGACTTCCTTTGTCTCAATAATGAGAGTATTATAATTCTTTGCTAAATATTAGAACGATAGTAAAATGCTTAGTCACGCTATACAACTTTTTAAACCTTGGAATGGGGAATTATATTTCATTGTCTAGTCTTTTTATTCAGAAATTAGTGGCGATTGATGTTGCCACTTTTCTTTAAAAATAAAACAAAATGTGAAAATTGTTCTAGACCAGGGCGGATGGTTAGATTGGATTGGTGCGGTTTTAGCACGAGATTTTGTAAAGTGTATGTTTCGCCCTAGTCGATTAAGGACCGACTCTTGTGATTGTCCAGATTGAGTATTACCGTGCAACCTAAAGTCTATATGGATACGACCTGGCTGACTAACTTACGATAGTCTAGTTTAGGTATCACCAGTAGAAAGTGAGTGCCAGGGATTTACAAGTTTATTCATAGTGAGGGATAGGGTTCTACTATACTCATATGGCACAAGTGGGGGCTTCTGACTGGGTGGAATTAACCGTTTGTAGGACCGAAATGGCGACAGAGGGGGGTGAATATCGACTTCTAAAAATTCGTCCCCAAGTACTCACAAGCAAATTTACCTCTCCGAATAGCTACGACAAGCTATGAAGAGGAAAGCAAGACTCTCTGGAAACTCGAACAAACAGAAGAAAAGGCCACTGCAATAGAAAGAGAACCAACACTGTGAACAAAGAAAATTTCAACAGCAAAAACCCTGGGGCCGGTCTGACCACTGGGTAAAAGCCGGTCTGACCGCTGGGTAATAGCCGGTCTGACCGCTGGGTAAAAGCTAGGGAGACAAGGAAATCAACCAAAGAACCAAGAATTTCAGATCTTGACAAAAATCTGAAATTTTGCCCGAGCTGAGCCAAAAAACAAATTACTCCCTAACCGTTGATCCTTTGGCTATGAAACTTTGAGAATAGCTATTAGATAGCCTCTGGACTCTCCATGCCAAATTTCAAGCCATCTCAACAAGGGAATCACCAACAGCACCAAAACCCTAGAAACAGAAGGATGAGCAGAGGAAGTCCAAAATGAAATCTTGAGATTAAAACGAAGTTTGCTCTAGGGGAAATCGATCAAATGACCTTGAAGCAACATCCCATCACGGAGCAACCCATTTTGGGTCTTCCCACCAAGCAAGAACTCAAAATAACGAAATTCAAGAAATCACCAAAAGAGGGCATCGAAGGAAAATAACAGAGAGCTCAAGAACTGAACCAATCACCATCTCATATTGATATTGAGGATCAAAGAGGCGTCCCCATACATGATTACAATAAGATGAATGCTTACATGACTCTCAATCCTCTCCAACCTCTCAATCCTCAACCATGAATGCTTGGAAGGGACGAACAACACTCAGACTCTCCACCTAGAAGACATCGTAGGAAGACAACAGAGGGAACACAACTCTGTCTCTCCAACTACTCTCACCCACTAAAGACTAAAGCCAAAACAAACTCTCAAAGCCTCTTTTGACTCTAGCAAACCCTAATTCTCCTCAAGTGTTCAAGTGGGCATGCAGCCCCTCCTCTCCTTTTTTAGCGCTTGGCTAATGGGTCTCCGCCCCATTACGCCCGCTACGTCCAACGGAGCCCGCTCCCGCTTCTGCAGCCTTGTGAATTTCCCGATTCGCCCCTCCTGCACCTTCCGGGAAGCTTCCGCGCTCCTTGTCTCGCACGCCTCGCAACCACCTCGAGTCCGCGTCATCTTCGACACATCCCGACCGTTCTGACCTCAGCGCCACCTGCGCCTAGTCCGGTCCACCGTGTCTCACCACGACTCCACTCGACGTCCTGCAGTCACACAGACAAGAAAACACGTCAAATAGCACCGCTCGATACATGAAAGCATAAGTACCATCATACTTACCATGACGAAGTCCAAACCTGTCGAATCATCTGAATATGCATCCTAATCTCATACGACCAAGTTTGACCAAAGTCCGACCGAGCCCGATTGCGCCACGCAACGAGTCGACTCCGAACCACCCAATCCAAACTCGACTTATCTAAACCAATGTCAATTACTCATCATTAACATGTGGTCACCTCCACATGGTCCATCAATCTCCCCCCTTGATGAGTATATTGACAAACCCGAAAAAGCGCAAAGTTGAGTTTGAAGAAGTCAAACATGGTCCAAAGAAGGGAATGAACCTAATGACCATGTCGACAAAAAGAACCACTAGAGCAACAACTGAAAGAGCAAATTGATCTCCAAAGCTCTAGAGAGATCCCAAATGACTTTTTCTAACCTATTCTCCCCCTTTTGGCAATAAACCCATCAAGAATGCAAGGGAGAAAATATGACATGTCAAAGGATGTATGTAGCTGAAGTTTGATTATTTCTAAGCATTTTGAGCCATGAGAATTATCCATAATGACCATAATGAGATACACCAAGCCATAACTCTATAAGAAGCTATCTAGATCATGACATGACATGTATAAGCTAGCTAGAACACATGGATGACAATCTGAAATATAGTACATTAAGTGAGAATGTCAAGTCATCAAGAAGTAAAGTCTAACTAGAGGTATCCAAGGATGATGCTGGCCATGTCAAGTAAGCTAAGCGGGACCGAGAAGCTAATATTGAGACCAACTAGAGTGCTATGCTCAAGAATGAAACATTGGCGCAAGTACTTGGTTCTTTTTGTAGATTAAGCAAATTGAGCACATGAAACATTGTTTTTTTTAAAGCTCAGGGTTGTTTCTAACCCAAATTTTGTTTATGTGCTAGATCTCAAGCCTTATGTGACTACTCCAAGCAATAAGCTTAAGAAGATAGTCTAGGTCATCCAAAACTCCCCCTGAGTTCATGCCTCGTGCAATGGCAAGCCGTCTCATGAGAAAGAATTGGTGAAATCAGTTTTTTCGCACAAAAGAGATCTTTTTGCTTTGAAAACATATTGTACTACCTCATGCTACATCAAGAGACTAAAATAGCTCAATCTAAGGCTCAATAAAAGATTCAACGCTCAGCTAAGCCTATTTGACATGGCATAAATCATAAAGGGATAGCTCCAGAAAGACTAAACTCAAATGCTAGCATGACAAGTTTTACTTCGAGTTGGGCAATTTTAATTAACTTATCATGGTAAAAGCTAGTCTACACATATGAAGTCATGATCAATCTAGCATATAAAGCACAAATCATGGCAAGGTGTACAGCATTGAAAACATGTCATAACAGGATAATAATCAAGGCTCAAAGCAGTTATATTACAAAGCTAAATGCTAAAATGCAGAAAAATCCAGCTCCCCCTCAACATGAGATGCAACTTTTAGTTCAAGTTGAGTTAAGTCAAGTTTAAGCTCCAGAAGCTCCCAAAAGAACTCCCCCTGAACCAAAGCAATAAATCGAGAAGCTGGGAAAGAAAACAGCAAACAGACAGTCCTTAAAGCATAGAAAAGATATAGAGGCAACTATGGCTCAGACTGACTCTCATCTACCCCATATGACTCCAGGACTGTTAGCTGACCGTAAAACACACATTAGAGAGCAAACACGTACCCTGTCTACCCGAGGGTGGCCCAACCTTCGCTAGAACCTACAAGAAGTGAGTGAGCTCAATCTAGTGAGATAA
The DNA here is from genome assembly GCA_036346575.1 of Dendrocalamus sinicus. NCBI lineage: Eukaryota > Viridiplantae > Streptophyta > Magnoliopsida > Poales > Poaceae > Dendrocalamus > Dendrocalamus sinicus. The sequence goes on from CM070664.1 coordinate 18,849,322, forward strand.
GAAACAGCTAATCCTGGAAGCACAAGATAAGAGTAAGAAGTCTAAACAGCTAGACAAAAGAAGCACTCTAATCTATGCTAGAAGGACTAATCCCGACGCACCCCGAGTGCAAAGCGACAGAAATGAGACAGAAGCAAAATATAGTAAAGCAGTAAAGCCCAAAGCTCTCCCTCACTACAGTCCATAAGGACAAACCACCCAAGCTCTCCCCGCAGAGCTGAAAACCTCGAACTATCCAAAGGCTTGGTGAAAATGTCAGCCAACTGGTGGTCACTCTCCACAAACTGGAGCACTATATCACCCTTCTCTACATGGTCTCTAAGGAAGTGGTATCGGATATCAATATGTTTGGTCCGAGAGTGTTGCACTGGGTTCTTAGCAATGTTAATCGCAGAAGTGTTATCACAAAAGAGTGGAACACTGTCGATAACTAACCCAAAGTCCCGCAGGGGCGAAGCCATCCAGTACTGATCGCAGCGGTGCTGCGACAACATACTCGCCACGCTGCGGTGGATGTGCAACACCGATCGCTTCCTAGAAGACCAAGAGACGAGAGAAGTGCCAATGAATTGGCAAGTGCCAGAAGTGCTCTTCCTATCTATCCTACAGCCAGCAAAGTCTGCGTCCGAGAAGGCTCTCAAAGAAAGATAGGAAGAGCAAGAGTACCAGATACCATAGTCAATGGTAGCTCGGAGGTACCGAAAGATGCGCTTCACCGCCTGGCGGTGAGATACGCGAGGAGCAGCCTGAAAGCGAGCACACAGACACACTGAGAAGTGTATGTCTGGTCTCGAGGCGGTGAGGTAAAGAAGGGAGCCGATCATACTTCTATACTCTTTCTGATCAACTGGCTCGCCATCCTCATCTGGGTCAAGATAGGCTGTAGAAGCCATCGGAGTTGACACCGGCTTACCATCACTCATGTCGAAGCGTCTCAGGAGGTCACGAGTGTACTTGCCTTGATGCAAGAAGGTACCCTCCCGAGTCTGCTTGATTTGGAAGCCAAGGAAGAAGGTCAACTCGCCCATCATACTCATCTCAAACTCGGTGCTCATGACATCCGAGAACTGTGAAACCAGAGTATGGGAAGAGCCGCCGAAGATGATGCCATCGACATAGATCCGGACGAGCAGAAAGTCATTGCCATGACGGCGGATGAACAAGGTCTTGTGAACTTTACCCATCTCAAAACCATGACTTAACAAGTAGGACTTAAGCCTCTCATACCAAGCTCTAGGGGCTTGCTTAAGTCCATACAAAGCTTTGGATAGCTTGAAGACATGGTTTGGGTATTTGGGGTTTTTGAAACCAGGAGGCTGTCGGACGTAGACCTCTTCCTCAATAAAGCCGTTGAGAAAGGCACTCTTGACGTCCATCTGGTAAAGCTTGAAACCCATACAAGCTGCAAAGGCAAGCAGGATTCTAATGGCCTCAAGACGAGCTACAGGGGCAAAGATCTCCTCGAAATCTAGACCCTCAACCTGGGAGAACCCCTGAGCTACCAGTCTAGCCTTGTTTCGAATAACCACACCATCCTCACTCTGCTTGTTCTTAAACACCCACTTAGTCCCAATGATATTGTGACCTCGTGGGGGCTCGACAAGCGACCAGACCTTATTCCTCTCGAAGTTTTCTAGCTCCTCATGCATGGCATTGACTCAAGACTCATCAGATAGAACATGAGAAACATCTTTGGGCTCAAAGGAGGCAATGAAAGTAGAATGGAGACAGAATTGAGATAAGCCAGATTTTGAGCGGGTAACACGCTCGAAAAGGTCTCCAATGATCTGCTCGGAAGGATGAGCTTTCTGAATGTGTCTAGGAGGTCCTGGATGAGATGAAGAAGTGGCCTCTACCTCATGAACAGAAGAGGTAGGAACAGAGCCACTAGCTCCAGAAGACGCAGAAGGCAAGGGCTGATCGCCTCGGGGAGCGGTTGGAAGACGGCACCTCAAGGGGTGGATGAGGGACTGGATCAGGTAGACAACCCTCATCTCCATCATCCTCATCATCCACGAAGATGGGCTCGGACTGCTCTAAAGAACCTGAGATATCAGGCCTAGTCCCCGGACTGGCCTCATCGAAGGTCACCTCACAGGTCTCTACCATTTTACTAGACTCGCAGTTCCAAACCCGATAAGCCCGCGAAGAAGTCGAGTAGCCTAGAAAGATCCCGTCACAAGAGCACGACTCGAACTTGTCTAGGTTCCCGGACTTCAAAATGAAGCACTTGCAACCAAACACACGAAAATGAGAGACGCTGGGCTTTCGCCCGTATCTCAACTCATAAGAAGTGCGGTGCAAGTGTGCCCTAAGAAATACTCGATTTGAGACATGGCACGTGGTAGCTATAGCCTCAGCCCAAAACTTCCGCGGTGTAGAGTACTCATCAAGCATCGTCCTGGCCATCTCGACCAAGGTGCGGTTCTTCCTCTCCACAACGCCATTTTGTTGTGGGACATGAGGAGAAGAGAACTGGTGCTCTACACCCGTCTCACCATAGAAACTCTCAAAGTAGGAATTCTTGAACTCCGTGCCATTGTCACTGCGGATCGCTCGTAAGGCACCAGGGAGCTCAACAGAAAGCCTACCGAAAAGACCTCGGAAATGTGAAAACGTCTCATCCTTCGAGGCTAAGAAAAACACCCAAGAATACATCGAGAAGTCATCGACCACGACAAGAACATACCACTTCCTCCTGCCGATCGCACTCGAGTGGTCCCATCAGTATCCATATGGAGCAGCTGTCCCGGTGCATCGGTCATAGTAACTGTGACCGGAGGGTGAGAAGCAGCAACCATCTTGCCGTGCCGACACGGAGCGCAAACTAGATCTTTGACCAACTTGAGTTTCGGCAGACCACGAATGAGATCGTGGCCGCTAACTCGAGTCAAATGGTCAAATCTAATATGACCAAGTCTCCTATGCCAGAACGAGAGGTCGCGGGACTCAGAAGCAACTAAACACCTAAGAGGATCACCAGAAGACTCAGAAAAATCAGCACGAAAGATCCTCCCAAAGCGAAATCCATAAACGGACTACGAAGAATCAAGAATTCTGCAGTTGTTTTTCTTGAAGCTCACCTCGAAACCGTCATCGGTAAGCTGAGAAACGGAAAGCAAATTGTACTGCAGCTTACTAACCAAGGCAACATCCTTAAAAATAAAAGAAGCATTAATACGCACAGTACCTTTGGCGATGACGCGCCCAGACGAAGCGTCTCTGAAGGTGATCGTCTCATCACCTGGAGCGCGGGCTAGAGAGGAGAACCAACGGGAGTCTCCGGTCATATGACGAGAACAACCGGAGTCTACAAGCCAAACCTTCTCCTTCCCTACCCGGCGAACCTCGTCCGAGTCGGAGTACAGCTCGCTGTCGCTGAGTTCGCCCTCGAGGGCCATGAAGCACATGCCGGAGAAGTCGTCACCGCCATCCTTGGGCTCTTGGTCACCCGTCCCGTCGTCGTCGCTCCATCCCTCCACCTCGCTGAGGTCGAGGTCGTCGAAGGCGGTGAGGACGCGGTGGAAGAGCTTCTTGGCCTTCCCGAAGTTGCGGAACTTCTTCTTACCTTGAGCAGGTGCAGAGGGCTTCGTGTTGTGGTTCTTGTCGGTGTAGTCGTTCTTGCCTGAACCGCCGTAGTCACCTTTACCCTTCCCAAGCTTGGGGCAGTTTGCTCGGATGTGGTTGGGGCCACCACACTCGAAGCAAATCACGGGTCATCCTCTCTTTCTGTCCCTCCTCCCTTTGTAAGCATGGGAGAATCTTCGAGCAAGGAGAGCAAGCTGCTCATCCGCAAGCTGCTCTAACTGATCATCAGTTATGTCACAGAGAGCAGCAAAGGAGAATCCGCAAGAAGACTCAGAAGAGAGACCAAAAGCTGAACTGGGATCAGTGACCAAAGCCATCGACTGTGACTTCGACCTACGAGAGACAACGTCAATCTCGTAAGTCTTGAGGCGCGAGTACAGCGTGTCAAGAGTCAAGGTCGAGAGGTCTGTCGTGTCTTTGATGGTGGTCACTTTCATCTCCCACACACGCAGATCGAGTGCGCGAGCATCGATGAGCGTTGTCCGAGTCGGGTATGTGAGACCGACCGCTCGGAGGTTGCTCAAGATTTTGTGAAATCGCGAAAAGCACTCGTCCGAGGACTCACCAAAGAAACATCTCGAATTTGTTGTATTCGCGCTTGAACTGGTCTGTCGAACCGTCTTAATCGGGTGGTGCCCTCATGGTATGCGTCGAGGTCACCCGGATATCGTAGGCGGACGGCGGTGAGAGATGCGATCGAATTAAGCCGCTCAAGCCCTGGATAATGATGTTCCTTGCCTTCGCATTTGCCTCAACATCGGGCATGTTTGCCACGTTGATGTTCTCATCGGCAGGAACAACATATTGCACCTTCACCTTCCGCCAGATGGCATACCCCTGAGCCTGGATGTATGTCTCCATTCTGCTCTTCCAGAAGGGGTAATCGATGCCATCGAAAACAGGCGGCTTGGTCGAGTACTTGTCCGTTGCCATGGCTCTTGAGACCGGTTAAGATCTATGGATTAGAGCTAACCGGCTCTGATATCAATTGTAGGACCGAAATGGCGACAGAAAGGGGGTGAATGTCGACTTCTAAAAATTCGTCCCCAAGTACTCACAAGCAAATTTACCTCTCCGAATAGCTACGACAAGCTATGAAGAGGAAAGCAAGACTCTCTGGAAACTCGAACAAACAGAAAAAAAGGCCACTGCAATAGAAAGAGAACCAACACTGCGAACAAAGAAAATTTCAACAGCAAAAACCCTGGGGCCGGTCTGACCACTGGGTAAAACCCGGTCTGACCGCTGGGTAAAAGCCGGTCTGACCGCTGGGTAATAGCCGGTCTGACCGCTGGGTAAAGGCCGGTCTGACCACTGGGTAATAGCCGGTCTGACCGCTGGGTAATAGCCGGTCTGACCGCTCCCCTGTCCCCAGGCCACCCGAGAGCAATTTCAGAAAACTGATTTTCGGGCAAAAGTTCAGATCTTCAAAGAACTGAAGAATTGATGGTTTTCTTCCATTCTTTTTGTCCCTTAGCACAACAACTATATTCCAAATAGGAAGGGGGGCTAGGGAGACAAGGAAATCAACTAAAGAACCAAGAATTTCAGATTTTGACAAAAATCTGAAATTTTGCCCGAGCTGAGCCAAAAAACAAATTACTCCCTAACCGTTGATCCTTTGGCTATGAAACTTTGAGGATAGCTATTAGATAGCCTCTGGACTCTCCATGCCAAATTTCAAGCCATCTCAACAAGGGAATCACGAACAGCACCAAAACCCTAGAAACAGAAGGATGAGCAGAGGAAGTCCAAAATGAAATCTTGAGATTAAAACGAAGTTTGCTCTAGGGGAAATCGATCAAATGACCTTGAAGCAACATCCCATTACGGAGCAACCCATTTTGGGCCTTCCCACCAAGCAAGAACTCAAAACAACGAAAGTCAAGAAATCACCAAAAGAGCGCATCGAAGGAAAATAACAGAGAGCTCAAGAACTAAACCAATCATCATCTCATATTGATATTGAGGATCAAAGAGACGTCCCCATACATGATTACAATAAGATGAATGCTTACATGACTCTCAATCCTCTCCAACCTCTCAATCCTCAACCATGAATGCTTGGAAGGGATGAACAACACTCAGACTCTCCACCTAGAAGACATCGTAGGAAGACAACAGAGGGAACACAACTCTGTCTCTCCAACTACTCTCACCCACTAAAGCCTAAAGCCAAAACAAACTCTCAAAGCCTCTTTTGACACTAGCAAACCCTAATTCTCCTCAAGTGTTCAAGTGGGCATGCAGCCCCTCCTCTCCTTTTATAGCGCTTGGCTAACGGGTCTCGCCTGCTCGCCCGCTACGTCCAACGAGCCCGCTCCCGCTTGTGCGGCCTTGCGAATTTCCGATCGCCTCTCCCGCACCTTCCGGGAAGCTTCCGCACTCCTTGTCTCGCACGCCTCGCAACCACCTCGAGTCCACGTCATCTTCGACACATCCCGACCATTCTGACCTCAGCGCCACCTGCGCCTAGTCCGGTCCACCGTGTCTCACCACGACTCCACTCGACGTCCTGCAGTCACACAGACAAGAAAACACGTCAAATAGCACCGCTCGATACATGAAAGCATAAGTACCATCATACTTACCATGACGAAGTCCAAACCTGTTGAATCATCTGAATATGCATCCTAATCTCATACGACCAAGTTTGACCAAAGTCCGACCGAGCACGATTACGCCACGCAACGACTCGACTCCGAACCACCCAAACCAAACTCGACTTTTCTAAACCAATGTCAATTACTCATCATTAACATGTGGTCACCTCCACATGGTCCATCACCCTTCAGCGGTGAAACCTCAGCGGGTGATGTCTAGCTAGACTAGAGTGAGGTAAAAGCTTTGTGATATTTTATCTGGGTCTCATACCAAAGAAAGCATGGTGACTATTAGGATAATTTATCTCTTTGGGGTAAAGTTGCACATCCTCTACAGAGTGTTAGTCTATTCAAATAGCCGTGCCTACGGTCAAGGACGGGCAAGGAATGCATTCACATGGTAGATCTTTGGTTTTGGTTTTTAACAACAAAGCTTTGGTATCTCGAGAGTGGACTCTTCTGAAGGGTATCCTGATGGATGGAACTGTAGTCTTGAACCTTGGTGGATAGAGCTGGTTAACTCGTGTTGGTGGATAGAACCTTCACTATAGAAATTCTTAATAGTTTCAGTTAAAACAAATACTTTGTTAAATTAATGCCTTTGAAAATATTTAATAGTATTTGAAATAAAATATTGCTTTGTGCAAAAGAACCATATGACCTTCCTTTGTCAAGCCTTGCATCTACTGCATTTTCCCCAAGACTTGCGGAGTACTTTATGTACTCACATGCTGCACCTAAAAATCAACTCAGAGGAATATGAAGCTCAAGATGGAGATTACGACTACTTTGCGTGTGGATTCGACGAAGGTTTCCTAGAGTACTAGGCATATTGATGGGTCTTCACCAGATTTACGTTGCTTCCGCTGTGTTTTGTGTGTTGTGAGGTCTTGAAACCTCAGTTGTAATAAAGAAGCCTTATGGTCTGTACTCTTTACTATTGTAATAAAGCGTTGCTGGTTATATATCATCACTGTTTGACTGTGTACACTAGCTTTGATCTGGGACTAGTGCTGTAATACACAGAAGGTCCAGATTCGGAAATCCGGGGTCCCGACAGGAGGTAGGGGGTGGCTATGGGGGTAGAAAGTGCTTCTAAGGTTTAGGAGGAAAAAGGGTAGCCGATTGGGCCCTTCTTGGGCTAGACTACCATGGCTAAAGGCCCAAGGTCCAGAACGCCTCCAAAAATTCAAGATTTAAATCCCTTTTTGATCCTAAAAAATTGAGAATTTGTTTTCCTTTTCATAACTCCAAAAATTACTTCCTTAATCCTCTTCAGTTTCTCGCCTTTATTCACCGATCCTTTGAACATTGTTCGGGATATTACAGTAGCATCATATTCTCATTTAAAACAAATTGAAGTTGAAGAAATGAGTTCACCTTTTTTTCAATCTTGGAAGCTATGGTCGTATACATTTGTGGCAAGGTCACATCAGGAAAAGGCACAATGGTATCATAAAGGATAGATCCACAACCAGCAACTAAAGAGAATTGATCTAACGGGCTAGAACGTGACAAAACTCACTAAACAATAGATTGAAAACTACAAATAAGCTAGGTAAATGTAATTTTGTTGTGAAGTAATTTTGTAAATTTAGGACAAAGGAAAACAAACTAATGTAAGTGTAAATCGATCCTACTGTGCCAACCATCGTTCTGATACTAAGATGATATGGGGGTGGGTCAATCTTCATGATGTAGGATCTCCAATTCAAGGGTAATTATCCTCACCTGAAGGATATGACATGAACGATTTGATGGAATCCAACCAACATCACTCTAGAATAACTAGCTACAAACAACCAAGATAAAAGTGCGACCGACGATTCTTGAGGCCAACCACTACTGTTGCAATGATTTGCAACAAGTTTTCACCTAACCACGCTCTAGGTTTCCAATCCACACAACCACGCACGAAGTTGGCTACACAAAATGGTTGCCCTCGAAGGACCACTCACAACCTCACAAGGAAATCACATGAGCAAAGGAGTAGAGAGATTTCTCTCCATGTTGGGGAATAGCCTTAGCTAAACCTGAACAAAGGGGGTTTTGTTTTCATCTTTCATCAAAAGTTTCTAAATAAATGAATAAAATAGATATTTCTACTAGGAACAACCCTCCTAGCTAGGTGTGAAACCTTCCCTAGTTGTGGTGTGTGAAGCAAGCCAGTTGTTCAATGCCATTATGAGTGGAAATTCAAAATTGTGCCAGCCCCTTGACAGCTTGGACAGCTAGTACCAAAGTTTCTATAACTTCTGCTACACATCTCCAATGCTACATCATTTGCTGCATATGAAAATAGACTTCTTTAGCTTTCCAAATGTGTATACCATGCATGCTGAAGATTCCTAGAATTAGTCAGTTTTCTTGGGAACTTAGAGAACAAAACCTGGAATGAGTTGCTTCACTTGTTGACCCCCTTTGTATCCTTTCGATAGTTAGTAGCAATAGCCGGCCTTAGCCGTGATCCCACCTCTTCCCTACGGATTTGATACCTTGGAATACTCCTAGGTAAAAGGCTATATATGACCCATGCATTTGCGATATTTTATTTTATTGTGTAATTAGCGTCAACATACGCATCAAGTAGTTTCTTTTTTCCTGTAGATTTGGAGAATAGATGTGGATTGGGTGGTACATCCAAATAGTTAGTTTGCTTGGACGAGAAAATTTTCCATGAGCGCTTTTCCCCCACGTGGGTTGGGCCAGGATCAAGGCCTATCGCCCGATCCAACCAAAAGCCCCTAGTGTGTTCCGTATATTCTCTCCTCCCGATTATACATATTGTCCCATAGAAGAACAGAGGAAAATTCAAATAAAATCTATAGCTAATAATATCTTAATTTATATTTGTGCCCAAGTCCCAATGGAATTCACGCAAACTTACAAATTTTCATCCAAAATCCAACAATTTCATACCGTGACTAGTTCCACACAAAGTACAAAACATGTGTCTTCTTATGAGAATAGTTTTCCACATGTCCATAGATGTACATGTACTACCATCACTATTAAATGTAATATGAAGATTGATGCAAACTTTCAAAATTCAAACCAACATCCATCCTCTAATAATTTTAATGCCCTTGCACAAATATCAATGCACAAGGTTGACACTAAACTTAATTATTATAATTGTGTTCTATTTGAAACAATGCAACTACAACTTTGCTTGTATGTGTGCAGGTATGCTGGAAACCCTAAACATAGTGTAGGCCAGAGGGAGGAGAGGGAGGCCAACCCAAGGGAGAAGATAGAAGCAGCACCACTACGAAGGGAAGCGTCCAGCCCAAGAGGAAGATGCAAGATCAATCATGTTTCCTGTAGCATGTTGCTCATAGTTCTGTCCACTATATTCGTGAAGATATCTGCAGAAATCTAGAGGATTGGAAAGCCTATGAACTCTACCTTCTATCAGATCAAAATGATGCTTGATTTTGAGCTTTCTACAACAAGTTATGGCAACTAGAGTGCACGCTATGCAGGCTATCAGGAATGACTCCTGGAGTTGGAAGACTTTTCGAGTCCATAGCTTGTATGGCATGTATTGGTAGCCTCCTTCTATCACATGCCTTTTCAAGGTTTACAAGACTTACTTTACATGTCCTTCATGGAATGGAAATCAAGCAAACAAGGAAAAGAAATATATGAAGGGATGTTTCCAATTTGGACTCGATTTAAAGCAGCTAGCAGGGCTCGGTTTAAAAAGTTAATAACTTATACAAATGGAGTCTGATTTATGTTTTCTTATACTTGTTGGAAAGATAACTTCAAGACCAACACAAATGGATACACTCTCACCCTCATATTTGACGTGCGTGCGCTGTTATATCCAAAACAAAGTGGCGGTTGTAAATTAGGGTTTCCTTTTGTTTGAGTTTGAATCCAAAACAATGCAGGGAGGCACGTTGTGGCTGACCCTAGGGGTTATATAAGCCCATGTATTTGTGCCTTTTTATTCAACTGCAAACTTTATGATAATTATTAAGAGAAGCATTGTTGCTCTTGTTCTTAGGGTTTGTGCAAAGCCACTGGCTACCTTCTTTGGAATTGGGAGTATCTCTAAGTTATCTTTTTCTGATGTTTGTTCTTGTGATTTCTTCGGTGATTGCAGAAGTGATTGCATACCTACCTTCGTGTGATTTCGTAGACATTGATGAAAGCTTGTGGCTGGGTTAATTCTTTTATCATAGGTTGCTGGCACCATTGGTTTGTCAGGTTGTATGGATCACCTGTTATCCTTGATCCTATGTTATAAAGAGCGGGCACCTCATATCAGAATGTGAAGAAAGTGAATGTTATATCTCTTAGATATGAAACAACCTGGACACGCAAACCATCATAAATATTGAGAAAGTGCGAGGGGGAAGTTGTGGTTAAAATAATAAAAACAGCTAGGTGAATGATTTTAGTGATAAATTGTTAGAGATGTTGTCTCTAGTGTTATATCGCTAGGCTGAGTTGGACTCCTGAGAGAACCGTAAGAGTCGGATATTGTAGATGCCCTAAGTGTGTTTTTCGTTTCTCATGGATATGCTTCACCTACAACTAGATTAGGATTGTGGGACTTTGCTACTTTAAGGGTGTCCTCAACCTTCCTAACTTACGGACTCATCTCCGAGCTGTTGGCAGCACCACGCGTGATCGTAGCTGCTCATCACGCAACATGGAGTTGTGCAGGGGGCGTCTGTGACTTCACAACATTTTTTTCCTCGCTCCTTCCACCAACCACTCACTCCTCCCCTCAATGAGCGACTCCTCACACTGGGTTATGCCACTGACTTCGACGCACCACCATCATGCTGCTCTTTGTTGTCCACCGTGCCGTTGCTGACACACTTTCCCTTTCCCTTCTCCTTTCCGTGTCAGCGGCCACCAACGATGGGGAGGCGCTGGCGGCAACATGGCTGGGACCGCTTGATTTGGTGGTAGCCAGTGAGGCTATCACATGCTGTTGGATTTGGTAGAGAAGTTTTTTCTATTATTCCCAATTGATTTTTCATCAATTTTTTCGTAGATTTTTTGGGGTTGATTTTCTTCGCATAATTTTGTATATTTTTCTCAATTTTTTTTGAATAAAAAAGGATCCGACAGGAAGTTCTTTCCCATTTTTAATCTTTTTTTCTCGATTGATTTTTTTCATTGATATTTTTTTTCAAAAGAATTTATTTTGGGTTGATTTTTTGACAGAATTTTTTTGATTTTTTATCAACTGTTTTTTGGTATAAAAATATTTTGATTTTTTTGAATAATTTTTTTCGATTTTTTCAACTCACGGGCGCCCTCTAGTTAGAGGCTTCCGGGACTGTGTTTCTTTTTCTGTAACTAGTTACGTACTCGTGCGTTGTAACGGAACTTATTAAATGTATAGATAATCATGTTATAGAAGAGAGTTGCTCTGATCGGTTGTAAAATGAAGAATGGTAAGAAGTTAAGAGAATAGAGCAGTTAAAGGAGAATAGACCAACCACCAACTCATTCTTTTATAATAGTAAAGATTGTCTTTTATTTGCACCGTTGATGGGCCGATCGGACGGTTGAAAGCACCTGCAGCGCCTCTGCTGCTCTGCATCGGTGTGCTCTTCCCACCAGGGGTTCGCACTTTCGGAGGAGTTCGGACCGGGCAAGCGCATAGGCCAAGCAAACCCCAATCGCATCTCCCAACCCCTTCGCCGCCGCCGTTCTTGCTCGAGTACCTCAACGGAAGCACTCGTTGGCTACGGAATACCGGCCTTGTGGCCTCGAGATCTCCTCCTAGGTTGCCGATCGGGACTGCTGGAGATGCATACGGGCTAAAGTTCTTACTTCTTGGTAAGCCCTAGCCCCGATTAGTTTCATTTTTCCTGATTTGCGTGCTGAGCCGGTGACCAATTTAATATTTCTGTGGTATTCACAATCCAATTTGGTTGCGAATTTGTTTGGTGTTACTGATTTAATGTATCCTATCCTTAGGGGATTCTTGCAAAATTTTAGTAGGGTCCTGTGTCACAGGACCCAGGGTTCATCAGCAGCTGGATTTGGAGTGGTAGAGGCAGGAAGTGGTGGGTAGCAGAGAGGTTTGGGAAGATGTACCGTGGTGGGCTTGACCGCTTCAAGAAGGCGCAGACATTGGAGCCGTTCTCGGTGCAGTCCGGTTCGGGCGCAAAGAGTGCGCCTGCAGCAGCTAGAACAACTAAAGTGCCACCGGCTCCAGTGATACTGCCGCAGAATTCACATTTTGCGCCCAGTCAGAGTCACCCGAGTCCGCAGAGTGCCGGCTCAAGGGTGGCTGGGCAAGAGGCTGGGGCTCCTGGGCATGTTGGGATGCAGGTCGGGGGTGGGCAGTCAACGTGGCTGCCGCCTGACTGGGCGATAGAGCCACGCACTGGGGTTTACTATCTTGAGGTGTTGAAGGATGGGGAGGTCATTGATAGGATCAATCTGGACAAGAAGAGGCATATTTTTGGGAGGCAGGTACCCGCTTGCGATTTCGTATTGGACCATCAGTCTGTGTCACGCCAGCATGCTGCCATCATTCCACACAAAAATGGAAGGTTAGAGACTTAAGAGTACTAATGTTTGATGCACTTGTGATTCTACCTGATGAGATTGTCTTTGATGGTTAATGTGATTACCTTATTTTGCCAGTATTTTTAACCAGAATGTTTAAGTGTGCTAGCAAAAGATTTTGACGTTCTGAACTCAGACAACGACCTGTGATGAAATACTGTGCCCCTATATGCTTGTGATCCTTTATGTTCCTGTATCTTATCAAGTATGCTAACCAACGTTGTTATCAATGTCAAAACCATTTACCTTAGATGCATAGATATCTAATTTTCAAAAGCAGTGCAAATAGTTGGTATATGTGTTCCCCTGCAATGAATTTTCCCTTGCTCAATCATTTTGTAGACACTTAAGGCATGCCTCTTTCAGAATTTGTCTGCCAGAGAAATAGCTAGATTACATTGGAAAATGTTTCTATTTTTATTTATATTGTGTCTTAGGTGTATCACTAACAGCTGCTCCATGCTTCCTTTTGTGCTTCAGCATCTATGTTATTGATTTAGGATCAGTTCATGGCACATTTGTTGCAAATGAGAGATTAACTAAAGACAACCCTGTTGAGCTTGAAATTGGACAGTCACTTCGCTTTGCTGCGTCAACCAGAACCTATATTCTACGAAAGAACACAGCTGCTTTTTTCCCAACTCCTAGTCTTCCATCAGATGTCAGTTTGCCATCTCCTCCAGATCCCAATGATGAAGATGCTGTTGTGGCATACAATACAATACTTAATCGCTATGGTATTGGTAAATCAGACATGTCATCTAGTTCAAAACGTTCTTCGGGAGATGCCTCTGGTGCAAATGATGATAACCAGATGGTTGGAAGGCCCTCGAAGAAAAGTAAAAAGCTAAGAGTATCATTTACAGATCAGGTCGGAGGAGAACTTATTCAGGTGGTTGGGATTTCAGATGGTGCAGATGTTGAAACTGAACCAGGCCCAATAGGTGTAAAGGAAGGCAGTCTTGTTGGGAAGTATGAATCTCTTGTACAGGTTACTGTCGTACCAAAAGGAAAGGATCAAACTTCACCAAAGGAAAGTGCCTCCCCCAGTGGGGTAACTGATAAGCTACAACAGGTGCTTAACAAAGTTAAAAGCACAACCAGAGGTGGAATCTATGATGACCTTTATGGGGATTCTGTTCCAGCACAATTGGGTTCATCTTGGGCATACAAACACGATGACCAGTCAGAAAAAGTCAAAGCTGTTGATGTGAAGAAGTCTAGCAGGAATTTGGACAAAGTTTCAGCTGATGACAGTGATGACTTGTTTGGCGACTCGTGATTGTCAGGATTTTCAATTAGTACAGTGAAATGGATTGCTCGCAGATGCTTCGAAGTAGAAGTGTTATGTTTTTCTGGGGTATTATTTTGCTTGGTTCTACATGATTGTATCCTGCTGCCAACCAAGGTACGCTCTTTTGCCTAATGTTGGGCATGCTTTCTTATGATGGTGCTCATGTTGGTTGGTGAGTTTTACCTTGTACCCCTTTTCTTAACCCTGGCCTCTTGTGATGAAATATAATCCTTTTGTATATTACCCAGCCCTGTTTTCCTAATTTCATAAGTCCTGTTTTGATAGCTTGCTTGTGCAAATGTTCTGATGCATTTTCTTGTGATAAAATTCTAATTTTACCTCTTATTGGAGATGTCTTATGATTCAAATGCTGAAAAGTGAATAGTGAAAAGCAGGGCTTTGCTTTGCAGTCTGAATTGTTTCACTATATTCATGTTAATCTGATCATTTAGATACAAAATTTTATTGCATATTGCCATATTTTTCATGTCATAAGCGTGGTACTGCCGTGTGGTACTGTTCACACAGGCTGGCCAGTGGCAGCGGCCTTATCTTTTGTTTATAGCCAATTCATTTGTTTATATTCTATCTTTTGTTTGTTTTGGTTTATCACTAAATCTAATCTGTTAGGAACCCCTGATAAATAAGGAGGCGTTGTCTTCCTTTTCATTATCCAAAGAAAGAATAAAGAAATCTCCCATTTCAATAGTCTCTTTTTCTCCTAAAGTCCCCTTAAAGCCTTGCCATTCGGCCTCTTCCCGCATGGTAGTTACCCATAATGAACCTGTTATTTTATTGCATGGGTTTTATTGTTTTCAATGAAGGTCCTAGGCTAGTCCATATGTAGATAAATCCATCAATAGTATTCTACCATCCAGTCCTTGTGGTAAGTAATCGTCAAGCTACATCTGGTTTCTTGTTTCTGTCCTAGTAAGCCTAACTAGCAAGCAGCTCCAGGTAGTGATATACAAATGACTTGAACTTTACATTTTCCATATGTTTGGGAGTAGATCTGTTGTCAGAGTCTCTTGCAGCCTTCCATTTGTTAGAATCTAGAAATACGTCATGCAGAAGGAAGCGAGCTCATGGCAGAAGTTCATGGGGGAAAGTATCACTGAAAATGTGAGTGTTTTGCAAATGTCAGTGAGTGTTGTATGAGCTATAGCCAAAATGGGCTAGCTTCCCCTTGCCCTGCTGGGAAAATTGGGGTGAGGATCCAAACATATCCTATTTTTACTTGCACTTGGTGAATTTGGAACTCCTAAGCATGAACATTTCAATAAGTTGGCCTAGTGTAGCGCAAAGCTTGTATATGTAAACCATAGGTAGTATTGTTTACATGGAGGTGGTGTAACACATGCATACTCTTTTCACTAATAATGAAGAGCTGATCTTTCAAATTCTTTTTTCTGTCAGTTTTGAATGCTTGATAGACTGAGTCTGGGTGTAATATTGATATTTAGAAATCTGTTTCTTTGGATGAGAACGAATTCCTTGTATAGACACAAGTAGGCCTTTTTAGCTACTGCCCTTGTAGGTGAAGTATTTTGCTTCAGGCTTTGGCTTACGCATGGTGCACCAGGGTGAGTGTATGAAAGTACCAGAAAGAGCAAGGCATTTCGAGGACCAAAAACATTGATCTGACAGTTAGTGAAGTGAAGTGACTGAAGCTTCTGTAGTATTTAACTTTGCAAAACAAGAGGAAGAAAATGAATAAGTTGGCATGCTGTATCAATGTTCAAGTAGGCGCTAGACGGGCGGCGAGGTGGGGCCTAGCGCCTAGGGAGCCTAGGTGGGGCCTATGCGGCCAAATTAAAAATAAGGACAACAGGCAGATGATAAGTATATATTTGCTATATATATGAGATCTAACGTTTCAGATCGAGTCATCAAATCCTATAACTAATGTTTAAAACAATTAGTCAAACTTTAGACCGTCTGATAAAGATCCAACGGTCCAGATCTTCTAACCCTAACGGCCTAACCCTAAATCCTTCCGCGCGAACCGCGCCTCCCTGCATAACCCTAACCCTAAATCCTTCGCCGCCTCCCCGCATATTTGCGGCCGTGCCCGCCTCTCCCACTCTCTCCCGCAAATCGCCATCGCCTCTCCGCAGATTCCACCGTCGGCCTCCCCCACTCTCCCCCGCAGATTGCCGCCGCCTACCCCGCAGATCCTGCCGCCCGCCTCTCCATCTCTCCCCCGCAGATCACCGTCGCCCGCCTCCCCCATCTCTCCGGATCTGGCGCGGCGAGTCCGGATCCGGCGGGATCTGGCGCGGGAAGTCTGGATCCGGCGGCGGCCAAGGGAGCGGCGAACGGGCGGGGGGAAGATGTCCCCTCCACCGGAGGGGAGGTGAGGCAGAGAAGATGGCGGACGTCCGGAGGGAAGATGGTGATGCGGTATCTAGCGAGTCGACGGCGGCGGCGACGGCCTTGTGTGCGGTAACACTTTTCCCCATCCTCGCCGCTCCCTCCGCGCCACCACATCCGTCGCGCCTAGGCCGCCTCTCCCCGCCTTGGACCGCCTTCTTCCTGCCTTGGACTGCCTCGCCGCCCAGCCACCCGACTAGGGGCCAAGGCCGGGCAGCACCTTGCCGCCCAGCCACCCGACTAGGCGGCCGCCCAGGCCGTCTTCTTGAACGTTGTGCTGTACTTGGCCTGACGTGAGTTAAGCATAACCATAAATAGGATAAGTTATATTTGGGAAATTGAGTTGTGCTTCAAGTGAAAGGCTATATTGAAATCTTTGTTATACCTTGATAATCTGAACAAATAAGTATGATAAACAGACATGTAACTTCTACAAGCCACCGTTACTTCGCTCACGAGTCTACTTCAGTAATGTGCTTCATGATTTGTGCTTTATTTTGTATGGCTGAAACGAGGGTGTATTTACAGAATACAGTTTGTAGGATGCATTCTAATATTTTTTTCGTTTTCCTGTAATTTGTAAACATGCTTTTGGACAGTGTGCCCCCAAATCTTAGCTTAAGAGGTAGCTTATAGGGAGCTTAAAAGTAGGGATGTTAAGCAATAGGGAGCTTTAGAATACGGTTTTAATTTCTCAATTTAAAATGAAAATAGCTATTCTGCGCCCTAATTCCTGTGTAGTATCATTCGTTTCTGCGACATGCCTGTTTATTTATGTGGTGACTTTTTGTAAGTGGAGTCAGGTTGAACTAACTATTCTCTTGTCGTGCTTTTGGATTAAAATGCCTGCATGCGTCCTTAAATATCTTCATGTCAGATCCAATATTAAGTTACGGACGGGATGAATATGTGAGAACATTTTTTAACTGTGAATTCTGCATCTTTCTCACCCCAACTTCGACATCCCTCCCACCTTGAGGATGACTAGGTGTTTGAAGTGTTATAAAGAGCGTAGACAACAAATGTTTGTACTTTCATGATTTCATTATTTTATTTCGCTCCAATTTCTTCAATAATATTTTCCCTGGAAGTTTCCAAGCTATGTCATGTAATCCAAACATTTTGGCACATCTCTAAACTATGTTATTGAATCCTCTCCAGGGTATCACATGCAGACGGGGCCTGTTTTTGCCAAGAACACCTGCTGCTCTTTTTGTAACAAGGCAATGAACAGAAAAGAATTATTACAGCTGAATTATGTAAAACTCATTTGAAATATACAGCTTTGTCATGATACCACGTGTGGTGCGTTTCCATGTTTGTTGCTAACTTTACCCACTTAAAACGGCATGTTCTTTCTTAGATACTGACGGGGATAGAATATTTCTTAAATTATTATGTTATTATATTTCTTGGTCGTAAGACTTACTATGATTATTCCTTGATCGTAAGTCTTTTTATGACCATGTAGTCGTAAGTCTTACTACGACTATTCTCTTGATTGTAAGTCTTACTGTGATCATCCCCTTGGTTGTAAGTCCTATAACCAAATAGTCGTAAGTTTTACTGCGATTACTCTATATGGTCGTAAGTTCTTCTACGACCACGAACTCGTAAGTTGACTTGTGACCACCTTATGGTCGTAGATCTTACTGTGACCAACCTAAGTTGACTTGTGACCACCTTATGATCGTAGACCTTACTGCGACCAACCTATCTCCGATTAACTTATCTACGACGAATAACTGTATCGTGGGTTCGTCTGATAAGTCA
Organism: Dendrocalamus sinicus; assembly: GCA_036346575.1. Lineage (NCBI taxonomy): Eukaryota > Viridiplantae > Streptophyta > Magnoliopsida > Poales > Poaceae > Dendrocalamus > Dendrocalamus sinicus. Next base: position 18,867,502 of record CM070664.1, read on the forward strand.
GTTAGAATGTATGTTTATCCAATAACTGCACACGATCTCTCTGACAACAACCGCTACATAGTGAACGGCCTTTTACATCTATATGACAGTAACTTCTGTCAAACAGTTATCATCCGAAGCATTGAGATGTCTTCTGGTGTGGGACAACTGTTGTCGCTTCATTGGCTATATCAAGGTTAACGTCAAAGAGAGAAGGGTGGAGGCATTCGAATCGAAGGAGGAGATAGTGCTAGGCCGTCGCATTACTCTGAATTGTAATCCTTTTCTGGTGATTAGTGATCACATAGTACGTAGGGTTATTATTCTCTTAGGAGAATGTCCGAACCTGTATAAAAATTTCTGTGTCTCTACTCTGCATTGCATACACCGGGTCTTCTAAGAGTTCCCCCCGAATCCAAACATATCATATGTAAGATCGATATTAAAACGTTGACAGTTGGCGTCGTACGAGACCTATTATAGGTCCGGTCCGCCTACCGTTGGGCATCGCCGAGTGCATTCGCCTAGCGATGCTAACTATCCGTTTCCACAAAGGAGACGTCAGAAGATTGTTGCTAGATGCCGAGCATTCGTGCTCTAGCTCCGAGTAGTGCGTTGGCCACCGTAGTTTCGACCGGTGAGCATGGAGAAATTTAACAGATCCCAGAATCCCATCGAGTTCCCTTCAGATTTACACAACTATGGTTCGGGCAGCAAGAGGAGGCGAGCACATCATGGCCAACTACCTTCCGACGGTGCTCGAAGGTCTGCTTGATCCTGGTTGCTCAACCAGCATTTTGAGTCGATCTACTCGTGGCAGCACCTCTACGACCTTCTGATGGCCAACTTCTAGGGTACATACTATCACCCTGCGAAGGAGGATGACATACATCGAATGCGCCAACGCAGCGATGAGACCTTACGGCAATTCATCCGACGTTTTATCTAGGTTTGAAACTCAATTCCGGAGGTCTCTGACGCTTCTGTTATTAGGGCATTTAGATAGGGGTGTGCAATCGGAGATTCACAGAGGACATTGCCCTGAACCCTCCAACCACCATCGCCAAGCTCTTTGAGATGGCCGATCGGTATGCAACAACTGTCGAAGCGGTTGAATAGACCAGGACCATTGACCAAGCCGGCCGCCGTTCCAAGGAGCAAGGTGATGGCGACAAGAGGATGGAGAAGGCCAAGAAACCAAGAGACAAGGTCAAGAGCCACAAGCCTCACGCTGCAGGGTCAAAGGAGGTCTTGGCTATGGGCGATAAGGAGCCACGTAACTCCAAACAATAATCCAACAGTGCAAAGGCAAGGCACCCGTGAGGAAGGAAAATAATCCTAGGTGCCCTCTTCATAAGAAAGAGGGGCACGATCTTTGTAATTGCCGAGTCTTCCTGCGGAAACTCGAGGATTACTATTCCGGCAAGGGCTTGTTTCCAACAATTGGGGAGCTGGGACAATCAAGCGGTCGAAAGCACTCGGACGAGAACGAGGACATGCCATTCCAGGATCCAAAGCACACTATCGATCGCATATATGGAGGTTCATCCGCATACGAATCCAAGTGACAGAATAAGGCTGTTGAGTGTGAGGTAAACTATATCGATCCTTCCCTTGCCAATAATTTGCCTAAGTGGTCGGAAGTCACCATCTCTTTTGAGAAGAGTGATTGTCCGATCCCCTCGACTCGACCTAGTCGGTTCCCGATCGTGGTCGAGCCCACCATCAACAACTGTTGAGTGAATCGTGTGTTGATTGATGATGGTAGTTCTTTAAATATTTTATTTGTTAGTGCTCTGGACGAGATGCAAATTCCTCATACCAGAATAAAGCCTGTGGAATTTCATTTCATGGAATCATATCGAGTTCTTCGGCCAAGCCCATTGGCCAGGTTTCTCTACCTGTTATATTTGGTTCTCCGAGCAACTTCAGAACAGAAAAAATCTCCTTTGATGTGATCGATTTTGACTCGGCATATAATGCCATACTCGGATGACCAACTCTGGCACGATTTCTAATAGTTGTTCATTATGCATATCAATGTCTCAAGTTGTTAGGTCCCAAGAGAGTCATCACAGTCCGTTGTGATAAGAAGATGGCACTGACGTGCGATCGCAAGTCCCTCGAGATGGTCGAACAATTACCAACTTGGGAAGTCACCAAGATGCGACCATCGAGCAAGCACTCGAAGTCTAAAGCTGCACCAAAGTGTAAGATCGAGGGGTTGAATAGAGGGGAGGTGAATAGGCGGTCTAAAAATCTCTTCTAATTATTATTGACAATTCAAGACTTTTTCTACTTGTCTAAACCAAGTAAACAATGCAGAAGCTTAAATCAATTTGGTTTAACACAAACAATGTCTATATCAATTAAGTTCACGTAAGTACATCAACAATTTTAGGCTATGTCAAGGTTTGCAATCCTAGGATGACAAGCAATTAATTTAATTCTATATGTAAATTGCTTGAATATAAATTGAGCACAAGGAAACAAACCACAATTGACACGATCTCTTTTTACCATGGTGATCGGATATTTGCCAGTCTCCCTTAGTCCACGTCGAGGTAAGCCTAAACTAATTGGACCGGCTCTATGAATTAAGCCTTCCACATCAAATCCACTAGTGGTAGCTTTTTCTCGCTCCGGGTAGGTGAGCTCCAACCTTCACATTTCGCCGGTTCTTCCCGCAACCTTCTTTGAGAAGATCACCGTGCACGACGCCTCCCATGCCATCTAGGATTCGGCAAACTCTAAGAGTAACAAGTCAAACCCCTCGCTTGATTCTCACCACATGCAACTAATGCACAAACTCAAATAGACACTTAGTCTACCTCTAGATGCAACATATGCAATCTAGATCCTCTTCTCTTACCCAACAAGTGCAACACATGCACAATTGAGTAGAGAGCCTCACACTAGCTCAAGGGAATAGAAATAGGTCCAACAATCTCGTCTCCAACCGGCCACAAGGGGGTATTTATACCCCACACAAGAAAACTAGCTGTTGGAGCCAAATCCCTGAAAAATTAGGGCGAGCGGAAGTACCACATTGCAATGGCCGGTACTTCCGCACCTGTTATAACGCAACAGTAACGACTATTTTAAAGCTTCTGAACTAGCCGTTGGAAGTCAGCGCAGAACTATTGCCGTTGAAATCCCGGTAGTTCTATTATTCGGAAGTTTCGCTCCACACATGTGGAACTACTGATTTCACAGGGAAGAGAAGACCTCTACACAGGTGTCTCTCTAGAAAAAATGTTCCGCAGGAAAATCTAGAGCTTTCAAAGTCCGGTAGTATTGCTACACACACAGCGGTAGTTTCGATTTTTCTGACAAGTGCAAATATCTCAACAGATTTTGCAAAACACATTTGCAAACTATAGTATCATGCACACAACGATCAATCATGATTCCCAACAAGTTGCAAAACACATTTGCACTCTTTTGAAATCATAACACAAAGAATAGGTACATAGACTCCTCACATTTGCAAACCTAAGTCACATGCTATAAGGATCATATATGAGTTTCATCCATTTGCACAACACATTTACAAACATAAGCCTCATACAACAAGTGGAAACATGGACTTCAAACACCTTAATGATTTGGACTACAAGCATATATTTGGATGTGAGAAATGCAACAGGATTGTAAGAAAGATATCAAATTCATACCTCAATGATTTCACATTTTCATCCAAATGAGACTAAGTGTTAATATACTTAAACAAACATATTAGTCTCAAATATAGGTTTGTCATTATCATCAAAATATCATAATATCATTTGTCATTATCATCAAAATCAACTTAAATGGAGCTTGATCTTTCACAAAGTCGAACGAAGAAGTCAAAGAAATCCCTTTGGACCCAGAGGAACCTTTCAAGACAGTTCGCATCAAGGTTACTTCTGACCCTGAATAGGAAGGCGCCCTTGTTGCTTTCCTCTAGGCAAACGCAGTTGTGTTCGCGTGGCAGCTATCCAACATGCCTAGGGTCCTCAAGGAAGTGATCGAGCACATGCTATCCCTATGGCCTGATAAGAAGCCCGTAAAACAAAAATTATGGAGATTTGCAGCAGATCGACGAGAAACTATCAAGTTGGAATTAGACAAGCTACTAAAAGCAAGCTTCATAAGAGAAGTCGATCACTCAGAGTGGTTGGCTAATCCTATTATGGTAAAAAGTCTAACGGTAAGTGGTGTATGTGTATAGACTATACCGATTTAAATAAAGCTTGTCCTAAAGATGACTTTTCGCTTCCTCCTATTGATCAATTGGTAGATTCTACAGCTGGTTGTGAAATGTTAAGTTTTCTAGACGCATACTCTGGTTTTCACCAGATCAGTATGTCTTCAGAAGATGAAGAGAAAACCATGTTTATCACCCCGTTTAACCTTCATACATCAAATGGGCCGAAACTTGGAAGCTTATGTCGATGATGTGGTTGTAAAAAGTATCAAAAACTCAATCTTGAAAAGTGTGTGTTCGGAGTTTCCTCAGGAAAGCTGCTCGGATTCCTTGTTTCAGCAAGATGTATCAAAGAAAATCCTGAGAAGATCAAGGCCATTGAACAGATGAGCCCTCCGACCATTAAGAAAGAGGTCCAGAAACTCACTGGGTGCATGGCAGCTTTAAGTTGTTTCATTACATGATTAAGAGAAAAAATACCTTCCTTTCTTTAAGTTTTTGAGGAAACATAAGGGTTTCGAGTGGTCGAAAAGAGTCAATGACGCTTTCGAAGATGTCAAGAGATACCTTATGAGTTCACCTCTGTCGTTTTCCTATCCCGAGCTCCCACCGCTCTCATCATCCGTGTCGAGTCGTCGTCGTAGTCTTCTGCTTCAGCCGCAGTTGGACATCCTCATCGGTGCGCCGACCAAGTCACCTTCGCCTTCGGCCATCATCGTCGTCCTCCTCATCAATCGGTGAGCCGCCGAGCTGAGCCCCTTCCTCGTTCACCTCCGCCGCCCTCGTCAGTCAGCCACCATCGCCTCGGTTCATGAGCCACCGCGTCACCCTGCACTCGTGCCCGTGCATCGTTTCGTCTCCTCAGTGAACAAAGTCGAGGATGCACTGAGAGTATGATGCATGGGACCCGCCAGTTAGCCGCTCTATTCCGTAGACCTATGATCGAGTCCACAACACAATACATTTTCTAATTTTGAGCCTTTTCCTTTAGATTGGATTTTCTAAGAGCCCATTCTTCTCTGTCCTAGCGCCGATTGACCCAATTCTTTTTCCTAAATTTATCTAAAATTGAGCTCTATCATTTGGTTGTAGTGTTGAAGTTTTTAGGGTTCATTTGAATTTTATTTGATTTTATTTTGTGTCTTGTTCATTTTGTCTCTCGTTAGATCACACATTCGAAGGAGCAGGAGCACCACTAGACGGTCAAGAGTTCATAACTGAGCAAGGTCAACATAAGTCATGCCCTTTGATTATGTTGAACCAAGTTTTTAAATATATTATGTATTTTTTGTTTTAAATTATCATGCATCGCTATTTTATTATGAAACCTTTGTATTGGTAGTTAATAACATATTTGATTAATTCCACCTTGATAATTTAAATACCATAATTCTATTGTCACCATAGGATGGATAATTATCTAGTGATGCAATATTAGTTGTCACATGGGTTGTACATTTAAATTACTTAGCTATGCTTATAGTTACATTGGGCTCATCATCACATGTGATTAATTAATTAATTTTGACTTAATGAGATATTGAATCGTGGTTGTAGCCACAGTTATAAAATTTGAGTACCATGACATGGGAGGTGTCATTGGTGTTGGTTATACAAAATTAGTTTTCACTTGAACGAGTGATCGTGCAGTAAAGGGAGAAGTGTGGATTCACTTCAATAGATGTGGAAGTCTCACCTGGTTAATGTTTAAGGACTTAATTTTGTGCACCATTGATTGAGCCTTACTGTACAAGCACATGTCTAGTATGGGATATATGTAACATCCCAAAAATTTGATATTCCAAATTTAAGAAATTTCTTTTAAAACTTTTTATTTATTTATTTTATTTTACTGGTGTTCAAAATTTCTTTTGAAGATTTAAATATTTTGAGTTTTGGGTGGCATGCAGGTTAATAAATAAGGATAATTTCAAATAAAATAAGATCATGTACATAATAAAAATAGAAATTTAAAATACCAAAATCTTGACTTTTAATACGAGACAATAAAATGAAACTAAAAACAAACATTCCTTCTTTTAATTTAACTTAATTAGCATACAAAAACCCAAGCTTGGACATTCAAAATTTATACATACAATGTATAGCAAAAAATTAAGAAAAATCTAAAATAGAAAGCTATTAAATTTCGTATCAAGATAATTGAGCCAAAACTTAGAAATTCAAATTCAAGATTTAAATTTCAAAAACTGCTAAAGCTCCTCATTGTCTCTCATTCTTTTCCAAAATACCTCTCTATTACATGTGGGCCCTACTCCTATTCCTCTCTCCTTCTTTTCCTTTACCCCTGTCCTTTCACTGTCACCAGGCCCAGGCTTTCCTCCTCCTTTTTCCTCCCCAGGCGCACGCACCTCCTTTCTTTTCCCTTCCTCCTCCTCCCTTCTATGGCCGTGAATCCTCCGCGTCACCACCTTCATCCTGTGCTCGCTTCTTCTCGACTTCGCCTCACGCTCCTCGAAATCATTACCGCGTGCTCGTCTAATCACATCACCACCTCCTGCTGCTGCACGCCGCGAGCCCGTGTCGGGCAAGGACCGCGATCCTCACGCCGCCGATCCTCTGCGGCCTCTCCCGCCCTCTGCGGTTAAAAGTGGCCTTGGCCTCTCTCGTTCGTCGCAATCCCATTGCTCCCGGTTTCCCTCTTCCTTCCCAATGTCTTATCCCCGCCTCGCGTGAACAATCGGCCACCGCCGCGCCGTGCGCAATTCCAGCTAACGGTGGGACTTGGCCGATTCCACCGCGATGGAGCATCCCGTGGCGTTGAGAACCCACCCCACCGCCGAATGGGACCATGGTCGCTCTAGCTCGCCGGCGCCGTGCGCGTGCCCGCGCGCCCTCGGTCCCCGCCGCTGGCCCACTCCGGCACTCCTCCGGCGCCGTCAACCCCGGGGGTGAGTTCTTCGCTACTCCCTATTGCTCATGCGCTGGCCAAATACCCTTTCCCCACCACGCCACCGTCGCGCCATGATTGCCGTGGCCGGCCGCCGCGCGCCGCCGCCCACTCGCCGCGCCGCTCCGACCGCGTGCCACCTCCCGGGCTTCCTCTCCTCCCCGAAACCGTTTTCAGGTCGCCGGCGCCTCCCAACCAGTCTCCTTCGGCGACGCCGCCGCCAAGCGCCGCCAAGCCTCCCGATTCTGCTCCATTTTGCTCAGTGTGCATCGCTTTACCTATTTTCTCCCCTCTTCTAGTCAAGAAACATGCAATGCCCGAACGGTTGCAGCGCGTTCGTTAGACATAAGGTATCGAGTTCGAGTCTCCCTTCGGCCATATTTAGCCACATTTTGTTTTCTTTTCTTTTGCCATTTCAACTAGGGATCAATTAAGGAAATAATTCCAAACAGCTAATGTAAATGAATAAGGTTCAAGCAAGATGTAGGAATGTATCAAAACATAGGATTATATAAATTTCAATAATCAAGTGAGGGAGGAAGAATTAGAGGATCAATACATGAAAGCTAATAGAAATTGAATAGGATGAAAATAAGATTACTCAAGGTTTACAGTGAATTAATTATCATGTATAACCAATTGAGCCTTCACGGTATATTCAACATCTACTAAGTTAGTTAAGGCAGTAATACAAATAACTAGGGTTAAAAGTCTACATCATTAAATATTACCCTTAATTATAGTTACAACATATACACTAGTATATGTCGTACCACCATTAAATAAATCTCAACGGCAAATTTAGTGGAATAAAAATGTGAGCATAGTCAGCTCGGTCCTATGCGAATAGAAGTTTAATTAATACATGCACGATACTAATTCCAAGGAGAGAACAACAATGACAGATTGATCCTCAGAGTATTTTCAAATGAAAGGTCCTGTTAGTGTATAGATACTAAAATACAGTAGCTCTAGACCATCAGATAATGAACTGACCTCACCGATAAACAACTCAAAGAAACACATAAAATTGTGACCACTAGTTGTAGGTGAGTAGCAAATAAGAATATGCTAAAGTTTTCCATTAAGCATCAATGAGATAGTAAAATATGCCCGCCATTGATACCTCGTTGCTAAATACATCTCGGAGGTAGGTTCAATAGCAATACCAACATAAGACCCTATATGATAAACTTTGTCTAGGGAAATAAGTTGGATTAAATAAAGCTACGCCGAATAATAACTAAAGCGTACATAAAATAATAACGGTGCCATTAGTTAAAAACCTTAGTACTAAGTTTAATGAACAATAATATTTAGCATGGAATAACAAGCTAGGGCCCATACAATTGAAGCGTAACACAAACTAAATTAAGTGATAACTGTGGACACATAAAATATCACATCATACACTGTTAAGAACCTAGGCTCTAAAAGTTAACACGGTAAGCTAGGATTTGTAAACATCGCGTATATAGTCTATGCTCTAAATATTAACGCTCGACAAAACGCCCCAGTACATAGGTTTAACCTAGCTCATGGAACTTTCTTGATAAATAACAAATTAATAAAAAGATATTATTAATAAAAAGATCAAGTTATCGTATGCTATTACCAACCTTGCCTCAAATCACCCGAATCACCCATTAACCTATAATAAATCTAAATTGAGTTTGCTCGGATTTATTTGGATCTTTTGAGTTATTTGGTTTTATTTGGATTCAGTCGTCCGTAGCGTAATTAGAAATTGGAAGTCGTGAAGATTCAACGGATCAAGCGAGATCAAGCCCAAAGTGAAGGTAGAGACCAAAAGATCAAGATAAAGCATTGTGTGAGCTTAAGACCGCGGTAAACCGCCCAGGCGAGTCAATACTTTGATCATGTTGAACCTACATTTTCTGCAAATTATTTTTGTTTAAATTATCAAATTGCATGCTGCTATTTTATATGCAAATACATGCTGAATTTAAGATTCTAGTTATATTCCATTGTGTACCTTGATTAATATTATCCATCCTTTGGAACATTTGAATTTGCGAACATTGTCGCCCTAGCAAAAAAAAAATTATAATAGTAACCTTTCGAAAATAAGTCCGTAATTATATGCCATGCTTAGTATTGCTTAGATACTCATGGGCGCGAGAGCGCCCAAGCATCACTTTTAATCCTGAGAAAAATTGGTTGGGCAGTCATGGTGGGAATGACTGGTATATGTTGTACATGATTATTTTATACTTCCAAAAACCCCAACTTGCTTAAATATCTGGGCGGATGGTTCGAGTGTGTGTGTGTGTATGTGGTGCGGTGGAAGCACAAAGTGAGTAGTGGTAAATCCTTGAGATACCACTAAGGACTGAATCTTGTCATGACCTCCTGTGTAAAACAAGTACAACCACAAGTCTGTAAAATACAACTTGGCTTAGTAAATTTACCGGACCCTGAAAGTCATCATCATGAGTGGGAGAGTGAAGTAGTGCAAGCGGTATCTGTGTGTGACGGCTTGAATGGGACACCGCGGAGGGTGAAGTCCCGTGGCGTGCTAGCAAGGTGAAGTATCCAGTGCTGGGCGTTCGGAAGGGGACATCCCGCACACTTATGGGACCCACCGCAAGTGGGCGATTTCCCATGAGATGAGATGATGGAAGGGCGAGGTACTTTGAGCAGTTCTTGTGATGGTTTGCTCAACCGCACGGCTAAGGAATCGTGTGGGGCAACGGGTAAACTGTCTCTTGTGGGTAAAGTGTACCAACTCTGCGAGTCAAAACTATTCGAATAGCCGTGCCCACGGTCAAGGGCGGACATAGGAACTTAACCGGATATAGTTCTATTTCAAAATGCTTTATGGATGGGATTGGGAAAAGTGAAGGCGAAGGACCGCCTGATTTGGAATTGTCCCGGTGTCATCCCGTGGTAAGTTAAGCGGCTATAACGCTGAAAGATGTCAAATGGTGTGATGCCATATGCATGGGAAAATTATGATGATATTAGGCATATGGTGTGATGCCATATGTATGGAAATTCATGTTAATATTCCTTGAACATTATGTTTTGTTCCAAAGTGCTAGATCTCGGAAATTTTATGTATTGTATTTCAAATAGTGGCATTTCTATTCCTACAAAATAAACTATGGAAAGAATAAGCGGGGTGTGAGTAAAGGAATAGATGGTTGTAGTGAACACATAAAGGTATTGGTGGATTCAGTCGATCATGAATAGGAAATGATAGTATGGGTTAGGAGAAATGAATTGGTGGAGTTCAACTGAACAGATAGGCTAGATAGATGATTTAAATGATTTTTGGAGATTTGGGGATTGCACATATAAATATTGGATTACGACAATGATAAGTAAATTCTTGGGAGATGACAATATTGGAATTAATAGATTCGGTTACTGGATGAGTCAATTGAATTTTCGGTAATTTGGAGGAGTAATACAAGTATTGGATTATAGTTCCTGATTAGTGATTTACTTGGTGGGAGGATATTAGTGGATCGTAGAATTGATCAATGATAATCTTGGGATATACAATGGTGAATCGATTTTGGAGAATTAGGAGTGCAAAGGTAAATTGTTTGGATTACTACACTCTTGAGGTTTATTAATTCTTGGAAGATGTTGACAATATAGGGAATTAAAAGGAGTTGATCAATTACTAGAGGGATGAATTGAATTTCTGAGAAGATTGGAGGATTCATAACAATTAGTGTATTATAATCTTGGTAAATTGAATTTTCGGTGGAGGTATATTTGTGGATTAGCTAGTGATAGGTAATGGAAAATGAAATTGATTGTTGGATTATGGTTTTGAATCAATGACGAAAAGGATTGAATACGAATGATATCGGTGGAGTTGAAAGTGATTATGTTAGAGAATCATTAGAATTCAGAGGTGAGGAGCGGAGGAATAGTAATGACAGGATTGATTTATTAGTAAATCAAGACACAAAGTAAGATTGGTGGTTAAATAAATGATGACATTTGCTGTTTGGAGTTTTAGACAGCAGTCAATAAAGAAAGTGCATTTTCGATGGATTGAGTCAATTTTGGCTATTGTGGTATGGAGTTAGGTAGCAATAGTAACACATTGATTAAATAATAGTAATGATGCTACTAAAAGCGATTTTGGCAAATAAAATAACCCGAGCCTCTCCTTGGTTAAACCATGCATACTATATATTTGCATTCTGTGTATTGGCTCGCTGAGCACGGGGTTGGAGTGCTCACACTCGCTTTTGCGATAAAATTCAGAATCAGGAAGTAGATCACCTCGCCTCGGCAACAAGATTGTGCCTGCTGGTAGAGAAGATGAAGATGTCAAGGGCTAGGTCGCGTACCTCCAGTTGGCTGCCTGTGGGCATGTCCTGAAGGTCCCACATGTGTGCTCGTTCTTTCGCTGCTGCAATTTATTGATTTCGGCCTAATCGGCCCATGAAGTAAGTCTACTATTACATTTACGCTTCCGCATGATATGTATTTTGATACTCATTACTGTAACTGTGAGCACTATCTACTGATCCAGGGAATAGTGCAGCTAAACACGATGATTCGGATTGTAAAATCTGGTCCGCGAGGATGGTATCGAGCATATCGATCGCAGTCGTGACCTAGTTAGCTTTGGCCGTTAGTTTCATGACTAGAAATATTTTCTTTAAAATACTATTTCCAAAAATATAAATTATACTGCTCATTCTTATCTCTCTTAGATGATTCCCCCTCATCCAAATGCTGCCTTAGCCATTTTTACTTCTAGAGCTCTCACCCTGAATTCAAAACAATAACCCAATAGTGAGCGCTAATCCCAACCAAATTACCCCAAATACCTCCCTCCTCTGTCTATTAATTTAAAAGGAAAATTTTGATCCTCTTCTCGTACCTTTTCTCTAAGGAATTAAGGTTAGGAACGTTGAAGATGGTCAAAAAGATAAGGTGGTCTTGTTTTAAATAGACTGTATGAATGGACCATGCGCTCTCTCATGTGTGCTCCCCGAGTAGACGATGTATTGTTGCAAGATTCTAGCTGGCCCTGTGCACTGCCTTCTTGCCCTCGGGCGTTACATTTCGTGGTCACAGGAAAGAGTGTTTTAAAACTTATGAGATTCATGTGCCACCCAGTTTCAGGGTATACTCTTTTACAGATTGTAATGGGTTTAGATTTCCGTATCCTCGCGATTCTATCCTTACCTCCTGCTATTTCCTCTCGTCCCCATTTGCTACGAACCCGGTCGAGATCGACCCAAGCAAAGTGATAGATAGCCAAGCCAAGACAAACAAGGACAAGTGGAGCCTTCGCGCTCTCCAACTAAGAGATTCAGTGGCACCAAGACCAAGACCCGAGGCGCTGCCTGCTAACATTTTCCCTTACTTACCAAGAGGACCCATCATACAGGTTAGAAGAGATGAATAATGACTAGTGATACCCATTTTAAGGGGGTAGCACTATGAGGTAGAAATGTCGAAGAACTATGCGATGTATACTTGGAGTTGCGACAATGCGGACTCGGGACAAATCGAACCAAAGACAAGAAAACTTGCAAGACCAGGAGACTTACCATGACAAGCACGAAAGACCACCATATAGGTATATCCATAATCACCTCTGCACTCCTAAGGCCCTCTACCCCTAGGGCAGACCATTTCTACCCACCTATCAATATGAAATTGTACAACCGTATGTCCAATAGACGATACAACTACTCCATTCTACGTGAAGACAACAATGTCACAGAGCAAGTATTTGGAAGTCTACGACTTGTCCAGGAGAACAAGGTATCTCTCTCCCCTTTTGACTTCTCCAAGTGCTAACCCCTATTGTGCAGATTCCCACCTCTCTGTGGAGATAAAGAGCTATACGTCGAGCAACACCCCGAAACCCATTGCTAACCAATATAACCCCCACCTGCTTCTTTCTACTCCATCGGAATCTCGGGGTCGAGATTCATTTAAGGGGGGTAGGTTTGTAACATCCCAAAAATTTGATATTCCAAATTTAAGAAATTTCTTTAAAACTTTTTATTTATTTATTTTATTTCTTGGTGTTCAAAATTTCTTTTGAAGATTTAAATATTTTGAGTTTTGGGTGGCATGCAGGTTAATAAATAAGGATAATTTCAAATAAAATAAGATCATGTACATAATAAAAATAGAAATTTAAAATACCAAAATCTTGACTTTTAATACGAGACAATAAAATGAAACTAAAAACAAACATTCCTTCTTTTAATTTAACTTAATTAGCATACAAAAACCCAAGCTTGGACATTCAAAATTTATACATACAATGTATAGCAAAAATTAAGAAAAATCTAAAATAGAAAGCTATTAAATTTCGTATCAAGATAATTGAGCCAAAACTTAGAAATTCAAATTCAAGATTTAAATTTCAAAAACTGCTAAAGCTCCTCATTGTCTCTCATTCTTTTCCAAAATACCTCTCTATTACATGTGGGCCCTACTCCTCTTCCTCTCTCCTTCTTTTCCTTTACCCCTGTCCTTTCCTTGTCACCGTGCCCAGCTTTCCTCCTCCTTTTTCCTCCCACAGGCGCACGCACCTCCTTTCTTTTTCCCTTCCTCCTCCTCCCTTCTATGGCCGTGAATCCTCCGCGTCACCACCTTCATCCTGTGCTCTGCTTCTTCTCTGACTTCGCCTCACGCTCCCTCGAAATCATTACCGCGTGCTCGTCTAATCACATCACCACCTCCCGCTGCTGCGCCGAGCCTCTGCGGGCAAGGACCGCGATCCTCGCCGCTGCCGGTCCTCTGCCGGCCTCTCCCGCCCTCTGCGGTTAAAAGTGGCCTTGGCCCTCTCTCGTTCCGTGCGCAATCCCATTGCTCCCCGGTTTCCCCTCTTCCTTCCCAATGTCTTATCCCCTTCGCCCGTGAACAATCGGCCACCGCCGTGCCCGTGCGCAATTCCAGCTAACCAGTGGGACTTCGGCCGATTCCACCGCAGTGGAGCATCCCCGTGGCGTTGAGAACCCACCCCCACCGCCGAATGGGACCATGGTCCGCTCTAGCTCGCCGACGCCGTGCGCGTGCCCGCGCCGTCCCTGGTCCCCGCCGCTGGCCCACTCCGGCACTCCTCCGGCGCCGTCAACCCCGGGGGTGAGTTCTTCGCTACTCCCTATTGCTCATGCGCTGGCCAAATACCCTTTCCCCCCACCACGCCACCGTTGCGCCATGATTGCCGTGGCGGCGCTGCTGCGCGCCGCCGCCCACTCGCCGCGCCGCTCCGACCAGCGTGCCACCTCCTGGGCTTCCTCTCCTCCCGAAACCGTTTTCAGGTCGTTGCGCCTCCCCAACCAGTCTCCTTCGGCGACGTCGCCAAGCGCCGCCCAAGCCTCCCCTGATTCTGTTCCATTTTGCTCAGGCTGTGCATCGCTTTACCTATTTTCTCCCCCTCTTCTAGTCAAGAAACATGCAATGCCCGAACGGTTGCCAGCGCCGTTCGTTAGACATAAGGTATCGAGTTCGAGTCTCCCTTCGGCCATATTTAGCCACATTTTTGTTTTCTTTTCTTTTGCCATTTCAACTAGGGATCAATTAAGGAAATAATTCCAAACAGCTAATGTAAATGAATAAGGTTCAAGCAAGATGTAGGAATGTATCAAAACATAGGATTATATAAATTTCAATAATCAAGTGAGGGAGGAAGAATTAGAGGATCAATACATGAAAGCTAATAGAAATTGAATAGGATGAAAATAAGATTACTCAAGGTTTACCCGTGAATTAATTATCATGTATAACCAATTGAGCCTTCACGGTATATTCAACATCTACTAAGTTAGTTAAGGCGATAATACAAATAACTAGGGTTAAAAGTCTACATCATTAAATATTACCCTTAATTATAGTTACAACATATACACTAGTATATGTCGTACCACCATTAAATAAATCTCAACGGCAAATTTAGTGGAATAAAAATGTGAGCATAGTCAGCTCGGTCCTATGCGAATAGAAGTTTAATTAATACATGCACGATACTAATTCCAAGGAGAGAACAACAATGACAGATTGATCCTCAGAGTATTTTCAAATGAAAGGTCCTGTTAGTGTATAGATACTAAAATACAGATAGCTCTAGACCATCGGATAATGAACTGACCTCACCGATAAACAACTCAAAGAAACACATAAAATTGTGACCACTAGTTGTAGGTGAGTAGCAAATAAGAATATGCTAAAGTTTTCCATTAAGCATCAATGAGATAGTAAAATATGCCGCCATTGATACCTCGTTGCTAAATACATCTCGGAGGTAGGTTCAATAGCAATACCAACATAAGACCCTATATGATAAACTTTGTCTAGGAAATAAGTTGGATTAAATAAAGCTACGCGAATAATAACTAAAGCGTACATAAAATAATAACGGTGCCATTAGTTAAAAACCTTAGTACTAAGTTTAATGAACAATAATATTTAGCATGGAATAACAAGCTAGGGCCCATACAATTGAAGCGTAACACAAACTAAATTAAGTGATAGCTGTGGACACATAAAATATCACATCATACACTTTTAAGAACCTAGGCTCTAAAAGTTAACACGGTAAGCTAGGATTTGTAAACATCGCGTATATAGTCTATGCTCTAAATATTAACGCTCGACAAAACGCCCCATACATAGGTTTAACCTAGCTCATGGAACTTTCTTGATAAATAACAAATTAATAAAAGATATTATTAATAAAAGATCAAGTTATCGTATGATATTACCAACCTTGCCTCAAATCACCGAATCACCCATTAACCTATAATAAATCTAAATTGAGTTTGCTCGGATTTATTTGGATCTTTTGAGTTATTTGGTTTTATTTGGATTCGATCGTCCGTAGCGTAATTAGAAATTGGAAGTCGTGAAGATTCAACGGATCAAGCGAGATCAAGCCCAAAGTGAAGGTAGAGACCAAAAGATCAAGATAAAGCATTGTGTGAGCTTAAGACCGCGGTAAACCGCCCAGGCGAGTCAATACTTTGATCATGTTGAACCTACATTTTCTGCAAATTATTTTTGTTTAAATTATCAAATTGCATGCTGCTATTTTATATGCAAATACATGCTGAATTTAAGATTCTAGTTATATTCCATTGTGTACCTTGATTAATATTATCCATCCTTTGGAACATTTGAATTTGCGAACATTGTCGCCCTAGCAAAAAAAAATTATAATAGTAACCTTTCGAAAATAAGTCCGTAATTATATGCCATGCTTAGTATTGCTTAGATACTCATGGGCGCGCGAGCGCCCAAGCATCACACAATCTGAGAAAAATTGGTTGGGCGATCATGGTGGGAATGACTGGTATATGTTGTACATGATTATTTTATACTTCCAAAACCCCAACTTGCTTAAATATCCAGGCGGATGGTTCGAGTGTGTGTGTGTGTATGTGGTGCGGTGGAAGCACAAAGTGAGTAGTGGTAAATCCGCCAGATACCACTAAGGACTGAATCTTGTCATGACCTCCTGTGTAAAACAAGTACAACCACAAGTCTCAGAAATACAACTTGGCTTAGTAAATTTACGGACCACGAAAGTCATCATCATGAGTGGGAGAGTGAAGTAGTGCAAGCGGTATGCGTGTGACGGCTTGAATGGGACACCATGAGGGTGAAGTCCCGCGTGGCGTGCTAGCAAGGTGAAGTATCCAGTGCTGGGCGTTCGAAGGGGACATCCCGCACACTTATGGGACCCACCGCAAGTGGGCAGTTTCCCATGAGATGAGATGATGGAAGGGGCGAGGTACTTTGAACGGTTACTGTGATGGTTTGCTCAACCGCACGGCTAAGGAATCGTGTGGGGCAACGGGTAAACTGTCTCTTGTGGGTAAAGTGTACCAACTCTGCAGAGTCAAAACTATTCGAATAGCCGTGCCCACGGTCAAGGGCGGACATAGGAACTTAACCAGATATAGTTCTATTTCAAAATGCTTTATGGATGGGATTGGGAAAAGTGAAGGGCGAAGGACTGCCCTGATTTGGAATTGTCTTGGGTGTCATCCCAGTGGTAAGTTAAGCGGCTATAACGCTGAAAGATGTCAAATGGTGTGATGCCATATGCATGGGAAAATTATGATGATATTAGGCATATGGTGTGATGCCATATGTATGGAAATTCATGTTAATATTCCTTGAACATTATGTTTTGTTCCAAAGCTGCTAGATCTCAGGAAATTTTATGTATTGTATTTCAAATAGTGGCATTTCTATTCCTACAAAATAAACTATGGAAAGAATAAGCAGGGTGTGAGTAAAGGGAATAGATGGTTGTAGTGAACACATAAAGGTATTGGTGGATTCAGGTCGATCATGAATAGGAAATGATAGTATGGGTTATGGGAGAAATGAATTGGTGGAGTTCAGCTGAACAGATAGGCTAGATAGATGATTTAAATGATTTTTGGAGATTTGGGGATTGCACATATAAATATTGGATTACGACAATGATAAGTAAATTCTTGGGAGATGACAATATTGGAATTAATAGATTCGGTTACTGGATGAGTCAATTGAATTTTCGGTAATTTGGAGGAGTAATACAAGTATTGGATTATAGTTCCTGATTAGTGATTTACTTGGTGGGAGGATATTAGTGGATCGTAGAATTGATCAATGATAATCTTGAGGATATACAATGGTGAATCGATTTTGGAGAATTAGGAGTGCAAAGGTAAATTCTTTGGATTACTACACTCTGAGGTTTATTAATTCTTGGAAGATGTTGACAATATAGGGAATTAAAAGGAGTTGATCAATTACTAGAGGATGAATTGAATTTACGAGAAGATTGGAGGATTCATAACAATTAGTGTATTATAATCTTGGTAAATTGAATTTTGGTGGAGGTATATTTGTGGATTAGCTAGTGATAGGTAATGGAAAATGAAATTGATTGTTGGATTATGGTTTTGAATCAATGACGAAAAGGATTGAATACGAATGATATCGGTGGAGTTGAAAGTGATTATGTTAGAGAATCATTAGAATTCAGAGGTGAGGAGCGGAGGAATAGTAATGACAGATTGATTTATTAGTAAATCAAGACACAAAGTAAGATTGGTGGTTAAATAAATGATGACATTTCTTTGTTTGGAGTTTTAGGCAATGATCAATAAAGAAAGTGCATTTTCGATGGATTGAGTCAATTTTGGCTATTGTGGTATGGAGTTAGGTAGCAATAGTAACACATTGATTAAATAATAGTAATGATGCTACTAAAAGCGATTTTGGCAAATAAAATAACCCGAGCCTCTCCTTGGTTAAACCATGCATACTATATATTTGCATTACGTGTATTGGCTCATTGAGCACGGGGTTGGAGTGCTCACACTCGTTTTTGCGATAAAATTCAGAATCAGGAAGTAGATCACCTCGCCTCGGCAACAAGATTGTGCCTGCTGGTAGAGAAGATGAAGATGTCAAGGGCTAGGTCGCGTACCTCCAGTTGGCTGCCTGTGGGCATGTCCTGAAGGTCCCACATGTGTGCTCGTTCTTTCGCTGCTGCAATTTATTGATTTCGGCCTAATCGGCCCATGAAGTAAGTCTACTATTACATTTACGCTTCCGCATGATATGTATTTTGATACTCATTATCAGAATCGTGAGCACTATCTCGATCCAGGAATAGTGCAGCTAAACCTGATGATTCGGATTGTAAAATCTGGGTCTGACAATATACCTGGCTGCTTAATTTGTGATATTTCAATTTTGGTTCTGTCGTTGAGATGTATGTGGTGTGGTCGTAGCCATGGATCCACATTGTTGCAAGAAGGGGCAATTATCGACTAGGTGGTTAGCCTAGTTGACAGCAAAACCTTAGCATGGCGGAATTGGGTTGAGATTGAACATTGTAAAAGCCTTGTTGTGATCTTTTTGGTCGACATGCCAAAGGAAACATGTTATACCGGTGATATTACAAGATGGTCATATCTTGTGGGTAAAGTTGTACAACCTCTGCAAAGTGTAAAACTATTCGAATAGCCGTGTCCACGGTTATGGACAATGCTTGGTGATTTCATATGAGGGGTAGAGTTTTCATTACGTGAATAGTAGTTCACGGGTGATTCATTGGAGTGAATAGTCAGTTCATTTGTGGTTACTCTCAATTCCTTTGATTATTACTTATTAATCATTTTCAAAGTTTGCTTTTAATCTATTTATTGTATTTACTTTAAATTATTGCTTTCTACAAAATTAACCTTTCAGCTATCCTTTGGTAAGCCTTGCGTATTATATTGCATCTTTGTTACAAGCGACTTGCTGAGTACTCTATGTACTCACGACTATATCCATATTTGCTCAGATGAAGAAGAAGAGCCATATCAGCAGAAGGTACTAGAAGGAGGTTTTTTGATGACTTCGTGGATTAGGACTTCGCTCCCCAATCGATTGCCTGTGGGCATGTCGAATGCTACTACGCTTATTTCTATTTTCTGCTGCAAGTTTCTTAGCCCATTCAGGCTGTTATCTGTAAGCTTAGCCATAAGGTCACAACTCTGATAATTAATAATATTTAAGTCTTTTCTTAGTAAATCATGATATAGTCGATATTATATCTTTGTTTATACTATGTGCACTAGCGTGATCTTAGACTAGTGTAGAATACACAGGAGAGTTCGGATCAGTATATTTGGGTCTTGACAGGTCGTCTCCCAGTAGAACCACCTCTTCTTCCATCTTGGCCATGAAGATTGGGTAAACATGAGGTTGTAAAGCTTCGTCTTGACATAATGGAGCTTCAATCGACAACTCCCAGTAATCCCCATTTGTCGGCTCATCTCGTAGTAGAACCGGAAGAGCTCGAGATCTGCTGGAATATCCAAATACACCTTGCATAGGTATAGAAGACGCTGAGCATTGTGATTGAATTGGGAATCAAGTTCACCAATTCAACCCCAAAATACTCGAGAACGGCCGTCAAGAAGGGATGAGCAGGGAGACGGAGGCCGCACTCATAGTACACTTCGAACATCGAAATCTCTCTGATTTGTTCAATTGGCCAGCGTTGCCCGGCAGCTTCGATCCATCTAACAAATCGCCATGGTGGGATCTTCTCTGCAGTCTCTAATGCCTCATCATGGCATGATCCATCTCTGATTCAGCCCAAGTTGATGAAGACTTCGTCATTCTTGCGGGTGATTAGAAGGGATTTGTGTGAGATTAAAGAAGATTATGGAGATCGATTGGAGGTAGAGAGCTTGAAAGAATCGGAGCAAATGAGGAAGGTGAAAAACCAAAGTTTACCCTTGGTAAGTTTTTATAGCCAATGCATCGATTACTTCTCTCAGGAACTGAACGTTCGCTTTGGGAACCGATTCGATGGACAAGTCGAGGGAAATCGATTGCATTCCCACTGTCTGATGTATATCTGTATTCACAACTCAAGCAAAATTATCAAATCAACCAAGCCAATTTCTAGTCAATAAAGGTTGAGAAAGGCTTTGCTTTTGACCACTTATTATCTATGTCATACTTAGTCGAATAAGTTATCTTCACTTGAAGTTGGGGGCTAGATGACGAGGATAGAATAACCCTCAAATTATTACATCATTATATTCCTTGAATATACCCCTTATGGATAAGAGGTAAATATGACAGAATAGTTGTAAGCTCTTCTACGACCATATAGCCATAAGACATATTGCGATTATCTCTTGGTCATAAGTCCTTCTACTACTACGTAGTCGTAAGTCTTATTGCGACTACCCCCTTGGTCGTAAATCCTTCTACGGCCAAATAGTCATAAGTTTTACTGCGACTAACCCCTTGGTTGTAAGTCTTTCTATGACCAAATAGGCGTAAGTCTTACTGCAACTACTCCATATGGTCGTAAGTTCTTCTACAACCACGTAGTCGTAAGTTGACTTGTGACCACCTTATGGTCGTGGATCTTCCTGCGACCAACCTATCTCCAACTAACTTGTCTACGACGAACAACTGCATCATGGGTTCATTTGATAAGGTAGTTAGAACGTGTGTTTATCCAGTAACCGCACATGATCTCTCTCTGACAACAAATGCTACATGGCAAACAACCTTTTATGTCTCTCTGACAGTAACTTCTGTCAGGCAGTTATCATCCGAAGCGTTGAGGCGTCTTCTGGTGCAGGACTACTGTCGTCGCTTCACTGGCTATATAAAGGTTAATGTCAAAGAGAGAAGGGGGGAGGCATTCGGATCGAAGGAGGAGATAGTGCTAGGCATTCGCATTACTCTGAATTGTAATAAATGGAATGACTTATCTATCATCTTTTTAAAGTAGCTTATTGAGACAGTTTTTTTTGAAATGATTTATTGGCTTATTGGCATTCGGTTTGTTCACACAAGCATTCGTTCTAGAGGCAAAAACTATCGGTCATAACTGAAAAGAACATACCCA
Source organism: Dendrocalamus sinicus (assembly GCA_036346575.1). NCBI lineage: Eukaryota > Viridiplantae > Streptophyta > Magnoliopsida > Poales > Poaceae > Dendrocalamus > Dendrocalamus sinicus. The sequence goes on from CM070664.1 coordinate 18,888,970, forward strand.
ATATTGTCTACATTTCTAACTTGTTGTGATCCTTGTATGCAAGTTCGTGCTACGTCACGATAAAATACCATCAAAAGCGCAATACAAGACGTGGAAACTGAAGTTCGATTTCTATATCGGAAATTTGCACCCTGCCTCTTATCCTTCTTTCTTAGCCCCCTTTGACACCACGTTAGGGCCCCTTTCAAATCGTGCAAAAGGTGGTTAATTATTATGCTACTAGTATAGTACCCGTGCTAACGCTACGGTAAAATACAAAACAAGACAAAATTTGTAAAAAATAAAACGAACAATCAAATTCATTAAGATTCACGTCTCATATAGCTGCAAGGCGAGATGGACTTGCTGTAGAGAAAGTCGCTGGACTTCTTGGAGTGTGACCCTGTAAGATCAGATGGTGTGTTTAGCTCATAAAGAACAATAATACTCAGTTCAATGGCAGTAACAATTATATTCGAAAATTTACTTCACTGTTGCCAAAAACATGGACCCAGCAAAGAAAATCGAAAACAAATAGTGCATCATCTGTATCTCTTTTTTGCTATTATCTAACGTGGTTTCCACTAAAGCATCCAACAGACAAATGTAGATTTGAACTCGAAACATGACTGCCAATGACCATTGCAACAACTTACATAATTGTGTTGGACAAAACCAAACGGAGACCTAGCAAAAGAGGCTGTTGAAGGAGAGATACTATGAACATGGGAACCCGCATCTCACTCCCCAGCAACCTCACCGAAATTGACATCAACGGTCATTCTGGGTGCCCGTCTAGAAACAGAACTTCCATCAGCTGCATTTTTTTTACGGCTGAGGCATGGTAGCACGCAACGAAGCCTGCATGCTATGCATTCTGATTTCTTCTTCGGCATTTAAAGCCTATTCAAACAGCCAAAATAATCTCATTTAGTACATTGACTACAAAGGATAAGTTCATAGAAGAAAAGAAAGCAGACACACCAATACATTTGTGTATACATACATTGAGACTTACTCCAGAGCTGATTCAAAATCATGGAATAAATCACAAGTTTATCACTTATATTTAGAAATGGTCAGATGGCTATCACAGATCTATCTAGTAACATCAAAAGATCAACGAGAAGATTCGTATCCACATATTAATCCAATTATGTACCCCATCCATAATCCAGTCATTATCCTTTCCACTTTGAGAAGGTAACAATGGAACTGTCTAATCACGCCGTATAGCATTTGGAGACATGGCATATGCAACAACATGATTAATATCTTTATAACATATTTGATGAAAAGAAATAATGAATGAAAAATATTATAACTTGTACATATCAACAAGATGGTCTGTGAACGAACGAACTATTTTTTGTTTCTGACCTTGTGCAGCATGTTTGAGATGAACCGCAGTACATATTCGAATCTGCAAGTACAAGATTTCGGTGTAGGCAGGAGGAGCAAGGAGCACAACAGACATTACAAGTGCCAGATTCTGCCCTCACACGAGGGCTGTCACTTGGTACCGGTTTTTTTTCTTGTAGGCTTGTCACGGCAAAAGGTGAAACAACACGGTGTTCAAAATCATTATCCAAGGACAGCAAAAACATACATGAAGACCCGAAAGCCAAAAACATGCGCCTATAAATACAACATGAACATAAAATAGAATTGCCTAAATGGATCATATCTACTCATAAAGAGATTTTTATGAGTCATTGCTAGGATCTGATATTTAGACTCCTTCCTTTTTATCAGCAGGCTTTACTAAAAGCTATTTCATTGAAACAACGAATGATAATCCTGAAGCAATTTTAAGTCTAGAACTGCTGAGGATCTATTACAGCAAATTTAGCTTTTTTTTGCAAATATCAACGTTCACCATATGATATTCACAGCACACAAAATCATGATCCGCGTAGCTAAATCAACCAAGTAAAAAAAGATATTCAAAGCGTTGCATCAATCCACCAAGAAACACAAGCGTAAGAAACACGCGCACTCAGCACGAAATTCTGAAAGCAGCCGAATATGTCCCTGCATATACAGGGAAAACAGAACCCTGTGAATTGTGATGCTACAGCTACTCACCTCCATCTTGGGGGCCACTTCACGTTGTCCCGAACACTCCGCGCGGCCGCCGCCGGGGAAACCCTCCACTGGTTCCTGAAAGGCACAAACACAAGAGAACAACAGGCGCATCAATCACCAAACCCTCGGAACCGCAAAATTGCATCAAAAAATTACCAAATCTCCGAGATTGACACGGAAATAAGACCACCAATCAAGCAAAGGATTCGATCGGATTCGATTCGCCTCTCGCAAAACCGCGTCACGCTCAAACGCCTCCCCCGCCAGCCAAAAAAAAAGGGGAACAATCCGCACGCGCGCACGGATGAATGCCATGTTGATGCCAAGTAATCTGCCTCCTGCTTAGACAACAAGGAGTATGTCACATATTCTGCAGTTTCTTTGAATTCAATGTGGCATCTTTCCAGTTGGGTTTAGACTGAATTTTTTTTTGGGTGGGTGGGGTTCTCCTTTTATCGATTTTTCGCTTGAGCAAAGCATCAAACAGGTGAGGGGTAGGACCAAGTGACCTCACCTTTTGCTCGAGCTCGTGGAATGAGTTGACGAACACGTCGTCGGCGTCCTCCAGCCCTTCGAACTGCCCCACCACCACCTCCAGAACGCAGGTGCGACTCGGCTCCTTCACAAGCGGCGGCACGTCCTCCGACCCCAGACTCCACGCTCGGCAGCCCCGCAGAGCGCTCCCATCCACGCACCGGCGGCCGGACGCGCCTGTCGAACCTCCCGTAGATGGCGTCCACGCGCGCGCGCTGCGAGAAGAAGGCGCGGTCGGCACGCCGCCGCGCGCGCCACGCGGCGCGCCACGGAGGTGCGGGTCGTACACCGGCCGCGCGCCGGCCTCCCGCCGCAGCCTCCGACCGGAAGAGGCCCTCGGGTCTCGGGCCGACCGCGGCAAACCGGGCGTGTACTCTCGATGTCCGGCACGAGCGATGCGCGCGCGCGTCGGCCGTCGGAGATGGCGGCGACCGGAAGGGTCGGTGGTGGCGGAAGAGTGGAAAGGAGGTGGCGGGTGGTGACGGCGTGGGGCGGAGGCCGTGGTACGCGAGGCGGCGGCCGAACTGCACCATCGGGTTGGCGTGGCCTGCGCCGCCGGGAAGGGAGGAGGAGGACATGGGGAGGGGAGAAGGCGAGGCGGAGGAGGAGGGGAGGAGTTGGCGCGGAGAACGGGGAGGAGCGGAGGCGCGGATGGAGGGGGGGGGAGGCGGCGTGCGAGCGGGGAGGAGCGGAGATCCTGGGGAGATGGGGTAGAAGGTGGGAGGGGTACTGCACATCCATTGAAGGATGACCGTCGGATATGGTTGAGTAAGGAGAGAGAATAGATGAGAGTTAATCTGGTGCGGACGTTTTTAGGATGGTGTAATTATGTGTGCATATTGTGGTGTGGACGTAGTTAAGGTTATGACTGTGGAGCAGGTAATTGTTGGGTGGATGTAGGATAATTTTAACTGGTGGTTTATAGTATTAGATGTGTCTTAGATTGAAAGGATCTAACGTAAGTCTAAAGATGACGAGGTCTCGTTGGATTTTCTTCCTAAATCGTCCGCTGTAAACTATTACATCCCGTTTGTCTCCAATGAATTTCAATTCTAAATTTATAGTACAAATACATGACATGTGCTTCTTTAAATGTAACAGTCTTAAATGTATGTATAATAGTATATATTAACAATTGTTGTTTGTATTACCCTTTATGTAATTTATAGACAAAACTAAATATGTATTGTCTCTAAGTTATTTATATGTAACTCATAATTTATATGTGCTGTCGACAAAATGCGTGAATATAGATAGCCTAGATACAATAGCAAGAAAAACTATCTAACAAGGGCCTTATATATAGCCCATTACATACCAGACTTCTCTCTCATCGATCTCTCTCACGAACTACATGCCCAGAACAAGAGCAGTGTGTCAAGAAACGTAACAGAACAAGAGCAAGAATCGGTCTTCCTACAGGAGTTTGTTGCGTGCATGCGTGCCTACACGCACAGGCCGAGCGACATTCATGCATGATGGCACGTACGTGTGCCGGATTACACGCCTAACATCCAGCACCCGCTCCTTTCCCTCCCTTCTCTCCAGATCTCTCTCTCTCTCATGGCGTACGACGCGGGCTCGGGGCTGTCCAAGCAGCCGCCGCCGCGGTACGTGATGCTGACGGAGGAGTACGGCTTGGACTCCTTGGCTCGGCGCCCGCCGGAGGGCCGGCGCAATCTGCCTCGGTACCGCAGCGACGGCCGCGGCGGCTGTGGCTGCCTCTGCTGGTGCTGCTGCTTCCTTCCTCGTCGCCGCCGCCGTGGCCACCGCCGCCCACTTCATCTACGTCTACAGACTACAAGCCCGAGGTGCCCTCCTACTCCGTCTCCGACATGTCCGTCGCGCAGTTCGACGTCAGCTCCTCCGACTTCACCGTCTACACCAAGCTCGTCACCTCCGTGCCCGCCGAGAACCCCAACGACATGATCGGCATCGGCTACGGCGCCGGCTCGCGCACTGTCGTGTCATACGCGGCTCCACGCTGTGCTCCGGCAGCCTGCCGGTCTTCTACCAAGGGTACCGCAACACCACGGTGATGAGGATCGGCATGGTGGGGCGGCACGGGTTCGGGTCGGGCCTTCAGAGCGCGCTGGGAACGGCCCGCTCGACGCGTACGTCAGCGTGCCCGTAACGCTCCGGCTGGGACTGTCGACCTCCGGTAGGTCACAGTGAACGTGCACTGTGTTGGCCTAGACCATGGATCAAAATGCACACCCTCAGTGGTCATAATACATATGAACACTTTTAATTAAGTCAAGATACACAAGAGTTTTGTCACTGCGTAATACTGTACATCTTTTCCATTTTCTCCTCTTATATATACTACTGAATACAATAAACGGTTACAAAACTTTGATGGTGCGTTACCACCAGTAAATACTAAACTTAACGCAGAATAAAGATGCAGCTACTAATGTTTCTGTTACATACATGCAACCACTAACTGATGAGAGGAGGATTTGGCCCAATCTTTCGATGAGAACGATAACTACGATTGTTTGATATGACATGAATGACGAGGCTACTTGACTGAAACAGCCAAGTTCGTCTTGCAATCATTACACCATACCCTTGTCATTACCAACCGTGCCCAACACGGATAATTTTTCCTGCAAGTAATCGAGAATCAAGCAAGAAAAAAATAAGCACAATCTGAATTAGTGAAGAGGCCTGAAGTCGCCGTAGTTGGCCTAGTCGATATAAGTGCAAAATTGATGTCTTCTGAACGAAATCAATCTAAGTAAGTCTAAACCTAAAATATCACACTACAACTTTCTAGTTGGGCTCAAACTGATACAAGGCTTAGAGTCTAAGGCCTAGATTTGGAACTAATTTAGACTTGTTTTATGGATTACAATATGCTCAGGCGGAGTTTTGAGGTGGGACTAGAACCATTGAAGAGAGGACGCCATAAGCTTTCTAACAAGTCTAAGATTACTTCATTTCGACTCCGTATGCAACTTCTATACTCGTTTGAAGTTAGCGCTGTCTCCGAAGGTTGAACAAGATTCTAAAATATTCCCAGCTTTTATTCTTGATTGTCTTGGCCTCAAAGTGACGTGGTGACCTCCAATGTTCATCCTAAGCGTGTTCGTGACTCCATGTGCCTCTCTTTGGTTCTTTCCCATGTTCTTAAACACAATCACATCACATGCATCAGGTAACAACCCATTACCAGAAGCTAAATTACACAACCCTAGGAACGAGCTCACCTGATAATTTAATTGTCATGCACGTGCCCTTGTCATAGTTCCTTTCCTAGCATCATGTGGATGAGTATTGTGTATATCTAAGAAAGTGATTTCCTCATCATCCTCCTCTTAAATTGGAGTAGTCGTCAACTCAAGCTCATCTTCTTCTCTCAGGTATGGCTTCAAATCTGCAATGTTAAATGTGGAACTAATCCCAAACTCCGCAGGCAACTCAAGTTTGTATGTGTTATCATTAATCTTTTGAATAATCTTAAAAGGACCATCAGCTCTAGGCATTAACTTATATTTTCTCAATTCTAGAAATCTATCTTTTCTTAAATGCAACCAAACAAGATCACCAGGTTGAAAAAATATTTCCTTTCTACCTTTATTACCAGCAGCCATATATTTCTCATTCATGCGCTCTATGTTTTCTTTTATGGTTTCATGTAACTTAAAAACAAATTCAGCACGTTTTGTAGCATCTAGATTTACCATCTCCAAAGATGGTAGAGGTAACAAATCAATTGGAGCGTGAAGGTTATAGCCATATACTACCTGAAAAGGGCTCATCTTTGTGGTTGAATGCAGTGAGCAATTGTAGGCAAACTCCATGTGAGATAGACGTTCTTCGCATATCTTTAAGTTCTTCAAAATAGCCTTCAACATTGTTGACAAGGTATGGTTGACGACTTCAGTTTTGTTCGTCAGTTTGGGGATGATAAGTAGTTGAAAATAGCAGCTTCGTCCCAAATTTTCCCCAAAGTGTCCTTGAAAAGTGACTCAGAAACTTCACATCATGATCTGAAACAATTGTCTTTGGCACAACCTATAGTCAAATAATCTCTCTGAAAAATAAATCAGCAACATATATAGCATCATCGCTCTTATGACAAGGAATAAAATGTGTCATCTTAGAAAACCTATCCACTACAACAAAAATCTTATCCCTCCCTATCTTTGTCCTAGGCAATCTTAAAATAAAATCCATAGAAATATCCTCCCAAGTAACACTAGAAATCGGAAGAGACATGTATAAGCCATGTGGATTCAGTCGTGACTTTGCTTTTTTGGCATGTAGTGCATTGCGAAACATAGCACTCGACGTCGTGCCTCATCCTTGGCCAATAGAAGTTTTCAGCAGGGATGTCCTCCATCTTCTTAGCCCCAAAGTGTCCCATTAATCCTCTTCCATGCGCCTCTTGTAATAACAAAAGACAAACGAAGCTAGCTGGAATGCATAGCTTGTTAGTTCTAAATAAGAAGCCATCATTAAAAACAAATTTGTTCTAGCTTTAACCATCTTTTCAATTGGATAGGGCATCTTTTAATTCATCATCAAAATCATATAAATCTTTTATGGTGGTGTCTAGGGAGCACTCGAGTATTTTTTTGGGGTTAGGAGTACTCAGATTTTTTGAGCATTAGATCTCCATTCAACACCCCAGATTTGGAGCACTCATAATATTTTTGGAGGGAAGGTATGGGAGAATCTGTTGGATGGAGATCCAACGCCCCAGATTCATTTTTTTGGAGGGGGGGTATGGGGGATCCGTTGGATGGAGGTCCAACGCTCCAAAATCTAAATGCTCTCAACCCCAAAACACTCACGTGCTCCTTAGCACTTCCCATCTTTTATTGTCTCTAAGCCCAAAATTCTACAATCAAGTTGAGATAACAAATTATACCGTCTAGACAAAGCATTAGCACTCACATTTTCTTTCTGTTTCTTGTGTTTAATGGCATAAGAAAAAGATTCAATAAATTCAACCCAACGTGCATGTCTACGGTTTAGTTTAGATTGAGTTCTAATATGCTTAAAAAATCCATGATCAGAATGTATAACAAATTCTTTGAGCCATAAATAATGTTGCCATGTTTCTAAAGTTCGAATTACTGCATATAATTCTTTACCATAAGTTGAATAGTTCAAACTAGGCCCACTGAATTTCTCGTTGAAATAAGCAACAGGTTTACCTTCTTATATCAACACACTACCAATTCCAATTCCACTAGCATCGCACTCAAATTCAAATATCTTGCCAAAGTCAAAAAGTTGGAGCAATGGTGCATTTGTGAGTTTTTCTTTGAGAAGGTTGAAAGTTTCTTCTTGCACTTGTCCCCATTTGAAAGGAACACCTTTCTTCATCAATTCATTAAGTGGAGAAGCGATGGTGCTGAAATTCTTCATAAAGGGACAATAGAATCTAGCAAGTCCATGAAAGCTCCGCACTTGTGCCCTAAAATTAAAATCTTAGTGCATCATGAAACATGATATAGTTACTCATTCCTCCATGGAAAATGAATACATTGTTGTATCTGAAGCAGCAAAGGAATATATATGGCTAAGGGGATTTCTTGCATTACTTGAGGTCGTGGAAAGTGCATCACAACTTATCACTTATTTTAAAGTAAAAGTAAACATATTGAAGAAAGATCCACTAACTAAACCAGTTAGTCATGAATTATTTTGTTTAAGCATGATTAAGTCATGGGGCTTTCAACACTTATTGATTGAAATGTTTCAGGCAAGTGGGAGATGTTGGGATTTTTATGTGGCTTTCAACATTTATTGTGGTTATTGTTTGTTTTACTCAATGTAGAATTATTCATATTATTGATGCAAGTAATAGGGAATATTTTGATAAGGAACTTGACTAGAGGAATTAATACTCGAGGTGCCGAGGAAGGCTATGCTAGAATATGGTAGATATATTTATTGAGATCGAGTCTACTGAAATTTAATATGCATGCATTTATTTAACTCGGATACAACACATGGCGGAATAGCTGGGTTTATTTTGCAGGATCAGCTCTGCAGGCTGTTGACCCATATGATCATTTAGATTGATCCCATAAATAATCGGATCATGGCGCATGACTCATACATGTGTGCTTGGGACTAATATATTTTAGACTCATAAAACTGGCATGTCTGATCGTGGTTGGTAACATGGTTTAGGAGTCTCACAGGATACCGGAAACAGGTGAGTCACTTTGTAACACCTGAAAGTGGAGTATATAAATAAGTCCCTACCCTCTAGCCTCATTATACATTGTGAGCAGCACCACGGATAAAGCAGAAGGAGCGTAGACCGAAAGACTCCATGGAATCAATCTAGGATTTGAAGAAAACCAATACCCTCGAGTGGACCCCTTGAGCCTCGCCCCTCGCACAAAGCCGTATGGAGCACTCACGCGATGTGAAGCTAAAATTTGACTAAGTCTTGGCACCCTCATGCCCATCAAGCCAAATTTTTAGCTAAGTCATGCGTACCCTCAAGTGGACCCCTTAGGCCTCGCCCCTCGCGCGAAGTCCTCATCCTTCGCGTGGAGCACTCACACAATGTGAAGCTAAAAATTTGGCTAAGTCTTAGACACCCTTGTGCCTATTAAGCCAAAATTTTGGCTATATCATAGGTGCCCTCGTGTGGACCAATCAGGCCTTGCTCCTCGCGCAAAACTCTTGCCCCGCGTGAAGCACTTGCGTGATATGAAGCAAAATTTTGATTAAGTCTTGGTTACCCTCATGCCCATCAAGCCAAAATTTTAGTTGTCACGAGTGCCTTGAAGTGCCCTACTAAATGCACGTCAAGAATGCTTCCAACAAACTGCAACAAGTATATTCGTCAACATGATACAAGATTTTAACACTCTTCTTTACCTCTCGAGCGCCTTTTTAGGGGGGCTAGATAGATGTTGAGGAATATAACCAATTCTATGCACGCCAACCAACTCTATGTGCGTAGCACTCGTGAGCGCTTGCACATCGCAAACTTGATGTCTCCACGCTCGCCCTGGCACCATAGTGCCTTGCGCGCCCGGTGCACCCTGACACCGCGCACATGCGCCCAACGCCCTAGCGCCCAACTGCCAGTGTAAAATTTTTGCTTTTTAGCCCAAAATTTGAAAGTTTTTTACATATGGACCCTTGGAGAAATGTTTTGCAAAAATGGACCCTTATCTCAGCGCCAAAGCAAATGGCGCCCAGGGTACATGGCACGGCACCATATGCTTTGGTGCCGGGAATTGATACGTCGGAGCCAGGGTGGCATATCATGGCGCCAAGGCCCACGGCGCCGTGATATGTATCTACGGCGCTAAAGGCCGTGGCGCCGTGTTCTGACTTAGCCAGTCAAACGTGGTCGCCGTGCCTTGCTGCATATACGGCGCCAAACATGCGATCACCGTATGTAGCTATCACGGCGCCATACCCTTTGGCGTCGAGATGTGTATATACGGCGCCAGGGTGTTTGGCGCCTTTGTTGGCACCAAACAGTCTGGCGCCGTATATACACATCTCGACGCCAAAGGGTATGGCGCCGTGATAGCTACACCTGACAAAAAACAGCAAAACCGCAAACTTTTGTGTAAAACATATGCACATACAGACATAGACATACATTCACACATGAAACATCTGAAAACCTAAATAACAACATCGTATGACATAAGTCTCAAAATACCAATAAGTCTCAAAATACCACATAACTATACAAAAGTCTCAAAATATGACATAAGTCTGAAAATATCACATGTCTATAAAAAAAGTCTCAAAACATCACTGCCTCTTGGCCTTCCCCTTGCCCTTGGCTAGAGCATCACTCCCTGGAGTATATGTGCTCGGGGGACGAGCCGAACGACGAGGCCGCTGCGAAGCCTGAGTAGACGGTGCGTCAGGCATCTGCGACATCCCAATCTCGTCGTGGGTAGATGCCTCCTCGTCCTCGTGCTCCTCCTCGACGTCGTCACCCTGCTCCTCCTCGACGTCGTCACCCTGCTCCTCCTCGACGTCGTCATCCTGCTCCGCCTCATCGTCGTCGTCGTCGTCATCGCCCTGACTAAAAGTCGGAGTGCGTGACGAGCTCCTCGTGGACTGGCGCCTGCCGACGTGTGATGACGACGCTGCATCGGCTGAGCGCTGGGAGGCCGGTGGTACGATCACGTCTGAGCGTGCGCGGCAACCACACCGACCTGCCGCCCGACTGAGGCGACGTCGAAGTCTCTGCAAGTAATGATATGTCATAATTGCATACATGTTGAATCGATATAACCTAACGAATTATCTTCGTACCTGCAGGAAGTCCCTCAGGGGGTGGCTCTCGCTGTCCAGGTGGCCGAGAACCTCGTCGATCTCACGCACCGAGGTTTGGAGAGAAGTCCCCTAAAGAAATAAGTAAACATAAGTGTGAGATAAACGTATGGAACCAAAGTATTGCAAATATCATGCTTTCCGTACCACTCGATCGAGAATCGGAGCGGCCTCGACCACTGTGCCCTCCCTCGCACGCCTGTCGTACGCAGTGTCCTCGCCCTCGGACGAAGCGAGGTCCGCGTAGTCGACATCGATCCACTGCTGCCTCAACCTGTAGCGCGTGGCAGTGTGGTACCAGGACAAGTAACCCCGAAGCCGGCGTTCGTGGGGTACTGTCCGCTCGCGATTGTCCTCCATCTTCCTCCACCACTTGCACGCATCGCTCGGTGGTGATCAAGTCCGTCACCTTTCGTTGGTGGACCTGTCGAACTGTACATATAGCGCGATGTCAACAATAGTTGTTAGTACGAACCAAAAGAATTTTAAATTGTTACTTACTTGTGCAACTCAACAGAAGTCGACATCCCCTCTGGGGGGAAGAACTGCACGAGGCCGAATCGCGCGCAACTCGTGGGGAGGTGAATCTCCACGGCATAGAAGCGGATCGTGGACACCTCATCCTCCAAATATGGGAGTCCTCGGCACATGGTGCTGAGCGGTAGCGCTAGAACCTGTGGCTCGGAGTAAGGCTCCCAGGACACCTAGTAAGCGAACACACGATTAGCCATGTACAAAAACCAAGAACTGTAGAATAAATAAATGCAGTACCAATTTCTTACCATCGTGGGAGACAAAGTGTCAAACTCGTTGCTGAAATCCACGTACGCCCGCTGAGTCTCCGCGAACGGGATGACATCAGATCCGCAGTGCGCAATGGTGGGGCCAAGGTCATCCACACCCAGTGGATGCCAAGGCTGCGCCTGGAACACTCGAGGGCGCCCCACTGGAATGCGTGTCCACATCCACACCTAGCAAGCGAACATACGGGCAGACACATGATTAGCCATGCACAAAAACAAAGAACTGTAGGAAAAATAAATGCATTACCGCACCTGCAGAAGGAAGACGCAGCCACCGAGCGTCGACGTGGGCGCCTTGCGTCTGCAGGCCTCGCAAAGCTGGCGGTAGAGGAATGCGAGGACCGCCGAGCCCTAGCTGACCTGTCCAGCGTCCCCCCAGTCCTGGAGGCAGTGGATGTACATCCACGGCAAGATCCCCGTGGCGTCGGGAACAACCTTGCCCGAACATGTGCGGGACCCAGCGCGGCGATGGTAGGTCACCGTGGCGTCGTCCGCGCAGCAGGCATTCGCCAAAGGTATTCCGCAACCATCTAAGGTGGACCCCCGAGACGCGGCCTCGCCTGGCATTATCTGGGGCAGGAGGCAATGGCGTGCCCAGGAAGGCCTCCACACGTGCCCTCCAGCCCTTAGACACCGCCGGGCCGATCACCGGCTGTCCCCTGATGGGAAGTCCAAGTATCATCGCCACGTCCTGCAGCGTGACGGTCATCTCCCCATAGGGAAGGTGGAACGTGTGTGTCTCTGGCCTCCACCTGTTAGTAGTACAAGGAGAAAAGAATTAGTTACGTACGTAAGAATATAGAAGCGAAAACAAATAGACCCGATAGAGAAAATGCACCTGTCGACAAGTGCGGTCAAAGCTGCGGGGTTGAAGACCAGCATGCCCCGCCGTAATAGGTTAGCGACCGTGTGAAGCCCAGCACGGCGCAGCAGTGGGGTATAGCGGTCGTCGTAGCGCATCAACTGGAACCCATCATGGGTTCGAGGACGAAGTATGTGTGTCTCCTGAAAATTGCTATAAAAGTTAGCTGCGTGACCATCAAGTTGAACACATGTACATTTCGACCACACACGTACCTGGCCGTCCTCCGTGAGCCTGCCGCGGTGCTCCCTCTCGTAGAACTCGTCTAGCAGCCGGTATCTCGCCATCCTGTGATAAATTTTAGAATTCAATGGTTAAGAAATATTCAAATAAGAAATTTATAAAACATGATTTATAAATAAAAATAATAATCAAATTGAATTATGAAATTGGAATCAAATTGATTTACCCTTGGTTAAATACATGTCAACAAAGATTAGTAAGTTAATTATGGTAAATAATTTAAATATTAGGTCACTAATATTAACTGTAAATACCGACATATATTTATCAAATACATTATTGATATATATATATATATATATATATATATATATATATATATATATATATATATATATATATATATATATATATATATATATATATATATATATATATATATATATATATATATATATATATATATATATATATATATATATATATATATATATATATATATATATATATATATATATATATATATATATATATATATATATATATATATATATATATATATATATATATATATATCATTGACAATAAGTTGTCTTTGCCACTTGAATTAGAATGCAAATCTAAATTAGGGGTGGTGGTAAAAATATAATTTTGTAAACAATAATCAAAGCTACTAAGGGTTAGGTGGACATACAATCTTGCCCATGTTGACATGAAATCATCCTATTTGGTATATGAAACCCTAAAAACCTAAAACCGAACACAATCATGTATAAATAATAATCAAACCCTAAAACCTATCCAAATTCACAGTACTTCTCTTACATTACGCAAATCCATTGCAAATGTAACCTAAAATCGCTCATAATTGAACTAATTTCATCTAGGGATTCAAATCTTGCCCTATGAAATGTACCTCAAATAATCCATATCTATTGCAAAAAATGAAGGGAGGGGAGAGAGTTTACCTTGCTTGCCCGATTTGGAAGCAAAACCGCAAGATTAATCGGTGGATTTGAGAGGATTTAGAGGGGGAATAGAGGGGGGCGGCGGCGGTTTACTGTTAGAACAGAGGAGCAGTGAGGGGGAGCTAGGGGCCGGGGGACGCGCTCGGGCTTAAGTCCCGACGCACGGCGCCACGGCCTTTAGCGCCGTAGATACATATCACGGCGCCGTGGGCCTTGGCGCCGTGATATGCCACCCTGGCTCCGACGTGTCAATTCGCGGCGCCAAAGCATATGGCGCCGTGCCATGTACCATGGGTGCCATTTGCTTTGGCGCCGAGAGAAGGGTCTATTTTTGCAAAACTTTTCTCGAGGGGTCTATATGTAAAAAACTTTCAAATTTTAGGCTAAAAAGCAAAAATTTTACGCAACCAGTGCGCTCTGGTGCAGTGCCGTGTCAACCTTTCGCCCACACATCCCTGCGCCTGCATAAACGCCCTGGCAACTCGCGACCAAACACTCCATTCAAAGAAAAAAAGGAAGAGCAGAAAGTTCAAGGGCGCCCGGTCGTCCACAAAAGCGCCCTGCGCAAGGTGCCCTGTACATGCGGCCTGGCAACCAGCAGAGAGCGCCCTAGCAAAAAAAAGTAGCCACCAAAGAAAGTTTGGAGGCGAGAAGAGCACTTGGCCGTTTGACCAGGCGATAGAGAAGAGACGCACTCGGCTGCAAGGAGCGGAGGACAGCTAGGCCTAGTGTGTCCCCATCCCATGGACTTCAAGGACCGTCCTGGTGGCACATGAAAGAAGTTGGCGTGGAGCCGGTTGGGCCGACCTGAACAGCCCAGCCGAAAACCGATCCAAGTGTTGTGCGAATTGTGAAATGGGCAGATCAGATTTTAGGAAAGCCTGAGGATCCGCCATGGCTCAGCACCCGGTTGTGGTTGTGGAAACGGCTATGATTCAAGTTTAACAAATTCAGGGCAAAGCCAACCCTTGTATGGCATGACAATTCAAGGCTACCCCATTAGGTGTTCCTCCTAAACACCAAAGGACAAGGGGCTAGTGTTAGAGGAATAAACCATCCATTTAAATCCTTTCTATAGAAAACACATGCTTATAGACCTAGAAATGCAATTACGCTTGCAAAGGACGATAGTAGCCCTCACTTGTACTCATAGGGCAGTTAACCCCTAAGAAGTATTTTGGTCAGAGGCGGAACTGGGGAGGGGCCAGCAGGGGCCGCGGCCCCCCCCCCAAGCGGCCAAAATTTTTTGGACCCCCCCTCAGCGGCCCAGCCCAGCACAGAAGCCTCTGCCTCTGCCATCCCGTCGGCCGTCGCGGCCTCGCTGCTCGCGGGCCGCGGCCCGCTGGAGGAGGCGAGCAGGTGAAAGCATCTAGGCCCCTAAAAATATTGGTTTTGGTAATTAATGAAATTATGTGAATATGGGACTAATGTGTGCATTAAGTGTTTGAAAGGATAAGTTCAAATCGCAAAGAAAGAGGCTCACAAAATATCCCATGAAGATTCAAAGATCTCTAGGGCGACAAGGTAAATAGTTTAGGTATCTATTTTATTTTTACCGGTCTTGGAGATAGGTTGGAAGACCGGATTATAGGATAGACGCCGTACTATTAAGAGGGATCATGGTGATTGCTTGATCATGTTCAAATGTGCCCTATGGATCAATTTAGGATCATGCATGCACTTAGAAATTAAAATCAAATCAAATCTGTGCATTGTCAGAAAATCCGGTAGTTCCGGTGTTAATTGGGCGGAACTACCGCAGGGCCGGAAGTACCGGGCGCCCGGGCGGAACGATTTTTCCAGAGAGCGCCCGGACTCAGACTTAGTCTCTCGGAAAACGGAAGTACCGCGGGTTGAACTGCGGAACTACCGGATGGCCGGTAGTACCGGGCACCCGAGCGGAACTTTATTTCCAGAGAGCGTCCGGAGTTTAACTTAGCCTCTCGGAAAACGGAAGTACCGCGGATTGACCTGCGGAACTACCGCATGTGCGGAAGTTCCGGATACCCGTGCAGAACTTTATTTCCAGAGAGCTCCGGGAATAAAACTTAAACTCGCTGAGACCGGAAGTACCGGGTCATGGAGCGGAACTTCCGGACTTCCGGAAGTACCGGGATTTCAACGACGGTAGTACCGCACTCATTGACCAACGGTCACTTCTGACTCACTGACATAGCCGTTCTGACCGGTCAGCAGAAATCCGGAAGTACCGCGATTTCAACGGCGGTAGTTCCGGATTCCCTGACTTTTTCAGGATTGTTTATTGTAACGGCTATTTGAGGTTGGTGGGGGTATAAATACATCCCCACCAGAACTTGTAAGGTGGTTGAACCTCCATTGAATACATTTGAGCTTAGTGCAACCTCTCACACCTCATTCTCTCACTTGTGCATTCAATTGAGGTGGTTGAGCCAAAATTCAAGTGCATTGCATTCTAGTTGATCCATTAGGCACTTGAGTGTGATCAAGCCATCGTGGTTCATTCTCTTGGTGTTTGCCGGCACCTAGACAGCTTGGCCAAGGTCCGATGATCTTCTCAAGAAGATTGTGAGAAGGCCCGGAAGATTGTGAAGGCTCAGAGCTCGCCTACCCGGAGAGGGAAAGGGCTACCGCTAGTGATCGAGGTGATTAGGCTCAATTCGTGGAGCCGGTCCGATTCGTTCGGGCTTACCTCAACGTGGACTAGGGGAGACCGGCAAGTCTCCGATCACCACGGTAAAAAGTAATTGTGTCAAGTGTGGTTTGCTCTCTTGTGTTTATTTACATTCAAGCAACTCTCTCTATTCACATTACTTGATTGCTTGTTTAGTTAGAGTAGCATTCCTCGACTTAGACTATTTGATATTGCTCTTAGTCTATTACTTGTGATAGTGATCTCTTGAGCCTTTCTAAATTGTTTTAGGTGCTCTTTTATTGTCTTGCTCTAGTAAACTCATTAGGTTTAAAATTGTCAATTGAAATTGGACGAAAATTTTAAAAACCGCCTATTCACCCCCCTCTAGTCGGCCTCCTCGATCTTACAAGTGGTATCAGAGTTTGGTCTCTCAATTTTAGACTTAACCATCTAGAGAGAAAAGGATGGCTAGTGAGGGTATAGCAATAGGAAAGGCACCTCTCTTTGATGGCTCAAATTATGCATATTGGAAAATTAGGATGTCTATTTATTTAAAGGCCATGAGTCCTGAAATTTGGAATGTCGTGAATGAGGGTTACGTTATGGCTCTTGATCCGGATCACCCAATGGAACAAGACGGGCGTAATGCTCATTTAGACGCCCAAGCTATGAATGCTCTATTTGGAGCCTTGAACGCGGATGAGTTCAATAGGGTGAGCAATCTTGAGACGGCTCATGCTATTTGGACTACCCTTTCGGAAATACACGAAGGGACATCCACGGTCAAGGAGGCCAAATTGCATCGGCTTAGGATCAAATATGAGACATTCACAATGTTGCCCCATGAAGACATCAATGAGATGTACTCAAGGCTCGACAACATTGTGAATGAGCTTAAGGGCCTTGGAACTAACCTTTCCGATCTTGATATTGTTCGAAAGATGCTTAGGGCCTTGCCAGAGAAATATGAAGTGTTGGTGACTCTCTTCCTCAACTCACCGGAGTTGGCAAGAATGACACCAACGCAATTGTTGGGCAACCTCATCACCAACGAGCTCTACAAG
This sequence comes from Dendrocalamus sinicus, assembly GCA_036346575.1. NCBI lineage: Eukaryota > Viridiplantae > Streptophyta > Magnoliopsida > Poales > Poaceae > Dendrocalamus > Dendrocalamus sinicus. The sequence continues at coordinate 18,906,351 of CM070664.1, forward strand.
AAAGACAAGGAAGAGCTCTTGGAGCAATCTTCTTCCAAGAGTAAGAAGATCACCGCCTTCAAGGCTAAAGCGGTGATGAGTGAAGAATCCGAAGAAGATGATGAGGAGAACTCCGAAGAAGAATTTGCTCTTCTAGTGAGGAGAATGAAGAAGTTCATGAGAAGGCGCCCATATCGAAGTACAAGCCATGAGAAGACCAAGAAAGGGCATTCTTCCTCCAACAAGAAGTATAGCAACATTCGTTGCTATGAATGTGATGAAAAGGGGCACATTGCCTCTCAATGTCCTACGAAGAAAGATGACAAGGAGAAGTCATCAAAGAAGAAGAACTACAACGGCAAGAAGAAGCTCTTCAAGAAGCTTCACAAGGATGGCAAGAACGAAGCCCATATTGGTGAGTGGGACTCCGAAGAGGAGTATTCGGATTCCGACTCAAGTGAGGACTAATCTCCAAAGAAGAAGGGGCTTGTGGGCATTGCCATCAAGGAGGCCCCATCACTATTCTCCACTCCTACATGCCTTATGGCTAAAGGAGAAAAGGTAAAATTGCTTGATGATGATGAGCCTTCATATGATGAATTGATGGATATGCTAGTTGAATTGAATGAGTTTCTTGGAAAAGAAAAATCAAAGTTTAAGGTCTTAAAGAGAGAACACATCTCTCTCAAAGACTCTTATGAGGAGCTAAAGGAAGCTCATGATTTGCTTCTCCAAGAAAATCATAAATCTAGTACTAGCATTGGAGTTACTTGTGATATCTTGAATGAAATGTCTAGTATAGAAATTTCAAAGTCTAGCATATCTACTTGTTGTGATGATTTACTTGCCATACCTTGTTCATCTAGTGTAGATTCTCGAAATGCTTTAAATCTTGTTCATGATGATGTTATTGCTAATGAAAATAAAAATTTAAAGGAACAAGTGCTAAAATTAAACAAAAGTTTAGAGAGGGCTTACAAGGGAAAGGAAACCCTTGATAAGTTGCTAAGTGATCAAAGATGCTCCTTTAACAAAGAGGGACTTGGATATGTTCCTCAAAAGGGTAAGAAGCCGGTATACAAGCCTCCAAGGTTTGTAAAGGAGAGTGGTAAGTATTGCACAAAATGCCGGTATGTTGGACATGCTCAAGATGATTGTTCTAAGAATAACATGCATTCCATTGGTCTATATGATTCTTGTTATATGCTTAGAATATCTAAAAATGGAAATGTTGTTGCTCATTTCATTGGCACCTCGATTTTGGGTGCTAAAAAGAAATCCATTTGGGTACCCAAAACCTTGGTCACTAACCTCCAAGGACCCAAACAAATTTGGGTACCTAAAAGAGCTTGATTTTCTTTTGTAGGTGAACTACAAAACCGGTGGAAGGTATTAGGTGTTGGATAGTGGTTGCACTCAATACATGACCGGAGACCGGAAAACGTTCACTAACTTTGAGAGTGGAAGCAATGACAAGATCACATTTGGAGATAATAGCAAAGGAAAGGTACTGGGTTTGGGTAAAATTGCTATCTCAAACGACCTTTCAATTTCTAATGTATCACTAGTTGAAACATTAAATTTCAATTTACTTTCCGTTGCTCAATTATGTGATCTAGGCTTAACATGCTCATTCTCAAAAGAAAATGTTGTAATCTCAAAAGAAAATAATAATGAACTTGTCTTTAAGGGCTTTAGGTTTGGAAATCTCTATTTGGTAGATTTTACTTCAAATGAGTCTTGTTTAAAAACTTGTTTAATTGCAAAAACTTCTTTGGGTTGGTTATGGCATAGAAGGCTAGGTCATGTGGGAATGGTTCAACTCAAAAAGCTTTTTAAACATGACTTAGTGGTTGGCTTGAAGGATGTGAAGTTTGAGAAAAATCGACTTTGTAGTGCTTGTCAAGCCGGAAAACAAGTCGCTAATTCTCATCCTTCCAAAAGTATCATGTCAACTTCTAGGCCATTAGAGCTCTTACATATGGATTTGTTCGGGCCAACAACCTATAAGAGCATTGGAGGTAATAACTATTGTTTAGTCATTGTGGATGATTACTCGAGATATACATGGGTCTTCTTCCTAAATGACAAAAGTGAAACCTCCGGGGTTTTCAAAAGTTTTTCAAAGAGGGCCCAAAATGAATTTGATTTCAAAATAAAGAAAATTAGAAGTGATAATGGTTCCGAGTTCAAAAATACAAAAGTTGAAGACTTTTGCGATGAATTTGGAATAAAGCACGAGCTTTCCACAACCTACACTCCGGAGCAAAATGGAGTTGTAGAAAGGAAAAATCGAACATTAATTGAAATGGCTAGGACAATGCTTGATGAATATAATACTTCCGACAAATTTTGGGCGGAAGCTATCAACACCGCATGTCATGCCATAAATCGCCTCTATTTACATCGACTCTTGAAAAAGACTTCCTATGAGCTTCTTGTTGGAAGGAGACCGAACATTTCTTACTTTAGAGTATTTGGTTGCAAATGCTATATTCTAAGAAAAAGTGTTCGGCTCTCAAAATTTCAAAGTCGATGTGATGAAGGCTTCCTTTTAGGGTATTCTTCAAATAGTAAAGCCTATAGAGTCTTTAATAAAAATTCGGGTTTAGTAGAAAAATCGTGTGATGTTCAATTTGATGAAACTAACGGCTCTCAAGAAGAACATGAGAACTTGGATGATGTAGGAGATGAAAATCTTCGCAAGGCAATGGAGAACATGCAAATCGGAGACATCAAGCCAAAAGAGGATCCAACGTCACCAAGCTCATCAAGACAAGTGGAACCACCCTCCTCTTCCACAACAAACGATGTTCAAGTTATAGAAGATGAAGAAAATGATCAACCGCAAAATATCTTCAAGATTCACAATGCAATAGCCAAGGATCATCCAATTGACCAAATATTGGGTGACGTGAGTAAGGGTGTTCAAACTAGCTCTAGAGTAGCTTCATTTTGTGAACACTATTACTTTGTATCTTCACTTGAACCTAAGCATGTAGAAGAAGCATTAGATGACCCGGACTGGATAAATGCTATGCATGAAGAGTTGAATAATTTTGCTCAAAACGATGTTTGGACTTTGGTGGAGAGACCCAAGGAGCACAATGTCATTGGCACAAAATGGGTTTTCCGGAACAAACAAGATGAGAACGGAATTGTGGTAAGAAATAAAGTAAGGTTAGTAGCTCAAGGTTATACTCAAGTCGAGGGCTTAGATTATGATGAGACCTTTGCGCCCGTTGCTAGACTTGAATCAATTAGAATCTTGCTTGCTTTTGTATCATGCTTTGACATTAAATTGTTTCAAATGGATGTCAAAAGTGCATTTCTTAATGGTACAATTTCCGAATTAGTATTTGTAGAACAACCCCCGGGATTTGAAGATGCTAAATATCCTAATCATGTATATAGATTATCAAAGGCGCTATACGGTTTAAAGCAAGCCCCTAGAGCTTGGTATGAGCGTCTTCGTAACTTTCTTGTATCAAAAGGCTTTAAAATTGGTAAAGTAGATACAACTCTATTCGCAAAAATTATTGGAGATGATTTCTTTGTATGTCAAATATATGTTGATGATATTATATTTGGTTCTACTAATCAAGATTTTTGCAAAGAATTTGGTGAAATGATGTCTAGGGAATTTGAGATGTCAATGATTGGTGAGCTAAGCTACTTCCTTGGACTTCAAATCAAACAACTTAAAGATGGGACGTTTATAAGCCAAACGAAGTACGTCAAAGATTTACTCAAGAAATTCGGAATGGAAGAAGCTAAACCCATCAAGACACCCATGGCAACAAACGGGCATCTAGACCTCAACGAAGGAGGTAAGTCGGTAGATTTAAAGCTTTATAGATCCATGATTGGTAGTTTGCTTTATCTTACCGCATCTAGGTTCGACATTATGTTTAGTGTTTGCATGTGTGCACATTTTCAAGCTTCTCCAAAAGAGTGCTATTTAGTGGCTGTAAAGAGGATTCTAAGATATTTAAAGCATTCCTCAAGCATAGGGCTTTGGTTTCCCAAAGGTGCAAAATTTGAATTAATTGGATATTCGGATTCCGATTATGCGGGTTGTAAAGTGGATAGAAAAAGCACCTCGGGTGGTTGCCAATTGCTAGGAAGGTCTCTAGTATGTTGGTCATCCAAGAAACAAAATTCCGTAGCCCTTTCAACCGCCGAAGCCGAATATATCTCCGCGGGCAGTGGTTGTGCTCAATTGCTTTGGATGAGGCAAACATTGTTGGATTATGGGATTAAATTTGATAAAATGCCTCTTTTGTGTGATAATGATAGTGCTATCAAAATATCCAACAATCCCGTTCAACACTCAAGAACCAAGCATATAGATATACGCCACCATTTCTTGAGAGATCATGTGAGCAAAGGAGATATTGAAATTAGCCACATCCGAACCGAAGATCAACTAGCGGACATTTTCACCAAACCTTTAGATGAAAGCCGCTTTTGCAAACTGAGGAATGAATTAAATGTCATAGATTACTCAAATGTAGCTTGAAATCAAATTTCATTCATTTCTGCTCATTTGATGCTCTTGTGTGGAATTTCAATGAATTTTCTCCTATTTTGGTCAAAAATTTGATTATTTTCATAAAAATTAGTTTCAAAGTATAGCAATAGCTAAATTAATGCACAATGATCCTGAATGACTTTAATTGGGTGCAAAACTAGGGATCATTTGCATATTTGCAAGCTCTAAAGTTCAAATCCTGAAAAGTTTCAGAAAATCCGAAACTACCGCAGTTCATTGTGCGGTACTTCCGCTCCTGACAGAAAAACCGGAACTACCGCAATGTTATCTGCGGAACTTTCGGAATTTATGTGAAAACGGAACTACCGGCGTGTTACGCGCGGTACTACCATTTTCTGCGGGAGTTAATCCGTTGTAACTGCCCTCTCCTGCCGTTACTCCCCATCTAACTCTCCTCTCTCTCTCTCCTCTCCTACTCCCAAACCGCAGCCGCCTCTTTCTCCTCCTCCCCTCCTCTCTTCAAACCCTCTCTCTCCCAAAACTCCTCCTCCTCTCCCGATCTTCGAATCCGAGGGGAGGTTTTTCATTTTTGGGCGATTCCTTGCACTCCCAGGGTTCCTCTCCTTCGACTCCACAAAATAAATCGGATCAAATCCCTCTTTATCTTGTTCTAAGGACCCTAGGGTTGAGATTAGGTTAAATTTGAAATGTAGCGATTTTTGCTGTAGTTTCTTCGGGCAAAATACTATGTTTGGGGTATTAGAATGCTTTTACAAGCATGCATTGGATTCAATCCAAGAAACACCCCAAAAAGATTAAATTTTTAACATGCCCTAGAAATGCCCAGAAAAACCGGTCGAGCGGCCGGAACTACCGGGGTCACGGAAGTTTCGCATGTTTAATGCCGGAACTACCGGATTTCCCGGAAGTACCGCCATTTTGCCGCCGGAACTTCCGTTTTTCCTGGAACAGCAGAAAGTTATTACTTTCAAATTCAAACCTATTTCTTGCGTATCTCTTCTCACTCCTTGTTTATCCTGATCTGTAATTGAAGATGCCGAGGATGAAGAATGTTTCCCACAAGACCTATGGGGGCATTGCTGGCCAATCCTCCTCCTCGATTCCTGCCTCTCAGACGGCGGAGCATGAGGATAGGGGCAAGGGTCCCGCCTCCGACTCTGAGAGTGACTCAGAGGGTTCGCATGAGAGCGGATCCGAGGCCTCGCATGAGAGCGAGGAGTATGCGGTTTCAGATGAGGTGATGCCTGCGGCAACTGCAGATGAAGAAGTGGACCTCTCCAAAATCTCCAATGAGGACTATGCCATCCTTTTTTTTTGAAAGAAACTACTCGCAAGTGTACCAAGAGATGTATGGTCCTACTCGCAAGTTTGCTGCACACAAGTATGTGGACTGGGATCACTTGTCACAGATTGACAAGTTTAACGGTGCATATCGGCTTTTTCAGCAAGCCGGGATCCATCAACTTGTTGCGTTCAAGTGCAACTACATGGACAATATGATTCGGCAGTTTTATGCTACCTTGTATATCCCTCCCAACTTTGAGCGCTTGTGTTGGATGACTAGAACGCAGCTCATTGAGTGCACCAGACACGAGTTTGAGTTGGCACTTGGGACGGAAACCAGTGCTTATGAGAAGGTGTACAGCAAGCGTGCTCTTCCCATTGCTGCATATTCAGAGTATTATGACCAAGCAGCTGAACAAACGCTAGGGACGACAATTGGACTACTTCCTATTCCCAGCCTTGTCAACAGGATTATCAACCACACCATTTTTCCCAAGAGTGGAAATTATGATGCTATTCGTGGCCATGCGTGGAATGTAATTGACTACATTATGCGTGGCCAAAAGTTTGATGTGGTGGATCTCATCATTAGGGGGATCGACGCCAATAAGAATGACAAACATAAAAGGATTAACTTTGCACCATTCATTATGGCTTTGATCATACGCAAGACTGGATACTGAGGAGCACTCTGCACCCCGCACAAGCCGTATAAGCCTCGCGTAGAGGCCCCTGTTCCTGCTCCTGCTCGTCCCCATGCACAGCCTCAGCCTCAGCATCAGGCAGCCGCTGCTCCTCATCCCCAGGGCGAGGGCGATGTCACCTTGTCCCAGATCTACTTCGCCATTCTCAGGCTTGAGGAGCGCCAGGATGTCTTGATCACCACTGTGTCTTCTCTTGGTGATCGCGTCTCATCCTTGGAGAATGCAGTTCGTCCACCTTCTCCAATTCACTATCGTCGTCACACTCGTCGCCGTGGCCCTCCTTCTCCCAGTGCAGCTCAGGACTAGCTCCTCTTTTTGGTACTTCGATGCCAAAGGGGGAGAATGAAGCAAGGAGAAGTTTAAGACTTTTATCTATCTATTTGGCTATGTAATAAAATATGGTGCAATGAACCATGTGATGCGTATGTGTTACTTAAACTCTGTGGATGTTTAGTATTTTAATTTCTGATGCATTGTAATGAACTATGTTATGCCCTTAATGCAATGCTTATTTACTTGTCTATTGCGTATCTTTGAATTTTGATAAATGTGCTGTAATGGTATGGTGTGATCATGCCTGATTTTATTTTTAGAATTCATATAAATTCTTATAAAATTTGATGCACATGTTTAGGGGGAGCTCTTTCTTATTAGTTTCTTATTTGCAAAAATTCCCCATGTTCTAAATTGCTAAAATTTCAAAGACCTTGTGATATACAACTTGCAAACTAGGAGTATATCCAAATCTTAAATTCTTCTCAAAATTTGCTCTTATTGTCATCAATTACCAAAAAGGGGGAGATTGAAAGCATCTAGGCCCCTAAAAATATTGGTTTTGGTAATTAATGAAATTATGTGAATATGGGACTAATGTGTGCATTAAGTGTTTGAAAGGATAAGTTCAAATGGGAAAGAAAGAGGCTCACAAAATATCCCATGAAGATTCAAAGATCTCTAGGGCGACAAGGTAAATAGTTTAGGTATCTATTTTATTTTTACCGGTCTTGGAGATAGGTTGGAAGACCGGATTATAGGATAGACGCCATACTATTAAGAGGGATCATGGTGATTGCTTGATCATGTTCAAATGTGCCCTATGGATCAATTTAGGATCATGCATGCACTTAGAAATTAAAATCAAATCAAATCTGTGCATTGTCAGAAAATCCGGTAATTCCGGTGTTAATTGGGCGGAACTACCGCAGGGCCGGAAGTACCGGGCGCCCGGGCGGAACGATTTTTCCAGAGAGCGCCCGGACTCAGACTTAGTCTCTCGGAAAACGGAAGTACCGCGGGTTGAACTGCGGAACTACCGGATGGCCGGTAGTACCGGGCACCCGAGTGGAACTTTATTTCCAGAGAGCGCCGGAGTTTAACTTAGCCTCTCGGAAAACGGAAGTACCGCGGATTGACCTGCGGAACTACCGCATGTGCGGAAGTTCCAGATACCCGTGCAGAACTTTATTTCCAGAGAGCACCGGGAATAAAACTTAAACTCGCTGAGATCGGAAGTACCGGGTCATGGAGCGGAACTTCCGGACTTCCGGAAGTACCGGGATTTCAACGACGGTAGTACCGCACTCATTGACCAACGGTCACTTCTGACTCACTGACATAGCCGTTCTGACCGGTCAGCAGAAATCCGGAAGTACCGCGATTTCAACGGCAGTAGTTCCGAATTCCCTGACTTTTTCAGGATTGTTTATTGTAATGGCTATTTGAGGTTGGTGGGGTATAAATACATCCCCACCTGAACTTGTAAGGTGGTTGAACCTCCATTGAATACATTTGAGCATAGTGCAACCTCTCACACCTCATTCTCTCACTTGTGCATTCAATTGAGGTGGTTGAGCCAAAATTCAAGTGCATTGCATTCTAGTTGATCCATTAGGCACTTGAGTGTGATCAAGCCATCGTGGTTCATTCTCTTGGTGTTTGCCGGCACCTAGACGGCTTGGCGAAGGTCCGGTGATCTTCTCAAGAAGATTGTGAGAAGGCCCGAAAGATTGTGAAGGCTCGGAGCTCGCCTACCCGGAGAGGGAAAGGGCTACTGCTAGTGATCGAGGTGATTAGGCTCAATTCATGGAGCCGGTCCGATTCGTTCGGGCTTACCTCAACGTGGACTAGGGGAGACCGGCAAGTCTCCGATCACCACGGTAAAAAGTAATTGTGTCAAGTGTGGTTTGCTCTCTTGTGTTTATTTACATTCAAGCAACTCTCTCTATTCACATTACTTGATTGCTTGTTTAGTTAGAGTAGCATTCCTCGACTTAGACTATTTTATATTGCTCTTAGTCTATTACTTGTGATAGTGATCTCTTGAGCCTTTCTAAATTGTTTTAGGTGCTCTTTTATTGTCTTGCTCTAGTAAACTCATTAGGTTTAAAATTGACAATTGAAATTGGACGAAAATTTTAAAAACCGCCTATTCACCCCCCCTCTAGTCGGCCTCCTCGATCTTACAGCAGGCAGCAGCCGAGCATCACTGCATCAGGAGCGAGCAAGTCTGCAGGTGCAAGAGAGAGAGAGCCGCACGCTACAGCCTGCACGCATGAGCAAAGTAAGTATAATTTGTATTCCCAAATTAAATACTTGTTTGTTTACTTGATACGATTCCTAATTTTTTAATTGCTAATTTGCAATGATCATCCGTGCAAATTTTTAATTCGATTTGTATCATTGTATGCTAATTCAGGTAGGAAATAATGGTTCCCCCTAAAAGGACAATTGATTCTTTTTTCAAGAAGGTAGATAGAGATGGCGATGGACGGGAGCAAAATAATTCACCTGTTGTTTGCCCTCAATTAGATGAAGTTGGTGTGGTCGAAGAGGAAGCCCCCAACCCCGAAGAAGCACCAAGACAACCAGCACCAAAAGTTCAAAGGGTTAATTCTGATGCCAGCGTTTTGTTAGTTGAACGAGATCCGGGCTTACGTCGGCAAATTTGGGACCATCCTGCTAATGAAAGAGATCAAGTTCGCAAAGTATACATTATGCATGGTCCTTATCAATTTCACATGGACACATATCCTGCTTCTGGTCCAGCAAATCATCCACGCAGGTTTCAATCTCACTGGTTCAATGCTTTTCCTTGGTTAGAATATTCACCCGCAAAAGATGCAGCCTTTTGTTTTCCTTGCTTTCTATTTTCTAAGAAGCCATCTGGAAAGGCAGGGTCAGATACATTTATAGTGAAAGGATTTAAAAATTGGAAAAAAGTGAATGATGGTGCTAATTGTTCATTCGTGGTTCACATGGGAAATGATAGTAAATCTGCTCATAATTACAATATGAAGTGTTATGATAATTTGAAGAATACATCAGGCCATATTGAACATGTGGTGCAGAAACAAACAAAGGAAGATATCAAGAAGAATAGGTTGCGTCTTGGGACATCTATTGATGCAGTTCGATGGTTAGCATTTCAAGCTTGCCCTTTTCGAGGACATGATGAATCAGCTACTTCAAAGAACCAAGGTAATTTTCGTGAAATGGTGAAACTTCTAGCTTCATATAACGAAGAGGTCAATGCAGTTGTGCTAGATAATGCTCCACTGAATGCCAAATATATTTCACCAAAAATTCAAAAAGAAAATTTGGATGTTATGCCTTCTAATGTGCAATCAGCAATTCGTCATGAAATTGATGATTCTAAATTTTGCTTGATTGTTGATGAGTCAAGGGATGAATCAAAAAGAGAACAAATGGCAGTTGTTGTTCGTTTTGTTGACAAAGAGGGGTTCATTCGGGAACGGTTTCTTGATCTTGTTCATGTTCATGATACATCATCAGCCACTCTTAAAGAAGAATTATGCTCTGTCTTATCCTATCACAGTCTAGATGTGCAAAATATTCGTGGACAAGGATATGATGGTGCTAGTAACATGCGCAGAGAGTGGAATGGACTACAGGCGAAATTCATGGAAGATTGCCCTTATGCATATTATGTGCATTGCTTTGCTCATCAATTACAATTAGCTCTTGTTGCTGCATCTAAAGAAGTACATGAGGTTGAAAACTTTTTTGATCATCTTTCTTTTATTGTCAATACTGTTGTTTCTTCTAGTAAGAGAAATGATGATTTGCATGCAAAACAAGTAGCTGAAATGGAACGTCTTATTGAACTTGGTGACTTAGAAACTGGAAGTGGAGCAAACCAAGTTGGAACATTAAAGAGGTCCGGTGACACTAGGTGGAGCTCCCATTTTGATTCTGTTTGTAGCCTTTTGAAAGTATATAAAGCTACTTACTTAGTACTTAAAGATATTGCTAATGCTAAAGGTTCAGGAAGTACTGCTTCAGGACGAGGGAAGGTTGCTGGTGCTGTTAGATTGATGATGTCATTTGACTTTGTATTTATTTTACATCTGATGAAAGAGTTGATGGGAATCACAAATCTTCTTTGCAGAAAGTTACAACAGAAATCTCAAGATATTGTAAATGCTATGGATGATGTTGCCACCACAAAAAGATTGATTCAAAATCTAAGAGATCATGGTTGGAGCAAACTTCTCGGTGAAGTGACATCTTTTTGTAGTAATTAAACAAGGCATTACTGTTCCAGATATGAATGGGTACTATGCTGATTTTATTCGATCTCGTTCTAGTAGTGAGACAACAGTTGGGCATCACTACAGATATGATATTTTCATAGTTGCAATTGATCAGCAAATGCAAGAGCTAAATTCTAGGTTCAGTGAACAAGCAACTGAGCTTCTCATTTTGTGTACTAGTTTGGATCCTAAAGATTCATTCAGTTCATTCAAGATTGATGATGTGTGTTCTTTAGCTTCAAAGTTTTATCCTGCTGACTTTTCAGAGCAAGAAAGAATTAAATTGAGATGCCAATTACAACATTATGAGCTTGATGTGCCTACCAATTCAAAGTTTCAGAATTTAACAAGTGTAGGCGATCTTTGTCGTCGGCTTGCAGAAACCAAAAAATCGGAGGACTATTATTTGATTGACAGGTATACTATTTGTCTATTGCCTACTATATATTCTTTCCACTTAGACTTAGTTACTTAAAAATTTATCATTTTGTTATTGTAGAAAATAACAAGTTGCATTCTCCCTTTCCTTTTAATTTCTAGGTTAATTCGACTTGTCCTTACTATTCCGGTTTCAACTGCAACATCGGAACGGGCATTTTCTGCAATGAAGCTTTTCAAGACAAGGCTTCGAAATAAAATGGAAGATGCATTTTTGAGAGATTGTTTGGTAATCTATATTGAGAAAGAACTTGCAGTACAATTCACAACGGATGCCATCACAGATGATTTCTATGCTATGAAGACGCGCAAAGTGAGGCTCAAATGAAAAAAAGGAAGTTTCTCTTGTCCTCTTTTCTAAAAGAGTCGTTGTCACAGCAAACATTATGATTATATGAATATTTATATTATATATATACATTAAAATATGGTCATGTTACCCATATTTGTCTGGGCCCCCCCTTTATCATTTTGCTGGTTCCGCCACTGATTTTGGTCATTTGTATAAGACCAAGAGTCTATAAATACCCTATGTGTCTCTCATTTGAAGGAGGGCTCTCTTAAGCTCTTATGAGCAATAAAGAAGTATATTCAAACTGATGAGCTCTCTCCTCGGAGGTAACCTCCCGTTGACTCATCGACAGGAGAAGGCGTCCTCTTAGACCCCCGAACCTGTATAAATCATCATGTCACTTTTACTCTCGTGGACACCGACCCATAATATGGCCAAAGTCTACCCCTCAATTGTGTTGTTTTTACACCTACAACAAATATGTTATTTCATTCTGATCTTGCTTTGTTTGATGCCGATGCTTTCCTGCTGTTGTCGTCAAAATTTCTTGTATTTCATATTGTTGATTTCCTGAAGATGATGCGCATCCTCTTTCTTGTTCTTCTTTTCATCCTTGATCTAATGCAGCATTTTTTTCTCCAGCAAACAAAAGATTAGTCTATGAATAAATGGAGAAAGCAGTAGAAATGGACCGATCAACAGTTGGTGTTTCCGAATTGTCAAAGCTAGGTTTGATAGAAATAACTAGAAAAAGGTTATGTGGGCCACCTCTTCTACACACATGCATACTATTGTACTTATCCACTGTGGAAACTACAACTTTATTAGAATATGCAGATACCATCCATTAATTGATTTTTACTGTAGTGTTTATATGCCTGATTGGTATTTGCAGGTTCGGCCGAGTGTTACTTTCATGATCAGTGAGCCTTGTACATGTTGCCATGGTATTGGTCGTGTGGAACTGTGGAAGCTCTTGATACGTCGTTTTCAGAGATAAAACGCGAAATCTGTCGACGCCTCGTATGTCCTATAAACTTATCATTTGTTTGTTTTGTTTCTTCCTTAAAGTATCACTTTACTTGGTATTAATACTATTTAAACGAATGCCCTGACCTGGATGTAGTTGAAAATCTGGACATAATTGAAAACAGGTCTGAAACGACTTGTTTTCTTCCAAGCTGATAATATCACTTCCGTTGGAAATTGAAATAATTATGATCTTTTTTCTTCCACATGCTACCATCTTCATTTAGCTAGCCAGGATTCCAAGACATAAAACTTCACGTCAATAGTATGTTGTATATACCAAGGGCAAAAGGGTAATTTCCCAATTGATAAAAGGAAAAAAAGAAATGAAGAAAGAGGGGCCCACCTGTCGGTGGGCCGGATGTGAAACAAAAGGAGGAGCGTTGCTCCTCCCCTTGACCAGAGCGAGCGGGCGTTTTGGGGGGTAGGGGGGGCGATGGCGGCGGCGATCCAGCAGGCCGCGCGGCGGAGGCAGGCGGGATCGGCGGGCTCGGCGGGTCGGCTCGATTGGCGGCCCGTTCTCCCCTGCGGTCTTTCCTCCCGTGCGACTCGCATCTCTCTCTCTCCCGTGAGTTCGTCGCTCCCCTTCTTCCCGTGAGACTCGGTCCTCAGATCCGGTATGTGGGGTGGGAAGGAGCTGCGGTGGTGGCGCGTGAGACCTAGTCCCGGCCGTTGGTGGCGCCGCCGAGTGCTCAACCCCTCCCCTCTCTTGGCTATAAAAAGCGGCCAACCCCTTTTGGTTAAGGGGATCCGAAGGACAGTGAGCTCCTCCTCTCTCTCTCTTTGAGTTTTTGCCTGTGGTGTGTAACAATCTCGGTTCCCTGGTGCTCTCCTGCGAGGTGCTTGGCCGGCTCCTCCCCTGTGCTTGTGCGGCATTCCTCTACCTCGACTCGCCAGCGTGAGCAACACTTAGGCAAGTTGGCTTTATATCTCCGTGCCTATTGCCCTCTCTCACGGTGGTGTGAGGGCAATAGGTTTTCTGGGACAGCGCACAAGCGTGCCTAGCCCGTGTTCATCTGGTGATTTCGAATATCACCGGTCTTGTGAGTGATTCTGTCATTTTTATATGCAATCTCTGTGGGCTGTGCTAGCTTGTTAAATTTCTATACATTATCTAGCACTGGGAGACATAGATTGCTTGTGGGATCGGTTATTGCTCGATGATGATAGAAATCATATACTGAGATTGGTTGAATTAGTCTTTGAGCTCTAATTACTATCAACTCTGTTATCACAATTAAGTTTGAACTTTGGAAGACAGTCTCCAGATATTGATATACTGTTCTTGTGCCATTCGGTTCTTGCTGTTTTCAGATTATAGCAAATCCATATACTGATTACATATCTGTTAGGAATCATTCTTGACAAGCTAAAGATTAATCCATTGAACAAAGGTTAACTTGTATCTGGATGGATTTGCTCTATTGACTACTGCTATCTGAATATATACATGCTGGATATATTTTGATCTTCAGATTGTAGAGTTTGTATCTAGAGCTCAAAAGACTGAATTCATTATTTGGCATAACCAATCAAGGAAGAGTATATGATTTAGTAGCGGGACGGCCAAGATTAATCTTGTGCAACCCTACAATTTGAAAGCGCAAATAATCAATTAAAACTTGAGCTTGTTGCTAGTCTTAATTAGTATATGGCTTTTACATTGACATACATATTCATGTTTAGAATGTTATTGATTCTATTATTGAATATGTGGTGTATTTTGAATGATATGTTCAATTCATATGGTTTCATACATGCTATGTCATTTATATTTGAATTGATGTCATTCTTGTGTGCTTATACTTATATTGGAATATGCTTTAGTTATTTGTTACCGATAACCAATGTTCTGTTAAACTTTTCCAATGAACCAGGCGGCCTCTGGGCAAAAATCAGACCCTGGAAAGCCAAAATCATGGCCAAGATTTTAGCTTAGGGTGGACCATGAGATGCGCACGTACTTGACATCAGGCTAGGAGACGAAACTAGGGCTCCTTAGTAGCTCCCTCAAAGTGTGGATTTTGTTAAAGGTAGAATTTGCTTTGCTTCCTTTTTCGTTTGTATTCTCACCATGGATCTTGAATTGTGGCAACGTTGTTCATTGAACTCATGTTGAAATGTAATTAATTCAGATCGCCAGAGTTTTTCCACGGGGGCAATTTGAGTTGCTACCATATTCTGATGAGAAGGAAACCGACGAGAAGGAAGTGTCACCAGAGTCACCTCTGAAGGAAGCAGGAAGTCCCAAACTGTCTGTATTTCCCATAAAGAAGTGGATGAGACGTGCAAAGCGAGCGAAGTGAATCTCTTCCAAAGAGGCGATTTGCAATTTTTCGGTGGGATGTGCTTCCTCTCTATTCCCAGATCAACAAGAACAGATTTTGATAGGGCTTTGCTACTTTCCCAGTGGTTATCCCAACATCTGATATTCGCATGGCCGCCTGACCAATGTTTGGATAGATTCTTTATTTATTTATTTATTTATTTTGTAATTGCAAATCTGTAAGGTTTAAATGGTGAAAAGAAGTAGCAAAGATGTTTTAGGCTGAGAGCTTATAGGGCGTGTTGTCGGGGCAGGGTAGTTACATAGTAACATAGTTCTTCTATGCCCAGTGTGAGATATAGATGTATTTCTTCAATTAATTTCTATTCGTTGTCAAAATGCGAAATGAATTGTGTTTGGTTGTGACATAAACAATTTGAAGTGTTTATATTGGCTTCTGCTTCTCGAAGTGATTTTTCCACTCTTCTTGTTTTCATCACGCTTTGATAATAAGACAAAGGGTCACGGGTGCTTTAGGCACCCCATTCTTCTAGTGCACATATTTCTCTCTTACTTTTCTCACTGCTCATATCTTTATTCCAAAAGTTACTTCTTTCAATCATTACTTATCAGTCGTAACTAAAAGTTATCAGTTTATCCATTTTTAACTAAAAAATATTAGTCATAAGTAAAAGTCAAGTCATCAGTGCAGATAATACAAACGTCCCTACCCTAGATCGGCTTGCTTGCAGTCCGCAGGAATTCGTACGCTCAGGGCAGGTGATTCACTGAATGCATGTCATTTGGTAATTTCAGGAATGTGTTATAAAAGGTTGAGCCAACAAAACTGATTTGATTGCAAAGATATGATCACAACAATGATCAAACCTAGTTTTTTTTAAAAAAAAGCAATAATTAAACCTAGCTTTTTAAAAAAGCAATGATTAAACCTTTTTTTTGGTAAAGTCAGTTCTACGCCACTGGGAAAAAAATTGTCTGTCCAAAAAAATGCCATCGGAAATTGACTTATCCATTGTACTCTAAAAAAGCCATGGGAAAATGACTATCGGTCGTATGTTGGTGAAACTCAGAATTGCTAAAAGTAGTATCCCAATGAACTCCATTTCCTATTTGTATTTTTTTTTTCTTGTGCTTCCCATGGTGACACACACACTCATAACGAGTAGTCTCTGAGCAGGTCCATCCAGCCCTGGTGCACACATACCTTATCCACCCGCACCACATCATCGTGTCTCCACTCCATAGCATCATCATCAAACAAAAAGCATATCCTTTCCCAATGCTTCCATGGATTCCCTCTCCTCCGCCAAGGTAACAACACCCAAACCCTGAAACATAACACACACATACACACACACAGAGAGAGAGAGAGAGAGAGAGAGAGAGAGAGGGTTAACCACAATGGCATTAGCCACAGCCAGGCTAATCCACTCCTGCATGGTGTCCAAGAACCGAAGAGCGCCACCACCGCCACCCTTGCACTTCCACACCAACAAGCCCCTGATCACTGCACTGACCACATCGTCTCCCTTGTCGCTCCACTCCGTCGACGTCTCGAAGGACGACAAGCCGCTCGAGACGCCGACGCCGCCGCCGGAGACCAGACAGGAGGAAGATGCAACCGCCGGTGATGTCGCGCCGTTGCAGGGGGAGGGGGAAGGGAGCGGGGAGGTGGACGGCCCGAAGCTGGACCCGCGGCGGTTCGAGGAGAAGTTCGCGGTGCTGAACACGGGGGTCTACGAGTGCCGGTCGTGCGGGTACCGGTACGACGAGGCGGCGGGGGACCCGGCGTACCCGGTGCCGCCGGGGCTACCGTTCGCGCAGCTCCCCGACGACCGGCGGTGCCCGACGTGCGGGGCGCAGTCCTTCTTCGAGAGCAAGAGCGTCGAGATCGCTGGGTTCGCGCAGAACCAGCAGTTCGGGCTCGGCGGCAACTCGCTCACCTCCGGCCAGAAGGCTCTTCTCATCTACGGCAGCCTCCTCCTCGGCTTCCTCTTCTTCCTATCCGGCTACTTCTTGCAATGAGAACCAGGCCTGCAGAGTGCAGAGTACTTCTTGCATGAAGAGGAGGCTGCCTCCGATTAATTCTAGGTGTGCTTGTACTTGCATGGTTAACTAAATTTGTGTGAATGCAAAATGATAATCATGTAACAGAGAGAAAAACTGAAAAAAAAGGGCGCTTGATTTGGGGGCGATGGACTAAATTTTCTTGTGAATGCAATTGCGCAGACAAGTCTCGAGAAGAATTGCTATGTATAGCCAGCTTTCCAATTGGTTAGGGCAAAGGATGCTTGTTTTGTCATGCTTTACCAGATTTTTAGTAATACTAATAGCATCTGTACTGTCAGACAAAAGAAGAGTTGGTGTAGAAAAAGAAACACCAAAATCTCCAAGTAACCACTATAGCCAAGTAACATTTGCAGTTAACAAAGCCATAGCTCATAACTCAACCTCAGCACCTGAACGAGAAATTGCTATCTGCATTTTAGTCTTCCAAGCGATGAGAGAACCACCAAGAAAAACACAATAGACAGAGAGAGACCGGCGATCAAAGTGATCACTAGCCAAGTGGCATCAGAATATGCCTATAGCTGTAAAGAGCTGGAGCAAGAGAAAAAGAGATGACGAGTGATAGTTCCACAAAGATATCATAGAACACGAAGAAGATGCCTATAGTGGAGCTAAGTAGGAGCAGAAACAAACTGACTCAAGATATATGTAGGCTACAAAATATCAAGATGAGTGATATCAAGATAGATAAGGCTCCCAATAAGATAGCGATAGCAAGTAGGATTAGTAAGAGGCTCACCATCAGTGGGATGAAGGTGAACATTAAGCTCAATATGAAACTCAACTGTGCACTGATCAGTAAGAGAGGCATGATCAAGAAGATCCTAGATATACTTTTCTTAGGACAGATAGAAGCCATCGAGAGTAGAAATAACATCAATCCCAAGAAAGTAGTGAAGAGACCCAGATCAGACATAAGAAACTGCTCACTAAGACGCTCCTTGATAAAGTGATGTATTGAGAATTATCTACAGTAATGATCATATCAACATATAAAAGGAGAAGCGTTCAACCACTAGGCGAAATGTGAATAAAAAGAGCAGGATCATGAATACTGGCAGAGAAACCAACTACAGTGACAACAGAAGAGAAACGATTAAACTAAACATGAGGAGTTTGCTTGAGGCCATAGAGAGATTGACGAAGGTGACAAGCCATACCCTTAGGAACAGAATACCCAAGGGGCGTCTGCATGTAGATCTCCTCATGCAACTAATCATTGAGAAAGGTATTTTTGGCGTCCAACTGAGAGATAGACCACTGTCGAACAGAGGCCACAGCAAGTAGAATGTGAACGGTGGTCATTTGAGCGACAGGAGCAAAGCTCTCATCGTAATCACGACCAAGCTCTTGCTAAAAACCATCAGCAATAAGACGAGTCTTGTAGCGCTCTAGAGAACCATCAGAGCAGGCTTAACCTTATATACTCACTTGTACGTGATAGGAGTAATACACGCAGGAAGAGAAATAAAATCCCATGTGCTAGTACGCTCAAGTGCAGCGATCTTCTCTACCATTGCATGATGCCACTCCTGATGAACAACAACATTATGCTAAGAAGTCGGTTTGGAAAGATCAGCGGCAGCAAAGTCAAAACACTTAGGAGGCCGAATAGACTGGCGATCATGAAGAGCATATCAAGGAAGAGAAGCCGAAGAGGGTAGCCCATTAGAAGGAGAGGGCACATTAGAAGAATCCCCAACACGCAGACGATGAGTATAGTAGAGATGATAAGAAGGAACAAGGTCAGCATTAACCTCTGAAGAGGGTACAGGGGCGAAGAAGGTGTCGACTGTGAAGAAGGCACCGGAGAGACCCAAGGCTGTGGTGGATGAGTAGTGATTATGTGGATGGAAGGAAAAGTCAGGAAAGAAAGTGACTCGACAAGAGATACTGAAGTGGAGGAAGGAGAAGGATGAGGATAGAAAGGACGAGACTCATGAAAAGTAACATCCCAAGAAATCTACATCCGTAGACCAACAGGATCCCAACAACGATATCCCTTGTGTCCAGCATATAGCCCAGAAAAACGCACTCTATGGACTGAGCGGTCAGCTTGGTGCGCTCACGAGGTGCAAGAAGAACATAGCATACACATCTAAAGAGGCAAAGACTGGAATAATTAGGAGCCTTGCCACAGAGATGCTCAACCAGGATCCCACCTTGAAGGGCAGAAGAAGGCTAAATATTGATCAGAAAAGTGGTAGTAGAAATATCCTCTACCCAGAAGTGTGGTGGAACATTATAAGCAACACGAGAGCATAGGCTATATCAAGAAGATGACGGTGCTTTTGTTTAGCCACACCATTTTGGGCATGAGCACCGGGATAAGAAAACTAAGAGAGAGTGCCCTACTTAGCAAGAAAACTATGAAGAACTCTTGAGGACAAGTACTCCCCAGTAGAATTAGCACGAAAAACATGAATAGGAGAGTCAAATTGAGTATGGACCATGGTGGCAAAAGTCTTATAGACGGATAGAACCTTACTACGAGAGAACATAAAGTATATCTATGTGTGCCGAGAAAATTATCAATAAAAATTATATAATATCAATGATCTCCTTTTAAAACAAAAGGAGCTGGACCCCATACATCAGAATGAATAAAATCAAAAGGATGATGAGAAAATGGCTCACTAGAAGGACAGGGGAGTTAAAACTGTTTGCCAAGCTTAAAATCTTGACAATTTAGGGAAGGATCACTAGACACAGACTCTAAAAGACCACAACGAACTAATGAAGATAGACACGACCCACAAAGATGTCCTAAACGATGATGCCACTAAGCAAATGACATGGTGGAGGATGCGGCAGATGCAGAGGTGGTGGTGGAGGTCACAAGACTGACAGTGGCAGTGGAAGGAAGATGAAGCCAATCAAGCTCTCAGAGCCATCGTGAGTCATGGCAGCGAGGGCCAGTACCAACCAGAGTCCCCGTGCAACAATCCTGAACACAACAAGGATTAGAATCAAAAATAATACGACAACCATGATCATTGAGCTGACTGGAAGATATGAGTTGCATGGTTAGTTTTGGAACATGAGCAACAACAGGAACATGAAACGATGAATTCGAAAGAGTGCCTTGTCCAACGACAGAAAAAGAGGTAGCATCTGCTGTTTGAACAGTGATAGGAACAGCTAAAGGACTAATGGAAGTGAGATTGGCGAAATCAGCTATCATATTAAAGGAAGCACTAGAAGTCATAGATGCGATGAAGCTCCAAGTGAGACTGCTGACGCTAACAACACTGACAAGTGTGGCAAACATCTGGTCCCAAAGAGTGCAACCTGACTCATAACAGCAAGATACAAGGAAGCACCAGATGGCTCATAGCGATTATGCAGATGCACCCACATCACCTGTGCTGAAGCCAAGCCAACAACATGACTAGTAAGACGTACCTTCATGCTAACAGCCAGAATAGCAGAGGCATGAGCATTCTCATCGGTCCATATCTTGTAGGCAGCATACTGAGTCTAGAAAGTAGCCATGGCATCCTCAAAAGCATCAGATGCCTCCGTACGAGTGTCTTAGGAAGCATTCTTCAAGAGCATAGTGTCAATACTTGAATATGCAAATCCGAACTCTGTGTATTCTGCACTAGTCCAAGATCACAGTAGTACATAGTGGAAACATACATAAAATATCGATCATGATCATGATTAAATAGGAAAAACTCAAATATTATTAATTATCAGAGTTTGACCTTATGGTCAAGCTTACAATAGTAGCCTAGAGGGTTTTAATAGAATTAACAACAGAAAAATAAAAGATAAGCATAGTAGCCACTCAACATGCCCATAGACAATTGATTGGGAAGCAAAATTCTAATCCGAGAAGTCGTCGAAAAATCCTCCTTCAGGTACCTCTGGCTAATATGAGTTTTCTTCAGCAACCGAGCAAATATAGATATAGCTATGAATTCAAAGAGTACTCAGTAAGTCATTTATAATAAGATGCAATATAATTATGCAAGGCTTAACAAGTGATAGCTGAGTGATTATTTTGTAGAAAACAACAATTTATAGTAAATACAATAATTACATTGAAAACGCATTAGTGGAAAGGACGTAAATAAATAAGTAAAGAATCAAAGATTAAATAAAACCACAAGTGAACTGACCATTCACTTCCCAACCAATTTGCTTTCTAGCTAAACCAAATTTTTAGGAAAGCCTATCCCTCGTGTGAAATCACCGAGCATTATCCATAACTAGGGACATGGCTATTCGAATAGTTTTATACTCTGCAGAGGTTACACAACTTTACCCACATGATGTGACCATCTTGTAATGTCATTGGTATAGCATGCTTCCTTTAGGCCTGTCGACCAAGAAGATCACAATAAGGATTTTACAATGCTCGATCTCAAATCAATCTTGCCCGCTAAGGTTTCGCTGCCGAGTATGCTAACCACTTAGTTGGTAAAAATCCCCTCTTGTGCCAACAAAACATCCCAATGCAATATAGAGGTTGAAACATCATAAATTAATCAGCTAGGTCTATTTCATACAAGACATATGATTGTACGATAAGGTTTCGATCAATGGCTCACAAAGCTAAGTCCTTAGACGACGACCGAGGTGGACAGCGGAGGGAGATGCAGAGCCCGGAGACAAGGTTAGACAGCGGGGGTGCGCAGACAAAGATGATAGTGAAGAATTCTGATGACCTCAACTTGGCTTGATGATGACGGTGCAAAGGTGTAACATCCTGAAAAATGTAAATTTGAAATTGTGAAGCTTTTGAATTATTTTTGTACTGTATTTCATTTGAATTAGGAGTTTATGGATTTTCCTTTGGAAATTGTGAATGTTTCAAAATTAAAGAAGAAAACAAACACATGAAATAATAGGAAGGTGAGGATTTAAATAAGAATCTGAAAAAATGATCCAAAATAGTTAAAAGGGAATTATATTTAAACATAACATCTCATTTCTAAAATTATGGTATGGCTAACAAGTAAAGAGAACAAAATAAAAACGCCAACAAATATGGATATACATATATATATATATATATATATATATATATATATATATATATATATATATATATATATATATATATATATATATATATATATATATATATATATATATATATATATATATATATATATGTAAGTATATGTGCACCTAATAAAATATGGCACCTATTAAATGTATGTTAAAAATGGAAAGTACAGAAATTTAGGGGAGCAAGAAAGAGAGCAAATAAAATTAGAACTATATATATAAATATATATATGCAAATGCATAAATTAGAAACCAAAAGAAAAAGGAAAAAGAAAAGCTGGGCCGGCCACCAAATCTGGCCCAGTCCCCCTTGCTCCCCCACCCAAGCGCGTATGGTCACGTGGCCCAGCTCCCGCTGCCGCCTGGGCTCGCTCCCTCGCGCTCCTTCTCTCTGGCCAGCGGGCCCCACTCCCGTGTTGTCTTCTTCCTCCCCCTTTCTCCCCGCACGGTCGAGCTTCTCCGCTGTTCTCCACCGTGCATTCTCGGTCAAAAGCCGCGAGACCCAGGCACGAGAGACACGGCCGACGTGCAGGCGCAGCTCAGTACCGTGTGGCCTTACCCCTGCCGCCCGCTGACGCCGCTGACGAGCCCCTCCTTCCCCGGCTCCGGCAACACCCAAACCACCGAGACACACCCTTAAAACCCAATTCCCCGCCACCTCACCCTTTCCGGCTCACCGTGAAGGCAATCCCGGCCTCACCCGGGGCTTCCGCCGCCTGTACACCGCCATCACCAGAGCTCCTCCCGACCCACCGCCACCGCACGCCGCCGGCATAACTCCAATGTCCCTCGGCCCCCACCGACCCCACCGCCGGCATCCCCTTCACACCGGGGATGCGTTTTCGGACATACCCGAACCCCTCCGGCCATCCCTCGCCGCCGGCGCCATCGCCTCCGTCTACCTCTGCTCGGCCCCTCCCCAGACCCACCTTAAGAGGTATATTTACCCTTATAGGGTAAGAAACACCCGAGAGCTCAGACGGTTACCAGCACTATTCTTTCCCTCCCCCGGTTCCCTCGGCGCACGTTCGAGCCCCCGGCTCCGCACGCTGAGGTTGAGCCTTTCTTTTACTTTTTCGCGCTGACAGCTGGGCCCCACTCATCAGCCGCTGTCGGTCTGTGGGCTGACTAACATCTGGGCCCCACTCAAGAGGAAGAAGTCGAGACAGTAGCACTAGAAGCACCTGATCACCAAGACCCAGATCACTGTGACCAAGGCAAGTTAACACTTTGATCATATTGAACCTATGTTTATGCAAATTTAATTTTCTTTAAATTATTACCATGCATGCTGCTATTTTATGTGGAAAAATATGTTCATCTTCGGAAATGTTAGTTATACACCTAATATATTGCTTGTTAATAATGCTCCGTTGAAATGTTTGGACATGTGAACCTTGTCGCCTTAGCAAAATTTTATTATTGTAGCTTTTACAAGTAAGTCCATATAAATACTGCGTTGCTTAGTATTGCTAGATAAAACGGGGGTACATAGCTGCCCCAAAAACAACATTTGCAAAGTATGATATGTTTGGGACAGTCATGGATGGAATGACTGTAGTAAGCGGACACTATATTTTATGTCTCCGAAAAACCCCAAAATTTCTTAAGTACCTGGATGGATGGTTTGGGGGCTGGAATGTGGTGCAGTGGACGCACAAAATATGAAATGTGGTAGAACCATCCAGGTAGTCCTAAGGACTGAATCTTGTCATGTTATCCAGTGTAAAACCGTACAACCACAAGTATATAAAATACAACAGGGCTAAGTAGATATATCAAATCCCCGGACTCATCTCACCGGTAGCGGATAGGAGAGGTTATGCAAGGGCAATGGAAGGTCTAAAGGGACACCGAATGGAGGGTGAAGTTTCCCAGTCGTACTAGCGCTGAGGGGAGTGGAGCCTGAATAACGCTAATAGCCGTGGGAAACATCCCGTGCAATGTATGGGACCCACCGCAAGTGGGAACGGCCCATAGGGTGAGATGACAAAAGGGACTAGATAGTTTGAAAAGTCACTGTGATGATCTGCTCAACCATATGTCTAGGGAATCATATGGGGCAACGAGTTGATTATCTCTTGTGGTGAAAGTGTACCCACTCTGCAGAGTTAAAAACTATTTGAATAGCCGAGCCCACGGTCAAGGGTAAATATGGGAACTTAACTGGATATAGTTCTATTTAAAAATAACTTGGAGGTTGGGAATTAAAACATGAAGGGTGAAGGATTGTCGTCATTTGAATTTGTCCTGGGTGTCATCCCAAAGGTAAAATAAGCGGCTATAACGCTGAAAGAAAATGATATATGGTGCAGATGCCATGTAATTGGTGGATGGAATCTGTAACACTACTATTTTGGCTTATTTCACAATGTAACGATGTAAAATTTAAAATGCTAGGTGTTGTGGTTACAGACCAAACAGAGAGAGAGATAGTATGGTAGTGGAGAGTTAAGTGAGTAATGGCTTAGCCTTCTCCCCATGGCTGGTATTGTATTCATATACCCTCTTGGGGATTGCTTTTACAATAGTACCCTTACATTTGAGTATCCCCCTCAGGGGCACTTATGTCATTACACATGTCCCATTTTGGGCCTTACAACCTTCTAACAGGTCTACTGGGCTTAGGTGGGGGCCACCCCTACAACAGGAGCCTCTCATGGTGAAGGACTTCACGGGTCGAAGCCACGCTGCTGAGCCCTTTGGCCCCCTCCGTCCCATTGGCCTGTGACCCTCGACGGACTAATACACCTTCCTTGTCGTTAGAGCCGGCCTTCGCGCTGATGGTACGGGGATCGGAGTGTCTTCCGCTCCCGGAGCTGCGTGACCGCAAGGTCAAAGATGCTAGGGGGGCTGAAGGCCTCGACAGAGCCGAGGTCAGGGCGGTGACAGACCTCGCGCCCCGGATCCTTGTGGGCGCGAGGTAGGGCTTGCGCGGCTTGTAAGTGCGCTTTAATGACGCCCGGAATCGCGCTGGCCCTTATCTTGTCAGGGGCATACTGTCGCGGCCGCTCTGTCTGCTTTGCGCTGGTTGGGGGCACGCGGCAGGCTGCAATTGGAGCGTCGTGGGATGTCAGCGGTCACACGACCACGGCCGTTCGCCTCTTCCCCAGGGAAAGTGGACACGTGGCGGGGACGCATCAGTGCGTCACGTGCTGCCCGCCCACCTACCGCCGCCTGCCGCGGCTGTCAGCGGTTGCACTGCCCGATCATGGGTAGTCGAACCGCTGTAATTCCGCCGTTTGGTCTTCTGGTTGCAGGGTAGGCGGGGGGACTTTATAAGGTGTCACCGCAGGCATGCAAACGCTCCTCTTGGCTGCCTGCTTGCTTGTGCTTTGCTTTCCTCTCTGTTTCCGTGCGCACCCCGCTGCTGCTTCCGCATCGGCTCCTGCTCGTCGTCGTAGTAGTGAGGAAGAAATGGCCGCGCGCGGCGACCGCCAGGCTGACGACGGCACCGCCTGCGACGATCCTGCGCGCTGTCTTAGCGGAAGCGCATCGTCGAGCCAGCGCTGCTTGACGCTACCACCAGCGGAGTATCTGTCGAGACCCGAATATGCAAATCCGGACTCTCCTGTGTATTCTGCACTAGTCCAGGATCATGCTAGTGCACACAGTATGAACAAAGATAAATATCATCCACATCACGATATTCTAGGGAAAAATCCAAATTATATTGATAATTATCAAGGTACAACCTTATGGCCAAGCTTACAATTATTAGCCTGAAGGGCTTAAAGAAACTAGCAGCGGACATCCGGAAATAAACGTAGTAGCCATTCGACATGCCAATAGGCAATCGACTGGGGAGCGAAGTCCTAATCCGCGAAGTCTTCAAAGTATCCTCCTTCTAGTAGCTCCTGCTAATCTGGTCCTTCTTCCTCAACTGAGCAAATATGGATGAAGCCGTGAGCACATAGAGTACTCAGCAAGTCGTTTGTAACAAAGAATGCAATATAGTATGCAAAGCTTACCATTGGATGGCTGAAAGGTTAGTTTTGCAGAAAACAACAATTTAAAGTAAATACAATAAATAGATTGAAAAGCAAGCTTTAACAAATGATAATAAATAATTAATCAAAGGAATTGAATACAACCACGAGTGAACTAACCATCCACCCAATGGATTCACCAGTGAACTACCCATTCACTTAGCCCAACCAACATTTTAGGCAAACCCTACCTCAACCAACTCCAAGCTGAGCTTTTGAAATTCCTTGTGCAACGCTGGTTGGCTTTCCTTGACCATTACTGTATTGCAATACACCTTTCTGCTTAACACATCTGCCACCACGTTGGCTTTTCCTGGGTGATAGTGGATCCCGATGTCATAGTCCTTTATCAATTCCAACCATCTTCTTTGTCTTAGGTTGAGATCTGATTGTGAGAAGATATATTTCAGGCTCTTATGATCCGTGTAGATCTCACATCGGTTACCCATTAGGTAGTGTCGCCATATTTTCAGGGCATGCACAACTGCTGCTAATTCCAAATCATGCGTAGGGTAATTCTCTTCGTGTGGCCTTAACTGGTGCGATGCATAAGCCACCACTCTCTTGTCTTGCATCAATACGCACCCCAAACCTTTGCGGGATGCATCACAATAGATCTCAAAATCCTTCTTAATATCTGGCAAAATTAGGACTGGCGCTGTGGTTAAACTCTCTTTTAACTTCTGAAAACTCTTCTCGCATTCTGGCGTCCATACAAACTTCTTTTCCTTCTTTAATAGCTGGGTAAGCGGTCGCGCTACACTGGAGAATCCTTCAATAAATCGACGGTAGTAACCCGCCATTCCCAGGAAGCTTCTGACCTGAGTCACTGACGTGGGTGCCTTCCAAGTAAGCACATCCTTCACTTTCCCTGCGTCAACGGCCACTCCTTCTGTTGTCAATACATGACCCAAAAATGCAACTTCCTTCATCCAAAATTCACACTTGCTGAACTTGGCATACAACTTATGCTCCCGCAATCTCTGCAATATCATCCTCAAATGCTCTTCATGCTCCTTCTCATCCTTGGAGTAGATCAGAATGTCATCGATAAACACAACGACAAACTTATCCAAGTAATCCATGAACACTTTGTTCATCAGATACATAAAGTAGGCTGGGGCATTGGTTAAGCCAAAGGACATCACGGTGAACTCGTACAAACCATAATGAGTTGAGAATGCTGTCTTGGGTATGTCCTCCGGTCGAATCCTCATTTGATGATATCCTGATCTCAAATCAATCTTGGAGAACACTCCAGCTCCTTTTAACTGATCGAACAGGTCATCGATTCTGGGCAAAGGATACTTGTTCTTGATGGTAACTTCATTGAGAGCTCGGTAATCCACACACATACGCTGGCTACCATCCTTCTTTTTGACGAACAATACTGGTGCTTCCCACGGAGAGGTACCAGGCCTGACATATCCCTTATCCAACAATTCTTGTATTTGCTTCTTCAATTCTGCTAACTCATTGGCGGGCATTCGGTAAGGTCTCTTGGAAATAGGTGATGTGCCTGGTGCTAACTCAATTGCGAACTCCACTTCTCTGTTTGGTGGCATCCCAGGGAGATCGTCAGGAAAAACATCCGGATATTCTCTGGCAATTGGTACTTCTTCTAGCACGATCCCTTTACTTTGGCATACCATCACTTTTTCTGGCTGCTTCATGCTAGCTTCAAATCTAACTTTACTTCCGCTTGCACCAACCAAAGTAACGGTTCGGCTTCCACATTCCAACACTGCTTGATGCTTCTTGAGCCAATCCATACCCAAAATTATGTCCAATGACTGGAGGTTCAGCACAACCAGGTCAGCGGAGAACTCGACTCCTTGGATGGCTATCTTAACTTCAGGGCATCCTAGGTTTGTACTCATCTCAGAGCCCAGGGATTGAACCAGTAAAATAGAACCAAGGGCAACCATTTTCAACTTATGTTTTAAGGCAAAACTTCGGGAAACAAACGAATGCGAGGCTCCAGAATCAAACGAAACTGTGGCAAGAACTGAATTTACTTGAAACTTACCGATCACCACATCTGGTGCTGCCTGAGCTTCCTCCATGGTGACATGGTTCACCTGGCCACGCATCACGGTCTGCGATCCTCTGTTGGGTTGATTTGATCCTTGAGGTGCTCCGCGTCCTGACCCTGCTGCAGGGGTACGGTCCGGTGTAGCTCCCAAATTGAAACGGACTGGTGTCAAAGCTGGATTCTGCGGGCACTTGTTGGCATAGTGTCCCGTTTCATGGCATTTGAAACAAGTGACTGCTGTCATGGGCTTGGTAATCCTCTGTTGCTGGCTTACCACTGGAATTGGCTTTGGCCCTGATGAGAACTGGCGGGGAGCTGGTGCAGGAGTTTTGAATCCCGACTGCTGAGGGACTCGAGCTGGCTGAAAAGTACTAAAGCGGGTTCTCTGAGCCTGGTGCATCTGCGATCCCTGCTGCATCATTCTCCGCTTGCGAGATTCTTCCAACTCACGACGACTCTCCTCAATGAGCATTGCTTTGTCCACCATATTTTGAAAACTGGCATAATCATTTCCCACTACTTGAACTTTTAACCCTGGGTTCAATCCTCTCTTGAATCTCTTTTGGCGTGCGTCATCTGTGGCAACATCCTCTGGGGCATAGCGGGCTAGCTGAGTGAACTTGTTTAGATATTCATTCACGGTCATGTTCTTCTGCTGCAACTCCCGAAATTCTTCCTTCTTCATTTCGATCACCCCATCCAGGATATGGGCATGACGAAAGGCTTCTGCGAACTCAGCCCAAGTGATGCTATCTTAGTCCTCATGAGCGGCACAATAATTTTCCCACCACTCAGCTGCAGCTCCTTCTAGCTGATGGGCTGCATACAACACCTTCTCGCGATCCGAACACCGGGCAAGGTTAAGCTTCCTTTCCACTGAGTGCATCCAGTCATCGGCTTCCAAGGGCTTAGAAGACCGTGAATAGGTAGGAGGCCTTGTTCTCATAAACTCTGCAAACTTGAACTGTTGACGAACTGGTGGAGGCATTGCCATTTCTTGATTCTGTCGATTCATCATGGCGTTCATATTCTGCATCATGGTGTTCATCAACTGAGTCTGGGCGGCCATGAACTGACTCAAGGTCGGATCTAGACCAGCTAGAGTGGCATGCTGCTCTTGGCTTGCTTGATTCCACCATCGCCTTCGGTTCTGATTCATCTCGATCGCGTCCGCAGAGTTCCGGGTGTCAACCATCCTGTTCTGCTCTGAAAAGAAAGCTCGCTTGCTTGAGAACTGGCTTCACAAGGCTCAATAGGTGAGAAAGAATAGCAGAGGTAAGTGGTAAGTTCGTCTAAGGGGGATATTCTAATGGCAAATCCTAAACTAAACAAACACTTAGCCGGAAAGCTAACAAAAGAACCAAATAAATTGGTCCAATAAAAGGTTTGACATGACTGCAACATATTGCTTTTGAGGGCAAAACTGCAGCTCACATCACAATCAATCGCAAACAAAACCCCACTTCCTAACCGACTCTATCCTACGCTACGGTCTACTCTTCCGGCTCCCACTCAGGTCCTGTAAGGTACGGCGTGTGCGCTCCTTCCTCGGAGTCGCTGTAGACCACCCTTCTGTTGCGAACTTGCGGTGCACGAACTCCTGCTGGGGTGATGCGTTGGAAATCCCCTTGACCATCATCTGGTATGAGCGGTCCTCCCACCAAGCTGGATGATGAAGGTGAAGGCTGGGGTGTCGGTGTCTGTGGTGAATACTCCTCAAATACGTATTGCTCCTTGAACTTCCGAACGAGCTTGGCGATGCTGAGCTTGTACATTTTGCAAAGGCGACGAACAGCTTTGAGTGCGGCTCCTTGTGCTGCTTTCTCTCCGCAAGCGCTCATGTGCTTGTAACTGTGATGTATAACTTGACCGCTGAACTTGGTGGTGAAGTATAGCCAAGTGACGTGCCCCATACGTGGTTTTCTTGCTCCTTCATCGATGGTGCTATAGATTGGTGTTCTCTTGAATCCAAGGCTTTGTAATAGGACTCGTAGAAGTCTCCTCCAACCTCCTGCCTGGCTGAAGAATCTCTGCGACATCTATAGGGTAATAGGAGATAGACGTCAGTTTTAAACAAAAATTTGAGCTGAAGTTTGGATGAGAAGTGAGAAACCTTAAGACACTACAAGAAATCCTTCTTTCTATGACAAATATCCTCATGACGGGGTAAATTTTTGTCATATAATATATCATAATATGACGCAAAAGTCTGTAGCGTCATAAAATCAGGACAGCCAGAACTATTTATGACGAAGCTATTTTGTTTGTCACATAAAGGTACCAAGTGTCGTCACAAAATGCAAGTCGCCAGGAGCCGGTTGACGGTGGCGTTTTTATGATGATATGTGTTGTTTTATGTGACGGCTGTGGAGTGTCACTGTTTGTTATTTCAAACGTGACAGCCCCCAACGTCAATATACCCCCAATAGGAGGTGGACCCTTGACCCCTCTCTGTTGACCAGTTTCATTCCCCATTTCCCCAACTGAAGACGGCGGTGAGCGGCGGGCGGCCTCTGGGCGGAGCCAGCTCCCCATCTCCCCAACTGACGGCGCGGTGGCCTCTGGGCGGAGCCAGCTCCCCATCTCCCCAACTTACGGCACGGCGGCCTCTGGGCGGAGCCAGCGCGCAGATTCGCTGTCGAGCTGTAGGCGCCGATTGATGATGTGACTGGGTTGCCGTTGATAATGTGCCCGGATTGCAAGGACGTGAGGGTGTTTGCTGCCACTACCACGCAGTCTGAGTATAACGTTGGAAGGAGATTTTTCAAGTGCCCCAGGAAGAACTATCAAAATGTCAGTGTTATAATCATTTTGCATTGCCCAAATTTCATTCTTGTTTGAATGGGCATGCCTGAGAATGGTAGTGTTTTTAGCATTCAGTGGCTGCACTATTGATGTTAATTTGCCTGTTGTTTTAATTTGGATGCAGGGGACATGTACTAGGTATTGGTTGGAGGAAGAATATGTGGTGTTCCTTCATGATAATGGTTATCTACTGTCAGCTTCCTCGACCATTGCAGCAGCTTCGACAACAGAAGTTCTTGAGCTGGTGGAAAAAATTGATAGCTTAGAGCAGAATCTGAACAAGGTGAAGGAAATGGTTGGCAAGAACAGGGAAGGCATGGGAAGCTGCATTTGTCTTGTGTGTGGCTGTCTGAATGTAACATTCCTGGTGTTGGCCATCCTTTTGGTTGTAACTGTAGTGTTGAAGTAGGCAATGATGATGAAGTAGGACATGTTGTGAAGTAGGTTGGATATGTTGGCCACATTTGATATGCTTTTGGCTATGATGATGAAGTAGGCTAGGACATGTTGTATTGAACTCATTATCCGGATGTATTTGCAGTTGGTATGAAATATGTGCCTTTGTGTTTGTTGGACATCTCTTGTGTGCATGGATATGTAACTGTCTCGTGTGATGAAATATGCGCCTTTACGATGTATGTTGGAATTAAACATCCCTTTGCTTTGATGTGTAACCTGTGTGTGATGAAATTTTGGCAGCATGTATGTAACTTCCAGCATATATATATATATCACGACAGATCTGTAATTTCCATGACATCACAAAGTTGTCATAAAACCTGAATTTTGTAGTATATATCATCTCAATGAATTCTGGGCAGCATATAACATATCTATGATATTTTGGCAGCATATAGCCTGTATGTAACTTCCAATAGGTTACATGTGCATAGAATAGAATTCATAAATCAAGTTTAACATTGAAACAGAATCATTGCATACAAGGTCTTACAATTTCATAATTCAGATACAAATTTCAATAGCATAATTCAGATACAACAGAATCGCTAATAGAAGTTCATGGTTCACAAATAGCTCCAGAAATGCAAAGGTTAGTCATCATCACTGTCTTCTTCTGATATACTCGCTTCGTCTTGACTATGGTACTCAAGGAAGGTTTCATCTTCATCTTCGTCCTCTCTTTCATCACCTTGAGGTGTTTGTTGATGTCGACGGATGCTCTCGACAAGGTCTGCACTAATAGGGCTGCCTGGTTGATTATCCATGTGCAACAAATCCATATTAGGATAAATGTCTCCCACTGTACAATCTCCTGACGAAGTATTGTCCTCTTGGTATGCCTCCTGACATCTCATCTGTACTTGTTCATGGATTGGTTGTTTTCCGTCGGACTCTTCAACATCAAATATATGTCGGTGGCCAAATTGTTGTACCACTCGCCAACATGGACCTAACTTTGTATCTTCCAAGAAAAATACTTGTGAAGCTTCTGTGGCTAGAATGAAAGGATCATTCTTATACCATCGGCCTTCGATGTTAATGCTCTTGAAGTAACCATCATCTTTCATCTGGTATGTCCTTCCCTCAAGATTGTACCATTCACACCGTAATAAGATAATAGATCTATCTCCTTTGCTGTTCTTAGTGTAATTCAACTCAATAATGTCTGTGATTGTCCCATAGAAGTCAATAGTGTCATCATTGTGAGTACCTGCAGTCTTGATGGTGGAATTTTGTGTTTTCCTGTGTGCCTCACGAGCCATAGTGTGGTACCGTACCCCATTGATTATACAGGCTGTGTATGATCGCACACGCCTATCCGGCCGACATGCGAGTGAGTACAGTCTTCATCAACATTTGTTGTGCCTTCGTATTTCAACTGTAATCTGCAGGAAAACACAGAATTGGTGAGTTTGAAAATTTATTGTATCATAAATGATTCATCAAAGTTGTAAAGTTGCACGCACATGTTTCTCGAACCATGCAAATAATTGTGTTGACATCATTTTTTCAATATTGTTGACTGTTGTTGTTCCAATTCTGCCCTATACATGCTGCAAAGGAAGAAGTTAATTAGTTTATTGTGACACTAATATTGAATAAAGTTGGCGAAATGAAATGACAAAGAATTACTCACTCTTTGTATTCATCAACCTCTTCGCAATTATTTAGAACAAACCAAACCATGGAGTCATAGTCATTATCTTGGTAATGAAGTTTTGAAGCACCCAACAAAGTTAATACCATGACCAAAAATAGAGTAATCATTGGGTGAGATGTTCTGTGCTCCATCTAAGTTTCTTTCGTGCCTAGTGAACTTAGTAATAATTTCACTTTGAAATATGTTGAGCATTGGGTCGTACACTCATAGGCGGTGTATGCCTCGCAATGCATCCTTCAGGTCTTGCTTTATTGCGGATGAAACGCTTAAAGGTGCCCAATCTTCTCTCAATGGGATACATCCATCCATACTGAACCGTCCCCTAAGGAGTGCCACGTCAGGTAAGTGTACTGCTAGGTGAACCATAACATCGAAGAATGCAGGAGGATAAATTTTCTCCAGTTTGCAAAGGATAACTACAATATCTTTCTTCAGCTGGTGTAGTGCATGAACCTTTAGAGTTTTCGAGCAAAGTTGGCTAAAAAACCTACCCAATTCAGCAATTACTTCATATACATCTTTGCGCACCAAACCGCGAAGGCCAGCTGGTAAAATACGCTGCAGCAGTATATGACAGTCATGTGTTTTCAGCCCATGCATTGTTCCTCCCTCCATATTGACACATCTTGATATATTAGAGGCATAGCCATCTGGAAATTTAACATTGCTAACAAACTGCAAGAACTTCTTCTTTGCTTCTGGCGTTAGAACGTAACAAGCTTTGGGCTTTGTGGACGAATTACCAGCTTCTTCCAGCAAATGAAGCTCTTTTCTTATACCTCTGTCTTCCAAATCTAGTCTAGCAGCGACTGTGTCCTTTGTCTTCTTCGGAATATTAAGTAGAGTTGACAAAATGTTTTCACATATGTTTTTCTCTATGTGCATAACATCTAGGTTGTACTGTAGCTTCAATTTTGACCAGTATGGCAAATCATACAAGCTAACCTTGAGATGCCATACTGGTTCTCCATTACGGCATTGTTTTCTTGTTTTCTGCTTATCAGGATTCTTGCCTGGAACATAGGAAACTTCATCCAACCTTGCCATAACCTCATCTGCACTGAATTTCCTTGGCTGCTCTCTATTTTCATGGTGGCCACTGAAAGATCTGTTTTTCCTCCAGGGATGGTCATTTGGGAGGAAACGTCTATGGCCTATGAACCCAATTTTGTTTCTCAGACATTTGGAGCATGGATTCTCATCACAGTGCACACATGCGAAGTAACCCCTAGTGGTTCTGCCTGACATGGTGCCTAATGCAGGGTAGTCATTGATTCCCCACAAAATCACTGCACGCAGACTGAAATCTTTGCCTTCATATGCATCATAAGTAGAGACACCCTCCCAAAGGGTAAGCATGTCTGCTATCAAAGGCTGCATGAACACATGGAAATCTTTGCCTGGTGATTTTTTGCCTGGAATAATTAAAGCAAGCATATAATTGGATTGGTCCATACACATCCATGGTGGAAAATTGTATGGAACCACTATCACTGGCCAGATGCTATATGAATTGATCATCTGACCAAATGGGTTAAATCCATCGAGCAATGGCTAACCTCAAATCGCGGGGATCATCTCGCAAAAGACTTGAAAGTATCATCAAATTCTTTCCAAGCTTCTCCATCAAAGACGATGTCTCATTTCATTTTCAATCGTACCCTCTTATCCTTGTGCCATCTTGCATACTGTGCCCGCTGCTTTGAGATAAAAAGCCTTTGAAGGCGTGGAATTATTGGAAAGTAACGCAGGACCTTGTGAGGAACTTTCTTTCTGCCCTCCTTATTCACTTTCCATCTTGATTCATCACAAACTGGGCAATGATCATCATTGGCATGGTCCTTCCAAAATAAGGCACAATCATACTTGCACACATGAATAGAAACATAACCAAAACCAAGCTTCCGAAGTAGAGCTTTAGTTTCGTTATAGGACTTAGGGAGACCGGTAACAATCTTCAACGATGTTGAAAGCAACTCAAGGAATGCATTGAACCCAGAATTTGTTATCCGATTGTACACTTTTATATGCAGCAGTTTAATAATGAAAGTTAGCCTAGACTCCTCGGTGCAACTGGATAAAGTTCACGCTATGCCTCTTCCATGATTTGTTGATATAAGTTACCACCAAGCCATGGCTTGCTGCGTGTACAAATCTTGAATCAACCCCGAACTCCCGTGCACTATCTTCTATGACATCTTCACTTGTCCTTCATCATCAAGTGGAGCTGGTCATTTCCATCCCATGATATATCTTCAGTACCAACAGCGAGTGTGCCATCATCTTGTTGAACATCATTATCTCCCTCTCCATGGTGAATCCACCTTGTATAGCACCTAGAAATACCATTGATGTGGATATCCTCCTCTACCTCATCTTGAATTTTTGTATTTGGTTCAGCATCGACGGCATGGGCACTTGATTTCCTCATCCGCACTAAATCTACTTCGACATGTTCCATGAATTGTTCAACACTGACATATAGGGATCACTAAATGGTGCAATCGTTATAAATCCAGCTTCTATCCATCTCGACTGGATAAATTTAGGTGCCAAATGTTACAAATCGAGCTCACCTTGTACAATGGCGTACGAGGCGGCAACCCACCGGGGTGGCCGGCGAGGCTGGGGGGGGGGAGGGGGCGAGGCAGCAGGGGGGTGAGGCAGCACTGGGTGGCCGGCGAGGCACCACCTGGTCCGCCGCGCGCCCCAGCAGGTGGTGGACGTCGAGGATGCAGGTGCCTAGGCCAGCGAGGCTGCTTGGTGGGGCGGCGAGGAGCAATGGGTCGTCGCGCGGCGCACTGGGTCGCCGCCACCTCGCTAGCAGTAGGGTCGCCGTCGCGGCTCTTGCAGGTGGGGTGGCCGGCCAGAGCGCGCGTGGCCGACCTGTGCCTTCTGCTTCTTAGCCACAGCATGCTAAGTACCCCCATTAATGACATGTGGGCCCGCGATGTCAGTGGCAGAGCCTGCGCTGGCCAATTTTTGGTCCTGGCGTGGTGGGTCCGCTATGTCAGTGACCGTATTAGTAGTATTAGGAATTCAAATAGATTTTTGTGGTAATAAATGATTTCAACTGGAAAAAATGTCAGAAACAAAGTTGTATAACGCATCGAGATCTACCACTTTGATTTTGGTCATTTTTTCATATGACTTTGTTTGGACTGTTTGAAATTTGAATTTCAAAATATTAGAACTTCGAACAAAATTTTGGGGTACTAAGTAATTTCAAATGAAAAAGTCATGAACATAAAAGTTGCACAACTCATCAATATCTCTCTTTTATTTTGGTCATTTGTTCATCCGACAAAGTGATAGTAATATAGTTCACAAATTTGTAAATAGTATGTTCCATATGAATCTGCTGAAACAAAATGAATGC
Organism: Dendrocalamus sinicus; assembly: GCA_036346575.1. NCBI lineage: Eukaryota > Viridiplantae > Streptophyta > Magnoliopsida > Poales > Poaceae > Dendrocalamus > Dendrocalamus sinicus. The sequence continues at coordinate 18,942,855 of CM070664.1, forward strand.
ATTGCAATGTTCTGTTGTCTCACTTATGAGGAGCTGGTAGTTCTTGATCAAGAGTGTGGTGAGCATAAGTATTGTATTGTTCAGTATTTTCTTTTCAGGTGTGGTGTGTAGATATTGCCTTTATGAATAATACTTATGTATTGCCTCTTCTTCTTGTTGTAGAAGAGTACTGATGTTAGCTTTGTCTCTAGCATGTTGGTTTGCTTCTAGCATTTAGTAGAATAAGTTGCTTTTTGACTGACTATTAGACTGCTCCTTTATTTCGTTTACAATTTCTCTACTGATCTGTTAGTTCTTTCTTCAACTTTTTTATAGAAACTGAATCCAATTTCTGCTCTTTCTGCGTTTCATCGTAATAAGTATTAGAAGAAATGCCAAAAAACAAGTATGCGCAGGAGAGGGACGAGAACGTTAAGAAGGTTCAGGATGTTTTTAAGTCTTTGGGTATTCCAAAGGTTAGCACAATCGTTAGGGATGTTTTTTCAAAAGGGAAAGAGGGCAAAGGGAAGAGACTAGTGTCTGACAAACCAGAATCTGACATTGAATATGATCCATCCTCTGACATTGATAACCAATCTGACAGTGATGATGACCTCAATACTGAGGTCAATACTGAGGTGAGATGGATTACTAGGCCAATTTACAAGTTTACATATCCGTCTATTTGAAACATATACTTCATTGTAGTTATTTAATCTATTGCTGTCTTCTTAATTTATAAGATGCATGTTTCTCTTGCCAGGTAAGCCCGATGGTTCCAGGAACTCGCCCTCAACAGAAGAAGCAAAAGGCGGCTACAATGGCGGCTGCCAAGCAGCAGCCACCGTGCACGCCAACCAGATTCACCAGGGCCAGTGCAGCCATGTCTTTGCCTGGTGCAAACACTAGGACCACTGCAGGCCGTCCGCCACCTAGGCCAAGAGAGAACTTGCCTACTAGGAACAATTTGAAAGCCAACCCTAATACAAATGCCATTTGCAGTAGCAGCCATTTGCAAGGCCACCTAACTACAAGCGCCAGGCAGACCACGAAACTACAAACACAAGGGCCTAGTTCTCCTAGATTCACCAGACCGGTGCAGCCATGTGTTCACTGGTCCAAACACGATGCCTAGTCCTCCTAGATTCACGGGGCGGTGCAGCCATGTCTTCGCCTAGTGCAAACACAATGCCTATTCCTACGGACCCCACGCTAACTTGTCTCAAAGAACCTACTCCCATAAACATTGTGAACCCAACAGTTTATGACAACTCGCCAGTGGACAAAGCTCTAGGCAAAGCAATGACATCAATGAGTCGGTGAGCAATTTGATCTTTGCTAATTCAAAGGGTCATACAACTGAAGGAGAACCAGTCCATGACTCGGTTCTAGGTAAACAATATGTGTTTCAAGCATTAGTTTCTCCATTCAATATCTACAATTGGTACTGCTATAATAAAATATTTCTATTATTATTTGCCAATGCAGCGCCCCAAAGAATGTCCGCAAGAAAACTATGGGTCATGGCTTAGAGAAGATGATTAATAGAGGAAAGAAGTCGCTATCGAGGTGGTGAAGGGAAGAAAAGACCGAGGTCCCACTTCAAGCCGCTGGCCGGCATCGAATGTGGTGTTGCCCTTAGAGACAACTCCGCCTATCTACACATCTTGGAAAGAATATGATAATGAGCAAAGGTAGAAGTATCAAAAGTGCTTAGGAAAGTGGCGGTGAGACAGCTATTTCATTCTTCCAAATATTTTCATGCATTACAATACTCCCATGTGAAAATTGTGTCTAATAATTCATTTGTGTGGCTTGATCAAGGTTGGATGTGGATGTTAGGAATGAGGGACCAAGCAAGGCTGCATGCACCGATATCATTAAGAGGGGAGTAAGGCAGCGTGAGGTATCACCTTAAAAGGAAGTACTTGACGACTCACCGACAAGAGAACAGTTGTTGGCCAAAGAACCTCCACCTAAAATGAAGAAAGAGGAATGGATCCACTGGTTGAGTATTGGTGTGACCCAAAGAATCAGTCCATGCCTCGCATTATCTCGTGATTTGTTAATATGCAATGCAAACTGTGCATGTGAATGAAACCTCTATATTGCATTTGTGGTGTAGGAGAAATGTGCTAAGAATAAGGTAAACCGAGGCCAAGTGCAGCTTCACCAAAGGACTGGATCTAGGTCCTATATTGCCCATCGATACACTGAGTACGGATACTATTACTTTACTGTATTCCAATTATAAGGAACTGTGTGCCATTAATTAGTTCTTGCACTGATATGTGAAATGTTATGGAGACAAACCTGATTGCCTGATGTTTGTTTGGATCCAATATGTGTGCCATTAATTACTTAGGCTTGTGAAGCCTGACAAGTACTGAAGAACAACAACATGTGGACATTGATGGTGTTCAGCCATATAAACTATCAGCAGATGTTTTTCTTGATCTGTCCAGGTTGCATTGATGCACAATTTTTTTATGTCGATGGCCAACTGGGAATCAAATACATGTGAATGTTGATTGGCAAATCATAGTAGTAATTAGTTGACTATGCCAGTGATTGCATTTGTTGTTGGCATAAAAAATCTGGAGGCAGATACTTGTATGATCTGTAGTGCATACATATTTTGGCATCTTGCTGTTGACATGTAAAAATAATTTATGGCTAATCTTATATCCCATGGCTGGACAGCCCTCTCTTTACCTTCACAGATATCATTGCAATCCAAATTTTTTGCATGCTACAGAGGCCTAAGTACAACAACATGGATCCAGATCCTGTTGATTTCTTTGGGGAATGTATGAATAGTCCATAAAATGGTCGTACTCTCTTGCAAATGAGATATATGTAAGTTACATAATTATTGGATACATGTACTGTACTCAAGTAAATGCCCGTTGAACATCATTGTATGGCCTTGTTAAGTGGATTCATTCTATGTAGGAACATATGGTTGCAGAGAAGGAAAGAGAACCGTAAGAAGGAGAAGCACAAAATTCTCCCTCCAAGATCGTTCTTGATATGAGCGAGATCACCGCTCATCCACCTTCCTTCCAAACATTGGTGTCGCCGAGTGTCGAAGACCGCCGGTCTACATCGACACCGCAGCTGCACGCCCGCAAGCTCGATTTGAGGCAACACTCCAAGTAGAAAGAGAGGAAGCCGCTAGGAAGCGAGAGCAGTTGGAAGCACGCTTTCTTGCTCAGTGATCCTCACTTGAAGCCAACCAAGCAAAGACTTGAAGAAAACCAATATTTGCTGCGCTGCACCCAAGAAGAAGTGAAGGGGATGCATACCAAGTTTGAAGAGACTAATGCATCTGCTGCGAGCTGTGCTGAAACTTCGAAAAGATTGAGGTAGGTCCGAATGCGCTTCGGTTGATGATGCCTTTGCCTAAGCTTTTGCTGCCTTGCTAGAACACCAAACTTTCTCTGTTGTTGGAACTTTGTGCAATCGTGTTGTCGTAACCTATGTCGAACGATTTGCATCTGTGTGTATGTTTGAACTGTGTGATGGAACCCGAACTAGTGTGATGTGTTTGAACCTGCAAGCACCGTGTCTTATGCTCGGAATGTATGTGGATGATGGCTTGGTTGAAATGTGTATGCTTTATGAGCTCACGAGAATGCCGAAAGATCATTCGACATTGGTCATTGAATTGATACATATATTTGAGCCACGTTCGTCATCGAATGAAAGGAAAATTTATGACGACCTAGAGTCGTCTCAAGATGTCTCTAACTACCTTACATAACAAGACAAAATGAAAATGTCACAAAATCTGCATAATTATATATGACGCTACCGTATCGTCACAATAAGTTATCTAAATCAGGGTTCCCAGGACACAATTTATGACGGTTGGCGTATTAGGTGACGAGTTCACCAACCAATATGTGACAGTCACAGTCGTCATTAAATGACAACAATATATGACGACACAACAAAACCGTCACAAAAGGTCATCACATTTTGTGACGGTTTTCCATATTTTCGTCACAAGGTATATTTTGTGATGGTCGTTATATGACGACCTTCATGACGGTGGTTTTTTGTCATACCGTTCATTTTGTGACAAATTATGTACTTTCCATGACACTTTCATTTTGTTATAAAAGCCCAGATTTTTTGTAGTGAGAACAAGGTAAGAGAGTAGAGAAATTACTAGATATCAAGTTTGGTGGTTTTGTTTTTAGAAAATAAATTTTTAAGTGTCGACAAGGCTAACTAGGGCTTCGTCCTACAGTCGATATGGCTCTGATACCATCTCTGTCGAGACCCGAATATGCAAATCCGGACTCTCCTGTTTATTCTGCACTAGTCCAGGATCATGCTAGTGCACACAGTATGAACAAAGATAAATATCATCCACATCACGATATTCTAGGGAAAAATCCAAATTATATTGATAATTATCAAGGTACGACCTTATGGCCAAGCTTACAATTATTAGCCTGAAGGGCTTAAAGAAACTAGCAGCGGAAATCCAGAAATAAACGTAGTAGCCATTCGACATACCCACATGCAATCGACTGGGGAGCGAAGCCTAATCCGCGAAGTCTTCAAAGTATCCTCCTTCTAGTAGCTCCTGCTGATCTGGTCCTTCTTCCTCAACTGAGCAAATATGGATGAAGCCGTGAGTACATAGAGTACTCAGCAAGCCGTTTGTAACAAACAATGCAATACAGTATGCAAAGCTTACCAATGGATGGCTGAAAGGTTAATTTTGCAGAAAACAACAATTTAAAGTAAATACAATAAATAGATTGAAAAGCAAGCTTTAACAAATGATAATAAATAATTAATCAAAGGAATTGAATACAACCACGAGTGAACTAACCATCCACCCAATGGATTCACCAGTGAACTACCCATTCACTTAGCCCAACCAACATTTTAGGCAAACCCTACCCCTCGTGTGAAATCACCGAGCATTGTCCATGACCGGGGACACGGCTATTCGAATAGTTTTACACTCTGCAGAGGTTGCACAACTGTACCGACACGATGTGATAATCCTCACATTAAAGATAATCACAACAAGGCTTTTACAATGATCCATCTCCACCTGATCCCACTCGCTAAGGTTTCGCCGTCGAGTAGGGTAACCCCCTAGTCGATAATTGCCCCCTCTTGCACCACAACAACATCGGTAGTAAAACCAAAGTGGAGACTTCACAAATTATTATGCCAAGTCTATCCCATACTAGACATGTGGTTTGCACGGTAAAGCTCAGATCAATGGCGCACAAAGTTAATTCCTTAAGTGTTACCCAGGCAAAACATCCACATCCCATGTGCAACCAGCACCCCCTTTACTGCACGATCATTCGCCCAAGTGAAAACCAAGTTTGTATAGCCAATGCCCATAACACTACCCATGTCATGACAAACAAATTTTATAACTGTGGTTAACCGCCACGTTCCAGTATATCATTAAGTCAAGATTAATTAACTCATGTGATGATAGACCCAACGTACTAGAAGCATGGCTAAGCTAATCTATACGTATACCCATGTGACAACTATATGGCATCACTAATTAATTACCCATCCTATGGTGATAATGGAGTCATGGTATTCAAATTATCAAGGAGGAAATAATCAACTAGGTCATTAATTACCAATACAAGGGTTTGATAATAAATTAGCGATGCATGATAATTTAAAACAAAGTAATACATAATAGATTGGAAAACTGGGCTCAATATGATCAAAGGACACGACTTGCCTTGGCCTTGCTCAGTTGATGGCTCTTGATCTTCGAATCCAACTTCAGCTCCTTCGAACGCGTGATCTAACGAGAGAGAAAACAAATCCAAAAGACAAAATAAATTCAAATAAAATTCAAATGAACTCCAAAAACTTTCAACCTGAACCAAAAGGTAGAGCTCAATTTTAGATGAATTTAGGAAAAAGAATCGGGTCAATCGGAGCTAGGACGAGGGCGAACGGGCCTTTGGAAGAAATAAATCTACAGAAATTCGGGGAAATTGGAAAAGTGCACTGTACTGTGGACCGGGTGCACGGGAGGATGGGTCTACGGTGGACTCGGCGCATGGAACAGTGCGGGGGCGACTGGCTTGCTGACGCAGCGACTAGGGCTGACGTGGCATGACACGTGTGCAAGCATGGCTGACGTGGCGGCTGACATGGCTGCTGACATGGCAGCTGACGTGGCAGGGTGACGTGGCATCTGGGGGCCTCGGGTGCTGACGTGGTGTGACAGGTTAGCCTAGGGCTTACATGGCTCGGCTTGCGTGGCTGTGCGGTCTACGGCTCATGCATGACGTGTGGGTCCCACCGGCAGCGGCTCGGCGCACGGTGGACTGATTCCACCGGAAGGCGAAGCGGCGGGGCTGCTCGGTGAGGTGTCCACCGGCGGCGGCGGCGCGAGTGCGGCGCGGCGGGGCGGCTGGCGGCGAGTGCGGCGGCGGTCGGCCGACAGATGACCGGCGGCGGACTTGGTCGGCTGCGGCTGAGGTGGCGGCGGGGCTCACCGGCGGCGACGGCGACGGACGGCGGACGACGGCACACCCGACGAAAACGAGGCGGAGGTCGACGGCCTCCGAAGACGGCGGACGCCATCTCCGACGGCTGGCGCACGGCGCTCGGTGGCTAGCGACGGCGAAGGCGGGACGAGGAGGACCTCGGGGTCGGGGCCCCTTTTATACCCGGGCGGCGAGGGCGAATCCAAGGCAAGCGCGGAGTCCGGGGCAGAGACGACGGCGGAAAAGGAAGGCGGTGGCGGCGTCTCCCGATCGGAGACGGAGGCGAGTCGGTCGAGGACAACGGACTGACATGCCGCCCCACTGATCGGCGCACGGCAGCGGCGGCAGCTTGATGCGCGCGGCGTGGATGCGTCTTTGCGTGGCGGCGGGCGAGCGGGTGGGCGGCTGGACCGGGCCGGCTTGGTGGGTTTCGGCCCACCGGTCGGTTCAAGGATTTTAGGATTTTTCCTTTTTCCAGAAATTCAAATAGTCCTTTTATGCTCTAGAAAATAGCACATAAATCCAAAAAAATCCCAGAAAATTACAGAAAAGCCCTTGAGGCTCAAGGAACTCAAATAAAATATTTTTGGCAAATGTTGAGGTTTAACTTAATCATATTAAATCTTTTTAATTAATAAAAATTCTAATTAAGCTTTAATTAATTCCAGAAAAATTCAAATGGTGAAATTTATTATTTTTTTAAAACTTTAAAATGGCTCTAAAAATCAGGATGTTACAGTATCGCCTAGTCCTGCGCGACAAAAGGCAAACCAACCATCGTTGGGATGCCATGAAGAAATCAAAGGGCCGCTGCTCCCGTGTGCTAGGGCGGAGTCGCGTCACGGAGGAGACCCTCCAAACCCTTCTTCGGGAGAAGAAACTGGAGGATCGTGCTGGGGCTCGTTTGCCTAGGCCTGATGAGACAGAGCCGAACCCGGGGGAATCGGAGGCAATCGTCTTCGTGGCGTTCTTCGATGCCGGGCTTCGGATCCCGTCGACACTCTTTGTTCGCGAGGTGCTGCGAGCCTATGGGTTGGAGCTGGCGCAGCTGACCCCGAATGTGATCGTCTGGCTGGCCGTCTTCACCTGGGCGATGCAGACGGAAGGTATCTGTCCTAGCGCCGATTTGTTCGCCATCCTGCACGACGCACGCTGCCAACCGAAGAAAATGGAAGGGGAGGTGTATTCGAACTTCGGCAGCGTGAACTTCGTGTTGAGGACGGATTGCGCGCATTTGTTCCCCGCGTTGGCTACGCGGGGAAAGTGGGAGTCTGGCTGGACACGACGGTGGTTCTACCACCTTGTGACAAGCACGAGCGGTCTTCGATGCCAGGGGGAGCCGATATCATTCAACCATTCTCCGGATGTCAAGCCCAGGGCCAGCGACGAACAACAGGCGTGAAGACTTGCTGGCATCGCCCTCCGGTTCAACATGCGCGACCTCGCTGGGGAGTTCACCATGTACGGGATAGCTCCGCTTTCCAGTAACTGGAAGTACGAGCGTCGGGGGCCTGACCGGTAGGACGACATCCACCCGGGAGTGTCTTCGCTCCATAAGCCCTCCGCGCCATGTAAGTATCACTGCCATGGGCCACATACTGCCTGGGTGCACGCAAACCCTTATGTGTGACACTCTGCCTTCGCGTGCAGTGCGCCAGCTGGAAGATGTAGAGCGCGCGGTGGTTGCGATTCTTGGGCCGTACACGGCGAAGGAGCACAAGGCGTGTGAGTTTGCGACTTCCTTGGCGAGGCAAGGGTGGATTAACCGGTTGTGCAAGGTCCTGGGGATTCCCGTTCCGGAGCGCCCGGTGCCTGTGGAAATGCCAAGCGGCGCAAAGGCGGGGGTGCCGTCCCCGCGGCGCGAGATCTGACCGGAGACCATTATCTTCTGCCCACCAGCCGTGCCATCGATCGAGACCGTGGAGACGAGGGGCAAGACGGGCGCTGAGCTCCAACCGGCTGGTTCGGAGAGGCACACTATTCCCGATGAGGCCTTACATGGTGGCGAGGTGACAGGCCTGAGCCTCGTTGGTCTTGAAGATGATGCCTCGTCACCTCTAGCGGCAACTGTGGCCTTGCCGCTCACGACAGCTACCGTGGCTACTAAGGCTACCGTGGAAGCGTCGCCTGCATCTCCGAGGGCGAAACGCCCTCGGGTGCAGTCACCTCCGCCTTCGAGAGGCCGGTTCAGCGTGGCAGGCCCAGTGACTGGGGTCCTGGTGCCCAGCAGGGATGTCGCTGAAGTCGAGGAGGTTGCTGCTCCTCAGGCCAGCGAAGTGGTTACGACCCAGGTGGAGGCCCGGCGGAGTACCACGGCAGGGGGTGCTGGAGGTAGGTGTGGTTCCTTTTCCTCCCACGACTTCGCGAAACTCTCTCCGATTTGCTCGCTCATTCCGTCGACGACATCAGGCGAGACAAGGTCTCCCGGACGAGGACAGGAATCAAGCAACGGAGGTGCCCACGAAGTCTCTGGGCTAATTGAGCAGGGGCTGAAGGCGCTGGCACGGAGGCTCTAGGGCTTGGCGTATCCGACTTCGTTCCTCGGTGGGAGACACTTCGCACCTTGAGCGAGGTGGCGGAGTACGCTAACGACCACCTGGATCGACAGGCGCTGCGGTCCTGCGGGGGCGACCTTTTGACGCTTGCGCTGGGTGCCTCAGAGATGAGGGTAACTGGCCCTGCTCGCGCTCCATGTCTTTTGCTTAGCTGATGGGTAATCCTTGTTCTTGTGCCCTTGTAGACGCTTGCGTTCAGCAAAGCCCTCGAGGAGACCCGCACGTGCGAACGGAGGGCGCTGGAAGACCAGCTGCGTGCCGCTGACGATGCCCATGCTACCAAGGACGAGCGCATTCGGGTGCTGATGGCGGAGCGTGACGAGGCTATCTCCGACGCGCAGTTGATAGGCGCGAACACGAAGAGCGCGGTGCTAGCAGCACAACGCGCAACAGAGGAGGCTCAGCGCGTCGCAATGGAGGAGCGGGCCGCTCTTCTACAACGAATCTCTGTGCTGGAGGCAAAGAAGGAGCAGCTTACTGCTACCCTTGCAGAGAAGACCCTGTCCTTGGACAACGTGTCTACATCCGCATGGGGGCGATGGAGTCCTTGGAGCAGGCCCTCCGGGAGCTTTCCGTGCACGTGGAGGGCACCACTCATAGCCGTCAAGATCTGATGGAGACGCTTGGGCGAATCGAAGAGGGCTCGAGCGTTGCCCTTCACGGTGCCAAGGCCTTTGGCACCCACTGCGGCTACATGAGTGCTGGCCTTGCTCTCGCCTTGCTGCACGCTAGTGGGTGTGAGCATGTCAATGAGCTGGTGAACTCCCAACTTGACCTGCCTGCCCAGCCCGGGGTGATATCTCATGCGGTTCGCGCCGCCTAGCCTGCCATCCAAAACTTTCACAATCGGATTTGGAATTACATCGGGGAGGGTGCTGCCATGGTTGCGTTACGGTGGACGCTGCGTGATGAGGGGGATGTGCTCCGCTGGCTCGAAGAAGTTCCTCGGCGCGGCGAAGGCAGCGCGGATGCTCGTCACGGCGAAGATGGCGCGGATTCGTAGGGATGGTGCCGGGTTTGGGTGTGTAACGCGCCATGTATATCTGCCTGCTATTGTAATGCGACACCTGTTTTATATGAGCTAAGCGACAGTTGCCCCGTGCTCTTTTGTTGTGTACTATGCTGTGAGCTGGGGTGCCATGTAAGGTTCAGGTCCTCAGGCTCGACCCGTCCCCTCGTGCCAATTGTAGTAAGCAGGCATGCGAACGCTGCGTCTTTGCGACTCGGACTTCGGAAGTAGTCGAAGTAGACGCGCGAGCGCTCCGTCCCCTACCTTCGAAGGGGTGGCCGCGGAGCTGGCGCCTAGTCGAAGTAGACGCGTGAGCGCTCCGTCCCTTATCTTTCGAAGGGGTGGCAGCAGAGCTGGCGCCTAGTCGAAGTGGACGCGCGAGCGCTCCATCCCTAATCTTTCGAGGGGGTGGCAGCGGAACTGGCGCCTAGTCAAAGTAGATGCGCAAGCGCTCCATCCCCTACCTTTCGAAGGGGTGGCAGCGGAGCTGGCGGCAAGTCAAAGTAGACACGCGAGCGCTCCGTCCCCTACCTTTCGAAGCGGTGTTAGCGGAGCTGGCGCCTAGTCGGAGTAGACGCGCAAGCGCTCCGTCCTCTACCTTTCGAAGGGGTGGCAACGGAGCTGGCGCCTAGTCGGAGTAGACGCGCGAGCGCTCCGTCCTCTACCTTTCGAAGGGGTGGTAGCGGGGCTGGCGCCTAGTAGAAGTAGACACGCGAGCGCTCCGTCCCCTACCTTTCGAAGGGGTGGCAGCGGCGCTAGCGCCAAGTCGAAGTAGACGCACGAGCGCTCCGTCCCCTACCTTTGAAGGGTGGCAGCGAGCCGCGCCCGGTCGAAAGTGACGAGCGAGCGCTCGTCCCTACCTTTCGAAGGGTGGCAGCGAGCCGCACCTGGTCGGCATAGGCGCGGCGCTCCGTCCCCTACCTTTCAAAGGGGTTGCAGCGGAGTAGAGGCTTATTAAAGCCTGGACGCGTGGGAACTTCAACCACGTTTTGTTTATACTCCGTGGAGTATGCGTCAGGACTACGCCTGCGCGTGCGCGGGGATATCCGCATCTTGTTTATACTCATTAGAGTGCGCAGGGACAACATCCACGTCTTATTTATACTCCGTAGAGTGCACACGGAGGTGGGCCTCACGTTGCATTTTGTTTATACTCCGTAGAGTGCGCGCGCGTGTGGAGGCGTCCCCCCGTTGCGTCTGATTTAGAGTCCATAGACTGCGCGCTGAGGCGAGCCTCCGTGCGTTGCGGGCGGTGAGGGTGCGTGCGGAGGCAGACCTCAATGCTACATCTTATTTATACTCCGTGGAGTGCGTGCGGTGGCGGACCTCAACACCACGTCTTATTTAGAGTCCGGAGACTGCGTGCGGAGGCGAGCCTCCGCGCTTTGTGGGCGGTGAAGGTGCGTGCGAAGGCGGACCTCAGCGCTACGTCTTATTTATACTCCGTGGAGTGCGTGCGGAGGCGGACCTCAACGCAACGTCTTATTTAGTGTCCAGAGACTGCGCGCGGAGGCGATCCTCCGCGCGTTGCGGGTGATGAAAATGCGTGCGGAGGAAGACCTCGATGCTACGTCTTATTTATACTCCGTGGAGTGCGTGCGGAGGCGGACCTCAATGCTATGTCTTATTTAGAGTCCGGAGACTGCGCACGGAGGCGAGCCTCCGCGCATTGCGGGCGGTGAAAATGCGTACGGAGGTGGACCTCGACGCTAGGTCTTATTTATACTCCGTGGAGTGCGTGCGGAGGCGGACCTCAACGCTACGTCTTATTTAGAATTCAAAGATTGCGCGCGGAGGCGAGCCTCCGCGCGTTGCGGGCGGTGAAAATGCGTGCGGAGGCGGACCTTGACGCTGTCTTATTTATACTCCGTAGAGTGCGCGCGGAGGCGTCCCCCCACGCGTCTTTATTTATACTCACGGAGAGTGCGCTCGAAGGTAAACCCTTTGCGCGCTTTTGGTAGGAAACGAGAAAATTTGTGCGAATGGTGAACTTTATTAAATTCCCGTTTGCGCGGGTGAGCGGTTACAAGAAGTGAGGCACTGACCGCTGGCCGCTTACAGGTGGAGACGATCGCAGCCGTCGTTGTTCGGTGGTGGAGCTGCACACGTTTCGAGCCGCTAGTGCCAGAGCGGTTCACGCAGGAGCGAGGCGAGACGTTCCGTTAAGCCGTCAAAGGTCCTTGCACTTGCACACCCGGCTCAGGCGTAATACCATCGCAGCCTGTCTGCGTTCCACGTGTGGCGGAACGTCTGCTTGTCCAGCGTGACTAGGCGGTATGCTCCCTTCTGTAGGGCTTCCGCGACGATGTATGGGCCTTCCCACCTGGATTCCAGCTTGCCTACCGTCTCCGTGTGGAGCGCCATCTTGAGGACGAGGTCTCCTGGTCGGAATTCGCGCGGGTACAGCGATCGATCCCGAGCGCGCACCATCTATCTCGCGTACTTCATGACGTGCTGTGTTGCGGTTGCCCGGTCTCCATCAAGGAGGTCCATGGACAGTTGGCGCTCCTCTTCTGGTGCTTGAATGAGGACCCATCTCGAGCCGGCCTTTATTTCCTCAGGTGTTACTGCCTCGTCGCCGAAGAGGAGCTTGAATGGCATGAACCAGCGAACGAGGACGCGCCTCGCACCCAGCACTTTGAGCTTCCCGAGGCCAAAGAGTAACGCCTCGTACTCGGCCGTGTTGTTTGTGGCAGGAAATGCCAGGCGCGCCAAGTACAACAGGTGCTGTCCCTCGGGTGTGGTAATGACTGCGCCGACTCCTGCGCTCGCGACGCCATAAGCTCTGTCGGTGTTGAGCATCCACACCGGGTCTTCTGACTGGAGGACGGGCTGAGCTGGAGGGGTCCACTCCGCGAGGAAGTCCGCCAGAACATGGGACTTGATCGCCGTTCGGGAGGCGTATGTTAAGGAGAATAGAGCAAGCTCGGCTGCCCATTTGCCGATTCACCCCGTGGACTCCTTATTGTGTAGCATCTCCGCTAGGGGGAACGAGGATGGCACCGTTATCAGATGGGCCAGGAAGTAATGCCAGAGCATTCTTGAGGCCATGACCAGCGTGTAAGCAAGCTTTTCGAGCTCCGTATACCGCATCTTGACGCCCTGAAGGGTTTCAGAGACAAAGTACACGGGTCGCTGGAGAGCGCCCTCTTCGAGGACAAGGACGACGTTGACCGCCGTTGCCGAGGCGACGAGGTAGAGTAGGAGGGGAGCCTCTGGTGCTGGGGCCACCAGAGTGGGAAGGGTTGCGAGGTGTTTCTTGAGGTCGTCGAAGGCCTTTGCACAGTCGTCGTCCCAATGAAACCCATCACAACTGCGAAGAGTCTTGAAAAATGCAAGCCCCGCTCCGCTGCCCTAGACAGGAAGCGACTCAGGGCCACCATGCGGCCGGCCAGCCTCTGGACCTCCCTCGTCGTCTTGGGTGGTTCCATGCCCAGGATGGCGTCGACCTTGTCGGGGTTCGCTTGAATACCTCGCCCGGACACGAGGAAGCCCAAGAGCTTGCCCGCCTGCACGCCGAAAACACACTTGTTCGGATTGAGCTTGATGCCCGCCTTCCTAAGGTTGTCGAAGGTTTCCTAAAGATCCCGACCATGGAAGGTGAGCTGCTTGGTGTTTACTACCACGTCATCCACGTAGGCCTCCACGTTCCTCCCGAGCTGGGTGGCTAGGGCCAGCGTGACGAGGCGGGTGAAGGTTGCGCCTGTGTTCTTCAAGTCGAAGGGCATCCTGACGAAGCAGAAGGTCCCAACCGGTGTAATGAAGCTGGTTTTATCCACGTCATCCTTGGCCATGTAGATCTGGTGGTAGCCGGAGTAGGCATCCAAGAAGCTCATGAGCTCACACCCCGCGGTGGCGTCGACCAGTTGGTCTATGCGCAGCAAAGGGTAATCGTCCTTCGGGCATGCCTTGTTGAGAGCGGTAAAGTTGATGCACATACGCCAGGCGCCGCTGGCCTTTTTGACCAGTACCGGATTGGCGAGCCAGTCCAGATGCTGGACCTCAAGAATAACCCCTGCCCGAAGGAGCTTCGCCACCTCCACCTTGGCCGCTTGCTGCCGATCCATGGACATGCGGCGAAGTTTTTGCATGATCGGCTTGGCGTCAGGGCGGATCGCCAAGTTATGTTCGATGAGGGCGCGGTCCACACCTTGGATATCCTCCGGGGACCATGCGAAGACATCTGCGTTGGTGCGAAGAACCTGGAGTAAGTCTTGCTCTACCTCCGGCGGGAGGCCCTCGCCGATGGACACGAACTGTCCTTCCGCCTGGAGGGGCACTCTTTTGACTCCGCCCACCCAGTGGGGCTTAGGTGTCCATCCTGGAGCGGATGGCGTGTCCGCCTGGCATTGTCGGTGAGGACGTGCACCTTGCGGTGCAGGCTCCCAGCTCTGGTTTCAACACTCCTAGCCATGTCTTGGTCGCCAAAGACGGTGATGGTACCCCGCTGGCCTGGGAGCTTCATACACAAAAAGGCGTAGTGCGGGACCACCTCGAAGGAGTTGATGGCGGGTCGGCCTAGTATGGCGTTGTATGGGTGCGGGATGTCCACGACGTCAAAGACGATATCTTCAGTTCTAGCGTTGTCGGCCTGACACAAGGAGACTTGGAGGCGTACTTGACCCAAGGCCTTCAGTGGCTGGCCTCCGAGGCCTTGGAGAGGGGTCTCCGATGCTTTTAATAGACTCCGAGGTACCCCCATGCGATCGAGGGCCTTTACGAACAAGATATTTGCGGAGCTCCCTCCGTCAATGAGGACGCGCCTAACGTCGCAGTCTACGATGTCGCCCTGGATGACCAAGGGATCTTGGTGGAGGAATTCCACGCCCTAGGCATCAGCTGACGTGAAGGTGATGCTGCGATGCGACGTCCCTAGAGGTAGTTGTGGCAGGAAAATGCTTGACGAAGAGCCTCCAGTGATGACGCTAACGTCGCGGCGTTGGGTCCCTCTGGGGGCCCCAGCGCGCAGGGGACTTGCTTGCGGCCGCTGTACGTGGGGTACTGCGGGGGTCGGCGCCTCCGGGGCCTGTACTTGGGCCATCGCTTGCCACAACGCCGTGAGTTTGGTCATGTCCGCGTGAAATGGTCACCATAACGATGCACCTCGCACCATCTGCTGTAGTCTAGGCTTTCCTGCACCATCTCATCACGGCTTCCTTCGCGTCCCCGTCCAGCGCGCGGGGTTAAGGTGGCTTCCCGGGGGACATCATGTGCGGTGAGGATGTGGCGAGCCTTTCGGGGCCTCCGCCGGTTACGCCGGGGCTTGCGTCTGTCGCTTGGCGAGTTTTGGTGCGCCCCGGCGTCGACGCGTTCAGGGACGTCGCCCGCGGATGCTTGCTTGCGTTTTGTCCTCGGGTCGTCCCTTAAGTTTCCTCTTTGCGACAACTCCTCTGCCTAATCGGCGTTGGAGCTATCGCAGCTGCGTCTCCGCGCAACTTCCTCGGCCTGGGCGTACTCTTCCATTTTGTCGAAGAGCTTGGCCACCGACTTGAGTGGCTTCCGCGCATTATATTCGGCAAGCGGCCCCGGGCGAAGACCCTGTACCGCTGCATCAATGATAGTTGCTTTGTTAACGTCCTTGACCTGGCAACGTACCCTGGTGAAGCGTTTGCAGTAGTCGCGGAGCTTCTCCGAGGGCTTCTGCTTGACGGCGAAGAGCTGGTCCGCGTCGACACGCTCGACGTAGTTTCCTAGGAAGCTGTTGTAGAGGCAATCGCGGATCTACTCCTAGGCGTACATGGAGTTTGGTTTGATGGTAAGAAACCAAGAAAGCGCCACTCCATGCAACGCAAGGGGAAGCCCCTTCGCCTTCGTAACATCGTCCCCGCCGGCTGCTTCGATGGCAGTCTAGTATATGTGCACGAACTCTCGAGGGTCCGTATCGCCTCTATACAGCTCGATGGCGCTGGGGAACTTGAAGTCCTCCGGCCACGCCGCCTGTTGCAAGCCTGCCGAAAGCGGAGACTCCGGGTCTATGCGTCGCAGCGGGATGTGGCTGGACACGACTGTGCCGTGACCATCTGCCCTCTCCCGAGTGGGCTCTAACGCGACTGCTCATGGGATCTGCTGGCCCCAAGCCTCTTGCATACCTTGCACGGCTCCGCGGAGATCCACCACCTCCCGCTGGAGCGCGCCAAGGGCCGTCAGCAGGGCGCTATATCCCATGGGTGTGACCGAGGCCGCTGGCACATCCGGGCATCCCAGCGGGACGCTGGCAGCCGCGGCCTGTGCTCCTGGGCTGCCTGCCATGGCGGCGTGATGGACTTGGAGGTCGATGAGGGGGTCAGGCACCGCGGCAGCGGTGGCGGGGTCGAGTGTCGCAGTGGTGATGGCGGGATCAGGTGTTGCGCCGTGAACACCGGTGTTCGTGACCGCCACGCTCGCGCGCGCTACCCACACCTGGAGCTGCCTTGGTATTGACATGAAATCCCATCGCTCCCGCCTTCTTCTTCGCCGCCGATGATAAAGCTTTCTTTGGTGCCATCCTCCTTCAGATCTGGAGGCTTACTCTTGTCCTCCCCACGGACGGCGCCAACTGTTGTGGTTACAGACCAAACAGAGAGAGAGTATGGTAGTGGAGAGTTAAGTGAGTAATGGCTTAGCCTTCTCCCCATGGCTGGTATTTTATTCATATACCCTCTTGGGGAGTGCTTTTGCAATAGTACCCTTACATTTGAGTATCCCCCTCAGGGGCACTTATGTCATTACACATATCCCATTTTGGGCCTCACAGCCTTCTAACAGGCCTACTGGGCTTAGGTGGGGGCCACCCCTACAACACTAGGTCTTAGGGATTTTTAAGTAATTGTATTCAAAAGCACTCTTCGCAAAATAAAATAAACCTGAGCCATCCTTTGATAAGCTGTACATGTTAAGTATTGCATTCTGTGTGTTGGCTCGCTGAGTACGTTGGTTTTGTGCTCACACTCGCCTACCCAAAAACAGAGACAGGAACCCTAGGACACTATGACCATGAGGAGGCCCCTACCAATGATGGAGGAAGCAATGGCGATAATTAGGGCGCTACATGCGTATTTTGGGTCATAGACAAGAAGACTTGATGGAGATTGTGTGCACATATATTACCTATGCCTAGATAATATATGTGGTGCATATTTACCCCCCAGTCGCTTGCCTGTGGCGCTGGTTTCACTTTTGTTTACATTTCCGCTGCAAGTTTGTAATGATAAACATTTGGCCTAAGCGGCCCTTATTGTAAACTCTCATCCGACGTGGTGTATTTTAAATTCTGCAATATTATTATTGTTCATGCGATGTATGATGTGATACAGCAATGTACCTGTATGCACTATCTACTGATTCAAGGAATAGTGCAGTTAACACAGTAGATTTTGGATTGAAAAATCCAGGTCTGACAAAAGGCGAAAGGTGGCTCAGGATGGCGGAAACGAGAGGCTCAGCTCGGCTTTTATACACAAACACAGAGGTGACTAGGACGGCTATGGCGTGGAGTCTAGAATGGCCACGGTGAGCGGCAGCGAGAGACCGAAGCGAACACAACTAGGGGTGAAAACGGGTCGGGTTAATCCCGACTGATCCGGCACCGAATCCGATTAGTACCGAATCCGACTAGTACCGAATCCGGAGAAAAAAATATGGGTTAGGATATGGTAACAGCAATATCCGTCCGAATTCGAATATCCGTCCGAATCCGATACATCTTCAAGTTTGATTTCAGGTTAATGCTACTATTTGACATTTCATTTTCTTTTGCAATGGTAAAATAAAATCTTCCACATCAGCTATTAAATAGTAACATCAAGTCAGTGCGTCCTACTCCATTTACTGCATTGTATGCATTCCTTACAAACAAGTAGGGGTGCAAACGAATTGGGTTAATCCCGACCGATCCGACACCGAATCCGATTGGTACCGAATCTGGAGAAAAAATATGGGTTAGGATATGGTAACAGCAATATCCGTCCGAATCCGACCCGTTTTCACCCCTAAACACAACGGTGGTCTCCCGCACGGAGATGATGAATAGTGTAGCCATGTCCCAATGGACTCCATCATGGCATAAGGAACGGTTGGATGGCCGGTGCATGTGATTGCCTAGATGACCGACACGTGGCATGGGCGTGGGTGGGCTAAAGGCAGTGATGGCTTCAGCTCAACCAGCGACGACAGCTCGGGCTCACTAGCGGTGACAACTCCAGCTCCCTAGTGGTCGGTTCCTTCATTGACTCCTTGCCCCGGTGGTCGACAGCCGATGAGGCTACCAGAGGGTACGGCCGTTGTGCGGCCGCACAACAATGAATGAAGGCGGTAGCCGATGAAGCGAGGCGATGATGATACCCGTCGGTCGGGCGGAGGATCCGATCAATCCGGGTGGTGGCGGAAGATGTCGGACGGTGAAAGACCTCACAAGATCCGGCGGAAGAACCGGATCCGTATCCAGACGACAATGGAAGACTCGGGTGGTAGATGGCGGTGGAAGACTTGGACAATGGAAGTTTGGGCAGCGCCTAAAAAGAATCTAGCAGTGGCGGTGACAAGTGCAAGGCAAAGCCAGGCGGCAGCTGAAAGATGAACTAGTTGCGGCTTGACAACAAACGCTAAGTTTGCTCTAATACTATGTTATGAATAGCGCTTGTAATTATCATGACAATAGGCCAGTATATATACATGTATAGGTATAATATATATATATATACAGATAAATTCTTATACAATAGAAAAATATATAGGTATAATACACATCCAACAAAATGATGATGCACAATGGCACGGAAGGAAATCGCACTTCATTGCCTCATATGTCAGCATAGGGTAGATGGAGGGATGACGGTGATGGTAAGCGATATGTCTTCCAAACCGATGACATAGAAGGGACAGGGAGTTCTTCAGTGGTAAATCATGGTTTCAGTCGTTATTTGATGGTAAGTAAGGTATTTTCTCTATGAGATACTGCTGGTGACATGAGAGAATTTTTCTCAGAAGACACCAAGCTGCCATGTTTCCCTCGTATTCCTAATGCCACCCATTCCAAGTAGACCAACTCATTTCATTTGCTACTCAGGCCTCCCTCGCCTTCTGCTGCAACGCATTACTTACAATTACAAGTTTTGTTCTCGGCTTTGTAATAGGTAGACACCTATTATTTATATATAACCGAGGCATCGAGTTAGATTTTTCACATATTGAAACTAATCATAGATGATTCCGTTTACAAAAGAAAAACCAATGCATAAATTCTTCACCAACCATCTTTATACCAATGGTACATTATTTCTAATAGTTGATATCTAATATTCAATTCATCTTTTAAGGTCTGACAGATAGATGTTTTATTGCATCGTTCTTTTTGGCTTTTCAGCTAGCATTTGATTTTAGTTTCTATCAGCTGGTACTATTTATCAGACCTACCAGCCATAACTAAAAGTCATGAGCTGCAGCCCAAAAAAACAAGGCCTATATATTCATGTGTAAATGCAGCATACTGTTGGTGCGTATTGAGTCAAATGTCTCGCCATCCTACCAGATATTACAATTGTGCATGTAATTTTCTTCTTGCTCTCCTCCACTTTTGCAACACAAGGAAGAGAAGTATGCTATATACCGATGAAGTAGTGAAATGTATGCGTACCGGTTCATAACTCATACATTAGTGATTGAGAGAATGGCATGGATGTCACTCGGGTTTGGTTCATCATCTGCATTTGAGTTTCAATTTAGAACTTGTTACGCCATATTTTTCCAAACAATTCTAGTTAGTTGTCACATTGATTTTTGAAATATATTCTAAATTCACCAAATAATACACACTACTACAGAAAAGGTCATCACAGACGGTTCAAAAACGTCATCACAGACGGTTTTGTGAACCGTCTGAATTTATGGGTCAGTGATAATACGAGGTCATCACGAGGCGGTTTTGAACCGCTCGTGATGCAAATATCCTGAGCGGTTTTTAGTTAAAAACCGTCGTGATATGTAAATATCACAAGCGGTTTTTAACTAAAAACCGCTCGTGATATTTATAAATCACGATGATGATTTTAACTAAAAACCGATCGTGATTATAACTATCACTGACGGTTTTAGTTAAAAACCGTCGTGATATTCCTTCTATTCCTAAACCTATTTCGCTTATTGGCTAGCCTCGGAAATGCTAGCCATGCCCTCTGAAACAAGCAGATCAACATGTACATGTATACATCCAATTCACATCTCAATTCATTTCACAAACATAAAACATCAATTTTTATTAAGATTAGAGTATACCATTACAATATCTCAAAACAACGAGCAGGTTACACAACAAGAACAACGAGCAAGTTACACAACAAGAACAACGAGCAGGTTACACAATAAGAACAACGAGCAAGTTATACAACAAGAACAACGAGCAGGTTACACAACAAGAACAACGAGCAGGTTACACAACAGGCAAAGATCCTCTATGCCTTCTCACCCCTGATGCAACGCATGAGCTGAATGTCTTTGACGACCACCATCGTCAGCGTTGATTGAGCGTCTGCCCGGTTGGCACGAGCTAGATGCTTCTGCGTCGTCTGCAAGGAGGAGGACAGCAAGGAGGAGGACAGCAACAAGGAAGAGGACAGCAAGGAGGAGGACAGCAAGGAAGAGGAGACCAGCAGAGAGGCTGGATTTTGGTTATATTTATAGGGGAGGGAGAGGGAGGGAGAGGCGGGAATTCGAAATTTTTGGCGCGGGAACGGAAAGGCGGAGCTACGATTCGTGGGGCTGAGGATCGACGGGCCCAGCGGTCAGATTATCACAGACGGTTCTATATATAGAACCGTCTGTGATGAATGAATATCATAGATGGTTCTATATATAGAACCGTCTGTGAATTGGAGCACAAATTTTATATGCCAATGCAATATAAATAACTAGTCTGAAAAGATAAAATAGCAAAGGTTTATATAGTTTATATATACTCATTTGAAAGGTTTTGACGAGATCTACAACTTTGCAGTTGAAGAAAAATCCAAATTCCGAAAATAAAACCAAGAAAAAGGGCAAAAACAGAAATCAAAAACTTGCGACGCAGGTTTAGGTCCAAAGATGGCCGATTTTTGGGGTCTTGGAGGGCGACTGGCACAAGCGGGTCATTTTTTTTGGATCGGGCTCGTCGTTAGCTTTCCAACGAATACAAGAACGTCGAAAACGGACACCGTATGCAAAAGTTATGCCCGTTTTACTGAAGATGTCTCAAAACTGAACCATACTCGGACTTAAGCGGGAAAATATGAAATTTTGAGAGATTGCAAGGCGGGAAACATATCACAGACGGTTTTTATTATAAAACCGTCTGTGATACTAGAATATCACAGACGGTTTTATAATAAAAACCGTCTGTGATAATCTGGAATATCACAGACGGTTTTTATTATAAAACCGTCTGTGATATTCTAGTATCATAGACGGTTCAGCGGTAAAAACTGTCTGTGATACTCCTTTTTCCCGCCACAAATACCACATACGGCCTCTAAATTAAAACCGTCTGTAATAGTGTAAATAACAGACGGTTTCACAAAATCGTCTGTGATGTGGTGTCTACTATTAGGCTTTCTGTAGTAGTGACAGTCAGCTCAATTGCCAATTAAATTTAAGTTCTGCTTACATATTAATTAATTGTAGTTTCAAAATACCCAAGAATTAGCCCTACATAGTCTTGATTTAGCATTAAATTAAGCTCTTTAATTAACTAGTGTAAAATGAAGCTAGCTGAACATTGACCCGAGCACTCTCTGACCAACTCCTGTCTGATGCAACTCTGTCCATGCTCCTTGTGGTGTAGTGAAGCCACTGTATGCTAGTACCGCATGGCATCCCCATTGTTCTTGAAGAGAAATTCCCTTTGACTCCCACTCCAAGTATCTCATGATCATATTGCGTCAAACACATTAAAGAGAAATCGTATCATCTTCTATGTCTAGCTTCCTCATATTTGATACAAGTAACTCCTCTCTTATATATAAATATGAAGCTTTGTTGTTAGCTATGTAGAAATATATGAGGTACCAATTATCTATCCACGAAGAGTTGTGATCGCGAGACATATGTGCAGTTGTAAGTGCCTCACCAACTGAAGAAATAAAGTGCATTTGCCATGAATTTATAGCTGACACGTAAGTCATTTATGATGGGTAAAGAACGGCATGTGGAGTTTCGTTTTTCTTTTTAACACCATGCAATTGACTGACGGCCCTCTGCCTTCGAGTGGATTACTAGCTGTGGGAAGCATCTTTTGAAACAATGTGATGCACCTCATAGAGCGGCACATGGTTGTCCTATTTACCTCACAATAAATTGGTGTGGTTGACACATGCTGATTCAAAATTTACTGCGAGTACACAAATTGTCACTACTACAGAAAGCCTCATAGTAGACGCCTCATCACAGACGGTTTTGTGAAACTGTCTGTGATGAACACTATTACAGATGGTTGTAATTTGGAAGCCGTCTGTGGTATTTGTGGCGGGAAAAAGGAGTATCACAGACGGTCGGTCTATATTAAGAACCGTCTGTGATAAGCTGGTTATCACAGATGATTCTTAATTAAAAACCATCTGTGATAATTCACAGACGGTTTTTAATTAAAAACCGTCTGTGATAATGGCACTAAGGCATTTATTGCGCTGCTCAGACCGCATTTGTCTTCATTTCGATCCAGATCTAGCCACTGCTGCGCACTTTTTCACTCGGGAGGAAGCTAGGCGATTTCAGGCCAGTTATTTTGGTGGGAAGAGGCAGAGATTGAGCTTTGAAGATTCATACTTTCCTGGTTGCTCTAGATATGGTTAGTAATGAAATTTATTTTTTCTTTAATTGCATTACAATTTAGGTCTAAGTAATCCATGAGTGTTATTGAAGATGGTTAATTTGCAAAATTGTTGGTTATATAATAGTTGTTGTGTTTATAATATGAATTGAGCTAGCAAATTAAGTCTCAATATAATAAATGTGGCCGGTATATATGTAGTAATAATTAGTTAATCTAAATTTTAATACTAAGTTGTTATATATGTACGTAATGTAGGACCGAAGCTGGATGTATGCCGCGAGCCGTGTGAGTGAAGAGTACATTAATGGCGTGTCTGCTTTTATAAGAGCCGCCGATAAGGGGGTGGAATATATGTGCTGTCCATGCACTGACTGCGAGAATTTCAAGATGTTTAAGAACCGAGGGCAAATTGAAGCGCACTTGATTCGGAGGGGTTTCAAAAAGGATTATACGTGTTGGACCAGTCATGGCGAAGTGAATGATCATATGCCGCCGGATGACATTGCCGGTGAAGTGAATGATATGGCGCCGGATGACATCACCGGTGAAGTGAATGACATGCCGCCGGATGATGTCGATTGTCGTTTGGATTCGGATAGGTTGCACGATGATAATTTGGATCAGATGCTTCGCGATGTAGAAGAGAACTATGATAAGAGAGAGTGTGTTAAATTCCGGGGCTTGATGGAGGACTCGGAGAAACCTTTGTACACGGGCTGCAAGTACACGAGGTTGTCGGTCGTGCTTGAACTGTTGAAATTGAAGGCAAGCAACGGTTGGTCCGACAAGAGTTTCACGGTGCTGCTATGTCTTTTAGCGGACATGCTTCCGGAGGGAAATGAGTTGCCTAAAACCACGTATAAAGCCAAGAAGGTTCTTTGTCCGTTGGGAATGGAAGTAGAAAGAATACATGCATGCCCGAACGACTGTATCCTCTACCGTAAAGAGTATGCAAACATGCATGTATGTCCGGTGTGCAACGCATCCCGATACAAACGTAACAATCAATCAGATGATGGCGAGGGAACAGAGGCGAAGAAAGGACCTCCTACTAAGGTGGCATGGTATTTTCATATAATTCCCCATTTGAAAAGGTTTTTTGCAAATCCAAAGGAGGCAAAACTGCTGCGTTGGCACTCGGAGGAGCGCAAGAAGGATGAAATGCTAAGACACCTTGCTGATATTCATCACAGACGGTTATAAACTTAGAACCATCTGTGATATTCATCACAGGCAGTTCTAAGTTTAGAACCGTCTGTGATAACCTCCCTATATATACCCACTGGCTAGGGTTTTCCGTGTGCGCTGCGCAGTTATTCCCGTCGTCGCCTCCGCCTCCCCGAGCCCTCGCCGGCCGCCTCCCCGAGCCCGTCGCCGGCCGCCTCCGTCGAGCCCGTCACCGGTCGCCTCCCCCAAGCCCCTCGTCGAGCCCGTCGCCGTCCGTCTCCCCCGAGCCCCTCGTCGAGCCCGTCGGCGTCCACCTCCCCCAAGCCCCTCATCGAGCCCGTCGCCGGCCGCCTCCCCTGAGTCCCTCGTCGAGCCCCTCGCCGGCCACCTCCCCTCGATTACCGTCTGCATTGTGAGCACTTTTTGTGATGGACTAGGGTTTTGAGTATTGTGAGCAGTTTCTGTGATGGACTAGGGTTTTTGTTATTTGGTACATTGTTTACTGCAGTAGCTTAATTAGTTTGCTATTTGGTACATTGTTTACTACAGTAGCTTAGTTTAATTTGCTATTTGGTACATACTACATTGGTACATTGTTTACTGCAGTTGCTTAGTTTAATTTGCTATTTGGTACATACTACATTGGTACATTGTTTACTGCAGTTGCTTAGTTTAATTTGCTATTTGGTACATACTACATCGGTACGTTGTTTACTGCAGTTGCTTAGTTTAATTTGCTATTTGGTACATACTACATCGGTACGCTGTTTACTGCAGTAGCTTAGTTTAATTTGCTATTTGGTACATACTACATTGGTACATTGTTTACTGCAGTTGCTTAGTTTAATTTGCTATTTGGTACATACTACATTGGTACATTGTTTACTGCAGTTGCTTAGTTTAATTTGCTATTTGGTACATACTACATTGGTACATTGTTTACTACAGTTGCTTAGTTTAATTTGCTATTTGGTACATACTACATTGGTACATTGTTTACTGCAGTTGCTTAGTTTACATTGGTACATATTACATTGCTTGTTGTGTTAGTATATAGTATATAGTATATAGTATAGGCACATAACCCCTCTCTCTGTCACAAGCTTGATATGTACCAAATAACCCCTTGGTTCTTAGTATATAGTATATAGTTTGAGAATGGGAAGGAGCAAAAGAATGTGATTCTACAAAAGGTGAGAGAGAGCCACAAGCTAAAATTGAGTGGCTCTACTATCTTTTCTAAGATTGATTTGCGTAGCGGATATCATCAGATTAGAATGAAACATGGTGATGAGTGGAAGACAGCTTTTAAAACAAAATTTGGATTGTATGAATGGTTAGTGATGCCTTTTGGTTTATCTAATGCTCCTAGTACATTCATGCGATTAATGAACCATGTTTTGAGACACTTCATTGGAAATTTTGTGGTAGTCTATTTTGATGACATTATGATATATAGCCGCTCATTGGAAAAACATGTTGAACACATTAGACAAGTGCTAGAAGTGCTAAGAACTGAAAAATTATATGCTAATCTTGATAAGTGTACCTTTTGCACAAACAAAGTGGTGTTCTTAGGCTATGTTGTTTCAGCTCATAGAATTGAAGTTGATGAATCTAAAATTGAAGCTATTCACAATTGGCCTACTCATGTGAATGTTGTCAAATTCGTAGCTTCCATGGCCTTGCTAGTTTTTATCGCCGCTTTATGAAAGATTTCAGTACCATTGCTGCACCATTAAATGAATTAACAAAAAAAGGAGTCACTTTTGAGTGGGGAGAAAAACAAGACAAAATTTTTGCTGAATTGAAGAAATGTTTGACTGAAGCACCATTGCTTGTTTTACCTGATTTCACTAAAACTTTTGAGATTGAATGTGATGCTAGTGGAATAGGTATTGGTGGTGTTTTGATGCAAGAAAGAAAACCTGTTGCACATTTTAGTGAGAAACTTCATGGTGCACAATTGAATTATCCTGTTTATAACAAAGAATTGTATGCTCTTGTGCGCGAATTAGAGACTTAGCAACATTATCTTTGGCCTAAAGAATTTGTCATTCATTCTGATCATGAAGCTCTGAAATATTTGAAAGGTCAAGCTAAACTGAACCGTAGACATGCTAAGTGGGTTGAATTCATTGAGACTTTTCCATACGTTGTTAAATACAAGAAAGGCAAGGAAAATGTGGTAGCTGATGCATTGTCTAGAAAACATGTGCTTTTCACTCAATTGGAAGTAAAGGTTCCAGGGCTAGAAAGTTTGAAAGATTTATATGCTTCAGATCATGACTTTTCAGCACCATATTCTAATTGCAAAGATGGGAAAGGGTGGAAAAGTTTCATGTTCATGATGGTTTTCTTTTTCGTATGAACAAACTATGTGTTCCAGATTCTTCTGTGCGTTTGCTACTATTGCAGGAGTCTTATGCAGGAGGATTGATGGGTCACTTTGGAAGAGAGAAGACAAACATGATATTGGCCGATCACTTCTATTGGCCAAAGATGAGGCGCGACGTCGAGAGATTTGTTCAAAGATGCATCACATGCCGTAAAGCAAAGTCAAAACTCAATCCACATGATTTGTACACTCCACTTCCAGTTCCTAGTGTTCCTTGGGAAGATATTAACATGGATTTTGTGTTGGGATTACCTAGGACCAAGAGGGGGAGGGATTCAGTCTTTGTTGTTGTGGATCGGTTTTCTAAAATGGCACATTTTATTCCCTGTCATAAGAGCGACGATGCATCGCATGTAGCTAACTTGTTTTTCAGGGAGATTGTGAGGTTGCATGGAATGCCAAGAACTATTGTTTCAGATTGTGACGTCAAGTTCATGAGCTACTTTTGGAAGACTTTGTGGGCCAAGCTTGGGACAAAGTTGTTGTTTTCAACGACTTGTCACCCACAAACAGATGGACAAACGGAGGTAGTAAACCGTACACTCTCAATGCTGCTGCGGACAATGATCAAAAAGAATTTGAAAGAGTGGGAAGATTGTCTACCACATGTTGAATTTGCATTCTACAAATCGGGCGGTGCATTCTACAACTCAATTGTGTCCATTTGAGGTGGTGTATGATTTCAAACCGATCACACCACTTGACTTGATGCCACTTCCATTACAAGAACGTACAAATATGGAGGCTTCTAAGTGTGCTGATTTTGTGAAAAAGCTCCATGAAAAGACTAAAGGGTAATTGAAAAGAAGGTACGTGCTTATGCTTCTAAAGCTAATAAGACTAGAAAGAAAATGCAATTTGAACCAGGAGAAGCGTAAATCAAAATTGATGCCTCGTGGTGATGGTCCTTTTAAATACTTGTCAAGATCAATGACAACGCATACAAGATAGAGCTTCCGGGAGATGATTATGGGGTGAGTACTACTTTTAATGTTGCAGATTTATCACCATTCTTTGGACAAGATGGCACAGAGTCGAGGACGACTCCTTTTCAAGAGGGGGAGGATGATGAGGACATCCCCATTACATATACATCTTCCACTCCAAGATGCATGAGAATATCCAAAAACCAGAGGGGCCAATGACGAGGGCAAGAGCCAAGCGTTTAAACAAACAGGTGCTTTTGTTTCTTAAGGAGTTTCTTTTAATTGATGATGAACTTGGAATACTACCTCATGCTAGTATTTTATGTATACTTAGGTATGACTCATGTGAAGACTTGGGAGAGCAAAAGGGAGGAGCCCAAGGACTTAAACTACAAGTTTTGGATAAGATTTTCAAGCCAAATTCGGACTTCCCATGTGCTCAATCCAATTCAAACTCGGATTCAACTCAGGATTCAATTCAAATTCGGTTCGGGACAGCCTGACAAGCAGTTACTAAAAAGGTCATAACTTTCACAAACGGAGTCCGATTCAGGTGTTCTTGTACTCGTTGGAAAGATAATTTCAAGGGCTACGCAATGGATCTAGTTCCACCTTCAAATGCATCACGGATAAAAAGTTATGACCGAAACAATATGACGGGTGGAAAATATAGTTTCCTTTTTGTGAGAGTTCGTACCTAAAACCATATAGGGTTGAGTTGTACTTGGTTTGGGGACCATATGGACATCCCAAGGTGCTATATAAGCCTTGTATTGGCAGCCTTTAGGGCTCAGACCACCTTTGAGTAAAATCAATCTATTAAAGTTTTCGAGTTTAGCATTGCTGCCGAAATTCCTTAAGGAATTAGGAGTGACTTCTTCAATCAAGATCGTTCAGCCTTTCCGTTGGGAATTAGGTGCACGATAGATCTTCGCTTGGTGGTCGGCGAAATCAACACGAGTGTGTTTTGGCAGATTAAAGAGTGTTCATCCCTTGCATTGGTATTGGAGGATCATTACGATTCATCAAGACTCCCATGAGTATCCATCCTACGTCGAGAAGATCGGGCGACCCCGTATCACATGGGCTACAACCATAGTTTTCAACCACTGGCTACGACCACTGTTGTCAACCACGGGCTATGACCATAGTGTTCGACCACTGGTCACGTTCACCATCTACGACCATTGCCTACGACCACATGCTACGACCATTGTCCTCAACCACTGGCTACGACCACAGCACCTCGACTGCATCTCCAACCACACAAGTCTTCTAGCATCGAGGTCGATTGTAGCTACGACAATCAACCGTCGACCACTGTAGCTACGACCACGAGCTACGATGACATTGTATGACCACGGGCTACAACCATTGGCTACGACCGCAGTGTTCGACCACTGGCTACGACCACTTGCAACGACCACAGGCTATGACCACTATCTTCGACCACTGGCTACGACCATAGTCTTCGACCACTCACTAAAACCATAGTCTTCGACCACTGGCTACGACAACTGTCTTCGACCACTAGCTACAACCATTGTCTTTGACCACTGGCTACGACAACCGTCTTCAATCACTGGCTATGACCACAGGCTACAATCACAAGCTACGACCATGGGCTACAACCACAGGCTACGACCACTGGCTTCGACCACAAGCTACCACCACGGGCTACGACCACAGTGTTCAACCATTGGCTACGATCATAGTGTTCGACCACTGGCTATGACCATGAGCTACGACCACAGGCTATGACCACCGTCTTCGATCATAGGCTACGACCTCGAGCTATGACCACAGGCTATGACCACAGGCTACGACCACGGGCTACAACCACTGGTACGACCACAATGTTCTACCACTAGCTACACACACAGGCTACGACCACGAGCCATGACCATTGGCTACGACCACGAGCTACGACCAATGTCTTCGACCACAGGCTACGACCACGAGTTATGACCACAGGCTACGACCATGAGCCACGACCACTGGCTATGACCATGGGCTACGACCACTGCCTACGACCACCATCTACAACCACTAGCTACGACCACTGGCTTCGACAATAGGCTTTGACCATGGGCTATGACCATAGTGTTCGACCACTGGCTATGACCACGAGCTATGACCGCTGGATACGACCACGGACTACGACCACCATCTTCAACCGCAAGCTATGACCTCGAGTTACGACCACTGGCTATGACCACGGTGTTCAACCACAGGCTACAACCACTGGTACGATCGCAGTGTTCGACCACTGGCTATAGAACAAAAATAATGACATAAAAATTATGTAATGGATGCTTTTTAGATTCATTAGATATGTAGGAAACATCCTCTAGTCTTTGCCTTCATAGGAAACAGAAAACTGAAGTACCACAATTACATTATAAGCAACATCAGAAAGGAAATGAATAGTGCTAAAATGCAAATAACTGAATTCCAAACTCTTAGATAAAATAATTCCATAAGCCAAGCTCCACTTACAAAGCTTCAACATCAGAGAACCTCCCATTCTGCTCCATCTATAAACTCGATTAAAGACTTTAATGGCTACTATCGCTAGCCTCCTTGCCTCCTATCCATCATCCCATGGTCTTCTTGATTCTTCTAGCATAGTAAGTGCAGTAAGTGTTCATCATAATGATAAGCAAATAGTGATAAAAAACTCTACCAAGCGCTCAGAATTAATAGAAACATAAAATTTGATAAAATTCCTCCTATTGCAACGAAAGCAAGTGTTGGTCTGTTTTAACCTTAAGATGAAACAAAAAAAATTCTTCAATAAAATTCATAAGAGGGAAGAGAGGGGAAAGAGTACCTAGTTCGCAGGGTAGGGGAAGGAAATGCCATCGTCAAGGGCATGATGGCCGACTTAGGGAGCAGGGTGGCGTCGGTGTGACTGCAAAGTCCTTGGGATAGCATCATATGGAGGCGGCGACAGTTCCCTGCACAGCCGCTGCTCGGTGAGGTCGATTGTTGCTAACGGGGAGAAGAGAGGAAGGAACCAAAGAAGATTGTCATCGGCACACATCGTTGTCAGCGTCGTCATGTTAACGACGGTGGTGAAGTGACCGGAGTTGAGAAGAGGGCCGGTGGTGATAGAGGTCACTAGATCTAGCGGTGAGGCCATCGACGATTGGGGAAGCTACCTGAGGCATCAGATCGAGCGGAAGAGAGGGGAAAGAGTACTTAGCTCGTAGTGTAGGGGAAGGAAAGGCCACCATCGGGAGGAGGGTGGCGTCGGTGCGACTGCGAGGTCCTTGGGACAGCATCATATGGAGGTGGTGATGGTTCCCTACATAGTTGTGGCGGTTAGTGAGGTCGACTGTGGCTAACGGGGAGAAGAGAGGAAGGAACCAAAGAATATCGTCATCAACGTACATCGTTGTTAGCGTCATCATGTCAACGACGGTGGTGAAGTGACCGAAGCCGAGAAGAGGGCCGGTGGTGACAGAGGTTACCGGATCTAGCGGGAATCTAGCGGAGGCGTCAGATTGAGCGGTGGCACCGCTTGGTCAGAGAGATGAAACAGGGAGAGTGAGAGGGGAAGAGGCGATGTCGAGGTTGAGGAAGAAGAGGGGCGTCGAGGAGGCCGTGGTGGAGAGGGAGACCTTCGGAGGTGGGATATGGGGATGGGAGGGGAGGGGGACGAGGTGTTGGAGGGGCCGTGGATGGGGAGGCGGGGATGAAGAGGAGTGGGAGATCGTAACTGATGCTAGAAGTGGAGGAGAGGGATAGTTGATCGCCAAAGAGAGAGGGGAGGGAAGGAGCGCGAGACAGATGGTGAAGATCTCATTGTTCAGATTAGACGACTATAGAGAGAGGAAGGAGAATGAACCTACTACCACCAACTCAAACTTTTAAGTTATTGAGATACACGAGTGCGTTTCACTAGAAATTTTATAAAATGTGCTAAGGAGCGCAGTGGCGTGCATGCGCGTGTGGTTTACTTGTGTGGTTGTATGAACCTGTTTTCCTTGTAATCATAAAAAAATACAAAAATTGATACTTCAGAGTCCAAAGTTTTGTGATTGTATATTTATGCACAATGGCAGATACAATACTAAAATAGAGTGACTTTGTTACACACATGACACACCGAGCCCAGGTGAAAGTGCAGACGTAGCATAGTGGACATTGGTCAAAACATATGCTTAACTCCCTGTGCTCCAAGCCTCCAGACAACGAGAACCGGTTGCTCAACAACTCTCATGACCACAAAAAACTAGTCACCCAAAAAAATCAGAAATTAGCTAAACACATGGGAATATTTTGTTGCAAGTTAAGTTGCAGTGCAGCTAGTCGTCGATGCGATAGGTGGCACGGTTATTTATGCTCAGCCCATCACTAAAATAACTTAGAACTTGCAGCATCCAACAATTGCTACATCACGCACTTGTTGTTATCAACCTCGCCAAGAACGATGATTAACCTGATCATGAAGATCAATTACTGCAAGCAATCGAAGAAGTAAGAATTCATGTAAAGAGCAATCTGAAAATCGACTTGGACTTGATGTGTAGGTCAGCTTCCCTTTAGGTGGACCTCAACTACGAGCACGTAGTATTGATGCAATCCTCCTTGTATATATGCACAATATACATTTTCATCAATACGTAGCATCATATCCTCATTTAAAATAAATTGAAGCTGGAGAAACAAATTAACCTTTTGTTCAACCTTGGTAGCCATGGTCGTATGCGTTGTGGTATGGTCACATCATTCTCCCCTTGTTGGCAAAAAACCGTCCTCTATTTTAACAGATATGTAATCTCATGTATTCCATGATCTTGGTCATAAATCTTGGTACATAACAATGAACGCAACGAACTCTTATTATGCAATATCACGAGTTCTTCATCAAACAAAAATAAAACCTTTTTGAAACAAGTGTACCTGATTGGAAGTATTCTCACTAGATGGTGTTGAAACTATGTATGTATGTGTCTCGTCATGCTTCCCTTCTCATGTGTTGAAGGAGTTGTCCATCGGTGTTGGAATTGCCGCTCAACCGACGAATCCTATCCTCATACGCCTTCAGCTGCCCTATGGCCTCCTCGAATGGCATCGACTCCAGGTCGGAGTACTGCTTGATTGAGGTGACCATCGGGAGGAATTTGTTGGTTGCTGAGTCGAGGAGCTTCTTTACGAGTACTGGATCCTCCAAGGTTGAGCCAAGCGCACTGTACTTGCTTGCCATCCCGCTTAGCTTTCCAGCAAAATCATTGATGGACTCTCCCTCCTTCATGTGCAGTGCCGTAAACTCATTCTGAAGTGTTCAGCCCCGAGATATCTGGTCTTCAGAGAATCCCATACCTCCTTGGCTATTTTCTTCTTGGCGACCTACAGAAGAATGTCTTCAGGTATGGCTTAGAAGATGAAAGCCCACGCCGACTTATCCTTCTTCGCCTCCATGACCACTCCGGCTGTCAGTTCAATAGCCTCCCAAATCCCCTGGGCATCCATCAGTGCCTCCATCTTGATCGCTTACATGGTGTAGTTGGAGGATGTCATCATCGGATAGTGAAAGGGCGTGCCGCCGCTCTCCTTCACTGCCTACTGCACACTGGTTGCCATCAACTTGAGCCGTATGTATTTGGGCATGCATGATGCTCTGATACCAAGTGTTAGGAAAACACCTGAGGATCAACACACCCAAATCACCTGAGAGTACTCTATTGTCAAATGAGGAACAAAGCAGAACCAAGATGAGAGGAAGCAAGAACAATGTCGTATGAGGTGGAGAGTGTTTGGGGCAATTTTTTTGTATTCTCTTTCTTCTCTTCTTTCAACTTACCACGCGACTCAATTTACAGAGTCCTTTTATATACCTGACAGACTGAGGTCGGGTACTCTGGCCTCAACAACCCTGCCACCTGCCCATACCGGGTAGTTAGCCGACCAAGGTATGGCCTGCGTCATCTATGACCACCCATGCTAATGCTTGCTACAGTGTTTGGCCGCACAACCATGACCACGTCGAATAGTCGATTGGATAAGACTGCTAACAAACAAGCTAAGACTGAGTTGTTCGCATCCTCCCATCGCAGTCGGATGAGTGACGCATGGCCAAGGAATAGATCTCGAGCATCGGATGAAAGAGAAGGAGAATAAGTGAAGGTGGATGGTTGAGATTAGATCGGACAACGGTAGATTAAATGCAAGCCGTTGGCTAAAAAATGAAGGGGTAAATGGATGAGAGCAGCTAAGATTAAATCGGGTGCGGAAGATTGGATCTGGGTGTGACACATGTCAGCGCAAGAAGGAGAGAAGGTTTTAAAATTCCTTTTTAATTTTCAAATATACTAGGATGCTTTAAAACACTTTAGAAAATAGCATATAGAGTCTAAACATTCTAGAAAATAGCATATAGAGCCAAAGAACACTTGATTTTATTTTAAATTAAATTATTGTTTTTTCTAACAATTTTGAAATAAACAGCTAGGCTGTTACACCCTTATCTTTCTTTGATTGTGACCTTACAATCACATTCACTTAGGTGAATTCTTCTAGGAATCCTGTAGGAAGATTCCTGAAGTCATATAGACATTGAATTCATTAAGAGCTAATGCTCAACCTTCCATACAGAAAGAGAACTGTAGCTAATGGGACCCGTTAAGTGTGTTTTCTAATCTCACACAGTTTGTTGTCCTAAAGCCTTGTTCACAGGATCTCCGATCTTCTAGGATAGGTTACCACCATTGTGAGCCTTTACATGGGTATGAGCCCCATTTCCTTAGACGCTGCAAGGATGGCCTTCTGTGCCAACCCTTTGGTGAAAGGATCTGCCAAGTTTCTTTCAGACTAAATGTATTATATAGAAATGATACCCGTCTCTCTGGCATGCCTTATCGATTTAAGTAGCCTTTTTATGTGTTTTGGGGACTTCATATTGTCCTTCCTACTCTTCGTCTTAACCAGAACGGTTTGGTTATCGCAGTATGACCAATATGGCTGGAATAGGTTTTCCATCACAGGTAGGTCAGAGAGGAGTTCTCTAATCCATTCTGCCTCTACAGCCACTGAATCAAGTTCTACTTACTTAGCCTCCATGGTGGACCATGTAAGGATAGTCTATTTTGAAGACTTCCACGAAACGACCCACCTGCTAGAGTGAATATATAGCCACTCGTAGCCTTCATGTCATCCGAGTCACTGATCCAGTTAGAATCACTAAATCCTTCCAAGACTACCAGGTGGCTAGAATAATATATTCCCAAATTTGATGTCCCCTTCAAGTACCTGAGTACTCTTTCCAGTGCTATTCAATGATCATATCCTAGATTGGACGTATAACGACTCAATCTGCTTATAGCATATGAGATGTCTGGCCTCGTTGCACTAGTTAGGTACATCAAGAATCCTATTATTTGATAATATTTAAGATGATCCTTCCCATGCCCAGTGTTCTTATGTAGCTTTACATTTGGATCATAGGGAATGGCTGCTGGCTTACAGTCCATAAACCCAAATCTGGTTAGGGCCTTATCCACATATTGGGATTGTGAAAGAGTAATCCCATTCTCACCCATTATAAGCTTGATGTTTAAGATAACATCAGCCTCACCTAGATCTTTCATATCAAAATTCTGGAAAAGGAAAGACTTTGTTCTATTGATCACATCCATGTTGGTCCCAAAACGCAATATGTCATCTACATAAAGGTATATAATGACACCTTCGCCCCTGCTAAACTGATAGTAGACACATTTATTGGCTTCGTTCACACAAAAGCCGACCAAGGTCATCATACTATCAAATTTCTCATGCCATTTCTTGGGAGCTTTCTTTAGGCCATACAAGGATTTAATCAATCGACATACTTTCTTTTCTTGCCCTTCAACCACAAGACCTTCAGGCTATTGCATATAAATCTCCTCATCCAACTCTCCATTTAGGAAAGTGGTCTTTACATCTATTTGATGTACTTGGAGTTTGTATGCAGTAGCTAGTGCTAAGAGCACTCGAATTGTGGGTAAACAAGCCATAGGAGAGTATGTATCAAAGTTGTCTTCTGCTTCTTTCTGCGTGAAACCTTTAGCCACCAAGCGGGCCTTGTACTTTTCTATAGTACCATCAGGTCTACGCTTTCTTTTAAAGATCCATTTACAACCTACTGGCTTACAACTAGGTGGAAGATCAGTAATCTCCCAAGTTCCATTAGCTATGATGGAGTCCATCTCGCTACAGACTGTCTCCTTCCAGTAATCCATATCCAGGGATGTGTATGCCTCTAAAAGGGTTCGTGGTTCATCATCCATGACATAGGTGACAAAATCATCGTCAAGTGACTTTTCAGTCCTCTGCCTCCTACTCCTCCTCAACTCCAACTCTGGAGCGGTGTTATCCACACTAGGAAGAATAGAGTGTTCATATGAACCAGAATGGTCAATGACTTCATTGGGTCTCATAAGAAACACATGCTCAAAAGAATGTCGCATCACGAGACTCCATCACTATATTTGTAGCGATGTCATTCACCTCGCATTTGACCACTAGGAATCTATAAGCCGTGCTATTTGTAGCATATCCTAGAAAGACACAATCAACGGTCTTAGGACCAAGCTTCATTTTCTTCGGTAACGGCACATGCACTTTTGCAAAGCATCCCCACGTACGAAGAAATGATAAGTTGGGTTTCCTCCCCTTTCATCCTTTATAGGGTGTTTCCTCCTGATTTCGAGGTGGAACCCTATTCAGGATATAATTAGCTGTGAGAACTGCTTCACCCCACCAATAGTTCGACATACCTGAGCTCTGAAGCATGGCGTTAACCAAGTCACAAAGAGTTCAGTTCTTTCTTTCGGCTATTCCATTAGACTAGGGTGGGTATGGTGGAGTAATTTCATGGATTATTCCACTTCACAGAATTGAGAGAATTCATGTGAGATGTATTCACCGCCTTGGTCCGATCTTAACCGTTTGATTTTCTTTTCTAGTTGATTTTCAACTTCAGCTTTATAGACTTTAAAATGTTCAAGTGCTTCATCTTTCGACTAAAGTAAATAAATGTTGCAATACTTAATCGCATTATCTATAAGAGTTAAAAAAGTATCATTAGCCACTTTTTAGTTACTATTCCATTCATCTCACTAAGATCAGAATGAATTAGTTCAAGTGGAGAGGTGCTTCGCCCTTCAACGCTATGAAAAGGTTTTTGGGGCTGCTTTGCTTGCACACACACTTCGCACTTCAAACACTTCTCATAATTATAGCTTGGAATTAAACTCATTTTGCTCAACCTCATAATGGCTTCAAAATTAACATGACACAACTATGAATGCCAATATCATGAATTTTATTGCAATGGGAAACATTATAAATGTTTACATTATTGAGATCAAGAATGGATAAGTGAAACATGCCTCCGCTATCATAGCCTTTGCCAACAAAACTACCAAATTTGGTCAATACGACCTTATTGGACTCAAATAAAAGCTTTATTCCCTGCCTACACAGCATCG
The DNA here is from genome assembly GCA_036346575.1 of Dendrocalamus sinicus. Taxonomy (NCBI): domain Eukaryota; kingdom Viridiplantae; phylum Streptophyta; class Magnoliopsida; order Poales; family Poaceae; genus Dendrocalamus; species Dendrocalamus sinicus. Next base: position 18,979,649 of record CM070664.1, read on the forward strand.
ACTCACTCAGGACATTGCGAGTCATCGTAGGCACATACAGTATGTCTTTGAGGATGAGTGTTTTAAGGCCTGAGGTAGATACTCTTCCGAACTGGAGCTAGCCAGTGCGACATTCACTTCAGCCTTGTGGCCTTTATGCTGACCAGGGGAAGGACCCCCTCCCTTTGCGATTGTGGCAGTGATTGGCCTTATGGCCAGCCTCCCCACAAACAAAGTAGATGATGTCCTCCTTGTTCTTCTTCATTTTCTTTGGTTGGAGCTTGACTTGGGGCTGATTCTTGAATTTTAGTTTCCTAGAGCCTCCAATTCTCTTGATGTCCACCTGATGAGCTTGGACTTGAGCCCTTCCTGTGCCGTCACTAGCTCTGGCATGCTCTTCAACATTGATAGCAGCTGACAACTCATTGAGTTCAAGTGATCCTTTATATGTCTATGAGCGGTCATGAAGTCATGCCATGAAGGCTATAACTTAGTCAGGATGACATTTACTTGGAACTTCTCTAGCACGATGCAGTCATGCCGAGTTAAGTCACATACATGGAGTTGTAGCTCGTGGAGCCGCTCCATCACCGACCACCCCTCTACCATCTATAGTTCAAGTAATTAGTAGTTATGAATGAATCATTCCCGTTATCCCCATCAGAATACTTCTCATCAAGTTCGTCCCAGAGTTGTTTGGCGTCTTTAAAGGTCACGTACACGTCGAACAGCCGCTTGGATAAGATTGCTAACAAACGAGCTAAGACTGAGTTGTTTGCATCCTCCCATCACATCATTTCAGGAATTTCCAATGGAAACATTGGATGATTCAAAATGACCCAAAAGGGTTTGAGATCAGTTAGCCATAACTTCGTTTTAGCTTGCCAATGCTTAAAGTTGACACCGTCAAACACTTCTGGCTTAACGACATCGGACAATGAAGCCATTTCTTTAATAATTGGTTTTTCTGGATTGTTGGAAATAGTGCAGTATAAGCATATATTTGTAATTAATTCCAGCAAAATGATAAATACACAAGCATGACATAAATGGCATAGAAATGACTTAATCAACATATAAACTTATGAACTTTTTAAGTCATTGAAATACAAACATATGCCCAACGTAAATGCCATGTGAAAGTTCAAGATTAGCATAATCATTTGTAAACAATTGCAATGAAATACTAATCTCAACAAAAGCATAACATATATGAACAAATTCATCATGTTATCAATGAGTTGTATTTTATTAGTTGCTCTCAGAAGGCTAGTTGCACAAGATTCAATCTTGGCCCTCTCCGCCATGACAAATACAATCTTAATTATATATGTTTTCTTATAAATTCAATCTTGAGTTAAACCAAAGTTTGCTATAAAGAAACTACCAGATCAATAATATAACTTACTGCACATATCAATCTAACTAGACAGGAACCGAATGGCCTAGCACACCTGATGACCAGCTACAGTGACCGAACAGAGGATCACACAACACAGAACCAAAGAACAACAAGTAATACACAAGGATATCAATGATCAGGGTATGAATAATAACAATTCAGCCTCTAGCTCAAGATCAAATCTATACATAAAATCATATATAATTTTAGTTTATGTCATTTCATCACTGAGCAATCAGCCGACAAATCTTCTTTGCAATTTTCCAACTAGTGAGAATAACAGATATGTGAAGTAGATCGTGAAATTGTAAAGAACCAATAGCCAGTATACTCACAACAGCGGCGATACTTGAAATCACCGTGAAGAAACCAAAAGAGGCAAGGCACACACACAGTGCTGTCCCAGAAAACCAAGCACCCTACTATGTTGAGCATGGAGAGGAAGGCAATCGGAGATACAATGCACACTTCCACCTCGCTAGAACCGAGGTAGAAGCCGAGGGTCAGGTGGATGCCGCACAAGACCAACGAGAGCTCTGGCCGAGAATGCTCGTAAACACCAAGAACAAGTCATAAATCTCTCTCAAATACTCAGCACAATTCCAAGCCAAATCTACCTCTAGAGGTAAACCCCACACCTTTCCTCTTGGTCAGATCCAAACAAAAGGCTCAAGGAAACTACATGGGGAAAACCCTAGAACGGTGATTTGAGCTCCTCAACCAACAGCAAAAGGAAGGAACCCAGCTGGTGGCTCTCAAGACTCAAGATTGAAGATCTATTAAGGGAGATTTGAGTTCAAAGGAAGGAGAGAACTCACTGCTGCCTCTTCACCAAAGGAGTGGGGAGACGCCATATATAGGGGAGCGGGCGGAGGCTGGTAGGCTGTAGCCATGGTTGGCGCGAAGCGCCCACACCAGTGACGCCTCCATCGCCGCCGCCGCCGCCACTGCCGCTTGACTCGGCCGTCCCCGGGCGAAGCGGTTGAAGTCACCCCGCGCTGCACGTGAGAAGCCAAGCGCACGCACATGGGAGGAGATGTAGTCTCCTCCCCTTATCTCTTCATCCGGCCCACTGACAAGTGGGTCCCCCCTTTGTCCATTTTTTTCTTTTCTTTCTCTTCAAATTGGGAAATTACCGAAATATCCTCAGGGGTTCAACAATACCAAGATGTCATCGTTGCATATCATCAGTGCCCTGTGTGTTTAATGTTATTAAATAAGGTCAAAGCTTGGGAGATTGATACTGCTGCGGAGCTCATATTCGCAGATGTTTATATAGTTTCAACCCATTTACAACAGTCGAAAGATAAAGAATATGCAGAGAAACAATTCTATTTAATCTAACCCTTCTCTGTCATGCTTTCAGAACAAGAAAAGGTGAATTTTAGAGAAATGCAAAGCTACAATTTCTGTGGTAAGCGTGCCATCCGATGATGCATTGTCCTTATATTTGTATGAACATGTATTGCAGATAGAGTATTACTAGCTAGGCATAGGTTAGACTTAAGAATTTTTTTATGAATAATCTATTTTTTATTTGAAACAACAGAAATATACCCCACGTTAACATTTTTTACAGAAATAGGCTCTAGTCGCCTAACCGTCGGGCGACTAGAGCCTATCACCCAACGGCCAGGCGACAACGAAGTCGTCTACAAGCCATTGGGGACAGGTTCCAGTCGCCCGAGCGTTGGGCAACTGGAGCCTATTGCCCTGTGGCTGGGCGACTGCAAACAAGATTCACTCCAGCTTAATCCATTTTGTGAATTTTGTAGATTATGACTGGGAGATAATTGGTTGGTTCGTAATAGGAGTTTATAATCGTTTTATATTTTTGTAGCGTAAAAAAATCGTGAAACTTTTTTTAAGAACGATTGAACTTAGAACAATCGGTAAGTATGAGGGCAAGTTATATTGTGATGTTACCGGGAATTCATACACGGAGGAAAATCGGTGTGTTAATAATGTTGGATGACTTGCTATGGGAATAATTGAACGCAAAAAGACGAAGAAATAGGCTTGTCTAAATTAAAATTGACTTCATAATACAGTTGGGAGTAACATGCTGCGTAGGGTTTGATTACATGCATAACATAGAGCACCATGTGTGACTAACCAACCCAACTGCTCGTACGACCTACTGCGTGGACTGGGGCCATTTTCCCTTCCTTGCGAGCTCGGCGTTGAACTCCTCGGTGGCCTCTTTTGCCTTGGTCACCATTTTCATCTTTTTCTCACGCTCTCTCGTGAGCCTCCCGCTTCCTATGCGTGCAAGCCTCAAGATGAGCTTTCGTCTCGCATTGTATATGCAGTGTTTGCTCGTCCTTGCAGCTCTCCTCCTCCTAGATTTCAAAGGACCTTGCGACGTTCCACTCCGCGAAGTCGAGGGCCCACTGGTCCTCTGGGTGGATCTCAAGATCGATCCATTTACGGTATCCACATAGAGGTTCTAGGGACTGCGAATACAGGGGAGAGTTTGTTAGTGTGTACTTTGAAGGGGAAAAAGTTGGGGGAAAACGGTGCACCTGGTCCTTACCGGCTGTCGATAGGTCACAGTGTCTAGACAGTGGTCAGGATAGTCATTGCAGTAATTTGCGCAACCCAGTAACGCATACCTAGACTGAGGTAGTGCCAAGACTTAAAGAACTTGCATGGGTAACTACACCAACAAAGGGGGCATCTCCTCCTCTGGTGGGTGTTGCGGTGAACACTCTGTAGGAATGTTTAGGATGGGGTTGTGGCTATGGGTCGCGTCACTGCAGGGAGCTGACCTCGTAGCATGCTAGGCTTGTTATGCCCGAGCCACAGTAGCCCTTGCTTTCTCATCGCGGGTGGCAGCTGACCGTGCTGGGTCACAGGTCTCCTCCCATTGCTTCATCATCTTGTCCCATTGCTTTTTCTGCCTCTTGTCCATCCCGGTATGGTGAAGGAAGTGTTGGTGTAGTGTGGGGTTTACTTCTGTAGTGTTCTCTAAGAAATCTCTTGGATCTCCCTTTACAGGGCCCATTGTGGCCTTCTCGGTACATGAAGATGGCCGTGTAGTCATGTCACTGAGCATAGGTACGAAGTGTTGTATGCTAGGCACGCAAAACTGCGCAGTCAGGTCATCAGACTGTGAAAGGCTGCACCGTTTAGTCTTATCGCAGCACAAAGTTGGGCCATGTGGTCTTGTCGCTACGCAAAGGTATCTTGTTTGGTCTTCTCACTGTGCAAAGCTGGCCCGTGTGGTCTTCTCACTGCTATAAGCTAGTGGTGTAGTCTTATCAGTGCTTAAAGCTGGTGCGTGTGGTCTTCTCACTACTCAAAGCTGGCCCGTGCTTTTCATTTCACTGCAAAAAGCTAGGCCGTCATGTCATGTCACTGAGGAAAGCTGGACCTTCCACTCGAATGGAAGGAGGACTTCAGCGTTACGTACCGCTTGTTGCCAAATAGGCGCACTCAGCTAGTGTGCCAAAATGCAAACACATGCAGGATGCGGTGGTTAGGTGGAAGAAGGCCATACAGATGGTGGGCGATGTTTCTTTCTATGCCCATACTCTGGGATACAAGTAGGAACTTGTCTATTTTGTAGTAATACTAATAGAGTTTTGATGTTAATGTTCCTTTCTAGCAGATGGATAAATGTGACTTCGCGAGATGGATTGATCCTCCCCATGACCGATATGTTGCGAAGTACGTGTATACATTGTGGGAGCGGATCGCTGATTGGAGGCATGAATTGAAAGTTTTGAAGAGCAAAAAGATGACCTCCATTAGCAGATGGAGCATGAGAGGGGCAACAAGGAGGTCATTAACATAGGGAGTTCGTATGACCCAACATGCTGCTGCGCGAACCCTAGTTGTATATGTACTTGCCACTACAACGATGACCAGCCACGTCTAAGGCGGCCTCCTCAGTACTACTCTATGTGGGTACCACGAGGCTCCTTCCACCTTTAGACAATGATGTGTATGGTTATACCGTTGTACTTTGGCTTGTTGTTCAAAATATTTTTCAATTTCGTTAAGCATGTAATCGAATGGTTCATACATTGCTGCAGTTGCCATCAATACAGTTCACTTTTTGTTCGATGCAGGTATCAACAAGGTAAGAAGTAAAACTAAGCTCGACATGATATTGTAAACATCACTACATAAACAAGAAATGTAAGTAGTGCATGAACAAAAAATATACAGTCAGCACTAACGACCCCAACAGCATCCCCAACCGCCCTCCATCGCCACCCTGGCCCCCTCTGTCTCCGCATCCGTGTCCTCCCATACGGCCCCGCTTGGCCGTCCTCCTTTGTGCCGGGTGATGACGTTACACCCTAATAACGAAAGATGATCAGGACACCGTCACACACACCACTGAGCTAGTGGAGTTGACTGCACCGCCGCCTATGTGGGTACCAGTGCACCGGTGAGGGCACTCCGGGATAGTACCTCCAGTGGTATGGCTCGAGCTACAGAGCCCGACGCCTGACCGGGCCAGTCCAAAAAGTATTGGTCCGGGTCGTCTGGGCCCGGGGAGACCCCCTATCCCTGATCGAGAAAGACAACACCTGCAACACAAATATCGTTAATTCATGAGATAAAGCATTGGGATAAAATTGACAAGACACGAAGCATACCCTCAGTTGGCGCCATTGTGTCTGGAGGGATGTACGGCACGGAGTACGCCCCTGCGTGGGAAAGCCGAAGATGTACGGATGATGTGCAAACACCTGCCCTGGCGGCGTACGAGGCCGTCCCCAGGCGGACCCCCAGCCTCGCTAAGCTGAGGTGGTGTAGGACGTGCCCATGTAGACCCCCCGGTGGTGCCATGCCGGTCGGGACGAACTGTCTGTGCAACGGGCGTGGGCATGTAGACCTTCGGTAGCCTCGTGCAAGACAACAGGCCTACCACATGTCTACCACAGGCCTGCACATGATGCCAGGCGTTCACGGACTCCTCCTATGTGACCTCTGCACCACTGGCAAGCCTATCTCCCATGTTGCGAGCCTCCCTCCAAATCACAGCACCGACGTCAGCCTGTAAGAAAAACACAAAATAGTCAATCATCTTAGTGACATTCACATTAGGGAATTTTTAAAAATTACAAGTAACATACCATGATGTGAGCGTCCCGTACAAGGTGCGCGGGGTACGTGCCTGTCAATGCGGCGACATGTGTTGTGGGCTGGTCAACAACATGTACATGACTGGTACGTGTCTAAGGCTGGTACCAACGCAGGTACTCCGTGTAGTCCCTATTGTCGTGGGGTGCTCCTCCTCCACGTAATCATCAGTGCGCCCTCCCACTGCGTAGTCCACCCCTCCATCTTCGTCGTCCAATCCGTGCCACATTTTATTCCCTTTCTAGAGTGCCTACTTACAGGACCATTTCGTTAGTACTTATCAAACGAATAGTAAATACAAGGAGATTTATGAGAGGCGGTCACTAACACGTGGACGCTCTATGGCACCGGTGTTTCGACTGGTACCAGAACCACCTGACGTAGGCCAAACTATCGCATCACTCTATGGCGCGTAGTCCTCGATGAAGATGTCGTACACGAGCTTCCGACGCATCAGCCAAAAACCCCGGTCATGCCATGTAACATCCCAATTAGGGAGCTAGTGTAATTTCAAAAATTTTAAAATCTTTTAATCATTTCTCCTGTCTTTCTCCAAAATTTTTGGCGTTATTCAAATGTCTCGGTTTGATGTCTTGCCAAAGAGCCCGATTAATAAAAATCAAACTAAGGAAATCCAAAACTCCTTAAGAGTATTAGATTCAAATTTTAAAATTTAAATCTGGTTATTCAAAGACCAAGAATAGAAGTTGAAAATCAATATAAAATCTTCCCATCCAATTTGTATATCTGGAAAATTAAATTTGGAAAATTAAGAATTATTTCTCAAAAGTCGAACCATCTTGAAATTAAAATGTTGAGTCCAAAATTTGAACAAAGCTTCCAAATTCAAAATCTAATTGCAAATCTAAAATCAAAAACTTCTAAAAATCACCAAAGTCTCTCTTGGGTTTGGCCCATTTTCTTTTCCAGCCCGCTGTTTTTTTCTTTCTTTCTTCTTTTCCCGGCCCATTCGGCCCGCCCCCCTTTTCCCTGGCCGCTCGCTGGCTCGGCCGCCTGCTTTCTTCTTCCCCCTCCCCTATTCTTTTGACTTGCCGCCCGCACCAGCACTCCGGCTGCGCCACCCTCCGGACCAGGCCACCCAGCTACAGCCGCGTCGCTCTCCGCCCCTAGTTCCGCCCGCGCCGCCCCCGGTTTCGCAAGACCCCGCCCCTGGTTTCCCTGACGCCCATACCGACAGTACACCGATGCCCATGCCGACGTACGCCTCGCCATGCCGCCGGACGCGCCGCCCATGCTGGCACTGCTCCCCTCCCTCACCTATAAGTAGCCCTAGCTCGCCTCCTCTTCCTTCTCCCCCATTTGAGCTCGTTCGAGCTGCCTGAGCCCACGCCGGCCACCGCCCTTTCGCGCCGATTCCGCCGCTTCGGCCCTCCTCTCCACGAGCCGAGCCCGTCGCGGTGTACTCCCTGCCACCCGCCGCCTCCGACAGAACCGCTGCCCGAGCACGCCGCGCCAGCTTCTTCCCCCTTTCCGGCCAGCCACCGCCATTCCCGTCGCCGCCTCCCCCTCGGTCGACCCCGGGCCGATTCCACGAGGCGGGAGCATCTCCCCGGTGCCCCGAAGCTCCTCTGACCATCGGCCGGCGCCCTCCGCCACCCGAGCCCTCCGGCCACGGCGACCCAACCGCGCCGCCACTCGTGCTCGTCGCCGGCACAACTCAGCCTCCCGCCGGTCATCTCGACCACTCTGGTAAGCTCTCGTACCCCCACTTAAGCTCATGCACGCCCCCATCTCTTTCGTTCTCACTTCCGGCCACCGGCGCCCGATTTCCCCTCACCGCCGGCCGCATAGAACCGCTGCCAGCTCGTCAGGGTGCCTCCCCGGCCGAAGCCACCACCTCCCGGAGCCTCCTCGTCGCTTGGGGGTTTCGTTTCGCCGATCTCCGGCGCCTCCCCGGTCGCCCTTCGCCGGCGCCACCGTCCCCTCCCCCGGGCCACGCGCCTCCCCTGCGACTCCCCTGTTTTCCCGTTGGGTGGAACCGCAGCTCTCGTCTCTCACGGTCTGCCTCCCTTCTGACGTGAGGGCTTGGCTAGTAGGCGCCCCCAAATTCTTGCATGCATGTCCCAGTACTCTTGCCATATGACTAACTTATAAATTTACAATGGAAAGGATTGATGCAATTGAACTAAAACTTAACATGGGATAACTATATGCCAATTAAGGTTAATAGATTAATCCCCATGTAAAACTAAGACAAGATCATACATGGTCTATTTTCAGATGACAAGAAAATCGACATGGATTAAAGGGGTGTTGCTGTTAAAATCTAATTTGTGAAACTAATTAAAGGATCCTCTTTTATACATCAAAAGTGCTAGAACTTTAATCCTAATAATTAAAGTCGCATATTTGAAGCTTATTGCAGACAATTTCGATGCTTTCAAATTTTACTCTAGAAACTCGAATAATGACTTTAACCCTATCTAGAGTGATCGAGATGCTATCTTTCATCCGCCAATCTAAATCTATTTATGCAAACTCAATAAATCAATTTAACAAGATTTTGCCACATAAAATATTGACCATAAATTGCCCATCTCTAAGATCATGTCATCTCTCTTATTATTGCTTAAAATAATCTTTGGCAAGCCACATAAAATATCAAGTGTGGTTTACTCATCTGAAATCATGGAAGCTATCTTTTTACAAAGTGCTTAAAATATTTGTAGTAAAGATTTCAACATTTATCCTAAATACTAAGATTTAGAATAACAGATGTTTACGGTTAAGAACTCTTGAACAAGAAAGAGCCATCGTTAATTTTCATCTCACACCCAAATCTCTAATCATTATCTCAGGATCTAAACCTAATGGTTGAGAATAATTACCAATGAAAGAAATAGATTTATCAAGAAGATCCCTATCGATTCATAACACCCCTCTCCAGCAAATCACAATCGACGACCATTTCTAATAACCTTGTTGATTAAGCAGAATAATCAACCTTATAAATTGGGCTAAAATGACCAACTCCATAGTTCAATAAAACTATTAAAAGATGGGTTCATTAAGTTGGCAGTCGCAATCTCAAATTAGTATTGCCACATGAAATATCGAAGTTACACCGAGTAATTAAAATTATACTCATCTCCTGTAAAGCTTCCACATCCTAATATTACGAAGTTCTATTCCTCTTTACTATCTTCGCTAACCCTTTTTTATCGTCCGTAAGTCTTGCCTGACTCACGGGACTTCCTTGATAAATATAAAGTAATAAAGAGAAAGTCACCAAATAAAAGATCGAGCCTCGCCCTTCCCCAAATGGCTGTGGTTGGCCACCTTCTTTCCCAAGGCAGGTAATTCCTGTAAAATACTCCTTCATCTCGAATCCCTTCTTATCTTAATTTTTCCCTCACGGTAAAGCTATTCCGCCACCTCATTCCTTCGCCCAATTCATCCTTCGCTGTGCTTACGGCACACTAACCCGAATCATCCTTCTATTCTCAAATCGTAATAAATGTATAATTTAAATTAACTTGGGCATTTAAAGTGTTTGGATTTATTTGGTCTTTCTTTTCCTTGCCGCGTATTAGAACCTGAAGACTCAACAGGACGACGGATTCGAGCAAGACCAAGACTCGGGTAAAAGCAAGGACTAGTAAAATTAAGATCAATGACTGAGAAGGCTTTGAATTAGAGCAATCAAGGCCATGGTACACCAAGCAAGGCAAGTCATCACTTTGATCATATTGATCCTACATTTTATGCAAAAAAAATTATGTTCTTTTAAACTATCGACTTGCATGCTTAATTTATTATGCAAATATATGTCAAAGCTTAAGGTAGCTACATGCCCACTTGATGTTGTATTAAATTTATTATGCCATCCCTTGATACTTGAATTACCTGATCCTTGTCACCATAGAAATTAATGATAATCTTACTAGCTATAAGTCATATTAAATGCCATGCTAGTCGTGTCAAAGTCCAGGGCGCTAGTCGCCCTGATCATCAATCTTCAAAAATATAAGAACTTGTTTTGGGGCAGTCACGAGATGTACGTGGCTGAATACTTTGTGATTATTTATTTTTATACTTCTCCAAAACCCTAAAAACCTGCTATACCTGTTCGGGCGGTTGGTGAGAGTGGATGGTGCTGATGTCGCACGAGAACCTGAGGTTTGTGGAAAGAACCGCCCGGACGAATTAAGGACTGAATCTTGTGACGACCTCCTTGTGTAAAACAGTGCAACCACAAGTCTATGTGGGTACGACCTAGCTGATTAACTTGCAAAGGTTTAGTTTAGATATCATCACGGAAGATGGGTGCCAGAGCACTGGTTTACTCATACGGCGCAAGAGGGGGCTTCTGACTGTGGTGGATGTAGCCCTTCAGCGGTGAAACCTCAGCGGGGTGGTATCTAGCTAAATCGGAGTAAGGTAAAGGCTTTGTGATAAACCATCTGGGTCTCATGCCTAAGGAAGCATGTTGGCTATTAAGATGACTTATCTCTTGTGGTGAAAGTGTACAACCTCTGCAGAGTGTAAAACTGTTCGAGCAGTCGTGCCCACGGTCAAGGGCGGACACGGGAACTTACTCGAGTTAGTTCTATTTCAAAAACCTTTATGGGTGGGACAGAAACCTATCAGAGGGATGTACTCTGACTTTGAATTTTTCCTGGAGGGACGTACTCCAGCGTGGTTGATAATATGGAAGTGGCATAATGATCAAAAGCTAGCATAGGTGGATGGAACCATGTAATCGGTGGATGGAACCTACACCACTATAAATATTGCACAATTCCAAACTCTTTAAAGCATGTTATAAATTGCCAAGTCATAGGAATTTTAATTATGATTATTGCAAATGTCGCACTAAGCAAATAAAAGAACCTCAGGCCTCCTTTGACAACCTTGCATCTATTATTATTGCATCCTGTGTGGTGGCTTGCTGAGTATCATCGTACTCATTCTGGCTTAACTGCCATCATTCAGTCAGAAAGGAAATAAAGTCAAGCCCTGCGATGCCTAAAACGGGTCGATAGAGCTGGAAGACGATGAGGCCATGGACTAGGTCACGAACCCCAGTTGGCTGCCTGTGGGCAAGTCCTGCGGGTCCCACCTGTGTGAAGTTTCCGCTGCTGCAATTTATCATTTTCGGCCTAATCGGCCCATGAGTAAGTATTATCAGATATTTACGCTTCCGCATGGTATGTTTTTGATATACAGTAATGTATCTGTGGGCACTATCTACTGATCCAGGGAATAGTGCGGTGGAATCACAGAGGATCTGGGTTTGCTAACCCGAGGTCTGACATGCCAGTAGAGCATGGACAACCCGTTAGGAGCACAGTCCTACAGTGCCATAGGTGAGTACAGCTCCCAGCGCACGTTGTCAGCTGTGAGGTAGTCGAACTGCTCCACAAAGGGCAGATACGCACGCGTGACCTGGATGTGTGTGAACTGTACCTACAAGGAACAACAGCTGTTACGTACGACCATCATTAATACGAAGGAAATAGCTGATTGTCATATTACTTACTCGTTGATGACACCAGAAAGAACCCATCGTAGGCCGATCTACGTCTCCCCCAGGGTACATATCTACCACGTACGAACTCATGCCTTTAGCATGGGTCGTCCAAGGCTGAAGCGCTCGATGACCACAGCTGCAGTAGCAGTGGACACCCCGCGAGGACCGAGTTCACCTTGGTCCTTGCGCACATGTCGCACAAGCCACGATAGGTCATGGCAAGTGTAGCCAAACCCTAGCTGACCTAGGGGGCCTCACCGTCGACGATCGCCCTAGCTGGTGGTGAATAGTACACAACCAAACAGCCACAGCAAGTATGCCTCCAAGTGGTGCGAGACATGCTGCTCATTCGCATCTAGATCCATCTGCTCCACCTGAATGCAACCAAGATGTTATTAGTACGTAATAACAGAAATGAGAGCATATAGGATCGATCAGAAAGAGCATGTACCCGGAACTGTGAGAGCCACCTCAGCGACGGCTCGTGTGTCTGACCCGCCGGGAAGACATAGTACTCATCCGTAGCACCCGGCGCAAGGACCCCCTCAAATCTGGTGAGCAGGTCTGCGTGCCACTCGGTCGGGGCCTCCGGTAGGAAGGCAGCAGCTCCTGCGATCAGAAGGCCAAGAAGCAGGGACACATCCTGTAGAGTAGGCGTCGTCTCCCTGAATGGGAGGTGAAAAGTGTGCGTCTCTAGCCGTCAACGGTCCACCAAAGCCATCAGCAAAGAACGGTCGAACGGGAAGTATCGTGATCGCTCCGTGCCGTCGTCCCCGCACGCGGGCAAGGCCAGTCCATCCTCATCGGTGGCCTACACCATCTGGGCGAGAGAGATTAGCCAGGCATCCCACAGCCTACGAAGCAAGTAAACGTTAGCATAGAACCTAATTACGGCAATAGTACAACGCTGGCGGAGTGCACACCTAACTTTCCAGTGGGGGTCTAGTCTCTAGGCGACTCAAGGTATGCATGTCTGGACCACTCCCAAGTTATTTGGCTCTTCCGCGCTCCCCGTAGGCGGGACACGACGGGAAGCGCGATGCAACTGGTCGATGTGCTCATCCAACAGGCTATAAGGCCAGTCCAATCCACAAAGATCATGAGCCATACCTGCAAAATGAATTCAAGTTAGTATTTATACGGAACCAAAAACATCGCATGTAAAGTAACAGTAAATAGAACTTGTAAGTAAACAAAAAGAACAATACTAAGCTACCAGCACAACACCAACTACATACTGAAAAGGGGGATGCAACATAGCAACTATACAAACGGTACATGAAATGTACGATTCATTTAGTACGACATTCCGCATGTGAAAAGTGCCAACTAACAAAGTATAGTTTACAATGGAAATTTATTTATAGTCTCCAACAACTAGTAGTACAAACCATGTCACTCTGCCTACTGATCAGCACATGCGTTGCATCATCTAGCTATGTGCCCCTCCTGACCGCATCACCTACAACGTGCACCAAATGCTCCGGCTTGTGCTTTGTCCATATCATTTCTAATACGCCGGCTCTATTGCCGACCCTTCCCACCCTTTAGCATGTCAACATCTAGAATCCAGGTCCTCCCTGCAATATCTAAGGTGGTGAAGTTCCCCACAACCCTGAACCCCCTGAGCTCCCCACACCACGCATGCAATACGCTCTTCTTGAAGAAGTACTCCAACACGAAGTTTGAAGGATCCATGCCCACAGTCCCGCATGCAGCGAGGACATGAGAGCATGGCTTGTGTAATAGCTTTAGCTTGTTGCACACACAATTAGGTTCATTTGCATGATCTCCAAGGCATACCTCGTGGGTAACAAGGGAACGAGCCGTCCCAAATCCGGCTCTATCACGGAGTACAACGTCGAAACGATGCTCCCTGTTGCCCACGACGTGCACTATGTGCAATTGGCCTTTCTATACCTTTGTCTCCATGTATGCCATAATTTGCGATGAGTACAATGCATGGGGGTTGGCCGCATGAAGTGTGGCATTCACGTGCCTCTCTCTGAAGTAGCCGATTGTGCTGTGCAGAACACCTTCCATGATGGCGACGAGGGGTTGAGAACGAAGGCCCCTGAGAACCCAATTGTACACCTTTACAAGGTTAGTCATCATTATGTCATACCTTGCAACATCCGTGTCGTGCAACAGCGACCACTTATTAAATGGTTCTCCCTCGATCTAATATGAGAAGCATTTGATGTTCTGTGAGTGCTACCAGGCATTCCGGTTGTGCCGCCCCAGGCATGACCAGCCCCTTGCTCCTCTCGTCGACGTGCTTCCTGCTGTGCTCGTCCAACAACGCCCACAAAGCATCAAATTTTCTCTGCTGGTTCTGCATAGCGAGCCTCTTGAATAGCTGCATCAACGGTTGTTTTGGAAATTTCTTGAAAAAGTTCTCCCCTAGGTGACGAATGCACCATCTGTTCCTCATATCCCGCAAAGAAAAGGGCTCTTTAGGGTCTTCCTGAAGTTTTTTTATGGCCTTTACAATCCCGGTGTGGCAATCATAGATTACGCACATACCAGGATGAGCGCCGAAACTCCAACCCTGACATGTCTGAGGAACCACAACTAGTTTTCGCAATTCTCACTCTCCATGAATGCGATGGCCAGCGCAATATTTGGTTGTTGCCGTCAATGCCTATGGCCGTCAGGATCTGCCCCTTGTATTTCCCAGTCAAAAAGATCCCATCAATTGATATCACTGGCAGCATGTGCCTGAATGCCTCGATGCATGCCCCAAAAGCTAAGAAGGCCCTCCACAATACCGCATAACCTGGCAGCCTTGTGGAAGGCTTGTCCTCCACAGAGATATACGTGCCCGGGTTCCTATCCTATAACACCTTAAGCATACGAGGAAGATAGTCGTACACAGCCTCGAAAGACCCGAACCGTTTTTCCAACACCTTCTGCTTCGCACGCCATGCCTTCGCATAGCTAATCTTATACTTGAATTTCTTCTCGATAGCTACCACGATGTGCGTGGCCTCCATATCTTTCTTCTCCACTATCTCTCTATACATAAGACTGGCTATAAAGGCAGACATTAGGTTATGATGCCTCGCCAAAACACTACTAAGAATGCAAGATTGTGACTCCACCTTCGACACAATCCAGTGAGTCTCATACTTGGGTCTACGTGCATGCACCCTCTAAGGACAACCGGCCTGCTCGTACTTAACGGTGTACTACTCCTGGCTAGATTTCACGACCTAAAAAGTCAGCTGCATAGAAAGGGCCCACAGCTTGATAGCATCCTGCAACGATGCCTTATCAGCAAACATTAAATGCAAACAAACCTCTATCCCATGATACTCCCATAGTGATTAATACTCGTCATGTGCAGAAACACCCTCAACATCAAACCGGTTTCATTCCTGCGGGACGAGAGCTTCATCCTCATCCGAACTGTTCTCGTCGTCGTCCTGTACAGCTTCCTCTTCAGCCCATGCTGTCTGGTCATCGCACTCCATCTGTTGCACCATGTATTCTGAGAGACCATGTGGATATGACCTCGTGTTTGTGATGAGTAATTGACACTTGTTCTGGAAAGTTTGAGTTTAATTTGTGTTTCATGTTTGAGTACTTTTTACTGACGCAAATGTATGATTACAGTGTTTCGAGCCGTGCTATGTGATGTGTTCTTGTCTGTGATGGTTGCAGGACTTTGAGGCTAAGTCGTGGCGAGGCATGGGAAAGTAGGAAGCTTCTAGGAGGTGCAGGAGTGGCATTTTGGTAAAATACACAAGGCTGCAAGTAAAAGCAGATTCGGTTGGAATTAATGGGTAAAGCGTAGAGTTGTTGGTGTTAATGGGTAAAGGTGGATGTAAACCCGGTAACTTGAGGCTATAAAAGAGATGCTAGAGCTCAACTGCTGGTGGCAGTTTTAGCTTTTTTCCATTTTTGGCTTTTTTCCATTTTCTGTGTGAGGTGTTGTTGGGCAGAGTTTGTTTTGCTTTTGTCTCCATGTCTGTGTGAGTAGTGTCTGGTTGGTGTTCTTGTGGTCTCTGTGTGTGCGTTGCCCAGAATTTGAAATCATGTATGAATTGGCTGTATAACACCTTATCAATGCAATCATACATGTCTTTGTATCTAGATTGTGTTCTGTTTTTACCTGCTATTTGTATTGACTTGCACTCAGGTTCTTTGTTCTTTGTCTTTCATCGCCTCCTATCTGATTACGTTGGATTTTCTCTTATCTGCGTTGAATCTTTGTTTTTCTGAACTAGGTATCTCCTCAAGGTCACATGGCCAGCTTATATCCGAGAGCAATCAATTCAATCGTTGTTTTCTTCCCAAGTGACCATCTGTTGCAGACTTCCTCTATTTCTTGATTTTCTAGGGTTTACTATTTTTGGAAGCAGAGGAATCTCATTTTCTTGATTATCTCAACGAAAAGTGTTTTAATCTTGTGTTGTCTCGATATGAGGATATCTCTCTGTTGTGATCAAGAGTCTCACGATCAAAAGATTTGAGAATCACATGCTTTTTGGAATTTGGATCCTTTTTAGATCCAGCTTGCAGTCCTTACTGTGCCTTTTGTCTTCAGTGGAGCATATGTTTTCTACCGAGCAATTGGAACTCGAGTTTTGGTCCTTTCGGGTGAATAGTTTCCTTCTGATTCTCTGCTCTTGGCCAGATGTATGCTTCTAGGCTTTCTTGTTTAACTCCTCAGAGTTTTAGCCGAGCTCTTCTCTATTCTCTGCCTGTTCTTCTGCCAAGCTGGCCTTTTGATCTGAATTTTCACTCTCTAAGGTTGGTCAACTATTTTAGTTTGAGTTTCTTATTCACTAATCTGAGAAGCTCAGCTTTCGTCTCGTCTCTTCTCTATTTGTTTCTTCTTTCCAGTATTCACTGTGCTATCTATTTTCGGTCAATGAAAGCTAGGATACAAAGTTGAAGTGGAAACAGACTTTGTTCCTGGTCAAACTAGTCATGCCCTGGCGGTCAGACCTGGCATGTCTTGGTGGTCAGACCGGCCGTGCCTTGGCGGTCAGACCGGCTATGCCTTGGCGGTCAGACTGGGCTCAATACTTGCATTCAGTTGTGTGCTCTCTGGTCTGGTTCACTTTTCGTGTCTTGTTTTACCTTGCTGCTTTCTGCTCTTACATACATAAGAGTAGGATGGAGTCTTACATACAGGCTTAGGGCTATGCTATCTGGAGGAAGGTCAATACGCGCTATGTTGTTCCTACCGATGAGAACATCAATGTGGCAAACATGCCAGATGTTGAGACAAATGCTAAGGCAAGGAACATCATAATTCAGGGTCTAAGCCGAAGCGAATTCGATCGCATTTCTCATCTTTCGTCGGCCTACGACATTTGGGTGACCCTCGATGCATACCATGAGGGCACCACCCAAATCAAGACGGTATGACAGGACCAGTACAAGAGAGATTACAATAAGTTTGAAATGATCACTGGATAGTCCCTTGATGAGTGTTTTGCGAGGTTCCATAAAATCCTGAGCAACCTCCGAGCGGTCGGTCTCACATACCCTGACTCGGACAACACTCACCAAATACTTTCGGCTTTGGATTTGCATGTTTGGGAGATGAAGGTGACCACCATCAAAGACACGACCGATCTTTCGACATTGACTCTTGATGCGTTGTATTCACGCCTCAAGACTCACGAGATCGACATTGTCTCTCGCAAGTCGAAGTCTCAGTCGATGGCCTTAGTCACCGATCCCAGTCCAGCCTCTGGATCTTCCTCTGATATGGTTTCTGGATTCTCTCTTGCTGCTCTTTGTGAGTTAAATGATGATCAACTAGAGCAACTCCCATGCATACAAGAGAGTGAGGGACAAGAAGAGAGGAGGTCCCATGATTTGCTTTGAGTGTGGTGGCCCTAACCACATTCGAGCAAATTGCCCTAAGCTGGAGAAAGGCAAGAACGATTATGGCGATGTGAGCAAGAACGACTGCATCAACAAGAACCGCAACAAGAAACCCCCAGCTCATGCCCAAGGCAAAGAGAAGAAGTACCACAACCTTGGCAAAGCCAAGAAGCTCTTCCATCGCGTCCTCACCGCCTTCGACGACATGAACTTCAGCGACATGGAAGGATGGAGTGATGAGACGACAAAGATGATCAAGACCCCAAGGATGGCGACAACTTCATCGGCATGTGCTTCATGGCCAACGAGACCGACGTCAGCGACGACGACCTCTACTCTGACTCCGATAAGGTAGGTCCATCCTATGACCAGCTCAATAATGCGAAGCTAGGAAAATTTTATGCCAGATATAGAGCTAGGGTTGTTGATCTTGAGAAGGAAGTAGAAAGCTTGTCACGGGAGCTTACTTCACTTAGATCTGCTTCCTCCCGTGACGATTGTGATGTGTGTACTTCATTACTTGGAGATATGGAGAAGCTAAGGACCTCTCATGATAGTGTGACTTCTGAGCTAGACTTGCTTAAGGTGGAGAATGTTAGCCTATTAGCTGAATTAGAGATGACTAGGATTGCAGCTCTTTTATCTACTACTGTTGAGACTACTTCTTGCACCTCATGTGAGGTTAAGGACAATGCTTTTAGAGGTCTTTACACTATACTTCTTGATCTGCCTGAAAACTGTAAAAGTTGTAATAACTTAAGATTAACCTAAAGAAGACAGATCATAAAATTGCTGAATTGCATGCTTCCTTGCTAGAGCCCATTGTGTCTTGCACCAATTGTCCCAAATTGACTACTGAACTTGAATCTGTCTCAAAACAGTTTCAAGAAATGATTGACCACAACAAGAAAATGGCTCATTATGCGTCTAAGGACCCTGTTAGCTCACCATGCAATAATTGTGAAAAACTAAAATTTAAACTCGTTGCTTTAAATGATAAATGTGTGAAACTAACTAAGGACGTACTAGAGAAGCCACAATCTTGTTGTGACGCGTGTGCTGTGGTGGGGGAGAAACCTAAGGATATGGTAGAGACGCTTAACCACGAGGACCAAATGGCTAGAAGTAGGACTGTCCCTTCCATGTCCTGCGAAGCCCTCAAAGTTGAGGCGGCTGTGCACAAGGAGAGTCATGCACATGCTATTCGTTCTTCTACTATTGATTCTTCTTCGTCTCCTCCTGCTGTCTCTTCTTCCCCTGCTCTTCTTGCACCTCTCTCTTTCAGGAGTGTCAGTACCTTATGAATACTCTTGAGAGATTTGTAGGAGGCAAGAAGAAGCTGAATCTGATTCTAGACAAGTCCAAAATTTGCAAGTTCAATCAAGGTCTAGGATACGATTTTCTTGAGGATGTTAGAAAGCATCCACCTGCTGTTCTCAGACCTATAGCAGCAGGTGTGATCGAGGTCAAGCCCAGAACCAAAAAGGTTGAGTTCAAATCTGCGGGCTTTGTCCAAGGTATCTCTGACAGTAAGGTGGTAACACCTGTTGCTTCAACCTCCCAGAAGGCGAAGTTTCATTGTACCTTCTGTCAGAAGGATGGACACAGGATCAAGAGATGCTTCAAGCGTGCCAAGATCGCGCAGAGAGACCATGTTCGCGCTCTTAGGCGTATTCAGGGTCAACTGTAACATCCTGATTTTCAGAGTATTTTTGAAGCTTTTAAAATAAAATTCACCATTTGAATTTTTCTGGATTTAATTAAAAGCTTAAATGAATTTTTATGAGTTAAAAGGATTTAATATGATTAATCTGAACATGAACATTTGCCAAAGTTATTTTATTTGAGTTCCTTGTGTCCCAAGGAATTTATTGGTATTTTTCTGGATTTTTCTGGATTTATTTGCTATTTTCTAGAGCTCAAATTAATTTATTTGAATTTCTGAAAAGAAAAATCTCCAAAATCCCAACCGCCAATGGTCGAAACCCACCACCGCCCCAGCCCATTCCGCGCCGCGCCCGCGCTTTGTCCTGCCGATGGGCGACACGTGTCACCATCTCGCCACTGCGCTGCGTGCGCGTCGCCATCCTCGCCGCTTCGCCGTCCTCGCCGTGGCGGTGTGGGACCCACTGTCGGTCGCCGTTCCCGACAGGACTCTCTTCCCGTCTCCGATCGGGGCGCCGCCGCCTTCCGTTTTCCTTCGCCGTCTCGAGTCAAACACCTCGACGGCCGGGTATAAAGCCGCGCGCCCCGTCTTCCGTCCCCGAAGCGCCGCCGTCGCCGACGCTGAGCGCCGCCGTCGTCGCGTTGGCCGTCGCGCGTTCGCCGCCGCCGTGGTCATCGCCGTCGCCGCCGCCGTGCGCCGTCATTCGCCACCGCCGGTGAGCCCGCCGCCGTCGTTCTCCGTCCCGCCACCTCGGTCACCGCTGGCGATCGCCGCCGTCACCTCGTCGCCGCCGGCCGCCGCCGAACCGCCGCCGCGCGCCGGTGACGCGCCGCAACCCGCCGCCTCGGCCGCACCGCCTCGCGCCCGTGCGCAAGCGCGTCGTCCGACGCCGCCGCCGCCGCGTGACTTTCGCCTTCCGTGAACTCCGTCCACCGTGCACCGAGTCTCTGTCCGGTGGGGCCCGCTTGTCAGCCGTACCCCCGTGGACCAAGCCGAGTCAGCCGCCCAGTCAGCAAACCACGTCAGCCCTAGGGCATGCGTGTCCGCCCGTCGGCGCCACGCCGGACCGCCGCTTGCGCCAAAGAGCCCGATCACCCGTCTTGTTCGTGAGCCGAGTCCACCGTAGACCCAGCTTCCGTGCGCCGGTCCACGGCAAGATGCTGCACTTTTCCAATTTTCCCGATTTTCAGAAAATCCAATTTTCCAAGAGCCCGTTCTCCCTCATCCTAGCTCCGATTGACCCCGTTCTTTTTTCTAAATTCATCTAAAATTGAGCTCTACCTTTTGGTTCAGGTTTGAAAGTTTTGGAGTTCATTTGAATTTTATTTGAATTTATTTTCTCTTTCGCCTCGCTTTCTCTCGTTAGATCGCGTGTTCGAGGGAGCGGAAGTTGGATTTGAAGACCAAGAGCCCTCATCCGAGCAAGGCCAAGGCAAGTCGTATTCTTTGATCATGTTGAACCAGTTTTCAATCTATTATGTATTATTTTGTTTCAAATTATCATGCATGGCTATTTGTTAATAAAACCTCGTAATTGGTAGTTATACTCCTAATTGGTTAAATCCTCCATGATAACTTGATTGCCATGATTCCATTGACACCTTAGGATTGGGAATTATTTAGTGATAAATAATAATTGTCACATGGGGTTACGTTCAACCGCTTAGCTTTGCTTATTATTAGTTCGCCGGATCCGCATCGCATGTGGTTAATTAATCGACTTAATGGTTTACTTGAACGTGGTGGTTAGCCACGCTTATAAAATTTGTATGTCATGACATGGGTAGTGTCATGGGCATTGGTTATACAAACTTGGCTTTCACTTGGGCGAATGATCGTGCGATAAAGGGGGTGCCGGATGCACATTGGGATGTGGATGCTTCGCTGGTAATTGTTAAGGACTTAACTTTGTGCGCCATTGATCCGAGCTTAATCGTGCAAACCACATGTCTAGTATGGGATAGACTGGCATAATAATTTGTGAAGTCTCCACTTTGGTTTTACTACGATGTTGTGTGGCGCAAGAGGGGCAATTATCGACTAGGGGTTACCCTACTCGGCGAATCCTTAGCGAGTGGGATCGGTGGAGATGGACCATTGTAAAAGCCTTGTTGTGATTTCCTTAAGCTGAGGCTAATCACATCGTGTGGGTACAGTTGTGCAACCTCTGCAGAGTGTAAAACTATTCGAATAGCCGTGTCCTCGGTCATGGACAATGCTCGGTGATTTCACACGAGGGTAGAGTCTTTATGAAATTTTGGTTGGCTTGAGATGGGAAGTGAATGGTTAGTTCACTTGTGGTCTACTCAATTCCTTTGATTTATTTACTTAGTGTCCATTGTTAAATTTGCTTTTCAATCTATTTATCATATTTACTCTAAATTGCTGTTTTATGCAAAACTAACCTTTCAGCCATCCATTGTTAAGCTTTGCATATTATATTGCATTCATTTGTTACAAACGACTTGCTGAGTACCAATGTACTCACGGCTTTATGCCCATGTTGCTCAGTTGAAGAGGAGGGACCAGATCAGCAGGAGTTGCTAGAAGGAGGCTACTACGAGGACTTCACGGATTAGGACTTCGCTCCCCAGTCGATTGCTGTGGGCATGTCGAGTGGCTACTACGCTTAATTTTGGATTTCCGCTGCTAGTTTCTTTAAAAGCCCTTCAGGCTCATAATTGTAAGCTTGGCCATAAGGTCGTACTCTGATGGTTATTAATATAATTTGGATTTCCTTTAGAGTATCGTGATGTGGATGATATTTGTCTTTGTTTACGCTGTGTGCACTAGCGTGATCCTGGACTAGTGCAGAACACACAGTAGAGTCCGGATTTGTATATTCGGGTCTCGACAGAGATGGTATCAGAGCCATATCGACTGTAGGACGAAACCCTAGTCAGATAGTCGTGGTCTCAAGAATTCAAAAACCTATTTTCTAAAGACAAAACAACCAAACCTGATATTTAGCAAATTCTTTACTCTCTTACCTTATTCTTAGGGATTCTTGCCTCTCACCTTAAAGGTCTGCAAAATGAAAGTTTTTAAACTGACTCTTGTCTTGTGCCGTCTCTGTAGATGTCGCAAAGCAACTATAGCAGGTCAGGAGGATGGAGGAGAGTTCTTGAGTCTTTGCTAAGAAGTCTTGGTTTCAAAAGAACACCAATCTACAGCCCATGGATGATGAAGTAAGAGGATACCATTTCACACGGTTGTACTTCACTACCAAGCTTGGAGGACACGTCGTACACCACAGCTTTAAAAGTTCAAATGCACAAGCAGCTGCACGCAAGGCCGTTACTCAACTCTGTCGACGGTACAAGATCGGTATGACCAAGTTCATCCAGAGTACAAGAGGAAGTATGAACTCGAGGAGTACACTCGCGGACGCCAACACCGCGCCTCGCCTCGCCGCCCAGCCGGAGGAAAGGCAACGCATGGCGATGATCGCCGAGAGTACCTACGACTTGCCATTCCAAAGCGCCTACAATGCGCTTCCGCAACCGATGGGCGTTCCACGGTGATGCGAAGAAGAAGAAGAACGCACGCCGCGTACCTCGCGGACCGAGTGGGAGCCTAAGAGTAGGCCGTAGCATAGGATAGCATCGGTTAGGAAGTGGTTTTGTTTGCTTTGAGTGTGATGTGAGCTGCGCTTTGCCCTCAAAAGCAATATGTTGCAGTCATATCAAATCTTTTATTGAAGTGATTTATTTGTTCTTTTGTTAGCTTTTCGCTAAGTGATTGTTTAGTTTAGGATTTACCATTAGAATATCCCCTTAGACGAACTTACCACTTATCTTTGCTTTTCCCTCTTACAGTAAGCCCCGTGAAGCCGCCCTCAAGCAAGTGATCTTTCTCTTGATGGTTGATACCCGAGCTCCGCAGACGTGGTCGATGAGTCGAGACCACGAGGCGCCGAGCAACTCGGAGCAACATGCAAACCCAGCTGGGTGGATCCAACCTTGAGTCGATTCATGGCAGCCTGACCGGTTGATGAACACCATGATGCGAACATGAACGCCATGATGAATCGACAGAATCAAGACATGGCCATGCCTCCCATCCGCCAAAGAGTCCAAGTTTGCAGAATTTATGAGAACAAGGCCTCCTACCTATTCACGGTCTTACGAGCCATTAGAAGCCGATGACTGCTGCGCTCGATGGAAAAGAAGCTTAACCTTGCCCGAGGTACGATCGCGAGAAGGTGTTGTATGCAGCCCATCGGCTTGAGGGTGCTGCGGTAGAGTGGTGGGAAAATTATTGTGCCGCTCATGAGGATCCGAGAGTATCACTTGGGCTGAGTTCGCGAAGCTTTTCGTCATGCCCATATCCCGGATGGGGTGATCGAAATGAAGAAGGAAGAATTTCGGAGTTGCAGCAGAAGAACATGTCCGTGAGTGAATATCTCAACAAGTTCACTCAATTGGCCCGTTATGCTCCGTAAGATGTTGCCACAGATGATGCTCGCGTAAGAGGTTCAAGAAAGGATTGAACCGAGATTGAAAGTTCGTAGTGGGACATGATTATGCCGCTTCAAAACATGGTGGACAAAGCAATGCTCATTGAGGAAAGTCGTCGCGAGTTGGAAGAATCTCGCAAGAGAAGAATGACGCAGCAAGGATCTCAGATGCACCAAGCTCGAGAGAGCCCGCTTCAGCAATTTTCAGCCACTCGAGTTCCTCGGCGATCGGGATTCAAAACTCCCGCACGGCTCCCCGTCGCTTTTCTTGGCGCCAAACCAAATCCAGTGGGAAGCCAACAGCAGAGGATTACCAAGCCCATGTCAGCGATCACTTGTTTCAAATGCAATGAGACGGGACATTATGCCAACAAATGCCCGCATCAATCTGCGTTGACACGATTCGCTTCAACTTGGGAGCCACACTGCATCGTACCCTGCAGCAGGTCGGGCGCGAGCACCTCAAGGATCAAATCAACCCAACAAAGGATCGCAGACCGTGATGCGTGGCAGGTGAACCACGTCACCATGGAGGAGGCTCAAGCGGCGCGGATGTGGTGATTGGTAAGTTCCCGATAAATTCGATACACCGCACGCTTTGTTTGATTCGAGCTTCACATTCGTTTGTTTCTGAGTTTTGCTCTAAAGCATAAGTTGGAAGTCGTTGCACTTGGTTCCATTTTATTGGTTCAATCCCGTGCTCGAGATGAGTACAAACCTAGGATGCCCCAAAGTTAGGATAGCCATCCAAGGAGTAGAGTTCTCCGCAGATTTGGTTGTGCTGAATATCCGATCTTTGGGCGTAATTTTGGGTATGGATTGGCTCAAGAAGCATCAAGCGATTGGAATGTGGAAGCCGAGCAATCACTTTGGGCGGTCCCGATGGAAGCAAGGTTAGATTTGAAGCCGACATGAAGCAAATGAAAAAGTGATGGTGTGCCAAAGTAAAGGATTGCCCTAAATGAAGTACCGATTGCGAGAGAATATCCGATGTTTTCCGATGATCTCCCGGATGCCACCAAAAGAGAAGTAGAGTTTGCAATTGAGTTAGCACCGGGCACCTCACCAATTTCCAAGAGACCTTACCAATGCCCGCCAATGAGTTAGCGAATTAAAGAAGCGATACAAGAGTTATTGGATAAAGGGTATGTCGGACCAGTACCTCTCCGTGGGGAGCACCAAGATTGTTCGTCAAGAAGAAGGATGGTAGCCAGCGTATGTGTGTGGATTACCGAGCTCTCAATGAAGTTACCATCAAGAACAAGTACCGTTGCCCGAATTGATGATCTGCTCGATCAATTAAAAGGAGCCGAGTGTTTTCCAAGATTGATTTGAGATCGGGGTATCACCAAATGAGGATTCGACCGGAGGACATACCCAAGACAGCCTTCTCAACTCGTTATGGATTATACGAGTTCACCGTGATGTCCTTTGGCCTAACCAATGCCCCAGCCTACTTTATGTACCTGATGAACAAGGTGTTCATGGACTACTTGGACAAGTTTGTCGTTGTGTTCATTGATGACATTCTGATCTACTCCAAGAATGAGGAGGAGCATGAGGAGCATTTGAGATTGGTATTGCAAAGATTGCGGGAGCACAAGTTGTATGCTAAGTTCAGCAAGTGTGAATTTTGGATGAAGGAAGTTGCCTTTTGGGTCATGTGTTGACAGCAGAGGAGTGTCCGTTGACTCGTGGAAAGTACAAGATGTGCTCACCGAAGGCACCCACATCGCTGACCAGTCGAAGCTTCCTAGGAATGGCGAGTTACTATCGAAGATTCATAGAAGGGTTCTCGGTGTAGCCCGACCTCTTACCCAGCTATTAAAAAGGAAAAGAAGTTTGAATGGGCGCGAGTGCGAGAAGAGCTTTGGAAGCTAAAGGAAAGTCGACAACAAACCAATCCTAATTTTGCGGATATCAAGAAAGACTTTGAGATTTATTGTGACGCCTCCGCAAAGGTTTAGGTGCGTATTGATGCAAGACAAAGAGTGGTAGCTTATGCATCGCGTCGGTTGAGGCCACATGAGGAGAATTACCCTACGCACGATTTGGAGTTAGCGGCGGTTGTGCATGCCACGAAAATATGGCGACACTACGATGGGTAACAGATGTGAGATCTACGGATCATAAGAGCTTGAAGTATATCTTCACCCAATCGACCTTAACCTAAGACAAAGAAGATGGTTGGAGTTGATAAAGGACTATGACATTGGAATCCACTATCACCGGGAAAAGCCAACGTAGTGGCGGATGCGTTGAGCAGAAGGTATATTGCAACACAATTATGGTCAAGGAGAGTCAACCAAATTGCACGAGGAATTTCAAAAGCTCACTTTGGAGTTGGTTGAAGAAGGGATGTTAGCCACCTTGGACTTGCAAACCGACTTTGGATAGTCGATTTGTCAAGCGCAACCAGAGGATGAAAATATCCAATGGATCAAGGTTGGATTGAAAGAAGGAAAAGCGGCAGTTTTGTGGAGGATGATCGGGGTATCATATGGTACAAGAAGCGATTGTGCGTACCCAATAAGGAAGAGTTAAAGCAATTGTTGCTTAAAGAGGCACACGAGTCATTATATTCAATTCATCCAGCAGTACCAAGATGTATCGGACATCAAGGATAAGTACTTGGTGGCGGTATGAAGCGAGAAATAGCGAGTATGTAGCACTATGTGATGTTTGCCGGTGAGTGAAAGCAGAGCATCAAAACCCGCAGGATTGTTGCAACCGTTGAAAATTCCCGAGTGGAAGTGGGAAGATGTGGGCATGGATTTCATCACAGGTCTACCCAAGACCAAGGAAGGTTACGACTCGATATGGGTAATTGTGGATCGATTGACAAAGGTAGCCCATTTCCTTCCAATCAAAACCACATATTCGGAGATAAGTTGGCGAATTGTATATGTCCGAATTGTGAGTCTCCATGGAGTTCCTAAGAGGATTGTGTCGGATCGTGGATCGCAGATTCACTTCACGATTTTGGGGTAGTTTCCACGGCGATGGGTACTCATCTGAATTTTAGCACACCTATCACCCACTGATCGATGGTCGAGCAGAGCGTGTAAATCAGATCTTAGAGGATATCTTTGAGAGCATGTGTTTTGGATCACGGAGCCAAGTGGGACGATTGCCTACCTTTCGCAGAGTTCTCCTATAACAACAGATTACCAAGCCGCTTTGCGATGTCACCATTTGAGGCTTTGTATGGTCGGAAGTGTAGGACCCTCTCAATTGGAAGGAGACAGAGAAAGGCGGATATTTGGGCGAGTGTTTGCAAGAAGTCGAAGAAAAGTGCGCTTGATTCAAGCAAGGCTGAAAGCACTCAAGCCGAGCAAAAGAGTTATCTTGATACTCGCCAAGAGATTTAAGCTTTGAGCCCAATGATTATGTGTATCTCAGATCACACCTTTCAAAGGTGTTAAGCGTTTTCAAATGAAGGAAAGCTAGCACCAAGGTATGTGGGGCCATTCAAGATTTTGAAGCGCAAGGGAGAAGTTGCCTATCACCGGAGCTACACGAGAACTTGAGCGGGATACACGATGTTTTTCATGTGTCTCAATTG
The DNA here is from genome assembly GCA_036346575.1 of Dendrocalamus sinicus. Lineage (NCBI taxonomy): Eukaryota > Viridiplantae > Streptophyta > Magnoliopsida > Poales > Poaceae > Dendrocalamus > Dendrocalamus sinicus. Next base: position 19,007,161 of record CM070664.1, read on the forward strand.
AAGAAGTGCTTGCGAGTGCGAGGAAGCAAGTGCAATTGAGGTCAGGATCTCCGGAGGATCTGTCCTATAAAGAGCATCCCATCAAAATCTTGGAAGTGTCGAGCGAGTCACTAGAAGAAGAGTCGTTCGTTTTGCAAAGTTCGGTGGAGCAATCATTCAGAGGAGGAAGCAACACAGGAAAGCGAGGAGGATCTCAAAGCGGAGTTTCCAAACCTATTCTTTAGAGAGCCGAATCTCGGGTCGAGATTCCGTTTAAGGGGAGGTTTGTAACATCCTGATTTTCAGAGTATTTTGAAGCTTTTAAAATAAAATTCACCATTTGAATTTTTCTGGATTTAATTAAAAGCTTAAATGAATTTTTATGAGTTAAAAGGATTTAATATGATTAATCTGAACATGAACATTTGCCAAAGTTATTTTATTTGAGTTCCTTGTGTCCCAAGGAATTTATTGGTATTTTTCTGGATTTTTCTGGATTTATTTGCTATTTTCTAGAGCTCAAATTAATTTATTTGAATTTCGAAAAGAAAAATCTCCAAAAATCCCAACCGCCATGGGCGAAACCCACCACCGCCCAGCCCATTCCGCGCCGCGCGCGCTTTGTCCTGCCGATGGGCGACACGTGTCACCATCTCGGCCACTGCGCTTCGTGCTGTCGCCATCCTCGCCGCTTCGCGTCCTCGCCACGGCAGTGTGGGACCCACTGTCGGTCGCCGTTCCGGCAGGACTCTCTTCCGTCTCCGACGGACGCCGCCCGCCTTCCGTTTTCCTTCGCCGTCTCGAAGTCAAACACCTCGACGGCCGGGTATAAAGCCGCCGCGCCCCTCGTCTTCCGTCCCGAAGCCGCCGCCGCCCGCCGACGCTGAGCGCCGCCGTCGTCGCGTTGGCGTCGCCGCGCGTTCGCCGCCGCCGTGGTCATCGCCGCCGCCGCCGCCGTGGCGCCGTCATTCGCCACCGCCGGTGAGCCCCGCCGCCGTCGTTCTCGTCCCCGCCACCTCGGTCACCGCTGGCGATCGCCGCCGTCACCTGCGTCGCCGGGCGCGCGCCGCGCGAACCACCGCCGCCGCGCCGCCGAACGCGCCGCAACCCGCCGCCTCGGCGCGCGCCGCGCGCCCGTGCCAAGCGCCGCGCGCCACGACGCCACCGCCGTGACTTTTCGCCTTCCGTAGACTCCGTCCACCGTGCACCGAAGTCTCGTCCGGTGGGGCCCGCTTGTCACCGTGCCCCGTGGACCAAGCCGAAGTCGGCCGCCCGAAGAAAACCACGTCAGCCCTAGGGCATGCGTGTCCGCCCGTCGGCGCCACGTCGGCACCGCGCTTGCGCCAAAGAGCTTGATCGGCCGTCTTGTTCGTGAGCCGAGTCCACCGTGAGACCGAGCTTCCGTGCGCCGGTCCACGGCCTGATGCACTTTTCCAATTTTCCGATTTTCAGAAAATCCAATTTTCCAAGAGCCCGTTCTCCTCATCCTAGCTCCGATTGACCCGTTCTTTTCTAAATTCATCTAAAATTGAGCTCTACCTTTTGGTTCAGGTTTGAAAGTTTTGGAGTTCATTTGAATTTTATTTGAATTTATTTTCTCTTTTCGTCTCGTTTTCTCTCGTTAGATCGCGTGTTCGAGGGAGCGGAAGTTGGATTTGAAGACCAAGAGCCCTCATCCGAGCAAGGCCAAGGCAAGTCGTATTCTTTGATCATGTTGAACCAGTTTTCAATCTATTATGTATTATTTTGTTTCAAATTATCATGCATGGCTATTTGTTAATAAAACCTCGTAATTGGTAGTTATACTCCTAATTGGTTAAATCCTCCATGATAACTTGATTGCCATGATTCCATTGACACCTTAGGATTGGGAATTATTTAGTGATAAATAATAATTGTCACATGGGGTTACGTTCAACCGCTTAGCTCGCTTATTATTAGTTATTTGGGATCTGTCATCGCATGTGGTTAATTAATCGACTTAATGGTTTACTTGAACGTGGTGGTTAGCCACGCTTATAAAATTTGTATGTCATGACATGGGTAGTGTCATGGGCATTGGTTATACAAACTTGGCTTTCACTTGGGCGAATGATCGTGCGATAAAGGGGTGCTTTGGATGCACATTGGGATGTGGATGCTTCGCTGGGTAATTGTTAAGGACTTAACTTTGTGCGCCATTGATCCGAGCTTAATCGTGCAAACCACATGTCTAGTATGGGATAGACTGGCATAATAATTTGTGAAGTCTCCACTTTGGTTTTACTACGATGTTGTGTGGCGCAAGAGGGGCAATTATCGACTAGGGGTTACCCTACTCGACGGCGAATCCTTAGCGAGTGGGATCGGTGGAGATGGACCATTGTAAAAGCCTTGTTGTGATTTCCTTAAGCCGAGGCTAATCACATCGTGTGGGTACAGCTTGTGCAACCTCTGCAGAGTGTAAAACTATTCGAATAGCCGTGTCCTCGGTCATGGACAATGCTCGGTGATTTCACACGAGGGGTAGAGTCTTTATGAAATTTTGGTTGGCTTGAGATGGGAAGTGAATGGTTAGTTCACTTGTGGTCTACTCAATTCCTTTGATTTATTTACTTAGTGTCTGTTGTTAAATTTGCTTTTCAATCTATTTATCATATTTACTCTAAATTGCTGTTTTATGCAAAACTAACCTTTCAGCCATCCATTGTTAAGCTTTGCATATTATATTGCATTCATTTGTTACAAGCGACTTGCCGAGTACCAATGTACTCACGGCTTTATGCCCATGTTGCTCGATTGAAGAGGAGGGACCAGATCGGCAGGAGTTGCTAGAAGGAGGCTACTACGAGGACTTCACGGATTAGGACTTCGCTCCCGATCGATTGCTGTGGGCATGTCGAGTGGCTACTACGCTAATTTTGGATTTCATTGCTAGTTTCTTTAAAAGCCCTTCGTGCTCATAATTGTAAGCTTGGCCATAAGGTCGTACTCGATGGTTATTAATATAATTTGGATTTCCTTTAGAGTATCGTGATGTGGATGATATTTGTCTTTGTTTACGCTGTGTGCACTAGCGTGATCCTGGACTAGTGCAGAACACACAGTAGAGTCCGGATTTGTATATTCGGGTCTCGACATCAACCCCAGACTTTGAGTGCTGAGAGACCATGTAGAGGTGACCACATGTTTGTGATGAGTAATTGACACTTGGTTCGAAAAGATTGAGTTTGATTTGGGTGTTTTCTGCGAAGTCGTAGCCTTAGAAGTGATCGGAATCGCTTTTTGTGCAAAGGCGTAGCTTCTGGCGGTGGTCGTAGGCTTTTTCGACCACTTTGGTCATGGTCGAAAGCCTGCCGGGCAGGTTACGACCACGTTGTCATCAATTGGGAACCAGCCGGGTCGCTTATGACCACACAGTCGAAGGTCGGAGCTAGTCGGGTTATCCTCGACCAAGTTGGTCGTGGTCGAACGTCGCTACGACCCCGTTGTAGCAAGCTACGGTCGAAGTCGGCGCTTAGACTTACGACCACGTGGAGTAGTCGGAAGCGCTCGACCACGTTATCGAGTGCTGCGGTCGGTAGTCGAGGCTTCGACCACTACGGTCGATAGTCGGAGGGTTCGACTACGACCACGTGGGAAGTCGGCGACCTTCGACCACGTTGTCAAGCCATCGAATGAGGTCGTGGCTCGGTCGGACGTTGTCGTAGCTGGTCGGATGCAGTCGGACTTGCTCAGATGCGGTCGTAAGAGGTCATATGCAGCCGAACGGGCTCGGGTAGCGGTCGGATGCGGCCGTGACATGGTGAGACATGGTCTGAAGCTCCCGAGAGTCTTGTATGTGGTTGTAGGTCACTTGTAATCGGTCGTATGACCTCCAGGAGTGGTCGTTTCAGCTAAGGATCTGTCGTATGGTCTTGTGTTGCGGTCGTAAACCTTGTGCACTTATTGGTTTGACAGTCCGACCGATTGTATATGGTGTATGACTTTGTGGAGTGTGGTTTGAGCTCTCTTTTCCTATGCAAATAGATGTTACCCTTATCTAGTGCGGTGCTATGTGATGTTTTGTTGTTTGTGATGGTTGCAGGATCTTGGAGATAGGTCTTGTGAGGCTGGGAAGGTCGGGATGAGACACGGGTGGTGTCGGGGTCCAGAACGACTAAGGGAAGCTGAAGGAGACCTAGTCTTGCGAGGTGGTTGTAACCTTGGACAGCAAGGCAAAGCAGGAGGAAGCTTCCGGGAAGGCAACAGAGTGGCATTTTGGAGAAATGGCTAAAGTCTACAAAAAGGGAAGCGGATCTCTGCAAAGCACAGGAATTGTTGGCGCTAATGGGCAAAGCAGTGGAGCCGTTGGGTTTAACGGGTAAAGCACTGGAAGCTCGTTGAGAACCCAGTGTTAGGTGGGGTTTACGGGTTTCCCCCCGGTAGCAGAAAACTATAAATTGAGAGGGTAAAGCTCGGGTGCTGGTGAGATTCTGATCCCCGAGTTGCTCTGTTCTTTCTTGTTTATTTGTGTGTGTGTGGGTTCTCAGGATGGAGCAAGTGTGCTCATGTATCTCCCAGTTGGAGTGACTGTAGAAACCTCCATTATCAATCATTCATTTCTCTTCCTCTATGTTGAAGTTTTTGTTCTATAAGTTGTTTGATTGTTTTGTTTGTGCTTTCTCTGCTTTATCCTTTCCCATGTATGTTTGAGAAGCTAGTTCTCATTTGTGCTCTGGCCTTCTTGATTTGAGAAGAGTTTTAGCTGCATTGATTCCTCCTGCTCTGAATTGGAAATCATATTCAAGACCATTTGGTCAGGTTGTTCCCGAGAGCAATGAGTGGTCGGAGGAATCTCTACTTGCGGTCGGGTACCTTTCAGGTTCTCCGTTCTTTGTTCAACCGAATTTCTCTGCTCAATCATGCAGTATTCTCTGTTCACCATTTTTGTCGGACTACTCTTACTGCTGAATCTCGATTGCTCTGGAACTGGGTTTGGTCATTCCGACCACAACAGAGAATCGACCGATCACAGTGAGATATCAACAGCAGAGAACCGGGTTTGATCATCTGCTCTCGGCCAAGAGGCTTCCGACCTGATATCTGCTCTGTTTTCGCTCTGTTAGTCGGTCAAGTCTTTGACTACGTCGGTTGTTCGATCATGTGTTGACCTACGACCACGTATATTTGACCAGAGAACTAACTGTAAGGTCGATTGATCACTTGTTGGTTTTTCTACCGCTTTGGGATTCACTCGGTAGCGGCTGTTCTCTTTCATTTGTTGACCGAGTTCCTTTTCTCCAGTGAGTATTCGATCTCCTTCTTCATAGCTCTCTAGCTATTGGGGAAGAAGATCTCGTGGGAGTACTTGTGGTGGTTTGAAGGCACCATTCACCCCCCCTCTGTTGCCATTTTGATCCTACAAGTGCGCCTAAGACAAACACGTCTAGGGTTGATCAGTTTGAGGTGTTTAGGCAAAGTCGAGGACTTGGCTTTTCTAGTTTCTCTGATTTTTATGCTCGATTTGCCTCTGGTGGTGATATCCAACGTCCTGAGGGTAGATCTTGTTTTCCCTGTCGAGATAGCTACCTGCGGTGAGATTAGCATGTTACTGATGCTCAGGCTCGCTCTTCCAAAGCAGTCAAGCCCAGCAACAGCTTCAGGTCTGCTCATTGACCTTTTGGCTTTCTGAGCGACGGAGAACATAGGGTAGTTAGAGGTCAGTCATGTGTGACTACTTCTTCTGCTCATCGTGTGACTCAGTATTGGGTGCCAAAATCTCTTTTGATTTATCCCAGTACTGAGCCATCCCTCTCTTGTTAACTCAGAGTGGCTGGGCAGGGAAGGGAGAGGTTTGGCTCGTGGACTCTGGCTGTTCTCGACACATGACCAGAGACTCTTGTTGGTTCTCTTCCCTTGTCCGAGCTCCAGGTGATGAGGCTATCACCTTCGGAGACTCCTCGTCTGGGCGTGTCATCGCTAAAGGTATTGTGCGTGTTAATGATTCCTTCATTTTAAAAGATGTTGCCTTAGTTAGTAAGCTAAAATACAATTTGCTCTCGGTTTCCCAGCTTATCGATGACGGTTTCGAGGTGAGCTTTAAGAAAAACGCTTGCAAAATTCTTGATTCTTCGGGGAGTTTGGTTTGCGGGATCTCTAGATATGGGAGGATTTTTCGCGCCAATTTTCTTGAGTCTTCTGGTGATCCTCTCAAGTGTTTAGTTGCTTTTGAGTCCCGTGACCTTACTTTTTGGTATAGGAGACTTGGTCATATTGGATTTGACCATTTGACCCGAGTTAGTGGCCACAATCTCATTCGTGGTCTGCCTAAACTTAAGATGGTCAAAGATCTAGTTTGCGCTCCTTGCCGGCACGGCAAGATGGTTGCCGCTTCTCATCCTCCAGTCACGGTGACCATGACCAATGCACCAGGACAGCTGCTCCACATGGACATAGTTGGTCCAACTAGAGTGCAGTCGGTAGGAGGGAAGTGGTACGTTCTTGTTGTGGTCAATTACTTCTCGAGGTACTGTTGGGTGTTTTCTTAGCCTCAAAGGATGAGACATTTACCCACTTTTGTGGTCTTTTTAGTAGGCTTTCTGTTGAGCTTCCAGGTGCCCTACAAGCGATCCGCAGTGACAATGGCACGGAGTTCAAGAATTCCTACTTTGAGAGGTTTTGCGATGAGACAGGTGTAGAGCACCAGTTCTCTTCTCTGCACGTCCCCCAGCAACATGGCGTTGTGGAGAGGAAGAACCGTACCTTGGTCGAGATGGCTAGGACGATACTTGATGAATGCTCTACACCTAGGAAGTTTTGGACTGAAGCTATAGCCACTGCGTGCCATGTTTCGAACAGAGTTTTTCTAAGGGCACACTTGCATCACACTTCTTATGAGTTGAGATATGGGTGAAAGCCCAGCGTCTCGCATTTTCGTGTGTTTGGTTTCAAGTGCTTTATTCTGAAGTTTAGGAACCTAGATAAGTTCGAGTCAAGATCTTGTGATGGGATTTTTCTGGGTTACTCGACTTCTTCGCGGGCATATAGGGTCTGGAACTGCGAGTCTAGCAAAATAGTAGAAACCTATGAGGTGTCATTCGATGAGGCCAGTCCGGGGACTAGGCCCGATATCTCAGGTTCTGTAGAGCAGTCCGAGACCATCTTTATGGATGATGAGGAGGATGGAGATGAAGGTTGCTTACCTGATCCAGTTCCTCCCCTTGAGGTGCCTGCTTCTTCCACCGCACCTCGAGGAGATCAGCCCATTTCTTCCACATCTTCTGGAACTAGTGGCTCTGTTCCTACCTCGTCAGCTCATGAGGTAGAGGCCACTTCTTCTTCTCATCCAGGACCTCCCCGTCATATCCTAAATCATCATCCTTCAGAGCAGATGATAGGACATCTTTTTGAGCGCGTCACACGCCCAAAGCCCGGCATGTCTCACTTCTGTCTCCACTCTGCCTTCGTTGCCTCTTTCGAGCCCAAGGATGTTAGTCATGCTCTTTCTGACAAGTCTTGGGTCAATGCCATGCATGAGGAGTTAGAGAACTTTGAGAGAAACAATGTTTGATCGCTTGTTGAGCCCCCAGAGGTCATAATGTCATAGGTACCAAGTGGGTGTTTAAAAACAAGTAGAGTGAGGATGGGGTAGTCATTCGAAATAAGGCTAGATTGGTAGCTCAGGGTTTCTCCCAGGTTGAGGGTTTAGATTTTGAGGAGACTTTTGCCCTTGTAGCTAGGCTAGAGGCTATTAGGATCTTGCTTGCATTCGCAGGGTCTAAGGGCTTCAAACTTTACCAGATGGATGTCAAGAGTGCCTTCCTCAATGGGTATATTGAGGAAGAGGTCTATGTTAGGCAGCCTCCAGGTTTGAGAACCCCAAATACCCAAACCATGTCTACAAGCTTTCCAAAGCCCTGTATGGACTTAAGCAAGCTCCTAGAGCTTGGTATGAGAGGCTTAAATCCTATCTGTTGAGTCATAGGTTTGAGATGGGTAAGGTAGACAAGACCTTGTTCATTCGCAGGCATGGCAATGACCTTCTACTCGTCCAGATTTATGTGGATGACATCATCTTTGGCAGCTCCTCTCGTGCTCTTGTTTCCCAATTCTCTGATGTCATGAGCATAGAGTTTGAGATGAGCATGATGGGCGAGTTGAGTTTCTTCCTTGGATTCCAGATTAAGCAGACTCGGGAGGGTACTTTCTTGCATCAGGGTAAGTACACACGAGACCTCTTGAGACGCTTTGATATGAGTGATGGTAAGCCAGTGTCAACTCTGATGGCGTCATCAGCTACACTTGCTCCAGATGAGGATGGCGAGCTAGTTGATCAGAAGGAGTACCGTAGCATGATTGGCTCCCTCTTGTACCTCACTGCCTCGAGAACGGACATACACTTCTCCATGTGTCTGTGTGCTCGATTTCAGGCCTCCCCTCGTGTATTTCACTGCCAGGCGGTGAAGCGCATCTTTTGGTACCTTCGAGCTACCCTAGACTATGGTATTTGGTACTCTTCATCTTTTTGTCTTTCTCTTAGAGCCTACTCCGACGCAGACTTTGCTGGCTGTAGGATAGATAGGAAGAGCACTGCTGGCACCTGCCAATTCATTGGCACATCTCTTGTCTCCTGGTTTTCTAGGAAGCAGTCTAGTGTTGCACAGTCCACCGCAGAGGCCGAGTATGTTGCTGCCGCCAGTTGCTGCAGCTAGGTACTTTGGATGGTGTCGACCCTGCGGGACTTTGGGTTAGTTGTAGATAGTGTTCCGCTCTTTTGTAATAACACTTTTGCTATCAACATTGCCAAGAACCCAGTGCAGCACTCTCGGACCAAGCACATTGATATCAGATATCATTTCCTTAGAGACCATGTGGAGAAGGGTGACATAGTGCTCCAGTTTGTGGAGAGTGACCACCAGTTGGCTGATATTTTTACCAAGCCTTTGGATAGCTCTAGGTTTTCAGTCTTGCGGGGAGAGCTTAGGGTGGTCTGTCCTTATGGTTTATTGTGAGGAGGAGCTTCTTGTTGTTGTGCACCTCTTTGCTTATCTGCTTCTGTTTCATTCTATTGCATTACATGAGGGTGCATTTGGGTTAGTCCTTCTAGCATAGATTAGAGTGGTTCTCTTGCCGAGTTGCTTAGACTTCTTCCTCTCATCTTGTAATTCTAGGATGCTGCTTGTTAGCTGTCTCTCTTCTCACTAGGTTGAGTTCACTCACTTCTTATAGGCCTAGCGAGGGTGGGCCACCCTTGGGTAGACAGGAATCGTGTTTACTCCCTAGTGTGTTAGAAGATCAACTGATAGTCCTAGCGTTATATAGGGTAGATAAGAGTCAGTCTGAGGCATATTATTCTCTATATCTTGTCTATGCTTTAAGGACTGCCTGTTCTGTTTTTCTTGCCAGCTTCTCATTTTTTTGCTTTGGTTTAGGGGAGTTCTTTTGGGATTTGCTAGAGCTTAATATTGACAACTCGAATTGAACTAAAAGTGCATCTCTTGTTGAGGGGGAGCCGGATCTTCTTGCATTTCATGTCATTCTGTATTGTGATATAACTACATAGAGCCTTGATTATTATCCTTTATGACATAAAACAACTGCTTTACATTTTGCCATAATCTGTGCTAAATTGCTAGATTTATCATGAGTTTATATGTGTAGTCTAGTCTTCGCCATGATAGGTTGATTAAAAATGCACAACTTGAATTAAGTCATGTCATGTTAGCTCTTGAGTCTAGTTTGTCTTTAGTTATCCTTTTATGATTCATGCCATGTCAAATAGGCTGAGCTGAGTTTTGAATCTTTATTGAGCTTTAGATTGAGCTATGCTAGTTCCTTTATAAAGCATGAGTTATTATTAACTCCTTGTTCTTGAACTAAATTCAGCAAAAGCAAAAGGATCTCTTTTGTGTGAAAAAACTAATCTCACCAATTCTTTCTCATGAGACTGCTTGCCATTGCACTAGGCATGAACTCAGGGAAAGTTTTGGTTGACCAAGATCATTTTCTTAAGCTTCTAGCTTGGAGTGGTCGCATAAGGCTTGAGATCTTGCACATGATTAAACAAAAATTTTGGTTGGAAACAACCATGAGTTTCTAAAAGGAAAAACATGTCAATTGTGCTAAATTTGCTTAATTACAAAAAGACCAAGTACTCGAACAAATGATTCATTTTTGAACTTGTAGCACTTTAAATTGACTCAATTCTAGCTTCTTGTTTCCACGTAGAATATTGACATGGCTTGCATCATCCTTGGATATCTCTAGCTAGACTATAATCTTGAATGACTTGACATGCTAAGCAATTCATCTAATTTTCAGATTATGACCTTTTGGTTTAGCTTGATTATAAATGTCTTGTCATGATCTAGATAGCATCCAATTGTGTTATGGCTTGGTGTAATACGTCAAAAGTCATTTTCGATAATCTTCATGGCTCTAATTGCTTAGATTGAATAAAATACAGCCATTTCATCCAAGTCATGCTTCTTTTCTTCCTTACATCTTGATAATTTTATTGCCAAAAGGGGAAGAATAGTGGAGAAAAAGGCATAAAAAAGGATTTTATGGAGCTTTTGAGGAAAAATTTTGCTCTTTCTATTTTTGCTCCAGTGTTCTCTTCTGTCAATATGGTCTTGATTCTCTCTATCCTTCTTTTAGACCATGTGTGACTTAAATCAAACAAACTCAACCTTATGCTTTTTCTGTGTTTGTCAATATACTTATCAAGGGGGATATTGAGAGACCACGTGGATGTGACCCTGTGTTTGTAATGAGTAATTGACACTTGTTCTGGAAAGTTTGAGTTTGATTTGTGTGTTTCGTGTTTGAGTACATTTTACTGATGCAAATGTATGATTACAATGTTTCGAGCCGTGCTATGTGATGTGTTCTTGTCTGTGATGGTTGCAGGACTTTGAGGTTAAGTCGTAGCGAGGCATGGGATGGCCGAACTAGGCACAGGCGGTGCTGAGGTCGAAGCGGTCGGGATATGCTGAAGACGGCAAGGGTTCAAGGTGATTGCAAGGCTTGGACAGCAAGAAAAGATAAAGCTTACAGGAAGGTGCAGGAGTGTCATTTTGGTAAAATACGCAAGGCTGCATAGTGGAAGCGGATTCGGTTGGAATTAATGGGTAAAGCGTAGAGTTGTTGGTGTTAATGGGTAAAGGTGGATGTAAACCCGGTAACTTGAGGCTATAAAAGAGATGCTAGAGCTCAGGTGCTGGTAGGGGTTTTAGCTTTTGTTCCATTTTTTGTGTGAGGAGTTGTTGGGCAGAGTTTGTTTTGCTTTTGTCTCCATGTTTGTGTAGTAGTGTCTGGTTGGTGTTCTTGTGGTCTCTGTGTGTGCGTTGCCCAGAATGTGAAATCATGTATGAATTGGTTGTAGAACTCCTTATCAATGGAATCATACATGTCTTTGCATCTAGTTTGTGTTCTGTTTTTACCTGCTATTTCTATTGACTTGCACTCAGCTTCTTTGTTCTATGTCTTTCATCGCCTCCTATCTGATTAAGTTGGATTTTCTCTTGTCTGCGTTGAATCTTTGTTGTTCTGAACTGGGTATCTCCTCAAGGTCACTTGGCCAGCTTATATCCGAGAGCAATCAATTCAATCGTTGTTTTCTTCCCAAGTGACCATCTGCCGCAGACTTCCTCTATTTCTTCATTTTCTAGGGTTTACTATTTTGGAAGCAGAGGAATTTCATTTTCTTGATTATCTCGGTGAAAAGTGTTTTAATCTTGTGTTGTCTCGATCTGGGGATATCTCTCTGTTGTGATCAAGAGCTCACGATCAAAGGATTTGAGAATCACAAGCTTTTTGGAATTTGGTTCCTTTTTAGATCCAGCTTGCAGTACTTACTGTACCTTTTGTCTTAAGTGGAGCATATGTTTTCAATCGAGCAATTGGAACTCGAGTTTTGGTCCTTTCGGGTGAATAGTCTCCTTCTGATTCTCTACTCTTGTCCAGATGTATGCTTCTAGGCTTTCTTGTTTAACTCCTCAAAGTTTCAGCCGAACTCTTCTCTGTTCTCTGCCTGTTCTTCTGCCAAGCTGGTCTTTTGATCTGAATTTTCACTCTCTGAGGTTGGTCAGCTATTTTAGTTTGAGTTTCTAATTCACTAATCTAAGAAGCTCAGCTCTCTTCTCTATTTGTTTCTTCTTTCCAGTATTCACTGTGCTATTTGTTTTCGGTCAATGAAAACTAAGATACAAATTTGAAATGGAAATAGACTCTGTTCCCAATCAGACCAGTCGTGCCCTGGCGGTCAGACCGGTCATGTCGTGGCGGTCAGACCGGCCTTGCCGTGGCGGTCAGACCGGTCGTGGTTTGGCGGTCAAACCGGGCTCAATACTTGCATTCAGTTGTGTGCTCTCTGGTCTAGTTCACTTTTTGTGTCTTGTTTTTCTTGCTGCTTTCTGCTCTTATTCGGTCTCCAGTGAGCATTTATCTTCTTACTTTACAGCTATTATAGCTATCGGAGAAGAAGCTGGTGAAAATACTTGGGGCGGTTTGAAGGCACCATTCACCCCCCCTCTTTTGCCATTTCGGTCCTACATATTCCATGTGCTCACCTTCATCGGCTTTTCCTATTCCCTCACCGTCGTATGACTATTCTACCTCTCCTCCATGTACCGCATCAGCCTCGTCACGAGCATCTTCCATCACTCGTACCTCTCGGATGATGGTCATACACACGACCTTGCATAGCTTCTAATGGCTGCACAAGAATTACACACTCGTATCCACGGCGTCGGCACCCTTGCACAAACCCCTTCCATGTAATAGTGCGCAACAATATTCTCAACTCCCAACTGATGTCCATAGGAGACCGGCTCCAAACCCTTATACGACGATGCTGCACACCTCGGGGTCCAACAAAAAATTATGGGTAAGCCAATGCATCACATTTGAGATTCGAGCATTTTCCTTAAATCCAAAACTCATTATCTTGTCGAATTTGAGGTACCACTGCCTCGATGCTTGATTTAAGCCATAAATTGATTTCTTAAGTCGACATCCCATATGCTCCTTGCCTTCCACGATAAAACCTTCCGGTTGAGTCATGTAAACATTCTTTTGCAAGTCGCCATTAAGAAATTCCATCATAACATCCATCTGATACAGCTCTAATCATAATGAGCTACAAGTGCCATAACAATTATGAATGAATCTTTAGTTGAGACAGGAGAAAATGTGTCATTATAGTCAATCCTCTCTCTTTGTGAGAAGCCTTTTGCTACGAGCCTTGCTTTGAACCTTTCAACATTTTCCTTAGAGTCACGCTTAGTTTTGTAGACCCATTTACAGCCTACTGTTTTGACTCTGTCAGGACTTTCTACTAAGTCTCATACATCATTAGTGCTCATAGACTTTAGTTCATCCTCCATGGCTTCAAGCCATTTAGAAGAATGTTCACTCATTATGGTCTCTTTATAAGAGGTGGGATCGTCTACTTTCCCTATATCATTAATATCCTCATTCATATAAACAACATAATCATTTGGGATGGCAGATCTTCTCTCCCGCTGTAATCTTTTAAGAGGTTCATTAGTTATTTCAGGAGACTGCTGAGGTTCTTCATTAGGGATAACATCAGGAATTTCAGAAACCTCAACAGTGGGTGCAACAACAGTATTCTCTACTAGAGGTGCAACCGCCTGAGGCACAGGAGTAAAGGTCTCTGCAATGAGCGGTGATGGAACATAAACCCGCTTCTCCTCAAGATCTATTTTCCTGGGCTCCAAGTCCTCGTTATTTTCTAAGAACACAGCGTGTCTTGTTTCTACAAACTTTGTTATCCATATCCATAAGTGTACGGTGCGTCTTTCAGCTACACCATTCTGCTGAGATTCGCCCGGCATAGAATACTAAGCAACGATGCCATTTTCCTGAAGGAATTTAGCAAAAAGGGTGGGTCAAGAATTTGCTCATAAGAGGCATGCCTTCCACAATATTCTCCCCCACAATCCGATCTTACTATTTTAATTCTTAGGTTGTGCTGATTTTCAACTTCAGCCTTAAATATCTTAAATTTATCAAGTGATTCAGATCGGTCTTTAATGGGAAAGATATAACCATAACGGGAGAAATCATCAGTGAATGTGATGAATGTATCAAAACCATCCACTGATGTCACAGGGAAAGGACCACAAATATCAGTATGGATTCATTCTAATAGTCCTGTGCTACGAGTAGCTCCCTTCTTTATTTGCTTAACATATTTTCCTTTAATGCAATCAACGCAGTGGCCTGAGTCAGAGAAATCTAATGGGTGGAGAATTTCTTCTTTAAATGAGACGCTCCATTCTCCCCCTCGAAATGTGGCCTAAACAACAGTGCCACATTTTCGAAGAAGTCTCATCATTTTTTTTTACACTTAACATCACACATAATCTTTCTGGAAATGCCCTGGCTGCTTGCAGAAAAGACATTCCCCCTTTAGATGCTCCGGCGGGAGCAACATGAGGCTTAGGTGCATTGTGCACTTTAGGCCCCGACTTGTCTGAATTTGGGTAGAATTGTAGCTTCTTCTTTGATTTTAAGTCCCCTTGGAACTTCCTTTTGTTTGAGCCACCAATTTGAGGAGCATAATCTTTCTTTTTCTGTCCTTATTCTCTCTTCCTCCTGGACACACATGGCGATCAAATCGCTCATGTTCCATTTTTCTTTCTGAGTATTGTAATTAATCTTAAAAGTCGTGTACTCAGAAGGAAAAGAGGTCATAATAAAATGGACAAGGAAACCATCAGATATTGCCATGTCCATCCCCTTGAGTTTTTCTGCCATATTGGTCATCATCATGATATGCTTTCTTATGCTACCGGACCCATCATACTTAGTGGTTAAGAGCCTCTGAATCAAGGTACTGGCATAAACTTTAGTGGAGTCTTTAAATTTCTCCTCGATTGAAGCCAAGTACTCCTTATCCTTAGCATTTTCGGAATCGGGGATTGCTCCCCTAATCCCGACTAAAATAGAGGTCTTCATAATCATTAGTGATAAGCGGTTAAAACCGCTCCCATTTTTCAGCATTAGCCTCGTAAATTTTTCTTTTTCTCATCATAATTATCCTCACCTACGGTGGGAGGAATGGGAACGGCTACCCTGAAGGTGTAGTCAAGGTCCAAAAACATCAAGGACAACATGAATTCGTTCTTTATGGCAGCAACGTTTGATGCATTAAGTTCTAAATTTCAAAATACAGGGCAAAACTTAGAAATATCATAAATATATATTACATGTAATTAACCCGACGTTGGTCTGATTAATAACATGCAAAATACAGTTCCAATTCATATCACCGTTGGGCAGAAAATGAAAAGGAACTCAATAATTTTATATGGCGACACATGATTACAAACAACGTTGGTCAGAATGTAATCATATGCATACATAATGCCAAAAACATAAAAAATCTCCAATTAAAATATCTCGTTGGTTCAATTTTAATTAGAGACAAAACATAATAATATGGCGACATATGATTATAAACAACGTTGGTCAGAATATAACCATATGTATACATAATGCCAAAATTAATCATAAAAATCTCAAGATTAAAATATCCCGTTGGTTCAATTTTAATCCGAGATTATACTAATAATATGGCAATTCAAAAGTCACGCCGCGTCCCAGCAGAAAATACGCCCGCGCGCGGCCTGAAATGCCGGGCCAAAATCGCCAGCGCAGCCCGGCATAAAAACGCGCACACGTGCAGACGCGGCCCAAAAAGTTGCATAGCCCAAAACTCCCGCACGGATGTAAGATCCCTCACGGGCCAAAAAATCTGCGCGGCCTGCAAAAGTCACTCATGCGCGCGCGGGGCAGCCCAAAAAATTTTCCGCACGGGTATAATACCGGCACGGCCTAAAAATTGCCCCAGCGCGGCCCACATAACTCGCAGGTGAGGTTGGCCGAAAACTGCCCAAAAGTTTCGCGCACGGGCCCGAATCCGGGCGCGGCCCGTAAATTCCCGCACTGCCACTCAAGGGCCCGGCCCAGCATATCGTGTCTTACGCGCACGCCGTCGTATCGTAATCGGACGGATGCAAATCGTAGCCGGCCCAAACTTATTTCGGCCCGAACACCCACGACCGCGCGATCGAAATCGGACGGCTGGCGCGCGCCGCAGCGGAGACAATACGGGCAAAAACCCTAACCCTAAACGTCATTCCCTCTGAGTCCTCCCGAAAAGCACGGCGCGCGGGAGAGGCGTTAGGGGCGGCGGCGCGTGAGATGGCGGCGCCCGTGCGTAGCGACAGCGCGGCATGGCGGCGGTGCCCGCGCGGAGCGGCAATGCGCACGGCGATGGCGCATGCGACACCGGCGGATCGGCGGCGCCGAGCAGCGCACGAGCGCAGCGCTTCGAGGCGAGAGGCGGCGCGCGCGGCGCAAAGCGCGGCTGCGGCATAGCGCCGGCGACGCCTCAGCGGCGGCAGCGCGCGCGCGCGCCCGCAGCAGCGCGGCGGCGCAGCGCTCGCGAGCGAGCAGCAGCCAGCGACGGCGCGCGCGCTTCGGGAGGCGGCGCCGTAAGTCCCCTCATTTTTTTTTGGTTCTTCTTTGTTCTTCCCGATCCAAAATTTTGTTCTTCCCGTAATGTTTTATGGGACGGGCGGGTTTGACAATGGGGATTTCTCATTAGAGTTTGCAAAAGAAAACAATCACCTCCTTCTAATTTCTTAGAACCGAGCCTTTAAACATTAACCTTAAATCAAAACTCTAGATCCGAGTTCGGGAAAAAAAATTTAGGGTTCTAGACAGGCCTAGATTGCTCTGATACCAAATGTTAGACTAAACTAAGTCTAATCATGAGACATTAACATTAACCCTAGGCCAAATACTAGAACACCTAGTACAAGTTAAGCGGAAGCGTAAAAGACGCACCCGACTTGAACGAAAGTCATAAGGTTGCGTATCTGTTGTGGTGGCCGAAAGCGGTGAAGGAGGTCGCCGGACTGCGGTGGTCGTTGCTGGCGTAACTGAGATCCCCGAGGTGCGGAAGTCGATGCCCACGGGGACGAAGAGGGCTTTGGCCTTCGTTCACCAGAGCGCCCGTAATAGATCGGTCTCGTTAGGGTTTGAGAGGCTTAGGAATGACTCGTCACCTTAGCCCTGCCGAAACCCTAATCCTTTTAATGTGGCGCTAGGTGACCGGGACCAAAACCAGTTAGTTGGTAACCGCCTCCGATCAAGGCGCGAGGTGGAGGCGTGCCTCCCTGGAATCTCGGGTGCTGTTAGCTGAGATCAACCCAACAGGTATCTCTCCGGACAGCAGATTTCCTGACAACTGAACATATCCTTAGGCTGTTCGTAACGGCGAAGATATTGGAAGTATGTCATACCCCATCAGGAGCCTGATCCATATGGTGCGGCAGTTCTTCCGAGACATCATCATTGATTCAACAAAGTTGAACTCTGGATAATTTGCTGGGACCAACCGGTATACAGGAAGACACATACTGGTCACATACTTCAACAGTGAAGGATCCCTTCGATTCTTCGCAAAGGTTGGGCTGGGGTCCCTCCCCATTCCTGCCATCTCTGGTGGAATTTGGCCGGATATTCGGTTTCCAACAAGGTTGAGCCAACGCAAGCTAGTACTGATTCCTATCTCCCTTGGGATGTCTCACGAAAGTTGGTTCCCAGCAAGCATCAACCGAGAGAAGCGATGTCGTTACCAATGTCTGGTGGAATCTCACCGGAAAGGCTGTTGTATGACAAGTCCAATGCTTGGAGCCCAATAAGCTGACCGTAAGATGGTGGGATTCTACCAGAGAAGTTGTTGTCTGCAAGTATGAGGGCCTTTATGCTTGCCATACTAGCTATCTCACGAGGTAGCTTGCCAGAGAATTGGTTAAAGCTGAGGTCAAGCAAGGTCAGCTTTGGCAACTGTAAAATGCCAGAGGATACAATACCTCCACTGTAATGTCGTGGAACACCGGCAATTTCTACGCGCGAACTCACAAACGCGCACTCAAGAACACAATGAACACAAGTATTTGGTGCTGCAAAACCGGCAGCTTTTTCGATATATTGCTCACTTATTTATAGGATGATTACAAGCCAAAGGTTACTAGCGTTTGAGATAATCACCTGACTAAAGGCCTGTTTGTTTCAGCTGTAGATTCTGAGAAGTAGCTGGTGAGTATCCAGCTAGTCGAATCTGGAGAAACTGGATAACCCCACTTCGGCTACTAGTTCATTTTCGGATTACGTAGCTTCGGCTACTTAGAATCGGATGAAAATTTGATTGCTTGGGAGCCGCAGATTCGGGAGTAGCTGCGGTGCGGAAGTGAAACAAACAGCCCTAAGAATGAATGCATGGCGTTTTGCATGATGGCTACAAATTGATGCATGGCGTTTCGCATGGCTGCATGGCTGAAACGGAAGAAATAAAAGAGTGCTCCACTACTAACGGAAGAAATAAAAAGAATGCTAAGCGATCTGAAATCAAACAATGCAGTGAGACGCTGGAGTAAATAGAAGATGAAACGGTGAAGATGAATGAAGAAACAGTGAGCCGCTTGGAGTAACTTCAACATTTCTCCCCCATAGTCCTTGCGGTGCTCACCGATCTTGTTGACGCCAATCAACACACACAGTTGCTGGAACCGCACGCGTCCAAGTGCCTTGGTCAGAACGTCCGCTAGCTGGTTCTCCGTTGAAATGTGCCGTAGGACGATCTTGTTCCCGTCGATGCACTCCCGAATGTAGTGGAAACGAGTGTCGATATGTTTGCTTCGGTCGTGGAAGACGGGGTTCTTGCTGAGGGCGATGGCGGACTGGTTGTCCACCTTGAGCTCCGGCGCTCTAGACTCAGTGCCGAGCATGTCGGACACGAGCCGAGCTAGCCAGACGCCTTGGCAGGCTGCTGTAGCTGCCGCAATGTACTCTGCCTCGCATGAGGACAGAGCCACCACCTACGCTGGAGGATCGCCAGTGATGGGGTTGCCACCGAGGAAGAAGATGACGCCGCTGGCACTCTTGCGCGTGTCGACGTCGCCCGCCATGTCGGCGTCACTGTAGCCGACCAGTCGAGCTCGTTTATCCTCCCTCCTGGCATAGTGAAGACCATAGTCACGCGTTCCCGCTATGTACCATAGCACGCGCTTCACCGCGTTGAGATGGTCCTCGTGTGGTTTCTCCATAAAATGGCTCAGATAGCCCACTGCGTACGCAAGATCTGGTCGGGTGTGCACCAAGTAGCGCAGTACGCCGATGACGCGCCTGTACTCGGTGGCGTCCACCAGTGGAGCAGTGCTCTCCTTGCTCAACTTGAGCCTTGGCTCCATCGGCACCAGACTGGGGTTGCAGGTGCTCATGCCGCTCCGCTCAAGCAGCTTCCCTGCATAGGCAGATTGGCAGAGCGAGATGCCGCCTGGCCCTTGGTTTACCTCGATGCCGAGGTAGTACGACAGCAGCCCGAGGTCGCTCATGAGGAAGACGCGCTTCATCTCGAGCTTGAACGCCACGATCTCGTCGCTGCTGGTGCCGGTGATGATCAAGTCGTCGACGTAGACCCCGATTACCAGCCGCGATGACCTTCGGCTCCGCATGTACACGCCGTGCTCGGAGCTACTCCTCTGGAAACCAAGTGACGCCATGGACGCATCAAGCTTGGCATTCCAGGCCCTTGGTGCCTGTCGAAGACCATACAGCGCCTTGCGAAGACGTAGTACTTTTTGCTCGCTGCCGTTGACGACAAAGCCCGGTGGCTGGCTCACGTACACTTCCTCCTTGAGGTCGCCGTTGAGGAAGGCGCTCTTCACGTCCATGTGGTGGACTTCCCAGCGCTCGTGGGCTGCCAGAGCCAACAGCGCCCTCACGGACTCCATTCGTGCGACCGGAGCGAAGACTTCGTCGAAGTCGATTCCCGCGCGTTGAACGTAGTCTTTGGCAACCAAACGCGCCTTGTGCCGAATGACATTGCCCTGCTCATCGCGCTTCACTTTGAAGACCCACTTGAGCCCGATCGCACGGTGCTCAGTGGGGAGCGCGACAAGCTCCCACATGTTGTTGTCCTTGAACGACTTTATCTCCTCATGCATCGCCTGACGCCAGCATGCCTCGCGCTCTACCTCGCTGAAAGAGACAGGTTCGTCCGCCGTGGTGAACTGCAACTCCTCGTCGAGCACCCGGGGCACAAGCCCAGGCGGCGAGGCTGGTCCAATGACAGCGTCGATGGCGCGGAACCGAAGTGGAGCATCGTCGTGGTCCACGTCCAAGTTCTCCTCAGGATCAGCTGGTGGCGAGACGAACTCGATCGGCGCACTCGTGGGTGACGTCGTAGGCGTCATGGGTGCATGGGTCGGCGTTGGCGTGGGCGACGGAGACATGTGAGCTGGTGATGCCGCATCAGCTCGAGGCGCGCCGAAGATGTACTCCGTGGTGTACTCAACGTTGAAGGGCTCGCCGTCACCCGGATCACCGCTGCTTTCGTCGCCCCAACTCCATTGTCCCGCCTCGTCGAACACGACGTCGCGCGACACAATGATATGCTTGGTGGAGGGGTCGTAGCAGCGGTAGGCCTTGGAGCCATGCTCGTAACCGACGAAGATGGTCGGCGTGCTGCGATCATCCAACTTCTTGAGTCCCGGGCGTGTGGTCTTGACGTGGGCGACGCAGCCAAAGGTCCTGAAGTAGTGGACGGTGGGGCGCTCGCCGTGCCAAGCCTCAAATAGGGTCTTGCCGTTGAGCGCGCGTGTCGGCGCGCGATTGAGGACGTGGACTGCGGTGTTCATGGCCTCACCCCAGAAGTAGCCGGGAAGCCGCTTCGCCTTGAGCATACACCGCGTCATGCCGACGATGCTCTGGTTGCGGCGCTCTACCACCCCATTCTGCTGCGGTGAGTAGGGGGCGGTGAGCTGCCGCTGGACGCCGCGCTCGGCGCAGTACTCGCCGAACTCCACGGAGGTGAACTCCCCCCGCCCCACGATTAGTGCGGAGGACCTTAAGCCGCCTCCCTGACTCAACCTCCACGGCCGCCTGGAAGTTCTTGATCGCCGCCGATGCCTGATCTTTGTTCGACAGCAAGTAGAGCCACATATACCGGCTCAAATCATCAACAAGCAGTAGGAAATATTTGTTACCGCTTGGAGTTGTGGGCGTGATGGGCCCGCACAAATCACCATGGACGAGGTCGAGGATGTGCTCCGCTCGTCGTAGCGCCTTATCAGGGAAAGACGTGCGCCTTTGCTTGCCGGCGAGGCAGCTGTTGCACACCTGATCGACCTGATCAAGCGGCGGCAACCCACGTACCATCTCCTGTTGGGCGAGCGCGCGCAGTGACTAGAAACTGAGGTGCCCGTACCTCGCATGCCAGCGCCAGGCCACCTCCAAGCTACGTGCCGACAGGCACACCGGTCGCCCGATGCGGAGCTCCAGGATGTAGAGGCGCGATGCAGAACGATGCACCCGAGCAAGAAGGTCGCGTTGCTGATCGTAGATGCGCAGGGTGCCGGAGTAGATCTCGATCCGACATCCAGCCTCCTCCAGCTGACCAAGACTTATGATGTTCGCTGTCAGACGGGGAATGTAGTACACCCCATCAGTGCGCGATGCTCGCCGTTCTTGCAAGTGAAGATGATCGTGCCGCGTCCTTCAATCTCCACCACGGAACCGTCGCCGAAACGGACGGTGCCGCAAACTCCCCCATCAAAGTTGGAGAAGGCAGTCCGCGTGCCCGTCATGTGGTTGGTGGCGCCGGTGTCGAGCAGCCATTGTGGATCTCGACGTGGCACGACGATGTGGGCGGAGCTGGAGTTCGAATCTCCTCGGTGGGCGGCGCTGCAACTTGAGTGAGTGGTGAAGGGATGGTCGCATGTGCCATCAACAGAGTTGGCTCATCCTCTTCACCCTCCGCAACGTGTGCTTGCGCCTGCTTATTTGGCTTGCTACGGCAGTCCTTGGCCCAATGGCCAATTTTGCCGCAGTTACGGCATCGGTCCGCCGTGTTCTCCTGGGCTGTAACATTTGATGACGAGTTGCCCTTGCCTTTACTCACACCGCGACCACCGCCGTGGCCACGACGTGTTTTGCCGCGCCTCTTGCCGCTGTTGGAGCCACCGGCTTCGCCGTTGTCGCGCAGCTTCATCCGCGCTAGCCAGTCCTCCTCGGCAAGAAGAAGACGGCCCTTGTTGTCATAGATGGGCGCAGACGGTGTTGGCTTTTTCTTTCGCTGCTCGATGGTGCGCAGACGGCCGGTGACCTCCTCGACGGAGAGCTCGTTCATGTCGAGGAGAGTCTCGATGGAGTACGCGATCTGCTCGAGGTGCTCGGGGACGACCTGGAGCATTTTCTTCACGATCTCTCCATCGGTGACGTTGCCGCCAAGGATGCGGATGTTGTTGACGAGGCTCACAATCCGGAGTGAGAAATCGTCGACCGACTCCCCTTCCTTGAACGCGATCTCCCCGAATTGCTTGAGCAACTGTTGCGCGTTGGCGTCACGGACGCGCTACACGCCGACGCGCATGGTCTTAACCGCCTCCCAGGCGGAACGCGCCGTGCGCTTGCGTGCCAACGACCCGAGCATCTCGGGCGGCACGGCACGCAAAATGGCCGCTAGCGCGAGGCGGTCTTCGCGGTACTCGACGACCTCGCCCTCCTCCGGTTCAACGGCCTGCCACAGCCCTTGGGCCTGCAGGTTCACACGCATCAACAAAGACCATTCCTGGTAATTGGTGCGCGTGAGCATGGGGTACTGGACCGAGCCGCCCGCCTCCTTGACGACGCGCTCAATGATGACTTCGCCGCCGCGATGGCGCCCTCGGCGCGGCGCAGGCGAATGCGATACCCGTCGTCGGGGAGGGGGCGATGGCGAACGATCACCACCACCAACGGGATCCAACTGGACGGACATGACGGCCCCGGGAGCGTCCACGCTCTGATACCAATTGTCGTGGAACACCGGCAATTTCTCGCCGCCGGCGAACTCACAAACGCGCACTCAAGAACACAATGAACACAAGTATTTGGTGCTGCAAAAACCGGGCAGCTTTTTCTGATATATTGCTCACTTATTTATAGGATGATTACAAGCCAAAGGTTACTAGCGTTTGAGATAATCACCTGACTAAGAATGAATGCATGGCGTTTTGCATGATGGCTACAAATTGATGCATGGCGTTTCTGCATGGCTGCATGGCTGAAACGGAAGAAATAAAAGAGTGCTCCACTACTAACGGAAGAAATAAAAAAGAATGCTAACTGATCTGAAACTGAAACAATGCAGTGAGACGCTGGAGTAAATAGAAGATGAAACGGTGAAGATGAATGAAGAAACAGTGAGCCGCTTGGAGTAACTTCAACATGTAAGTATTCCCTAGAAGCACCAGATTCTTCAGACTCGTTAATTTTCCAAGGACTTCTTGCACCACCCCTCCAAAATTATTGTCACTGATGTCCAAATATTTCAGGCTGGTGCAGTTCATCAGCTCAAGTGGTATGTTGTGATCGAAGTGGTTGTGCGCGAGAACCAGCTCCTCAAGCCCGGAGATTGAGCCAATTCCTCGTGGTATAGATCCACTAAAGGCATTATCCCATAGGGACAGGGATGTCAAACTTGAGCAATTGGCAATTGAACTTGGAAAATTACCATATAGTTGGTTGCTGGAGGGGTCTAGAGACAGCAGTTTGCACCCCATGGAAAACATGCTCGAAGAAATTCTTCCTGTGAGATTGTTCTTTGCAGCCTGGAACTGTGTAAGCCTTGCAATTCCTTTCCATACCTTTCCAGTGAAGCGGTTCCAGCTGAGATCAACGTCCTTGAGCATAAAGCAGTTGCTGAATAGTCCAGTTATTCTGCCTGTGATGTTGTTGCTGGACAAATTGATGACGCTGAGGTTGCGGCAGATTGCTGGGAAGTTTGTGCTCATACTGCCCTGGAACCGATTTTGCGACACATCTAGTATCTGCAGGTTGGTCAGGCTGGACACATCGAGGGTACCTCCGATGACGTTATTTGATAAGTTTAGGTACTGGAGACGCCGGCAGTGTTTGATATCAGCCTGCAGTTCGCCAGTGATGCTGTTTGCTGAGAGATCTAGGTGGGTGAGCCTACCGAGGCCAGAAAAGTTACCGAAGGCTGGACCGGAGATGTTTGAGTTTGAGAGGTCAAGAAAACTGACACGTCCGGCAGCATCACACCCAACACCTTGCCAACGGCAAGGTGAGGTCTCCGACTCCGACCAGTTGTCATACCCACCACGGTTTATCGGGTTTTGCGCCTGTAGGAAGTTCTTCAGTTCGAGGAGCACCTCCTTATCACTTTGCCCAAGAATCACCTCAGCTGTTGCAGAAAGACAGCGCCAAACTCAGATGCAGTTAACATTAAGAAGAAGAGCAAAAAGATAATTATGTACGGTGTGTTAGAAGCACGACCCATACCAATGATTAGTACATGGTAAAAAGCCTTGAGAATCTGATGGATCACGGACATGGGTAAAGAACTTTTAGCTGCTATTGCACTGTGTTATGAATTCACTCGTTTGATTTGCAGGTTGTACAGCTTTTATCTGCCAAAGAATAGCATGTTCCTGTGAAAGCGTGGAAAACTTGGAACAAACACGCAATGTATATTCTAGTCTCAAAGGGTTACATATATATAGCCTAGTATGGCTAATGGAAAAGCATGACTAATGTGAACAAGAATGGCTAATGGGAACGCATGACTAATATGAACACAACACATGATTAATGTAAACTCAATGTTGGCTAGAGTCGAGGCGACACACAAAAGCCGAGACGCAGAAGGCGAGGCCTTGTGAACACGCAAGACTTGCTAACACCCTGTTCCCCTTGTCATGTCACCTTCCTTGACACAGTTTGCGCTAAGTATTTGCTACTTCACACTATTTCTATGCCATGACCAGGTCGTTGGAGAACAATGTTAGGCCTAGTCACCAATCTACCTTCAGAAGTGTTGGTGCCATCCCTTGACCTCAACGTCAACATTTCTCCCTGTACACTCAAAATTTGGAGCTTTGGTATATTTGGCCACTTATGCCACCACAAGTATCCTTAATATTAAAACTTATTCTTGCAAATTTGACAAAAGTGTTATACTCAAGCCACCAGCAACCATGCAAAATTGTGGAGCATTTAAGAGCTGCTGCCTGCTCATCCGAAGATATTTGTCAAAAGGGCCCTTTTAGGGGGGAATTATGCCCTCTAAAAAAGGAGATTTTTCTCTATGTTTTCACCCTCCCGTTGTAATTACCCTTGTTAGTTATATGTTCTAGAGGTAATCATAGAGATGATTATATCACTTCTATATTTATGATCTTTTAAATAAATCTTGTTATGTTCATTAAATGAATTATCATTTATAAAGTTTAACAAGTATGTGACTTGATGAAGCTTTTGTTTGTTATATGATATTATTTTAAAGGAATCCCTGGTCGGATGCCACTGGTCGGAACACTAGTGATTTATAGACTAGCATATGTATCAGTCTATGACCAGTCTTCACCGATCATAGATATGGGGATATCAAATAAATAATGCTGACACATATTAGAAAACATTGTGTTGGATTGACCTATCTTGAGACACTGTTAAGATTATTATATTTTATGTGCCATCAATTGGTCTCAAGCAATGATAATATATAATCCTTGTACTTGATATCAACATAATTTTCTACATGTGTAATAGTGCAATTAGGTGTTATCAAACGCTACTTCGTAACTGGGTAGTTATAGAAGTAACTTTCAGGTATGTTATGAAACATGCGGACGAATGTGACTAGTCGGATATGCAATTTGCCCCTTCTACATAACAGGAGAGATATCTCTGAGCCCCTTAATGTGATCGGATAAATAAAGCGCATGGCTATGCCATGAGTGATCAAAGAATCGACCACATGAAGTTATCCATCACTAGATCAAGAAAAAATTGAACTGTCTATGGATGACATATTTCTCACCTAGAGTTCCATCGGATATCGTGAGGTAAAAGAAGAATACACAAATTGGTCATTAAGTTTGACCTGATACGTGCTGGTCGTATGGAAATATTGATTGGTCGTAAGTTAGCCGGACATATCACAAACTAGTCTGTGAACTAGTCGTATGGGGATATGAACTACTCGTGACCATATATGATCTGATCGTAAGGAGTTATGAGCTGATCATGGCTGACTAAGACTTGGTTGCAGATCATATTGTATAAAGTTCATCCAGATCAATATTTGTGTATATTTAGGGGTCGATATGTCCTGCTAGGGACCGCTATAGACTATTCATCGAAAAGGAATTTTCAAGTTACAACCAAGTATACATAAACCTACACGGTCACACACTTAATGGGTTAAAATAGTAAGAGTCCGGATGATAGACTTTAAGTGGGATACGTTTTCTATTCATATTGGATAAGAATCTGGATGGAGGCTTCCTGAGTAAGATATTATCTCTACTCGTATTGGATATAGATTTAGTGGGAATCTATATAAAGGGGTGCATGGGCTATGGGTTACGTGCAAGTGTGCGTTAGACACACCCACTGAAACCCTAGCCGTCTCCTTCCAAAAAACCCTACTATATGCATTAGTGCTAGTACACTGGCGCACGGTGTTCTATTTCTAGACATATGGACTTTAGTAGAGGTATTGTTGTGACTGCGATGCTGAACAGGACGATCATGATAAGCAGACGGTTTGCTCGTAGAGATCGACTACTGCTTGAGGACAATTGTCTTCTGAGGATACTAATTGAGACATTGGACGATCAACTACTTTCACTATATCTACATGTACTATGTTGAACCGGACTGCTTCAATTCTTCTTTTGTTGCACTGTATGTTTAGTGGTAATAATTTATAATTTCTTATTCGCATAGAGTAACTCTAAGATTCCATTAACTTTTGCGCCAAGGTCAAATCGTCGGCTACTACACTTGTTGTTACAAAATCTGGGAAGCAGTCCAACCATTGCTGCATTTCTTTGGCGTGAGGGAACCAGTCCACTGCCCTGCTGTTGACGTCTTTCTACAATGTTTTCATTACCTCTCTTTTTCACATAATGTTTCATATTGGTCCTCTTCTCTTTCCAGATTCCATTATGGCAATTAGATTCCACTTTTATCAAAACTAGACATTCATGTGCAATTGCCTACCCGGGTCGAATCAATCAGATTATTGTTGTTGGATAGGATGTCAGACATGTTTTTTAAACTGTGATTTATGATTTTTGACTATACCTTATTAATCTAACAAATAATAATTATTGTAAGAAGCTGAAGTAAAAAAACGATTGAAAAGCAAAAAGAACAGGGCCATTGTTTGATTTGAGCTATATCACTACTACAGAAAGCCTAATACTAGACGACCAATCACAGACCGTTTTGTCAAACCGTCTGTGATTGACACTAACACAGACGGTTTTAATTTTGACACCGTCGTGTTAGTGGCGTCGGATAAAACGAGTATCACAGACGGTTCTTACCGATGAACCGTCTATGATACTAAAGTATCACAGACGGTTTTTATTAAAAACCGTCTGTGATAATCTGGGATTATCACAGACGGTTGTTTATTAAAAATCGTCTGTGTTGTGTAGACTATCACAGACGGTTGTTGTTAAGAACCGTCAGTTAATGTTCATAGACGGTTTTTAACAAGAACCGCCTCGTGATGTCCCTTTGTCTGTCATATTCATTCATGATCGAGGTTAATATATAAGTACACATTGCTTCTAATAACTTAACTACAGAACTACTGAGACAAGAGATCACAAATTAAAGGCAAATTTATTAGTTTCAATTAGAGGTAAATTTACTACAAAAGTCGCACAGGTAAAGAGTTTCCCAGATTGTAATCTTTTGGGCTTCGTACGCTTCTTCTTCGACTTTGGGACTTGGAGGATCAGCCACTGACTTCTTGAACGCCGTTAAGATTGTCCTTGTCCTCAGCACTTCCTCCTCCAGCCTGGGCAAATAATCAGTAGCATAGCCCATAATGTCGTAGAGGTATGCATGGCGATTCCTCGAAATCTGCCGCTTACGCTGATCGGCAAGGCTATCCATCGCCTCTCAATGCGTGTAGAGCTTCTTCCGCTTTGCACACATTGTGGAGAAGAACCAGGGTAAGGGCTGTTTCCCTTTCTTGAGCGGCAGCGAGACGCCTCCGTCGACGGCGGATGATCAGGTCGAGCTGACGGATGCAAGAAAGTTGGGGAAGGAGAGCAGGGCGTGTGCGAAGAAGCTGCTCCAGATGCAAATTGCTGGCCGCCTGTGTAAGGTTCCGGCCGAACAATTCTTGATGAACAGATGAGAGGAAGGAGATGATCACATGAATAGTAGAAGCCATATTGTACATACGTAGAAGAGACCTGGATTAGGCGAGCATATTTAACCTTTAGCACAGACGGTTCGTATACCCAAACATTAATGATATAGACGCTTCGTATAACGATTGAGAGACGTTAATTAGACGATCGAAACACAAAGCGTTCTGGCAATCGAAACACGAAGCGTTCTGGCAATCGAAACACGAAGCGTTCTGGCAATGGAAACACGCGCGAAGCGTTCTGGCATGAAGCTTATGACAGACGGTTTTTATAAAAACCGTCAGGATAATCACTGACGGTTTTTAGTTAAAACCGTCGTGATAATGACTAAGGTATTTATTGCGCTGCTCGCACGCATCTGTCTTCATTTCGATCCAGATCTAGCCACTGCTGCGCACTTTTTCACTCGGGAGCAAGCTAGGCGATTTCAGGCCAGTTAATTTGGTGGGAAGAGGCAGAGATTGAGCTTTGAATTAAGATTCAGACTTTCTTGGTTGCTGTAGATATGGTTAGTAATGAAATTTATTTTTTCTTTAATTGCATTACAATTTAGGTCTAAGTAATCCATGAGTGGTTATTGAAGATGGTTAATTTGCAAAATTGTTGGTTATATAATAGCTGTTGTGTTTGTAATATGAATTGAGCTAGCAAATTAAGTCTCAATATAATAAATGTGACCGGTATATATGTAGTTATAATTAGTTAATCTAGATTTTAATACTAAGTTGTTATATATGTACGTAACGTAGGACCGAAGCTAGATGTATGCCGCGAGCCGTGTGAGTGAAGAGTACATTAATGGCGTTTCTGCTTTTATAAGAGCCGC
The DNA here is from genome assembly GCA_036346575.1 of Dendrocalamus sinicus. Taxonomy (NCBI): domain Eukaryota; kingdom Viridiplantae; phylum Streptophyta; class Magnoliopsida; order Poales; family Poaceae; genus Dendrocalamus; species Dendrocalamus sinicus. Next base: position 19,036,213 of record CM070664.1, read on the forward strand.
CGAAGAGGATATGTTGAATAAGGGGGTGGAATATATGTGCTGTCCATGCACTGACTACGAGAATTTGAAGATGTTTAAGAACCGAGGGCAAATTGAAGCGCACTTGATTCGGAGGGGTTTCAAAAAGGATTATACGTGTTGGACCAGTCATGGCGAAGTGAATGATCATATGCCGCCGGATGACATCGCTGGTGAAGTGAATGATATGCCCCCGGATGACATCGCCGGTGAAGTGAATGGCATGCCGCCGACTGATGTCGATGGTGGCTTGGATTCGGATAGGTTGCACGATGATAATCTGGATCAGATGCTTCGCGATGTAGAAGAGAACTATGATGAGAGAGAGAGAGAGTATGTTAAATTCCATGGCTTGATGGAGGACTCAGAGAAACCTTTGTACACGGGCTGTAAGTACACGAGGTTATCGGCTGTGCTTGAACTGTTGAAATTGAAGGCAAGCAACGGTTGGTCCGACAAGAGTTTCACGGCGCTGCTAGGTCTTTTAGCAGACATGCTTCCGGAGGGAAATGAGTTGCCTAAAACCACGTATAAAGCCAAGAAGGTTCTTTGTCCGTTGGGAATGGAAGTAGAAAGAATACATGCATGCCCGAACGACTGTATCCTCTACCGTAAAGAGTATGCAAACATGCATGTATGTCCGGTGTGCAACGCATCCCGATACAAACGTAACAATCAATTAGATGATGGCGAGGGAACAGAGGCGAAGAAATGACCTCCTGCTAAGGTGGCATAGTATTTTCCTATAATTCCCCGTTTGAAAAGGTTTTTTGCAAATCCAAAGGAGACAAAACTGCTGCGTTGGCACTCGGAGGAGCGCACGAAGGATGGAACTGTACGTACAACCATTTGTTGGATGAACTACGTGTTTAAGCTAAACTATTTTTTTTTTCTAAATTATATGTTCGATCCACATCTCATTAATAAAATAATTTGTCCATGTAGTGCGTGTGAACTTGCTTTCATGGCATGCATCCGAATAGGCAGTAGACGATGGGCATGGATAAAACATGCTTGGTAGGCATGAGCATATTCCACTAGTACCTGTGTTTACTATGCCTGTTTGCCATCCTATTAATTATATCCTCCATTATTTAGTAGAAACGAAGGTATGCTGTGAATCCATGATAACCTAGAAATCATCCGATGGACTGTACCCTAGTTAGAGGTGGAAACGAGCCGAGCCGAGCTGGCTCGAGTCAAGCTCGGTTGGGCTCGGGTGAACAGTAGGCTCGGCTCGGCTCGTTTCAGAAATGAGCTATGACATAGGCTCGGCTCGGCTCGAACAGTGGCTCGAGCCGGCTCGCGAGCCAGAACGAGCCAGATCAGAGCTCGTAGAGAGCGATGCAAGCAAGCAAGCGGCAAACACCGGGCCGAGGCGGCGCGGCTGGTGGAGAAGGTCCGCCGGGAGATGTCCCACCTCGAGCGTGTCTTCTGCAGCATCGACGACGCGCTGACAAGCGCATCCGCTACGGCTTCGACCCCGTAGAGCAGCACCTCGACGACGCGCTCCAGGACGCGCAATACGACACGGGCCGCATCCACTTGGCCCTCGTCGCCGTCGACACCGACATCAGGGCCATCAAGGCCAGGATCCGCGAGGCCTACAACCTCCCGTGCGATGACGGCGGCGTGGACCAAGATGATTCGCCGGCGCCGGGGCCCTCGCCGACCACGGGCATGGTTATGACCAAGAAGATGGGGGAGATCCGGCGCGGCCCGCAGATGCGCCACCTCAGGCTCGCCGTCGGCGGCTTCGAGGTGTGGCTGCGGGGCTGCCTCGCCGCCTTCCCGGAGGGCGCCATCATCAAGAAGCGCCTCCTCATCCACTGGTGGCTCGGCGAGGGCTTTGTCCGTCTGGATGGACTCTGGATGGATCCACTAGTGGCTCGGCTTTGATGCGTGCGCTTGGGAGTTGGGATGGGGTCTGGATAGACTCTGGACATCTGGTGGGTGGGGAATGACTTGTGGAGAAATGAAATGAGCGAGCCAATGAGCGGCTCGCGAGCCCGCTTGGGCTCGGCTCGAAAATTTAACGAGCTAGGATTGAAGCTTGGCTTGCTTGTATATTAGCCGAGCTCGAGCCAAGCCGAGCCGAGCCAATTTCGAGCCCGAGCGGCTCGCGAGCCTCAAGCTTTTTGTCCAGCCCTACCTTGAGCACTTCGTTGGTCAGAGATGACATGCGCCATTGACATCGCCGTTCTTGTCATTGTCATGACATCTCGTCGGGAACCCACAACATGATAGAACACGTATATTTTTGTGTTAGCTTTGGACTGATTAGCTAGCTCACTCCATCTTCAGTCATTATTAACAACTTCATGATCCATTCTGGAGCCATCGCCATATCGGAAGATAATTTTGGCAACTGGCTTGGCCAATTATGCATTGATGGGGGCTTCTTCAAGCGACATCATCTTAGTCGTCTTCGTCGGAAAATGGCAAGGTGTTGGAGAGCCTTGTGAGTCCCCCCATAAGAAGGAACGGTGTTCATGTACCAAACTTATCCATCTGGCAATGGACATAGGGCATACTGCCTTCAATCTGAGCTATTTCTTCGATCTATTAAGGCCCTGTTCGGAACACTGGGTTTTAATGATTTCTATATGGATAAAATTGTTTCTTGTGAGGTTCTGCAAAATTCATGTAAAATTTTTGTGTTCTAAACATCCCATTACGAGAGTGGATTTTCAGTAGCCTTTTTATTAGAGATAATTTTCCTTGTACAGTTAGCTATAGATAGAAATAATCTTTTTCTGTTTCCAAAGCTAACCACTAGTCGTATAAATTCTGGATTATACTCCAACTTCACTGTATACGCACGACTGTTGCTGATGCTATATATGTGTGCACACCCACGCGTATATGCCATGCGGTGCTTGCCTCCTCTCTCTCTCTCTCTCTCGTTCGTTCCGTTTCATGGTATCAGATTAGACATCGATCCAATCTACTATGCCGCTGCCCATCATCCCCGGCGCAATGGGTTCTACCCCCAAGCTCACCAACAACAACATCGGTGCCCTCTCCACTACCATCGCTCTAGCTACATCGAGCCCGGCACACATCGCCGCTTCTGCCTTCTGGTCATCCTCAACTTCTAGGATTTGAACTACACCATGTGGAGCACCTTCTTCCTCGTGCTCTGCGACAAATTCGGTCTCCTTCCCCACATCAGGAGCGCCAGCCCCAAAGTGAACGACGCAACCTGGGAGCAGGATGACTTCATTGTGTTGAGGTGGATGTGTGGTTCCATCTCCACCGACCTTCTCGCCATTGTTATGGAGCCAAATTAGTTTGCCTACACCCTTTGGACGCGCGTGAAATCCTTGTTTCGTGACAATAAGGAAACCCATGCCATCTACCTCAACGAGTTTCACTCCTTGATCCAAGGCTCCATGTCCATCTCGGACTACTACCAGAAGATCAAAACCCTCGCCGACTCTCTCCGCGATGTCGACCACCCCGTCAGTGACTCAGTGCTCATGCTCAACACTCTGCATGGCCTCAACCACCACTTCTCTAGCATGGCTACACACATCTCGATGACAAATCCATTGGCCACGCTCACCAACATGCGCTCCATGCTTCTTCTGCAGGAGATGCGCATGGAGAACGAGTCCCACATCGCTTCGGCTACCGCTCTCTTCAGCACCTACTAGCGTGGCCAGCAGGTGTCTTGTGATTCTGGTCCGAGCCCGATGCCACCACCATTCTCATCTTTTGGCGGCAGTGGCTCTAGAAGAAGGGGAAGAACAAACGCGGCAAGGACACCTCCAATGGTGGTGGTGCCCCGCCTCGCTAGACTTCATCCACTACACCCATGCCAACCAGTCCATGGATTTGCTTCAATCCATGCTACTCCACAGGGCACCCATAGCTGGGCAGCGGCATCCTTGGTGCTTGCCCCATACCGCTCAGGCGTTCACTATGAATGCTCCATCGATGATGTCCTCGACCCTGCCTTCTGCGCCTACCTAGGATTTGGCTGCTCTTATCGTAGCCATGAACAACCTCTCCACCCAAGAGGGCTAGATCATGGATTCTGGTGCATCCTCGCACAAGATAGCCATCGATGGCAATTTGAGCATCCTCTCCCCTCTCTCCTCTCCCTCTACTGTCATTATCGGCAATGGCACCACTACTCGTGCCTCTGTTCGTGGTAACACCACCCTCCATACTCCTTCATCTGTCTTTCGTCTCAACAGTGTTCTTATCGTTCCTTCTCTTATTAAAAATCTCATCTCCGTTCATCAATTTACATGAGATAATGCCTGTTTCATAGGGTTTGACCCTTTTGGTTTATCAACTAAGGACCTCAAGATTCAGTGCGTGATTTTTTGCTGCAATAGCCACGAGGACCTTTACTCCTTCCTGCCAGCATCGCCTACACATGCATCACGCACCCCCGTCTCCTTACCGCCACTACTCACCTTTGGCACCAGCATCTTGGTCACCCCGGTCGCGACGCCCTTGATGCCCTCCACAAGTCATCTCTTATCTCGTGTCATAAATTGGATCACACTACTTGTCATGCATGCCAAATTGGCAAGCACATGTGTCTTTCTTTCTCTAGTCCTAGTTCCTCCACTTTGGAGCCATTTGGGTTAATTCACTGTGATGTCTGGACCTCACCAATTTTAAGTAATTCTGGTTAAAAATATTATTTGGCAATCATTGATGATTTTTCTCATTTTTGCTGGACCTTTCCTTTAAAGCAAAAATTAGACGTCTACACTATTTTGGTTCAATTCCATGCATACACACATACTCAATTTCGCTCTCCTATTCGTGCAATTCACACTGACAACAGGACTAAGTTTGTCAACTTGGCATTCTCCTCCTTTTGTGATGACCACGACATCCTCCTATGCCTCTCCTATCCCTATGTAGGACTGGACAGGCAACAAAGGGGGGGAGTGAATGGTGCCTAAATATTTTTCCTCAAAATATTCACATATTCCTTTTCTCCAATAGCTACAAAGCTATAAATATTAGGAAGTGAAGACCACTTAAAAGCAGAGAAACACAGAGCTCCATACGACCAGTTCAGAGCACAACGTGGTTGAATTACGACCACTCGGTGGAAATGCAACGTGGTCGATTACGACCACTCGGCAGAAACACAATGTGGTCAATTACAACTACTTGTCGGAAAGCGTTGGACAGCAAAACTAAATGCAATTAGACAACAGAGAAAAGCAACGTAATTAAACTTCAGACAACGTGGTTGAAGGGCAGACAACGTGGTCGAAACAGGAAACATGATCGCAACCAACGTGGTTGAAACCTACGTGGTCATAACCACCGTGGTTATAACCAACGTGGTCAAAACCAACGTGGTCATAACCAACGTGGTCGTAACCACCATGGTCGAAACAACAGTGGTCGAAATCACAGTGGTCGAAACCAACATGGTCGTAACCAACGTGGTCAAACGCCAACATTATCGAAGACCACTGTGGTCAATACCAACGTTGTTGATGTCCAATGTGCGGTCGAAAGGCCAGCGTAGTTCAGGACCAATGGGTGGTCAAAAACCAGTGCTGTCAAAGACCAACGTGATCGCAAACTACGTGGTTGAAGATTAATGTGTGGTCGACTCCACCGTACTCAATGACCAAGGTATGCACAGAAAATACATACAGTCCAAAACCAGAATGTGGTCGTAATAGATCAAAATAAGACCGAGAGATCTACGACCATTGAGCGATCAAAACCAAATGTGGTCGACAACGACTAGAAGTGCCAAGGGCGCATGACCACACTACTTAAGGTCATTGAGGAGATCAGTTGTGGTTGTGATCAACTAGAAGAAACATAAGGGGCGCACGACCATCAGATCTGAAAACAAAAACAATGCGCAGATCTTTGCTCGTGGGAAGAGAATAGCGAAAATGGCTTTGAGCACGATCCCACATGTCACAGCAAGCAGCAGTATCAAAGAAAACAAATCAAGAATGACAACGTGATCAAAACTTATAATGTGGTCGTAAGTCCAATAACATGGTCAGTAGCTTGCACAGCGGTCGTAAATTCGACTACTAGACTGAAGTACAGCTTCGTCGAAAATCGACTACTGAATAGAAGTCACTGTAGTTGATAACCACAAATACCAAAACCATTGTGATCGAAAGATGGGTGTAGTCGGAACTGACGTAGTTGTAAGCCAATGGAATGGTCGAGCAATTAACGTGGTCGAAACCAGACTGCAAACAAAAGATCAATGAAGTCAGAACCAACGTAGTCATAAACCAAGAGGTGGTTAAACAACCGACATGGTCGAAAACACGCATAGTAGTTGAAAGACCGAATGCAGTCGAAGATAGAGCGATACGAGCTGGAACTCGATCGTGGACTAAGCTAACATGATTGTAATGGCGATCGAGACTTCAGATCGTAAACATCACGTCCATTTCAGTTTAGAACAAAAATCAACGATCACAGAGTGATCAAAACTTGAGCGTGGCATTACGAATAGAGAGGCGGTCAGAAACTTGAATGTGGTTATTACGGACTCGGAAGAACAGAGGAAGCTAGTGAGGTGCACAACTGCATGATCCAGAATCCAAATAACTTTTGATTAAGAGTTCAACTAGCCATGAAACTTTGCACACAACATGGTTAGGGTCTCAAGAGGTTGCTCTGATCTTTAATTGAAAACTTAGTAACTAAAATGAGAGCTTCATGAGATTTCACCAAGAACACCCAAAACCAAATCCGAGAGAATAAGAAGACAATCAGAACCGCTCGTGGGTCAAGGGTAGCCAAGATGGCTTGGAGTACAATCCCACACGTCATTGCGATTCAGAATAACATCAAGATATAGCAAAGAACAGCTTCAGATCAAAAAGAGAGAGGAACGGAATGGAGAACCAAAGAAAAAGAAGAACAGAGGAAGAACTAAATCGAGCCGAGCAAACTCAAACAGAAGAGACACACAAAATGTAGATCGAAGATTGATGTATTTCTCAGATGAGTGATTTCACAGTCACTCCCCTCGGGGGGACCAGGCTCTAACCCTAGAGCCAACACTCACTCTCTAACCTAACTCCCATGGGAGGGAGAGGTGCCAGCCACCAAGGCTTGGCCAACCTTTTCAACCCTAGCTCTTGCCTCCCCTCCCCTTTTTATAGGCTCACTAATACACCCTATACCTTAATGGATCCTACCATTAGTCCAAACCAAGGATAACCCGTTAACCCCACCTAACACCGAGTTTTACTCACGCAGACTTCTCAAAGAAGCTTACATGTTGCACAATGACTTGTCGTCAAGCCTCTCACGCGTCTGGATCCCACCGAACCGTCCTCGCTTGCAAACGACCCAAGTCACTTTGTGCACCACGTGCTTCTCCTCATGCATGAAGGCACCTGGCATCCTTGACCGTCTGGACCTCGACTTCTCCCTGAGCCTAGTCTTGGTCCACCTCGCTGTTGTCCATCATTTCAACCTCCGGTAGCTCCTGCTCTGATTCCTCGTCATCCCGGCTTGCAACCACCTCACCAGCCTCGATCATCTTCGGCGTCTCCCTGATCGTTCTAGACCTCAACACCTCCCTGTGCCTAGTCCCGGTCCTCCTATGCCTCACCATGACCTAGCTCTGAAGTCCTGCAACCAACACCAACAAGCAAACCATCACATAGCACCGCACGATATATAAAGATCATCCATTGGCACAAACAAAATGTATGCACCCAAAATACTAATTCCAATCCTAGAACTAAGCAATAACCTCATGTGCTCAAAGCAACAAACACCCTGGTCAGCCTTGACCAAAACACCAACAATTCTAGTGAACAAACTCAGCACAATGACTGGTCTTATACAACTTACGAGTACTCGGATGCACAAGAAATGAGGTACTCGTAGCCCATGAGATCTTTCCTGCAGCCTACGACCACACTGTAATCTACTATGACCATGTAGCAGACATTACAACCACCAACAACATAGCTTACCTCTGTCGATCATGACCAGGCAATAAGCTATGACCATCGATCACCAGTCTACGACTATCACTCACAGCATCTGGTCGTTACGACTTACGATTATCAAACACAAGCAGCTGGTCGCTACGACGTACGACTGTCGATCACAAGCTAAGTAGAGCTATGACTATCAATCACGACCAGCAAAGGCTATGACTATCGACCAGCAGAAGCTATGACCACCAAGTCGTACGAGCACTCGTCGACCACCAAGTCGTAAAAGACTCTGCCGACTACCAAGTCGTAAAAGCCTCTGTCAACCACCAAGTCGTAAAAGTCTCTACCGACCACCAAGTCGTAAAACCGACTGCCGACTTCGAAGTCGTAAAAATGACTCCCGACTACCAAGTCGAAAGATCGACTTCCAACTACCCAATCGAAAGATCACCTATGACCAAAAAGTCGTAAGAGCACCTACGACTACCAAGTCATAGACCACGAGAACGACAGCCAGAAAACAAACCTCTGCAAAAGCCTCAAAAATCAAACTCAAACTCTACACAAATTCTAATTCAAAAGGTTAATTACTCATCACAACCATGGGTGACCTCCACTGGGTGCACAGGCAACATGGCCCCTCTCATGCGGCATCCTCAGCCTGCATCTCCTACACATGATGCCTCAGTGACGCATCCTCCCATGGTAGGTCCCTCTACTCTAATTGACCACGGATGGACGACCACGGTCGAACAACTAAGGGCAGACGACCACGACTAGTCTATTGTTGCATCGGTTCCTACGCCACTCCCGGCTCGCGTAGGCCCCTACGCTAGCCAAACCAGTCCCTCGGCCTACCCCGAACTTCATCCCATGGTCACCTGGGCACGCGATAGCATGATCAATCCGGTGCACTGGCTCAACCTCTTGGCAACATACTCCTCGGTCTCTTCGATACCCACCAATTATCGGAGTGCCCTTGCAGACCCCAATTGGCATAAAGCCATGTTCGATTAGTATGGCGCACTCATGGACAATGGCACCTGGTCACTCATTCTCTGGCAAATGGATTTTCAAGTAGAATTTCCAATCTAATGGCTCCCTTGCTCGCCACAAAGTGTGGTGGGTGGTTCGTGGGTTCTCAAAGTAGCCCAACATAGACTTTGATGAGACCTTCAGCCTTGTTGTGAAGCCCTCTACAATCCGCATCATCCTTAGCCTTGCCACCTCCCATGCCTGGCTAATTCATCAATTGAATGCCAAGAATGATTTTCTCCATGGCAATCTTGATGAAACTGTGTACTGCCAGCAACCTTCTGGATTCGTGGATCCCTCTCATTTAGAGCAAGCACCTCGTGCTTGGTACTAGTGTTTTGCCTCACACATTCGTACTATGGGGTTCGTCAGTTTGGCTTGTGGCGTGTCTCTATTTGTGTTAAAGGATGGAGCGCACCTCGCTTTTCTCCTTCTCTACGTCGACGACATGATCCTCATGGCGTCCACTCCATAGCTTCTGGAGCATATCACCCGTCACCTCCACTCCGAGTTCTCCATGACGGACCTTGGCGGGCTTCACTACTTTCTCGGCATCTCTATAACTCAGAAAACACATGGGCTGTTCCTATCTCAGCGCCAGTACGCCATCGACTTGCTTCAGCGTGCTGGCATGGCTGAGTGTCACTCTATGGCGACTCGTATTGATGCATGTGCCAAGCTATCCACCTCCGTTGGCTTTCTTGTCGCTGATCCAACAGAATACTAGAGTCTCGCCAACGCCCTCCAGTACCAGAATCTCACACATTTGGACTTGGCGTATGCCATCCAGCAAGTGTTCCTCTTCATGCAGGCAGGTGTGCCTCTTCATGCATGATCTACGTGAGCCTTACCTCACCTTGATTAAGCAGATTCTCCGCTATGTCAAGGGCCCCCTAGATCACGGTCTCTCCAGCAGCTCCTCTCCTGCCTCAACACTGATGGTCTACTCCGACACTGACTGGGTCAGCTGCCCTGACTCTCGTCGCTCCACATCAAGCTACTGCGTCTACCTCGGGGACAACTTGGTTTTGTGGTCCTCAAAGCACCAAACAACTGTGTCACGGTCTAGCACTTAGGCCGAATACTGAGCTATCGCTCACGCCGTCACCGAGTGCTGCTGGTTACGCCCACTTCTACAGGAGTTGCGATATCATGATGAAGGGGTTGCCTACACAACTATTCACTGATTTTCGATCCAGTCTTTGCGTTCAGTCACTTCCTGCATCCACGCAAGAACTGCAGGCGGGTATTAGAGATAACTTTCCTTGTACTATTAGCTATAGATAGAAATAGTCTTTTTTTTGTTTCTAAAGCTAACCACCAGTTGTATCAATCCCGAATTGTGCTTCAACTTCCCTGTATACACACAGCTGTTGCTGATGCTATATATATGTGTGCACGAACAGGCGTTTATGCCATACGGTGCTTGCCTCCTCTCTCTTGTTCGTTTTATTTCACTCTTAGTAAGTATTCATGGTTATTGATTCTGCAATGCAGTGCAAATTTGGTATCATGTGTTCCTGCAGTTCTTAGAGGACAGAAAATTCAACAGTGAATTGCAAGAGAAAATATGTATGGGTGAACTATTTAGTTGAACAGATTAGTACATAGAACTCGATATGATATTAGAGGTACAAGATTTGAGCTTTATATCTAATCGGCACAATTTTAATATATAAAAAATAATTGTCCGCGTCTTAGCCCAATTAGATTACTGGTTACCGACAGGAATGTGCACAATTAATTGTCTAAAACCTGCAAATTGATTAAGTTCACAGTTGCCGTGTTTTGGAGTATGGCACACTCGTGGAGAGCTTGTGGATGGCTTTGATGGAGGCGAGTTGTAGTCAACTTGTACGTGACCTTTTGCTAGGAACTAGTCGACAACTGTGATGGAGGCTTTGGACATATGCCCACGTCCACGACTTTCATGGACTTCGCAGTAAAAAGAAACGACTGGATCACCGGATAAACAACAAAGGGGATAGCTATGGTTGTGATGTCAATCGACCCGATAATATTTTTACAACCTATAGAAAATTATATAGAATTTGTAGCACCAAAGATGGTGGTGATTAGAGGGGGCTGAAGAGGAGTCACATCCATAATAGTTTATCTAAAATCTTTTGCTTCAAAAGTATTAGAATCTTTCACTCCAACATCTACGATAAGGTATGAAGATTAGAACACTACTAGTTTTCAGGTCTAGGACAACGGAGCGAAATCGTTGCAATAGGGCCAAAATAGATGCAATATGTACCTATTGCAACACATCACTTCCGTTGGCAAGCGTGGCAAGTACTTGCGTGCTTAAAAGATTGTGCAACGGATTGTGATTTCGTTGCAATACCAATGGTTATTGCCATGCAATGTGTTGTGGCAATTGTTTGTTGTTGCAACGAATGATGTCGTGGCGATATAGGCTATTGCCACGGCTGACTTCGTGACAATAGCTTCTTTTGCCACGAAGTTTGGGCGTGGCAATAGTATCATTTGCCACAAAAATATTGCGTGGTAATAGGTTCTATTGCCACGCCAATGGTTCGTGGCAATAAACCCTATTGCCACGGAGAGCATTTTGTTGCAACATAATATATTGCCACGGGAGGCGTTTCGTTGCAGCAGGTTTAATTGCCACGGGAGGCGTTTCGTTGCAATATGTTTTATTGCCACGGAAGGCGTTTCATTGCTATAAAGTTATTGCGACGAAATATGTTTTGTGGCAAATAGATCCTATAGCAACGAACATTGTTCATGTCATATAGTGGAATCGCAACATAGTAGCGGCGTTGCAACAGCCTATCACAACGAAATACCAATTTTGCATACAGGTTTATCGCAACGGTAAAATTTGTGATAGCATATTGAGCATATGATATTTTATTATAATTTGTTGTTGCAAATTATAATAATCAAATTAGGAACACGACTGGATCAAAAACACATATATTAATTCAACACATAATAATTTAAAAATGCCACCACTCATGCAAGAATTACATATCAATCTCCAAACTTAAACTACAAAGTTTGTAACTAATAAAAAAAGTACTATCACTTCCATTCCATTTGTCCTTGCTTCTATGCCATGTTGAATTTCCTGACTCGACGACGCCACGACTCCGTTTGCTCTGATCAAATTGTTTCATCCTGATAGAACATGAACAATAAAAAGGGACCTTAATATGAGTATTGTCCAGCAGCACATACTTAAGTACATCATAGTGCAAGTTTAGAGATACGAGTTACAGTTGAAAATAGCAATCATGAGTTCTCTAGTTCAGTTACGTAGCAAAGTATTTAGCAAGTGATTCCAGCAGAATTATTTAATTTCATTTCATTCACCGATATATAGTAGCCCTACTTCACCTGGCATAATTTTCTAGTAGTTTAGAACAATATGCTATATTTGACATAAGAACAATGGCAGATGAAGATTAATCACATTTTCATTTCATACCTGCTGGTCCCTCCTTTTCTTCGAACGAGTTGTAGCAGTATTTTTCAATTGTTGTGGAGGAATGAAGTTCGATGAACCATTATTAACAGCAACATTTTGGAAGAGATTTCGGTTAAGATTAGAAGCTCTAGTGATGCGAATGAAGTACCGGTGCTTTCCTTGTAACTTGACTGGAAAGCAATGTTTTCCTCTTCAACTGTAAGGAAGTCTCTATCTGGCTCTGTTGATAGGTCAGTAATTTTAAAGGCTGCATCATCCTAAGTGTGATAAGAGAAAATAAGAAGTTAAATCAGTTAAGTTTTATGCACAAAATTCTGAAAAATGTACTAAGTCATGAACAAATTAAATTTACTACCAAATTGACTTAGATCAGTTTACAGGAATGAGAGATTTACAGAAGAAGGAAAAAATAAGGGGATGCACACACGTTAACACAACTTTTTGTCCTTAGCAAAATTAATCTTGTACACGTTAATCTTGTACAAATGCACACACGTCTCAGCATTTATCTGTACAGCACCATGTCCTTGCTCTCTGTTTTCACAGTACCATCCTAGGAAAAATATCTGCTTGTGATCCTAGAGATAAGATAGCCTTTCAGCTTTGCCCTCCTTTATGGAGGATGAGTACTCTCAAATCTCAATGACTTCCCAAAAGAACTCAAAACTGGTAACAAAATGATTTACTATATGCGAGATCAGAACCATACTAAAAGCTAACCTATCATAAGGCACATATCTACATATTCACTTTTGTTCCACTGCTATGATCAAACCATGCAAAACAATCTCAGAATCTATTGGCCATGCCAGATAAATAATGACTAAAAATATTAGTAATCATCAGCAATAAAGCTTCTATAAATGGCTTGCAACAGTGGTGCTTACAAAGACATGCCTTCAATGCTTAAACACAGAACTGAAGAAAAAGCCCTCAGCAATGGTACTTCATCGGGTAAAGTGTGAAATTAAGTTACAAGTGCACAAATGCCACCAGATCATTTTACTGTTCGTGTTCAAGCACCTCCACAAGATGAATGATAGCAGAATGTTATAGATCTGCTTTCAGATGGTAGGAAGTCCACCACGACACCATGAACACTTGAAATAATTTCTTTTGGTAGATATGCACTGATATGTAACAGCTGAGCAATAGCTATTTAGCCTCCCTTTGCTTTTCCCTTAAGTTCTCATTGCATCTGCAAACACTTAACTGGACACCTTGTCACATATGCACCTGATAACTTTTATGTGATATATCCACGATATTCTAAAGGATCTGCCAAATACTGTACATGTGGAGCTCAGAATTTTGTAAAATTAAAAATCGCAATTAAATTCTACAGCAAAACTGGGACATTAATTGTACAATTTCGCGTTATTGTATACAACAATGCATCAGTCTCCTATATGCCTTATGCAGCAATTGTTCAAAGCCAACCGAGTGCTAAGTCTCCGCTCTCGAGCACACGAGGTAAATTAACAAGGCCTCATTTGGAAGCATTTCCAAGGAATTGTAATGTTTCTGCAAACGATAGTTACGAAATCCCAACAAATTTTGATTATCAAGTATGTTTCTTTTTTCTTATTTGAATCACCCACGATCAGCTGATCTATTTGGGTTACACCCCAGATATACACATACACATCTAAATGGAAAAAATTGATTGGGCAAACGATCATAAGAGCACTATATAGTTTTCATATCAATTTGACATTAAAAACACAAGGCAAACTATGTTGGCAGGCATCGCGAGTCTGTGTCAATGGAAAAAATTCTTGCAGGTCTGCATCTAATACCTGGGGAGGGAAGCATCATCCGTGCCGTCTTCTTCAGCGGCAGAAGTTCGAGGTGGAACCCGTCGGTCGGCCCTCGTGATGGCGAAATCCCCGTCGGTGGCGATCGGCGTCGTCGATGGAGTCATTGCCATCGTCTTGTCGACCTAGGCGGTGGCGGGGGAGGCGACGGAGGCGGAGGGGGCGGTGGGCGGTGAAGGGGCCGGGGAGGCGGAGGGAGGCGGAGGGAGACGGGGAGGCGGCGGAGGCGGAGGGAGACGGGGAGGCGGAGGGAGACGGGAGGCGGAGGGAGACAGGGAGGCGGGAGGCGGAGGGAGAAGGGGAGGCGGAGGGAGACGGGGAGGCGGGAGGTGGGGGAGGCGACGGAGGCGGAGGGGCGGCGGGGAGGCGACGGAGGCCGAGGCGCGCGAAGGGGCCGGGATGCGGAGGGAGACGGGGAGGCGGGAGGCCGGGAGGTGGGGAGGCGACGGAGGCGGAGGGGCGGCGGGGAGGCGACGGAGGCCGAGGGGCGGTAGGCGCGAAGGGGCCGGGATGCGGAGGAGGCGGAGGAGACGGGAGGCGGCGGAGGCGAGGGAGACAGGAGGCGGGAGGGGGAAGTGGGGACGAGGCGCGGCAGGGAGGTGGGGATGAGGCGGCGGGCGGCGTGGGAGGGGATCCGTGGGAGCGGCGCCGGCGTAGTTGGGGAGGCCGGGAGGCGAGGCGGAGGGGCCGAGGGGCGGAGGTGGAGGGTGACGCGATCTGGGCGTCTGGCGATGGAAGAAAATAAATTTTGTATAGGCCGCGATGGTTTTGGACGGGGGCTAAAAAATTTGAGCGGGATTAGCGTAATATGAGGAAGTCATTAGGGAGGGAAATTTTTTTATGATTTCTAAAAATATAATAAAAATAAATCAATCAATCAATACACCACACAAGGACATGGTTCTCAATTTAAATAAAAAAATCATTATCTTCATGTCCTACAGAATTCACAGGTGCGACAATTCCATCATCTATGTAGGTGTCATCATCTTCATCGTCATCGTCTAAGTCCTCATCATTGGGTTCAAGTACAGGAACCGCCTTATCTATGACAGAAGTATCAACACTTACTCCTTCCATATCATTCCTTTTCCAATTTGTCAAGTCTTCATGTAGGCGGGATACATTCATGTCTTCTAGTCCGACGACCAGACTCAAAGATCGTTTCTCCTCTTTTTCTGCACCTCTTTGCTTGTGCATGGAAAATAAATTCCTAGGTTTCATGCGAAGCACTGTGCACCAATTCGGTTTTGTCGCACAAGGCACATAAAAAACATGCTCAGCTTGTGTCCCTAAAATGTAAGGCTCATTGAAATATCGAAAATGAGTCTTATCAACATCGATGATCCCGTATTGATCCCTGCTGAACCCTCTTCCTTTCTTCGTAGTAGCAGCAGCAGCAGGTACATCGTACCAGTCACACTGAAAAAGTACGACTTCTTTTTGGTTGGCAAAATCTAGCGTGATAATTTTTTTAATCACGCCATACCAGTCCATGTTGCCGGTGCTGTCATGCCCCTTCACAGCAACACCATTGTTTTGTGTAGTTAGGTTATTCTCTATGGCAGTCGTCCGAAACAGATATCCATTTATGTAGCATTTGTTGAAAAATCGAGCCCGATGGTCTGGTCCACGGGAAAGGGCATACATTAGATCACTTGTTTTTCCTACTTCATATAGTTTGGAGATCTGCACTTAGTTCAAAGAAAAATTATTAGGCAAATACGTGACAGCATAATGATCCAATAAATAAAAAAATAGTAACTCACTTTACACTCAAACCAACCTACAAATTGCTCCTTGTGACGGGTTTCAACATTCTGTGCACTCATATTTCTAAGCTCATCCTTGTGCTTACTAAATTAAAACAAAAAAGAGGGCATCAATTAGTTGAAACACATGAAAAATAATATATACTTGAAATTTAGTACATCTAAAGTACAACTTACTTAATCCATGGAATGGCCTCATCACGGTTTGTAATTATGTAGTGCCTCATCCGATGCAACTCCAACCTAGAAAGTGACTTAATAGTACATCCTTTTTTACTATAGTCAATGCTCCCAAATATTCTTAGCCCAAATGATGGTTCGTTCACAGCAGCGCTTCATGCCGCTCTGGACGATTAAGCTTGGTGTCGACGTCTTCCAAGAAGCGAGAGCAAAATGTCATGCACTCCTCCGAGATATATCCCTCGGCTATTGAACCCTCAGGGTACGCTTTGTTCCTCACATAGCCTTTAAGCGTACGTAGATAACTCTCACATAGCCTTCTGTGCCTCATTTAATAATTTAAAGAATTTCTTTGCTTGTTCATTTGGTTCTTCAATAGTAGAACCGATGATGTCGCCACTCAGATGTTGACTTATCCATCCGCATCCAACTGCTCCCATTATGTGACATGCTTCCAATGATTATCAATCAAACTACAACAAATTAAACCAATCTGTCCAAATTAACACTACCTGCAAGACCACAACATACACAATTTAAAAAGCTTATTAATGGAATAGAAAAAGCTTATCAACCACATAGCATACCAAGACACATTAATTCTATAAAGGGGCAAGAATAATCGACCGGCCAAATATCTCTACTACTTAAAAATTTGATCCTATTTGAAATTTGATTAAATTTTGTTTAAATTTTGGTTAAATTTCATCAAAAATTTAAAATTTTTTGCCCAAAATTTTAACGAAATAACCGAAATTTTGTTCTTTCGGTTGTTTCGCCTGTGGCCGAAATAATGTTCCCCCCGCAAGATTTTTCCCTGCCTCCGCCGCTCCCGCCGCCTCCCCCTCATCTCCTCCTCCCATCTCCTTCCTCGGCCTCCACTCCCTCCGATCCGCCTCCCCCCATCTCCTCCCTCGGCCTCCACTCCCCCGTGCCTCCAGCCTGCCTCCCCCGCGCCTCCACTCCCTCCGCCTCCCCCATCATCCACCGCGCCTCCCCCCATCCTCCACCGCGCCTCACCTCCCTCCGCCTCCCCCCATCCTCCCCCATCTCCGCCTCCCCGCGCCTCCGCTCCCTCGCCTTCCCGGCGTCTCCACTCCCACCGCTCCCCCGCACCTCCGCTCCCCCCATCCTCCCCGATCTCCGCTCCCGCCGCCTCCCCCCATCTCCTCCCTCGCGCCTCCCCCCAACTCCTCCCTCGGCCTCCACTCCCTCCGCCTCCCCCGTGCCTCCAGCCCGCCTCCCCCGCGCCTCCCCTCCCTCCCCCGTGGTAGCAGCCGCAGGAGCCCTAGGGGAGAGGATGCAGCATCCTCACGATGGTGGTGACCAGAGGCGCTCTCCCGCCCCTGTGCACTAGATGCCGTGGCCACTGCTGATATTACTCCTTACCTCTCTCTTTGGGGTTTACTTGTCAGGTCCCCGGGATCGCAGGGCGTACTGGTGGGAAGCTCGCGGTCGCCCTGCTCCCGGCGGTGGCCTGGACCGTCGGCTTGACGAGTCGCCAGCAGGAGAACGGCAAGGAAGCAAAGGTGAGACAATAGATTCTTTATTACTTCTTGATTCCCAACATTGGACCTACAAGCTATATATATATGAGGTGATTTACAGGGGAGAGTAAATACAGATGATTTCACTGTTTTATACGATGTATATTTTGATTTTGACGGTAACCAAGGAAAGTGTGGGGAACTAGAGATTTTTTGTACAGCTAATTGATTTTCGTATAACTAATTGATGTATGCATTTTATAATTACCTGTTTCAATAATTATTCTTGAAAACTGAAGGCGCATCTGATTGGCCACCTTTTGTGGTGCTGATGGTTGAGTGCCCAATTCTTTCTATATCTGGCCTTTCGCAGTACAGACAAGCTGTAAGTGCATTTTCTTTCTCCAACTCTATTTCCAATTGTGTCAACCAATAGGTTGTCGTAGTAGCTATTTGATTATTTAAGAACGTTGCTTCAAACAGTTGGTTAATGTATAGCATTGCCTCAACGTACGGGCATTTGAAATGTGTAAAACTATTATGTAATGATGAAAATAAATGACAGGATCTAAAACTATTATGTAGGCCAAGATTATTGGGAAAATATACTATTTCACAACCGAGCTCTGTTGTTGGCCCATTAGTCGGTGCTCTCCTTTGCCCAATGCCAGCGCCTCATGGGTGGCGGCACACCTAGCTCGCACTTCCAGCTTTAGTAATTTTAAGTATGCCGCAAATCCACCCCCTTTTCACCTCTCTCTCCCTCCCTCCCTCCTTCCCTCCCTCTTGAGAAAGTATTTCAGTCTTATGAAACCTTGTATAAAATAATGTTTAATACCTTCCTCTTTGCAAGCTAGTCATTGAATCATTTTACTGCTGTAGGTGTAGATCCTAATGTAACCACATCTGAAACAAAGGAGGAGATGGATGCTCGGTCCGTGTTTGTTGGAAATGTAAGATTATCATATCTTTTGTCATCTAAATTTATGTTACTAGTCTACAGTTTCTAGTAGTTATGATATTACCTAGGTATATAAGATAACTGTGATTCATATGTTTCTTCTTACATGATGGTTATGCTTTTAAGCGATAGATACAAATTTATGTTCTAGCTAGCTACTTTAGTTAACTAGCTCAAGATGTCTTTAAGGTGCACTTAAATTACATACTTGATGTTTTCACATAACATACTATCTTGATCTTGAGCAATGGCAATGGTTGCAAGGTAGTCTGGTATTATCAAGTCTTTGAAATCAAAATTTTGGTAGATGAGAATCAGTGGCAGGGCATAGGCATGACATGTAAGTGTGACCTCACATTTATGTTGAGTCTGTACTGAGAATGCTTTGTTTCTTATGATGTTTTTTCTGTTGGAGAATTTTATTCTTTTGAGTTTATAATCTGTGGCTTTTTTTTTGGAATCAATCATGTCCTGGTGTCTATATCTTCCACCATTTTATTGATTTAAAAATCACAATTGTCTCATCCTCGCTTATAATAGCTTAGCAAAATATAATTGTCATTGAGGTTTTGTAGGACTGTACATATGTTAAGCTTTCACCAGTGCTGCTGACATATGAATAGATGATATCAATATCCTTGGTGTTCTAGTATTTCATATAGGTGTATCTCGGATGTGTGGCATGCAGTTTGAAAAGCATGTAGATGGATGTTTTTTTTGGCTTGCTATTTAAGCTATCCATGACAACCTTTCTCCCTCATGTACATTAATAGTTGGGTTCTATCAACTTTCTTTGAAAATACGAGATTCCATTCTATGCAATAGAAATGTCTATATAGTAGAGGATGTATACATTTACCAAATAGTTTTGCTGCTACTAATAACATCTATTGTGCAATTTTTTTCCATGCTCTATTTCCGTTATCCCCTGTTTTTGTTCTTTGGTGTATATGTGTCAATATGGTTGTCAGCTTGTGCGCCTTGTAGCAATGTCGTTGTCACTATTTCTCAAAATTACTGATTTTCGATCCGCTTTTGACAGCTCTCTTTGAAGAGAGAAGACTGCTGGATGGGTTTTGATCATTGTCTTTTAGATCCAATTCTGTAGGAGAGAGAGGCCTACCTATAGTTATTAGTTACTCATTTGATTTCATGTATATGAATTATGTTATGTTCTTTGCATTTTCCATTACACATTGATTAAGGTGTAGTATGGAGGCCATACAAGCATGCAAATGGGAATGGTCAGTCATTCTGAAGAGATTGTTATCATGCTTAGTTGCTGATCAATACCTCTGTCAATTTTATTTTATCTACTTACCTTGCATATTGATATAAGAAATGTCTATTGTTTTTTATATCCTGTTTCACATTAAGATTAATCCATCATCTTTGTTATCACTGAATTGTAGCGTTAATAGATGTTTCTAGTAAGTTGAATGTGTTATTGTTCAGCTATATGCTCTGAGACATATCGCAGATGTTCTTGATTAAATTGCATCAGAAAGTCCTAATGTCTTCAAACTTGGCAATTTGTGTGCCAGTAAAGTTGCTTAATTGCACTAATGTATGTCCGTTTGTTTGTTCTGCAATGTGACTTGGTGAAACTTAGTGGTAGAACTAAAACAAAAACCAAAACTTAGTGGTACTATGACTGCATGCATCCGAATCCGTCACGTTGTCTTAACCAAAACCGGAGGTAGTAGTACTATGACTGCATGCATCCGAATGTCTTGACCGAACCGGAGTGTACTACGGCTGCATGCATCCTTGCTCTAGACGTGGTGCCGCTAATTAAGCAGCGCCATGCTCGGGTGAATGGCTGAAGACTTCTAGCGCATGCATAAATCATACAGACAACGTCTTCTTTGATTTGCGTTGATTGCCTCTATTGATGAACGTGTGCATGCATGCACGAACGCCAAACGCAGCGCCATGCACGTAACGCGTAGCTCTTTGTTTCTTTTCCGTTGCCATGCACTCATGCACGTTGTCTTCATTTCCTCGTGTCTCGTCCGTGCATGCATGCAACAAGTTATTTTTCACGAGATGGCTCCAAGTTATGTGCATGATTAGATAATCTTTTCATTGCTTCATGGTTTGTACACATTCTTTATGTTTGTAATAGTAGCTTCTCCAAAGCTTTAATCCCGTACAAACCTAAGAACAATTAAAATACTAACATTAAGTAGTAACCAGTTCTCATATAAATTAAAGCCAAATTTAATTAGGAGCGAGTTCACATGTTGATTAATCTTTTTAGCTTGTGCTCGCGTAATCAATCTAGTTGGAATGTCCTCATTATCTTGTACACTCCAAATTCTTCAATAAGACCGATACAATTGATTGGTCTGTGCACTTCTCTTATTACTTTTTTGTATCCCCTGTTCCTCGGATACAATTCAATCCTTCTACGGCCAAATCTCAATTTGTGGAAAGGTTTCGAAGTAATAGATCTATTTCGTGGTCTCTCTCTTTACGCAACATGCCTTTTTAACATCGGCTCAGCGTAACCGTTCGGCCGAAGGAAATTCTATCCGAGACTGACTCACAACAAAAAAAATATAATAACAAAAATAACCATCTGAACGGTACTTGGCTTCGTGACCACGCTGTAGAAAATAACCATCCGAATAGTACTTGGCTTCGTGACCACGCTGTAGACATGCATGTGTGTTGGCTTCAACAGTAATTGACTGGAAAACGAGCCTTCATTATTCCCGTATGAAGCATGCAAAGTGGCGACTAGATAATCTTCCATGGCTTCATGCATGCGTATTTTTTCTTCTTCTTTTTTGATATTTCTTTCTTTGCTTTCCAATAAAAAAACTTTTAATGTTGCCTGCTGCCTTTCTCTGCACCGCTCTCTTTGTTAATTATCTTCCGTACAAACCTGAGAACAATTAAAATACTAGAATTAGATAGTAGCCAGTTCTCATGTAAATTAAAACCAAATTTAATTAAGAGCGAGTTCACCTGATAATATTTAATGCGGCTCAATAATTCCTTCCAGTTAAATAATATATTTAACTGAGAAGTGCAAGACATGAGTGTATTCGCGTCACAGGTGCTTACCATGCTTAGATAAATATAAATTTACAATTATAATTGACAGTGGGGTACAATAGTCTGGTGGTAAATGCCTTGGCCTCCGAGCTAGGAGGTTGCTGGTTCGATTCCTCCACACCCCATGGTTTTTGTTTTTATTTTTTCTATTCTAATTTTGTATCCCCTCCTGTTTTGTCAAGTGAGACCTCCTCAACTGCGTTTTAGTTATCACTTTTCAATTTTTTTGTCTCCTCTAGAAATTAATAACTATAGATAATATAATTCCTCCACACCAATTCGGCCCTTGCGTTGAGTAGTTAGGCCCACGAAAACAAAGCGTTGCAATAACAGATTATTGCCACGAACAATCATCATATATAGCAACAAATTTATTTTGTGGCAATACATACTCATTTCATACGCATTGTACAGGAACCATTTGCAATGCAATTGTTGACTATGACAACGCAATAAAATTGTGGCAATACTGTCACCCACTCGCAACAAAATTCTAAGGTGGCAATACCTCCTAAATATTGCAACGAAAATCAATATTATCACAACGCAAGACAACCGTGGCAATAAAGTCATACTACTCGCAACCATTTTCTAAATGGTGGCGATAAAGCCACCCTATTACAACGAATTCAATGACTATCGCAACGCAATATTTCAGAGGCAATACTGTGCACATATCGCCACGATTTTGGCAAAACGTTGCAATAGCACATACCTATTGCAACTAATTTAGTGTCGTTGCGATGCGCTTCGTGGCTAAAGGGTCGGAATCTAGTAGTGGAACCTAAACACTCTCTAGAGAAATCCCCAAAAAAACCGAGATAAACGGGACTCGACACATTTGAGTGGTACTATCACTATATAAGGTGTGGTACTAACACTGTGGTACTACCATCATGCAATGGGCAGTACTATCTTTCCCTCAGATCAGCACAGAAAATTCAGCCCAAATAAAATCAAAAACCATACATCTTTTACATGGAAGGTCTAAATGACTTGAAATTTGAACCAAAGAAAGATTACAACTTTAAAAATTTTAAACAATAAGAGATCTTATGATATCACAAGAAGGTTGGGACATTTTGGCTCCTAAAGCTCATTGCAAAGAAACCGGTTCAAACCACAAAATATGTCAACTCTCAAATCGAGACTCCAAATCACTTGTAACTTGGTACGCACATTCTCTACAATCTCAGAAATATATTTCAATCAATGATAAAGAAAATTGTTG